>CM060912.1:484844659-486094659 GCA_030737875.1 Allium sativum | reverse complement strand
GAATGCGGATACAGATATAACACCATATACATTCAAAAGAATCGGTTGGTAGGCCAAATTGCAACCATGAATTGATAAGAAATCATTCTTTCCATATTCGTCATTCGAATTTTTATTTCAACGTTTATCGTTTGAAAGTTTGGTCTATTTTACACTGAAAATAAAGAAGGATAAAAATAAAAAGCTTATATTCAAATTATAGAAAAACTATTCAAACCAAATTCTATTCCAGTTAAACTTACACTTAATTACTGCCTATATATGTAAAAATAATAATATGTGAAACCTACATGTGTTACTTTCAAGTCTTCTGCCATTTTCTACCATATCCTAGCAAAAAAAAATTTGAACCTCCAACGCAGCAGAACAGTAGATGCTCTCTGCGGCACCGGTCTAATGTAATCAACATATATCTTCTAAAGGTCGTATTAATAGATAATACTTCAGCTCATCCATCACTAACCCTGCTAGTCTGAATGTGAAATGCTGCACTTGTCACTACAATGTAGAGGACTGCATACTTCAAAGGAAATATTGGTGTAATATAATTTGCATGAGTTAAAATTGTAATTTTTTGGTCCATATATCCTAGCATTTGTGATTTCGTGATGTAGCGAATGAGCTGCATAAGGTATTTAATTATTCTATGAACTGTGCCAAAACCTAGGGCTGTCAACGGATACTTTGGGATACGGATAGTGCCATATCCGTATCCGCATTCGAAACCATTTTCGAATATCGGATATCCGCATCCGAAACCATTTTCGAATATCGGATATCCGTATCCGCGGATACGGACGGATATTGGATAATTATTTGCTCCGCCAACAAGCGATAAATCAATGAACATAAATGAATTTTTTTAGCTTATTATTAAACTTTTTCAACCTAATTGATTACTAAAGTGCTAAAAGTAAATAAATATGATGATAATATATAATTTTGAGTAACTAACATGCGTTTAGTAGACTTTTAATTTTGCAAATGAATAAATTAGTCTATTTAATTATGTTAAAATACACATAACTTAAGCTATAATCGGGAAAAAAAGCGGACGGATAATTTTCGGATGCGGATATGCCTATATCTGCATCCGCATCCGTTTTCCCGGATATCGGATATTTATCTGCTTTTTGGATACGTATGCGGACGGATTTCGGATTCTTCGGGTATCCATTGACGGCCCTACCAAAACCTAAACCAGATGGTTCAAAAAAATTAGCATGAAGAAACTTTTTTTCAATTTTTCTGCATACTTTAAAAGAACTAAACAGATCGATAGACTTATGAAGACAATTAAGTATGGAACGAAAAGCTAGAATCTGAGTCTGTCACTAGAAAAAAAACCAACATTTCCCTAATTATATCGAGACCAACTCAAATACATCTATCACCAACTAAGCCCATGATCTGTCAGGTGAGTTAAAATGTTAAGGTTTCCATTAAGACATGAAACTGATCATCTGAAAAGTCTAATACTAAATTGTTAATCATTGAATCGTTCAGGAAAATCATCATGTATCATAATCCAAATTGGTTCTAAACTAAAATAGAAAATGAATAAAGTGTAATTTTCACATAGGAAAGAATTTCATTTTAGTTCTTAGAAAAAAAATTATTTTAACTTTAGGCCTCTTATTATGAAAATACTTCCCCTTTTTCACCGTACAACATTTTTGTTCAGCATTTACAAAATCTTAATTTGCACCTGAGTAACTCAAGTATACATGTATGTGTGTATATATATAGGGCAATGTTCCGATAAACCTCTTATATTGCACATGAATCTCCCCTCCTGAATTTCAACCACTCATTCCAATTTTAATATTTGTTCTTTCTCTCTCTTTACACTACACTATATTATTTAAGTGGAAAGATGGAGAGAAAGAATAAATATTAAAAAACATAATGAGTGGTTAAAATTCAGGGGGAGATTCACGTGCAATATAAGAGGTGTAGCAAAACATTTTCCATATATATACATATATATAAGGAGCATTCCGAGGCACCCTTGTTTTGCAACATCCATTTAGCACCCCTACCAATTCGTGAGTTACGATAATCCAAATCCAACAAGAATTTGTAGATTTTCAATCCACTTATATATTATCATCTATCCAAAGTTTGATCTCATTCCAACATTCTTAACATTTTCAAAATTTTAGTTGAATTATTCACCGTTCAGACATTTATTCGAACCATTAAATTTAAACATCGAATATATTATTCTACGAATGTCAAAACAAGCTCAAATTTTGGATAGATGATAATATATTTGTGGATTGAACATCTACAAATTTTTGTTGGTTTTGGATTAACGTAGCACACAAACTAGTATGGTGCTAAAGGGGGTGCCCCGGAACGCTCCTTATATATATATATATATATACACATATACATATACATATATATATATACATATATATATATATATTGAAAGTCTACTCAAACACAAATTTTTGATACAATTGGTGACACAATTGATCTAGACCATTGGATCGCCCTCTGAATTTCACTCCTCCATATAAAGACAAAAAGATCCAGTGGTTAAGGCTTTATGTCTCTACGTTTGTGTCTAATTTTGTGTTCAAATAGGTGCATATATATATATATGTATATATATATGTATGTATGTATATGTACACACACATATACATAAAAAATGACACAAATTGAGAGACAAAATATCTTAACTATTGAGTTGCTCTTCGATTCCCACCCTTTATATAAATACAAATTGATCTATTGACTGAGATTTTATGTCTTTTAATTTGTGTGAATTTTTCAAAAAACCGAAAAATAACCGAAGCCGAACCGAAACAAAAAAAAACTAATACCGAAATCGAAAATAAAAAAACCGAACCGTACTAATATTTCGGTTTTGATTTTAGATCCAAACCGAACCAAAAAAAACGAAACCGAACCGAATTATTAAAATAATTAAATAAATATATAATATTTATAATTCATAAATCATGTCTTGTATTTAGTATATATGACGTCTTGGATATACCCTGCAAACAGAAAAAAATTGGGTTAAAGATATAGATAGTAATTTCATTTATATATTCTCCACTTAATCATATATTCAAGTATAATAATTTTGCTTGTACTTTGTATCATATGTCTCAATACACTCAGTTGAAGCAATTTAATTTAGTTTCTTTTATGGTTGTTTAAATTTATAATATTTTTTGTTTAAATCGGTTTTAAAACCGAAACCAAACCAATAAAAAACGAAACCAAGGTTTTGAAACTGAAACCAAAACTGATGCTTTGGTTACGGTTATCGATTTTTAAAATCGAAGTCTTTCGTTTTCTGTTTTGGTTTTACCCTAAACCGAACCGAAATGAGGTTCGCTCGCCCCTACCGCTCCCGCTCCTTACACACACACAACGTATATGCTCATTCGTGGAATGCACACACTTACAAGAACAAGCTATTATGAATAAGCAACATTCTTTCATATTAAGTTTCAAACGATGTCTAAACTTAAATAAGGTTTTTTGAAGTTTGAAAATGGAAATTAGTCCTTTTGCATAATAAATAAGAAGAAGACAAACTTTACATAAAGCCATAAATTTGATTTTACAAAGTACATTAGTTTGGATCCGTGCAAAGCTAACCCAGTGGGAAGCCTATGGTCTGAGGCAACTTATTGAGCATAGGCAATAATCTTTTTATCCAATAATCTGTGTTCGGCATCTTGGGCGTGAACTCATTTTACATAGGGCTGTTACGGTAACAGTTACCGTTACCATTATGCAAATACCGTTACTGTACCGTTTTTTTGGGTAAATCAAAAATGCTTACCGTTACCGATACGCCGGTAACTGTTCTACCGGTATACCGTTACAACGGTAACGGTTTTGTCGGTAACGGTAAATTACCGTTTTCTAAAAATAGTATAAATATCTACTTTGCCTATGTAAAATGAACATGTTATATGTTTAGAGATGTGCATAAAATGACAGCAGCATCAGCAATTCAGCATGCATGTCTGAGTTTGTAATTATTAACTAAATAAGTTGATAAAGACATAAAATGACAACATAGAATAACAGACAACAAAGTGACAGCAACAGCACATACATGGTTACATAAATAAAATTATTAAAAAGATCGCTTAGGCATGAACTTGCCTTAGAGAGCCAAATGAAGGTACTAAATAATGATTATCAGGAACAACTGGTGGGATAACCTTTTTAGTAGCTTAGCTCCACTTTCTACATTGGAATTAAACAAATTGGGTTAATGGTAATTTACCGTTACCGTCAGAATATTCTTTTTTTTACCGGTACTTTACCACTCATAACGGTAAAATTACCGTTACCGTACCGAATGCATCGGTATACCGTTTAATTTTGTAACTGGTTACCGATTTATCGGTAACGGTACGGTAATGGTAAATTTACCATTACCGTAACAGCCCTAATTTTACATCATCCATTTCGTTTCATCAACTAGATCTAAAATTAGAGTTAAACAACAATAACTGCTTTTTTTGTAACGGCTAAACACAATCGCACTGACACCCTCCTTCTCTACCACACTTCTCACAACCATCACCGCAACCAATGTCATCCTCCTCCGTGACTCGTCAGTGTCTCGATGTCACCTCTCCGAAGTCTCTAGCCATACAAGTAAACTTTTTTCTTTAATCCACTTGCCGTCACTATCTTGATGTCACCTCTCCGAAGCAATGTTATCAGGACTGAACCGCAAGTCAGACTATGACGTCTCAAGGTTCAAGGTTTAGAAGGTCGAACCGGCTGAACCGTTCAAACTGTGCATTTTTATTTTCCAACAATTTATAAGTTTAACATGTAATTTATAGAAGTTGCTTAACATACAATGTTGCTTCATCACATTTTGAAAATTATTGGACCAAACTCAAAATAAATATAAAATTTGGAGTCAAATGACTGTTAATTGCAAAAAAGGAAAGAAATGAGGATTGAAGCATAAAAATACACCCAATTTCCACGTTCTCTACGCAGCTCCTCCTGCACTTTCTCTATCAAAACCCATTTCGTTATTCAAAAAACAAAGTCAACGCAATTAAACCTTGGGAATACAAAAGAAGGCGGAACTAAACGCTATTTTCTGATAATGGCAGGGAAGATAACGAAAAAGAAGGTGGAGCAGCTAGTGATTTTGGGTATTTTGCTAACGGGATTTTAAGGTTTAACAACGAGTTGAGGGGATTGCGGCTCTTGACGCCTCCAGATCGCGATGGTCGACGGTCGACGGTTTTGTGGGTCGGACCGGAGGTTCGGTTCGGTCCGGTCTTGATAACACTTCTCCGAAGTCTCTAGCCATACAAGTAAACTTTTTTCTTTAATCCAATTGTCGTCACTGTCTCGATGTCACCTCTCCGAAGTCTCTAGCCATACAAGTAAATTTTTTTCTTTAATCTAGCTGCTGAAGAAGTTAGAAATTGATCACAATGTCAAGCATTTTTTGTTTAGCTAGTTAGAGTTTGACTTAATTAATATATAAATATTATATGTATTTTGATTACCTAAAAAATGAATAATTACCTCATTTTATCCTCTGCGCTAGCTTGCCTAATTAACTAGTATATAAAAGCACTCTACTATAGGCAGATTTTTATCCTCAGCGCTGGTTTACCCAATTAAATCTTATATTGTTGAGCTGAAACATTACAACACTGTCTTCCAAGAAAAGTATTTACAATAGGCCTCTCTTCCCTCAAAACCATATATATATTACAAATCAAACCGAAGATTTACATAGAGATTAGTCTCGTCGTTCTCCTTGGAGTCTCTCCTCACTACACCTATTAGCAATTTCCCAACTCCCTAATGTAGAAGCTTTGCAACGACTTTGATGCGTTGCTAATTTGCAATGACTTAAGGCCGCTGCAAAGCTATTTAGAGACTAATATAAAGTACTCAATTTCAATAATAATAATCTTCGCATCTTACGGTGAAGAATATAGATCTGCATAAACTAATAAAATCCATTTTTCTGCAACTAGCATTAGAAGAAAATGGAGCTAGACTTGCTGAAACATCAGAAGAGAGTGAAGGGAAATGGAAGCAAGTAACAACGAATAATGGAACTAATAGTTAAGAATGGAGAAAGCCAGAAGCAGTGATCAGTGTGGGGGTTGGACTGTGTACGTAAGGAATAAGAAAAGAAAATGTTATAATATATTTACAGGGTCGTTAAATTTTTCTAGAATTCTATATTTGGTATAAAATTTTGAATCTATCCCAAGCTATAAAATGCAGCCGAAAGCCATGACAAATTACTGAAAGGTCGTGAGTTTATCAACCACAAAGTAAATTTTTAATGTATTTAATATTAACTCCGAAGATTTTGCCAAAGTAGGGAAGGCTATCCTTGCGATGCAGTGTACTAACATAAAGTAGCAAGTCGGTTCTATTGTTAGATTTGTATTTTTTACATTTTTATTAGTACTAAACAAAGGGAATTTTTGGAAAGTGTCACACCTTTACTGTTTTCATATATGCTATGCACATTTATTATTAACCAAAAAGTGTCAGTGTGCAAGTAGAAGAAGAAAATCCTTTATGTGAATAATTAATAATGTTGACAAAATATCAGCATTTGCAAAAAGTGGTACAATTCATGGAGTGACGCGGCTCTTCAACGGAATGATTACGATGCGTTCATTATACTCATTTTAGTTTTAGGCTTACGTTCATACAAAAGTGCAAACAATCTGTATATATCATAAATAAACAATAGTTTTTTAAAACGAAGTTAATACATGAAATGAAAAAAAAAATAGTATGTCTATCTTCGGAAATAATAGAAGGATTAGAGTAATTCATCCATCCATTTTTCGTGCAACCTCTATGTTGTCCCATCCGTCTCCCCTTCCATTGTCCCTCTAATCTTTTATGTTTTCTAATTGGATTTCATGAGTGACATCCAAAATTTTATGCTTCTTTCTTTCATTGCTTAGTCGAAGAAAAATAATTAACAGTCTGTTACATTTGATATATCAGGTCGGTAGGTCTTCTAGTGTAGACAAATAGTGGTTGAAAGAATCTGATCATAACTGCATGATATTTGGAAGGAGTGCAGAAGTTTATTAATTTCGTTGAAGAAAATGGTGGTAATAAAGAACCATTTTCTTATCCTTGTACTCAATGTCAGAATATGAAGAAGAAGATTAAATTAGATGACACTTATTTCCATTTCTTAGATGGCGAATTGTTCAGTCATATACCATTTGGCATTTTCATGGAGAAGAAGTGACGGGAAAGGAAAAATAACCCATTAGTCAAGTCATGCATGCCAATGATAGTGAATATCCCAGAATGGAAGATCTGATCAATGATGCCGATAAATTTCATCATTTTCAACCAACAAGTCAATTCCACGATAGTATTGACGAATTTCCTATCATTGATGTTGATTGACAAGCCGATCAAAGCAAGAAGTATAAATCACTTTTTTATAGTGCAAAAGAGTCATTGTATCCTTCATGTCCAAAAGAGATAATAAAATTGTACGCCATTGTGAAGTTGAACATATTGAAAACCCAATATGGTTTTTCCGACAATGGTGTGACCGCACTCCTCGAATTTATAAACGAGCTAATTCCTGAAGGTAACATAATACTAGAAAAATATTCTGACATGAAGAAGATAATTAAACTAGTTTGGATGGATTATAAATCTTATAATGGATGCATGATTGCATTTTATACTAGAAAGATGATGCAAATAGAGTTTCTAGTAGAATTTGCAATGAACCAAGATATAAGACAACATTAAACAAAAAAAAAAAGGGCCACCAAGTACCACAAAAGGCGTTGAGACATTTCCCTTTAATTTCTAGATTGAGGTGACTTTATACAACACCATGGATAGCAGAAGCTATGACTTTGCATAGTCATGCAAAGTCAGATCCAGCTGTAATGCGTCACACATGCGACACTTCGCAGTGGTGATTTAGACTCTTTTGATAAAACATTTGATGTTGAACCACGAACTGTTACGCTTGGAATAGCAATGGATGGTTTCAATCCGCATGCATCTCTAGGTAACCATTATAGTTGTTGGCCAATAATTGTAGTACCATATAATCTTCCTCCATCAATGTGCATGAAAATTGAGTTTTCAATGTTAACACTGTTGATTGCTGAAAGAAAACAACCAGGGAATGATATTGATATTTATTTGCAACCGTTGGTACACGAGTTAAAGAAGTTATGGGAAGGAGTCATGGCTTTTGACTCATTTAACAAAAATGAGTTCACAATGAGAGCCAGAGTGTTGTGGCAATCCACGATCATCCTGCATTTGGGACATTATCGGGGTGTACAACTAATGCCTACTTCGTTGTCCTATACATGGAGAAGAAACTTGTTCTTATTATCTTCCCGCTAGTAAGAAGATGTGTTATATGGATCATTGAAGGTTCTTTCCTTCTAAACACAAGTTTCGAGATGAAAAACCAAATTTTAGTAATAAACAAGAGTACCGTCGTCCTCCAAGGTCATTGAATGGTTATCAAATTGAGGAGAAGGTAGTGACTATCAAGATAAAAATTGGTAAAGAAAAACCTAAAATCGGTCGAATACGAAAAAAGAAAATCGAAGAAGAAGAATATGAAAATATTCCTGCATGATATAGGAGGTCCATCCTCTTTGATTTGCCATATTGGAAAGAAAATTTGATCCGACATAATATTGAAGTTATGCATACAGAAAAGAATGTCATTGAACATCTCATTAGCACAATTTTAGGCCATAAAGGCAAGTCAAAAATGGCTTAAATGCACCCAAGGATTTGAAAAACATGGGTATAAAACATAAATTATGGGTGACGAAAGATCCCGAAACAAATAAAATAACTATACCATAAGCAATTTTCACTTTGAACAAGGAAGAAAAGTTACGATTTTGCACCATTTTGAGAAACTTTAAAGTAGCAAGCAAATTCTCTTTGAACTTTCATAATAATGTGAGCATCAATTCTCTTACTGACAAATATGACATCACATGATTATCACATCATAATGCAACTATTACTTCCTATACTGCTTCAGCATTGTTATCCATAACATAAATATCTACGTAATGTTATAGACCGCATGAGTTTATTGTTTAACATGTTATGCTGAAATGTGATCAATAGGGAACATCTTTTAAAAGAAAAGGCTGGTTTGGTAGAAGCAATGTGTGTGTTTGAGAAACACTTTCCACTAGCATTTTTTGATATCAGCACCCATCTTATGGTTCATTTAGCCGATGAAGCATTGGCATGTAGTCTTGTTAGATATAGGTGGATGTATCCTTTTGAATGGTAAATTACTAATTTCAGTTTTATTCACCATCATTCAATTAAACAACTGTTGATTATTTATAATTTATATCCTTCATTTATTGATGAAAACATATAAATGATATTTTCGCAACAAAAGATATATTGAAGGGTGTATTGCGGAAGGATATATTGTACAAGAATCTAGTCTTTATTGCATGGAGTATATGTTGACATGAGGTGATGCCACTCATAAACATACAGGTGAGGTGTTTTTAAATAAGGATGACGAGTTTGCTAGTGAGATTCCTATAGATAACAGTAAAGGTATAACCTTAACTCAAGTGCAGTATGAACAAGTTCGTAGATGGGTCCTTAATAAGTACAATGGGTTAGAAGAATTGGGAGAAGTAAGTTCAAGAATTTAGTGAAACCAGCACTACAATTGTGTTCATCTCGGAATTCTGGTTCAGATAGTCACTAAGTTTGCGTAAAACGGATAAAGTATGAAGAAGTTATGGGCATTAGATGTTTGTATACGTATAAGGGTTATATATATATAATAAAATATATTCCAGAAAAGTCAAAATGAGGCGAGTGAGAACTAGGCCCGTTGTGGGGCGACCCACGCTCGGGCTGGCTCGACCCAAAGGGTAGGTGGATCGACTCATCCCAGATCCGACCGAATTCGGAGTGTGAACCTGGACTGTTTCGTGGACTGTATTCATCACTGACTCGACATGACTTGTACGGTTTGTATTCAAAACTTAGGATATAAAGGATGAGTTTGGCTTTCTACGTCTATAAATAAGTGGCTTTTCCCATTCTGATTTACACCATCTCTTCATATCTTCTACCTCTGTAAATATCTTCTAAAAATATAAACACATAATGTGGGAATGCTGAAGAAGATTGGATCAAACAGAGATAACATCAGGACTGGCATACATACAACTTGGATTGGACTTGGACTTTTCTACAACATAGTGTTATATATAAATTATCTTCACCAAGACTCACTGTGAGTTCCGGTCATTTACAGATCCGATTTCTTAGACTTTGAACTTGACAGTTAAATGAAACTAGTTAGGATCTACAGTGTTATTACAATAAATATTATACATATTATCACTATTAATCACTTACATTGTTATGATTAGTTATACATATGCATGTGATGTGGATAATTAACAAGTTGTATATATACCTGTGATGTTGGAAAAGTTAACAAATTATATGTATCTATCTTCCTTTTCCCAATTTTTATGTTTTATGTTTATTTCCAGTCTTGCCTATATGCCTATGTGATTTGGTTATATTCTTCTTCCTCTGTTTTCCCTTTTTATTTTACACCAAGCCTAGGCCTTTGGATGCCTTGATTAGAGTGTGCGTATATTTGGGGCAATATTGAATAGCATAAAAAGAGGAATCTAGGCATATTATTAAATTGGGACTGATTGATTATACTTTGGGAAAAAAGGATATATAAACACATGTTTAGACTTGCTGTAGACTGATAAAAAGGGTAATGTGTATATACTTGTTGTAAATTGGTAGGAATGGATAATATGCCTAAACCTATATATGTTGTATAGGTGAACACAGTTGGTAAAGAATATGCATATGAATTGGACATGTTAATTTGACTTAAAACTGACGTTAAGTAAATGACATGCTAAGAGTAGGGTAAAGTACCAGATGTAGATTAATAACTTGAAATAATGTGGGAATTGTATATATCTGGGCATAGGTTTTGCGGAAAGGGTTGTACACACATAATGACATGTAATATTATAACCACGCTTATTAGTAAACCTAAACCTTCCAGGTTAAACATGAATATTAATAAGCTAAGAGGTCCCACGTTTTGCTGCTGTATCAGATTTTGGGACTCTTAAATCCTAGTTTTATGGGCACAAGCTTAGGGGGTTTGGCTTGTGCCAATATGTTGTTTGGAACCCATATCAGTCAGTATCCCTGTTGGTATCTTATTAGAAGGGGCCTCGCAATAGGTAGGGGCCAGGGCACACTTTACTGAACTGGATAGTAAGGGCACACTTTACTCTTCTATCATTCTTGGCTTAAACATAACTATGACCCCATGGTTTCATGCAAGCTCTCCAAAATTCACTAGTGAATCCTGGATCTCGTTTACTTACCATAAAGTATTCCACGCAGCAGAACTTTTCTTGGAAATACCAATCCATGTTGCCAATTGCTCTTACTAACGTGATTTTCTATAACTCATGCTTGAACGAAATGAACCATCCGCCTGTGAATGATAGGCCGTACGTAGATTCAGTCGCTTGCCCATGACTTCCCGTAGACTATTCCAAAACTGGCTAGTGAAGATTGAGTCATGGTTACTAACTATCCTTTAGGGAACCTCGTGCAACCGCTTTATTTCTTGAAAGTAAATTGTCGCTAGTTATGATGCAGTCCTTTCGCTCTTTACCGGAGTGAAATGAGCACTCTTCGTGAGTCTACCTACTATGACCCACATGCTCTTATTCTCTTTCCTTGACCTAGGCAGTCCATCCACGAAATTCTTCGTGACGCTTTTCCCTCTTCCATTGCGGGGACCTCCAATGGATATAATAGCCCACCGGGCTTCTATGACTCGGCCTTTAACCTGTTGGCACAACATGCACCTTGGGACAAACTCGGCCACCTCCTCGGGTGAGGTGCATCTTTAAGAACCTTCTTTCTCTCATCGCGTCTTAGCCATCCCTTGTCATCTATAGCGAGGTGACTTACCATCTCGCCTCGAATCATCTTGTCCATGATCTCGACTAACTGCGAGTCTTCTTTCTGTGAAGTCCCTACTTGATCCAGAAGGGTAGGTCTAAGCTCAAGGGACGCTTACTAACTAACTAAACTGAGGGGACTTCTTACTTCGGTTGCATTCCTTGGAGTCTTCCAATCCTGAACTGCAACTACCTTAGCGGGATCCACCGCTAAGCCTTGCTTAGATACTATATGCCCAAGGAATCTAACTTCTTTTCTCCAAAATGACATTTGGAGGACTTGGCTTTCAACTGATGCGCTCTAAGCGTATCCATCACCTCCTTGAGATGTCTAGCATGTTCTTCCTCGTTCTTTAAGAAAGTCATGATATCTTCTACAAAGATTACCACAAACTTGTTCAGGAACTCCCTAGACACCCTACTCATCAAGTCCACGAAGTAGGCGGGTGCATTAGTCAAACCGAATGGCATGACCAGCCATTCTAAGAATCCATCTGGAGTTCTGAACGCAGTTTTGCCTATACTATCTTCAGCTACTCTGAGCTGATGAAATCCAGTAGCAAGATCAAGAGAAAACAGATGTTCCTACAAGCTGATCAAACAAATCATCGATCCTTGGCAATGGCTGTCTATTCTCTTTGTTTAGCTCACGATAATCAACACAAAGTCGAAGAGAACCATCTGCCTTGGTAGTAAATACTACAGGCGCTCCCCATTCAGACATACTTCGTCTAATGAAGTTCTTCTCAAGCAACTCCTTGACTTGCTTTCTTAACTCTCATCTTGCGGGACCATGTGCCTAACCGGCCACGTAACTGGCTTGGCATTATCAAACAGATAAATGCGGAAATCAATCTCTCGCTTAGGGGTAATCCCCCCTTCACTTCACCCAAGATATCAGGATATTCTCGGACCACCCTCACCGATTACAAACTATCGATGGACGAGTTGAGGGATTCAAGACAATACAACATGACGGGACTCATAGGGTTACTAGAAATTTTTAGGGTATTACCGAGGCGAGTCATAAGCCTCACAACCCTATGCTCAAAAATCAAGGATGGCTCCACAACTGGACAACCCATCCATGCCCAAAATCAACCCATACCCCATGAAACCGAGAATATAAGCATCACACGAGAACTCTACACTAAAGATAGAGATTTTCAAATCCACGTAGATAATAGACAAATGGGCGGAAACCCCAATTGGATTTGAAACACACACGGGATCATTAACTAGACTAGTACTTAGGTGCAAACTATCAACAAGATCAGATGAGATAAAGCTATGCGATGCACCAGAATCAAACAAAGTACGAACAGGAAAATCAGAAATGTATACAAGGCTTTCAACAGAAATACTACCTCGATCATGAGCTGGAAGAACGATGTTGAGGGGGTGAACTCGCCCTTCAGACGGTCTTGCACACTGAGTCTGACCTTGCCCTTGCTTCTTCGGGCAATCTTTGCTGAAATGTCCAAACTCACCACAACGATAGCATTCACCACTCTTCCTTTTCCTCTTCTTACAATCCTTAATAAGATGCCCAACTGAACCGCAATAATGGCACTTCCTCTTGTCGTTATTGCCCTTGTTGTTCCCCTTGTTGCCTTGACTCTTATTCTTGTTCTTATTGCCTTGACTGCTCTGACCACTTGAATTACCCTGATTTCCTTTCCACTGGGAATCAGTCTTCTTGGCTTGAGTATCATTCATCTTGATCTCCTTCTTGTCACTCCTATTCTCTTCATTGAGTAGGGCCATATTCACCAAACTCTCGAAAGTTGCCCCCAAGGGTATATGAGATATGGCCAAACCATGTAATGGCTCGTTTAATCCTAGAGCAAAGTATAGGGCCTTCTTCTGAGCTGTGTTAACCAAGTCCAAACCGACCCGAGCCAGTTGATTAAACTTATCTATGTATTCCCTAATAGTCATGTCCCCTTGCTTCAGTGATAGGAACCTTAGTCCAAACTTTCCCCGAAAGTCATCCCAAGTCTCAATTGGCCTAGTAGCGGTGGTGACCACCCACCAACGTGCAGCTTCTTCCTTTAGCAACCACACTGCTAATAAAACCTTCCTACGGTCATCTATATCAAAGAAGGCAAAAAGATCTTCGGTTTCTTTCAACCAATTCCTTGCCTCTACATAAGTCTCGGTTCCAAAGAAATTATTGCCACCCATCGCCTTAAAGTCCTTGCAAATCTTTGCGAAGTCAGCTTGAGGATGCTGAGGGGGAGGAGGAACATTAACTACTGGAGGAGGAACATCTGCGGGGCCGGCTTCGGTCGCCCTAGCCTCCAAAAGTCTCCTATACCAAACAGGTACGTGTACTCCCTCCGGAATGGCAAAGTTATCGGCCATACTGAAAACGAAGAAAAAGATAGATTCAAAATGGAGAAAAACGAAGGAATTTTTGCTAATGGCTTTTTTTGGGGAATAGCCTTTTAAAATAAACTAGACTTTTCTTTGGAAAATACTTTATACTTGGTTTTGAAAATATTTTTCCAAAAGTTTTAAAAACCTTTTTGTTCCTTCTCGTAAACCATATGCTCTGATACCAAATGTAACACCCCACCTCCGCCAGGGTGGCTCTTGCAAGCACTCTGACTTTGGAGGGGTGTTTGAATCAGGTAAACATGCATAATGATATATCAAGGCAGAACAAGAACATATGTATATATGTAAATAAGTAAAACAGCGGAAGATTTCAAACTATTTCAAAACAAGTCTGGTACAACATAACTTTCCAAATAAACAAGTCTAGATAAAACAACATCAACTGAAAAACTGAAATACATAAGTACTATCCCCAAAATAAGTGATAACCATAGCTAGCTTCATGTCATGACCGTACATGAGCTAAAATCCCACAAGCAAGCGATCAGAATTCCAAGCTAAGCTCCAATATTCCCACCTTGAGAACCTGGGGGAGGGGGGGGGGGAACGGAAGAAAAGAGGCGAAAGAAAACAGGCCAGTCAAAAAGACTGAGTAAGCCCTACTACAATCAATGTAAACTGATAAAGTTAACTGGCATGAGAAGCAGGGATGAACATAAGGATAACAACATACTAGCATGATGATTAACTAACAAGGTAGATAAAAGTGTCATCGCATAATCAGGTTTGAGGTTTTTGCACCACAGGTGTACTAGCAAACTAACATGACTTGAATAAACAAGTATTGATCCCTTGGCCCAAGCTTTGGCCCAATAACATGAAGTGACCCTAATACGCGGTCCAACCAAACGGTCTAGTCGATCGGCTCCCTATAAGCCTAACTCGTCACGTGTTGGTGGCAATGCGGCCCAAATATAATTGTAGTCAGACTGTGCAGGGTCTCCCGTCGGGTGTATCAAGCCCTAGGGTGGCAACCCCTGGACACCATAAGCATAAGTGCACAGTCTCGATCTACCGGTACCCGTACATGTTTTCCCCGGCTTCGGACTAAGTGCACGACCATAGTCCGCCCAGAACTACACCGGCGTACCCATCTGCCGTCGTTTTTGGTCACTTACCTCCAGTCCAGTAATCGTGCTCCCTCCCTAGCCTAGACCCTAGGGCCTTAATGATACAAACTTGGGATTACTGCTGGAGTGGACCCCCATTGCTAGGATTTTTCTAGTGGGTTAAGTACGGTTTAACCCTCTTGCTAATCATGGATTAACTTGGTTAAGTGTAACGATGAGTTCACGACTTAACCCTGATTAATCTACCAAGCCCAAATTGGTTAAGTATTAAGTGGACCATGACTTAACCCTAATCACGAGGCATTAATTAATTTAATGCGCCTTAACCTCTCACATTAGACCTTGTTGTGGTTACTAGTTAAGCCGGGCGGGTCCGGGTAGCTTTACACCACAACTTGGTCTAACCTCGGGTTTAAGGTAAAACATGACCAACTTCTCACATTGGGTCCTATTGTTTGTAGCAACTAGTTAGGCCGGTCGGTTCCGGGTAGGTTTACGCTACAAACTCAACCCAACCTCGAGTTGGTCACACTTATATCTTCTAAGTGTCATGTCCATCGTGTTTCCAAAACACATTACAAATTTTCAAGCAATTGGGTAGACCTAACTTAATAGGTAAATTCCCAATGGGTAGACCTAACTTAATAGGTAAATTCCCAATCTTATGTTTTTATGTCTTTTAAGTTTACCCAACCCCAAACGCAATCCCATCGCTTACATATCGCAATAGCGCATAAAGGATAGAAAGAGGGAACTTGGCATAATCATGACATAAAGGTGTTGAAGCCACAAGTTTAACATGGTGGCATATGAAATGTACATATGTTAATATACTTGCATATTACATTTTTAGGCCTCAAAAGCATGCATAAAACCAAACTTAGCATATTGGTGATACATGGTGATAAATGACATGTAGAAATGGCCATAAGTTCGCATTTAGCCTCACATGCAAGTTATCATAAGAGATATGATAACTTACATGTTGCCAAAATGCAACCTTTAGCATAAAGATTGAAGCTTTATGTCCGTATACTCAAGATAAGCTTGCATAACATGATAACATGAACAAAATGATCACCCCAAACTTGCATAACATACATGGCAAACTTGCATATCATAACATAGCAAACTTGCATAACATAACATGGCAAACTTGCATACAAACTTGCATATCATAACATGATAAACTTGCATATCATAACATGGCCAACTTACATATAAACTTGCATATCATAACATGATAAACTTGCATATCATAACATGGCAAACTTGCATATAAACTTGCATATCATAACATGATAAACTTGCATATCATAACTTGGCAAACTTGCATAACATAACTTGCATATCATATGACAAACTTGCATATCATACATTTAACTTTAGAGTTTAAGTATGAAAGTAGAATAGGGCTTACAATGCTTAGGAAGTCACAAAAAATATGACAAAGCCCTTATGCAACCAATTAAACCCAAAATGCAAGCTTCAATAGAAAAACCCTTAAGCCAAAATGATCAAAACCCTTGCTTTATGATGCAAATATAGAAATTTGACTTGAATGCAAGCTAATGATGCTCATACAAGCTTGAAAACACTTGTATACATGAAAAATCTCATAGAAATTTATTTAGGAATTTTATGAAGAGAGTGGAGGCCATGAGAGGATTGATTTTGCCATAGTTTAGTTGTATGAATGAATAATGATGATTTAGGGTTAGGTTAGGGCCTTATTTATAGAGATTAGGACTAGTTCTAGCCTTAGGATTAAACCCTAGTTCCAATCTCAGCCCTTAATACCGAATCTGGCCCCCAAACTCAACACAATCCCAAAATGGTGCACCAGGCAAAACTGCCCGGCTGAGCCAAGTCGACAGCCAAGTCGACAGGGCTGTCGACTTGGGTCAACCAAGTCGACTCCCAAGTCGACAGGCCTGTCGACTTGGGTGCTCTGGCGGGAATTTTCCCGCCTGGCCCAATCTGCCCTAATTTTCCAAATTCAAACTTGAATTTGAAATCTGTTTTTACTTTGAAATTTTCTGAAAACTTCGTTGGGCCTTAATCGGGTCATACGGACTCCGATTTTCGAAAACTCGGACTCAATTTTGCGTATTTTTCCGAGACGAACGCAATGGCATAGCCCGTTTCCCTTGATTCAGATTTTAGAATTAAATTCTGCCTCGATTTTTGTTATAACAGGTTATTGAAAATACGGGTTGTTACACACTGGAACTCACCAGACTTTATGTCTGATCTTTTTTCTTTCGCCTCTTTCTTCCCTTCCCCCCAACTCCTCAGAGTGGAATCACTCAACGGTGACTAGGATTTACAGCTTGGACTTGGATTTCTTGAGATGTACCATTTCGATTTTTCTCTACTTTAGTATGGCTTATGGCGAGGGATATTATTTTATATACTATGTATTTTGTTTTATGAGTTGGTTTATGAGATATATTTGATGTAACTGGTTTTGTGAGACTATGCTTTGCTTTGAATAATGAAGTTTAAAATTTTCTGATGCTTTTATTTGTGTCTTGTAAATTTCCTGTAATGATTACCTATTGCGCTTCACAGAAGTTAATGCATTCTCTTATGATTGACATTAACGGACATGGGGTGTCACATGTAATGATTCAAAAAATCATCCAGACATCAATTTGAACATCATTTATCAAGTACATATAGTCACATTTCAGTATGTTGCAGAAATGAGATGTTAAAAGGAACTTAACATTCGATCACCAAAAAAAAATGGTTTTTGATCCCAAACATCATTATAACATAGATATAAGTATGTTTAAATAATCAAACATCTTTGATTTTAATGGTGTAACATAGTTCATTCAAGCTTACAAAAACAATCCTATATACAACATATATGTTAAACGGATTAATCATATAATCACAGCCCAATTGTGAAAGATGTAGCAATATATATAAAACAGGATTCATAACTAATATTAACCACAAATTCATTTCATATTTAATTTTATATCAAATACAAAACGTTTTACAATGAAATGATTTCAGATCTGAAATGAATGTACATACATATTACATTCCTCTACAATCATGTATCAGTGTTCATAAAACTTGATTATACATTTACAAGATGAATTACACGGCTAACCCAATAATTGAATTCATAATAATGCATGCTCTGATACCGTTGATGGTAAAATAGGATCGATTGGCAGTGGTTTTTTCTATAAATTTTATCAACTCTGGTTGCAAACTAAAATTCAAAAATCGAATTAAACTGTGTACCTTTCTCCTTGTTCTTCAATTCACAAATTCATATGAAATTTAGATATTAATCGAATCGACTTAAGCGCTTGTTGGAGGCGCCTCTATTGAAGTCCACAAACGGTTCTTCGACTTCATCAAATGGAATCGAGGAGGATGAAAGATAGGTACTAGCCGGATTTAGTGATTTTTGATTCCCCTTTTTGTTGATCTCGATTTTCTGTGTGTAAGGAAAAGGGTCGAACTCTTTTATAAACTTAAATAAGATATCTAAGGAGAAGCATTAAACCCGTTTTACCACTTCAAAACAATAGAAAATGTCAACGTTTTGTTTTCTTTTGCTAAGAACGGTTCTCGCCCTTTTATAATATTCTTATGTGTGACCCTATACGTTACTATAACGTTGGCAATAATTTAAAAAATATTTAAATTATAAATAATGAGCGGCATACCCAAGTTATAATAAAATCAATGATTTGATACAACCTTTTCTGTGACTACTGTTTCAACGTAATTTAATCCTTTTAACCAATATATCCAATATTAAGCTCAAGGCATGGAACGTATCATCCTCTTTATAATTTAATCCTTTTATCTTGATCGATGAGCAAATTATATAAAACAAATCAATATCTGAGAACGGCCATGCATTTTATACTCAATCAAGAGGCCTATGTATATCTCTACTTGTATTGTAGGGTTAAACTCCCTCTACGTCACTCATATTATTTAATCGATTTGAGATGTATCTGATAATCACCTTTATCGTCTATTTGGTTTAAAGTAACTTTGGATGATATCAAAATACAAATATCCTCGAATAAGATATATATAATGATTTCAGGTTTGAGGATCATTACATCACTGTCACTTCGAGAATTACTTGTGACACTATTAATTATGCTCCATGAAGTTCTCTTAAGTTGGGTCATTCCAATACACTATTCTCTAATATTTATTTATGTATTGACATTAATATCACTTGTATTAATGATCAATAAGTTACGATCATCAGTCAATCAATGTACTAGTCTCAATGTTTCATTGTTGTCCTATATTTACAGTAAAACCTGACTAGGAATATTTAAGAATTATAATACTTAATATATTATATAATCTCATGTCCAAGTCAGTTACTTGAAAATATATAATTATGTATTATTATTGTAAGGACATATATTATGTTAATATTACAATACGCAGTAAATATAACATAACATAATCTTTTATTCAAAATAAAATATTATAGTGTTGACACCAAAAATTGGCACAACACCTAAGAAATGAATTCATAGAGATTAAAATGAAGACAAATAAAATGAAAATTGTAGAAAAGAGCGATTACACATAGATTTATAGTGGTTCGGCGTTAACGAACCTATGTCCACTTTATAATTCTTCTTATATCGGATAATCTATTACAGTCGAATAGTTACAATGGTGATATAATCTGAAAAATGCCTAAAGATCCTTCTTCTATTGAAAGAAGGTGTATTTATAGATGCCAAAATATTCAAATTGGTTGCGACATATGTCCTTTGATCCAAGATTTTAGAGGACCTCAAGATGAGTTCTTTTCGGGTTGATTTGAATTAGCGGTAATAGGCGGCATTTGACTTCATCATAGAAGGAGGGTTTGATTGCATTCGAATAGGAGCGAGACCGATTCATCAGGGGGATATTTAGCATAGTGCTGTAATGGATCTGGCTTAATCAGTCCAAAAGTCGTGGGTTCCATTCGGTTCATTCGTTGAGTCCTTGTGCGTGGCTCATGACTTGGGTGTCGATTAGCTCGTTCATAGATTGGGCGGTTCCACATCTAGGATTACACGGGCATTCTTGTCATTCGAGTCGGATTCTTCAGCTCCAATGGACCTTGACGGCCTTGCCAAAAGGATGGTCAACACTTTGCCTCCCAAAGTATGTCGTGTTAAGAACAGGGCATGCTTTGA
Organism: Allium sativum; assembly: GCA_030737875.1. Taxonomy (NCBI): domain Eukaryota; kingdom Viridiplantae; phylum Streptophyta; class Magnoliopsida; order Asparagales; family Amaryllidaceae; genus Allium; species Allium sativum. The sequence goes on along the minus strand of CM060912.1, from coordinate 486,073,971 downwards.
ATATTGGACCATTTCTTGCTACAGTGTAGATTGGAAATATACATTTACAACAGCTGGAAATACTCTTTATGAAGTAACGGTCTAAGGGTCGACCGGATATCTTGGGAAACAACAATTAATTTGAGAAACATTAAAGTTCTACGGCTATATGTCCATCCAGTCAGACCCGGATCAGTAATGGATTGCCACTTCAGCCTCTGTATCCGGTCCAGCTGTCACTTGCACAGGAGACGAAGAATCCTATCATCTCATTATAAAAGGCTGGCCCACCATCTTTAATTAATTTTCACTTTTTACCACAACAGATCTCGGTGCATTAGAGAATTGGGGAAAAAAATCTTTTTGTTAAAAAATCGAGATCTTTGTTTTCGATTCTTCCGCAGGATTAATGTTATTCTTTCTCATTTTCTTTAAGCACTGATCTTGTGCGTAAATTTTTCTATTTTCCTTTCTTCGCCTCAATTTGCACTCCATATAATCTACGGTTTGGGTGCCAACATTGAACCCATCGAAACAATGGTTTTGTGACACAACGATGGTTCTCTAGTTTGCTGACAATGCCGGCGATGGTAATTGGTGGTGAGAGCGGAGTTATCTTTGTCAAAAAGAGCTCCGCCTTCTTAAACTTTTCAAATTTCAAAGTATAGGACACATGGCCATAGGAGAGAGAAAATGAGTATGGGTAAGAATGGATAAGGATTATGATCCTCAGTGTGATCAGGTGGAAGAAGATAAAGGAGGGTGTTAAAAAATTAATACTTGCCAACTTAGCATCATGGAATAAGTGGTTGTTTTCACCAGTCTTGAGTCTACAAGGTCATGTATCAATCTCCTTGGGGCTAAAAAGCCATAAAGTCGGACACATTCTTGATGACGGCTTCTAACTCAAACTGTAACCTTTGTACACACTTGTGAATGCACATATTGAGGTTTTATGGTTTCTTCGATCTGACAGAGTTTTTTTTGGTTTCTTCGATCTGACAGAGTTTTTTTTTTTTGCCGCATAACTCACAATGTTAGGACAACATAGTACTCGTGCACTTGAGGCTAAAAATAAAAGGGCCATAGCCAGTACCATAGAATTGGGGAGTCCCTCAGCTTCTACTTCCATAACTGAATCTGAACCTGAACTTAATGCTGACATTTACGGTCGATCAATCAATTCTCCTCGTGCCATGGAAACCGAGGGAACAAATGGAACAGTAGCTACACCCAACACACTTCCTACGGCTAATATTCTGGGGAATCCTCCTGACTCCCGGGTCAATCAGCTGACCGAGAAACAGTTAGAAAAGTTAAGTGGGAAGCATAAGCATCCATGGGTTGATTTCCATACTCCGGTAAAATCGGATCATCCTCACACTCCGTCGGATGGTTACATGGCACTTTCCCGTCCAATGTGCACCGCCGAGGCCATCCCCCCCTTTTCTTCGTTCATACTAGACTTCCTAAGGCAAATGAATTTGGTGCCTATGAAGCTTCATCCGATTGCATACACTAATTTGTTGTCCTTGTTTGTTCTGTACATGAAGTATCTGGATCGGATCCCCATGCTAGATGACATAGTATTCTTCTTCAACTTTAAATGCTTAAAACAACAATCTCCCTCTTTTCTTTATTTTGAGACAGTCATTAACCAGAAGATCGTCGAAGGTATTCCCAACAAAATGGGGTCACCAAGCATCATTGGTTCTATTTCAAACACAAACCGGGATGCGTTCGCCGATGGCTCCAGTGCCGTAAGTCTTTCGACCCTAGTTAAATTAATTATAAGAAATTGTCTCATGAAGGTCTTTTACATGCAGGTGGCGAGCCAGCAAAGCCCGAAGGGGGAGAATTCCAAACTCATTATGACACCTTGGCGGCCATTAGGAAAGAGGACCGACAATACAAGAAGCTTGTGACCGACGAAAACTGTCACCGTTTTCATCGTTTGGATAAGAAGAGGTCATTAGGGTCTTCAAACAACAAGGGAAATTCTTCATTCAACATTAAGTCTAACGTCCCTCCTCGAAACAAATCGACCGATGTCAAGGTCGGGCTGCTAGTCAAGGGGTCGTCCGTTCAACCCTCGTTCGGAGGGGAAAAGGGTACTCATCATCTGGTCAAGATGAAAAAGCTGGCTTTTAAGAGACTACGCCTGGAGTTCGACTTTCTTGAAATATAGAAGGAGCCGGAGGTTGGTGCTTCAAAAAAGGTTCATGCCGGGAGAGTCGAGGGGGATTTTGCCGAGCATCAGCTAGAAGATTTTGTCACTGGAGTAGATCCTTCTCCTACTCACCTTCCCTAAGAAGAAGAGTCAAGACCCCCTTTCCAAGAGTTGAAAAGGGTGGATATACCTGATGCATTTATTTCTTCCTAGAACTTGGATCTAGAAGATTTTTTAATGCCGAGTCTGGGATGATTTAGTACCGACCGACCCGAAGTCACAAGGGACACCTACCATGTCTCGAGCTCAGGTTAGTTTAGAGAAAAGATCTTTCATACATAGCACTAGAACTATTTAGTATAGCCTATTTTCTCACATGTATGTCAACTGTAATACAGGCGCGGTTGACGAGAGGTATTGCCATACCAATCTTGACTTCCTTTTGGAAGAGGACGGTCCCTATGGGTCGATCCTCCCACAAGTCGAGTAGGAAGGTGATCTTGGGGACGGTCATCGTGAACATAAAGGCAAAGAAGAAAGGAGGAAGAAGAAAAAGGAGAAAAAAGCTCAGAAGAGAAAGAGGCAAGAGAGAGAAGGTGGAGACTATAAGGAAAAAGAAGGGAAGCAGGGTAAGTTTAGCAAGATCGGAGGGGAATCTAAAACTCTAGAGTCTTGATCTCTGATCCATTCCTGAGGTGATATACCCAAGGATGGTAACAAAGCTGTTGATGAAGTTGCCCGCAGTCACTCAACTCTCCCGGTTGGCCCTATTTCCTAGGGAGCAGCCGATCGAACCACATGTCCATGAATCGATCCCTCTTCCTAGTCATCCAAACAAACGTCCTCAGGAGCTAGATAATTTGAATCGAGAGAGAACTCCCACTGATCAGACTAAAATGGAGAAACTCTTCTCGGGCTTTACTTTACTAGTATCGAACCGATCCCCATGCTGCAACTGTTTCCTTTACACTTGCACGACCAAACCCAGACGAATGTTGACTATGCGCTGAACCAGTATAAAGCAATGTATGCTTATGCAAAGTATGTGTACAAAGTTGTCAGGAGGAGGACGGAAGAGAATGTGTGTTTAAGAAAATAGCTGGATACTGATGAGACTTCTTTTGAACTACTTCAAAAAAGGGTAGCGGAATATGGATTTGGGGCGACTACTACTAAGGAAGCATGTCAAGAGAATTCATAAAAAAATTAAAGGCTCAAATTAGGTCAACGAGCTAAGTGTGCGAGACCTTGAAAACCGAAAGCTAGAGCTTGAAGAAGGACAAGGATTGGCTGGATCAAGAAGTACAAGAACTCAAAGCAGGTCTAGATGCATTCGAACTTACTGGAAAGAAAGTTGAGGATGTTGCCGCTGCTGCCATTGATAATGTTAAGAACGCTCATCTTCTGCGTGAGACCGAAGTGCGCGTAATTAAAACCGAACACGTTGTTGAGAAGAGTGAGATGAGCAGGAAATTTAGTGCTAACATTCTCCGGTTCTTTGCCTGTGTTCTTCATCATAGAAACCTAGCTTGGGCAGCAAATTATCAGTGGGTGCTAGCTAACGCTTAGGAAGTATTTATGAAAGAAGAGATTGAGTCAGCAAAGGGTAGGCTGGTAAATGAGGAGACTCTGATTGACCAGTATTTACATGATGATGAGCATGAGGTATTGGCTAAGGGAAAGAAACACTTACAGGCACTAAGAGATGTTGCATGACGCATGGCTAAGGGAAAGTCGGTCCCCGAAGCTGGCACAATCGTAGTCATAGATCCTCCCCCTCCTTCAAATTTTAAAGTCGTTTGCTCTTATAATCCCCTCCTTCTAAATCAATCTACTGGTTTGGCAAAGGAATACAGTCCTGATGACCATCTTCTTGCTTTGCCCAAGGAAGGCCCGACCGCCCCAACTTCACCAAGGAAGGTTTCCGACCACCCGAGAGGGTTTATGGCCAAAGGTAACTTCTTTATTTCTTCACTCGTTTGTTTCCTTGTTCATTACTTTTGCTCGTCCTATTGTAGGTAGATCGTTGGCGAGGGATGTTAATAAGGTGGAGGCTGATGTGTTGGAGAAGAACCTGATTGCCATCCCTGGAAATGGCAAGAAGAGGACCAAGGCTCCAAAGAAATTCAATGTTGATGAGACTTGATCGGGGGATGATGGTGTAGAGTTCATAAAGGAGATCAAAGAAATCGACCGTCCATCTGTGGCGGAGATAAAGGCAAGGAATGAGAGAAAGGTTTCTTCTCTCAAAGTTGAACCATCAGACAAGTCACTCAACATTCTTCCGATCCAATATATTCTGTCGACTTCACTTTCTTCTGGCAACGCAGGTTCTTTCCTATCTCCAGCAGTCCCGAGCGGAAGATGAAATGTCACCACTGCATCCAGTGTTTTACGTCGTTTGGTAGCACATTCAAGAGTCCAAAGCTTGGTATGACCAATTAGGAGATGCAAGAGTAGGTTAGCCAGAAAGAGCTAGAGGACACCATGAAACATGGTGACAAGCCACCCTAAGTGTAGAACCTTTTAGTCGTATGGGTGTAACTGGCCCTTTGGATGTTGACATGAGTGCGACCATCGCAATTTTGTCTTTTTAAAATTTCTCATTTTGTAGACAAGGTTTAATGTACCTTTGAACAAAGTCTTAGATTGTGAATGTAACTGAATGTGTAGAAATGCTTCTTCGTTTTCAAATACTTTGTTATTGATGTATATAAGTATTTGAAAGATCTTCATGGGAGCAATATTAATGTTCCCAGTCTATTCCTGACTTTGGAAACCATTTAAGTGATTTTCTAGTCGAGTCACTCGCACATGTCCATGACCCCAGCGTTATGGGGGGTTGGTTGATAGTCAAGTCATTCCATTGACCCCAAGATCGGGCCGAATAGTTCTATGTCGAACGATCTCGTTTAGGGACACAAGTCTATTATACTCACCCTCCAGTCGTCAACGGTTAGAGTTCTTAGGAATCGATGATCTTTAGTCAGGGTGCACCTTTTACACTAGTCCATAATTTTATACTCCTCAAGTTGAGAGAATCAAAGTTGTTTTTAAACAGTCAATCATGCTGTTTGTATTGATGTCATTCTCACTTTTAGTCGACAAAGTGGGATCCGAAAGTTCATTCATTAGTCCTAAGTTTAGGATCAGTTTTCTTAGGGTTTTTTACCGTCTTCCCGACGAGGTCGACTCATTACGTCATGGGTCGGTATGTCAGGATGTCAACATTTGACTTAATGTCGGTCGAATCACAACATTTTGTTGACCGCTTTAACTTATCCGTTAGACTATGGATGTGCAACCATAGTGTATTTCTTCTCGATGCGATATCTTTCACAGAAATCTATGAATTTCGAGCTATCGAACTGATTCCCATTATCCGTAATAATGGTTCGAGGTATCCTATATCGACATATGATATTCCTGACAATGAAATTAATGACTCACTTTGTTGTGATCGTGATCATCTGTTCGGCTTCTTCCCACTTTGTAAAATAGTCTACTACCATGATCGCATACTTTGCATCTCCTTTTGAAATAGGCAGGCTCCCAATGATGTCAAATTTCCAAACGGTGAATGGCCAAGGGCTGACCATTTGGGTGATCTCTGTTGGCGGGGCTTGTGGAATCTGCGCAAACATATGGCATTTATCACAAAGTCTGGAATAATTAGCTGCATCCTAACTGATAGTTGGCTAAAATTACACATATCGCAGCACTATCTTGGTCAGAGTTTGCCCTCCTATGTGTGCACCACATTCCCCTTCATGCACTTCTCTCAATGTTCTTTTTATATCAGCATTGGACACACACTGAAACATGGGAACAACGAAACCCCTTCTATAAAGTTGGTCTTGCTAGATGACGTACCTAGAGTCCTACCGCACGACAGCCCATCTTTTTTTTCTTCTTTTTTTGGGAAGCGTGCCGCGTAGACAGAAATTATTAATGGGATTCATCCAAGATTCTCTTTTAGGTTCGGCTTCTGCTTGGTCGACCTCCATTTGGTCGATTCTCGGAATGCCCAGGGTCTCTATATGGACTAACTCCATCTTACTCGGGTTGTCTAAACTAGCAAGTTTTGCTAACCTGTTTGCCTTTTGATTTTCCTCTCTACGAATATGAGTGATGTTATATCGGTTGAAAACATGCAACAATTTCTTGACCAGCTTAAGATAGGCGGAAAGTCGAGCTCCTTTAGTCTGATATTCTTTCCAAACCTAAAATACAATAAGTTGTGAATCATAGAAAATTTCAAGCAATGTTATTCTTAAGCTCCTCACGAGTTTGAGCCCAGGAATCAGGGCTTCATACTTGGAGTCATCGTTTGTTGCCAAAAAATCTTGCCTTAGGTCATAATATATCGATCGTCCCTCAGGAGATAACAACATTATGCCTGCTCCCGAGCGTCTGTCATTACGAGCTTCATCTGTGTATAGTTTCCAGGTGTTTGATCTTGACTCTGTATCCCGGGGTTCGGTACTATCCTCTAAGTTTTCATCCTTGAGAGTTGTGAATTCAGCTATTAAATCGGTCAGTGCTTGCTTCCGGGTGGATTTTCATGGCACAAAAGTTAGGTCGAACTGACTTAATTCAATGTTCCATTTAAGCAGTCTTCCGCTTAACGAAGAGGTTCGTCGGTGAATATTTCAATAGGGTGAGCCTGAAAATAGTGCCGAAGCTTCCGTGACACAATCAGAAAACTATAGGCGAGCTTCTCAATCTTCGGATAGTTATGTTCAGCTCCTGTTAATTTCTTTCTCAGATAATACACTGGTCGTTATACCCGGTCTTCTTCACGGATTAGGACCGAGCTAATTGTGTGTGCGATTACCATCAATACGCAAATAGATCTTTGTGGTCGATTAGTTTGGACAAGATGGGAGGCTTCTCCAAATAGTCGAGTAAGTTTTGGAAGGCTTCTAGTCAGGTGTCCAAGCGAAATTCCGTTTTCCTCTTTTAATCAACTCAAAGAAGGGTAGGCACTTATCGGTCGCCTTGGATATGAATCGACCCATTGGTGCGACCTTCCTTGCCAACCTCCATATATCCTTGATTCTTATAAGTTCCTGAATTCTTTTAATGGCCAAAATCTGGTCGGGAATGATTTCGATCACTCTAGATCTAACTATGAAACCCAAAAACTTGTCTGATGCTACTCCAAAAGAACACTTCAAGGGATTTAATTTCATTCCATACCTTCAAAAATGTCAAACATCTCTGACAAGTCTTTAAGGTGGTCGGATGATTCTCTCGACTTTACCAACATATCATCCACATTTACCTCTAATGTTTTTCCTATCTAATCGTGAAACATTCAGTTGACCAACCGCTGATATGTGGCCCTGGCATTCTTCAAGCCGAATGACATGACTACATAACAGTGTATCCCGAGATCTGTTATGAAGCTAGTATTCTCTTGGTCTGGGATGTGCATGGCAATCTGATTGTACCCCGAGTAAGCATCCATAAACGAAAGGAGTTCATGACCTACAGTTGAGTCGACCAGCTGATCAATATTAGGCAATGGAAAGCTATCCTTAGGGCAGGCTTTATTCAAGTCGCAGAAGTCGATGCAAGCCCGCCACTTTTCGTTAGACTTTTTCACAAGTACTGGGTTGGCTATCCAACTAGGAAAATTCGAGTCTCGAATAAACCCATTGGCTTGTAGCTTTCCAACTTCTTCCTTCATGGCCGCAGATCTTTCAGGGCCGAGCATTCGCCTCTTCTACTATATATGGGTGTACTTCAGATCAATGCTAAGGGAGTGAGTTATGATGGAAGGTGAAATCCCACACATATCAGCATGGGTCCATGTAAACACGTCAAGGTTTGCATGGAGGGATTCAGTCAACTTCCTCGTCCGAAGGAGGTCGAGATGAGGCTCGATCAAGTCCCTAGTAGGGTCGGTACCGATCGAAATATCTATTATAGCCTCATTCGGGGATGCCTTCCTACATCTAGGTTCTTCTTCCTCTCTCGGATCGATATCCTCAATTTCACAAATGGATGGTCTTGGCCGGGATGCTTTCTGTAGTTGTTCTGCTTCCTTCCCCTCCACAGGGGGTGTTAACCCCATTATATAAACGCGGTTCAAAATCATGAATTGTTCACGAATGGCGTCATGCAGTTCCAAAGTGGATGTGAACGCAAGATGTTGAAACCATGTCGCACAACATTGGTCATGTCGTACAAATGACATTAAACCAACCCGTAGTAACAGCGTGCAACCAAGCCGTTATCACAACATCAAACCAAATCGTGGTTACGATATGAAGTTGCAGGAAGTTTGAGCTCTACACGTTCAAGTTGCGAAGACCGTTCAAATCGCGAAGACCGTTCAAGTTGTGAATATAAAAGCATGTCGTTCATGCTTATCTCGACAAGTCACCAGCACTTCATGCCTCGCCGGTGACTTCAGTTATGTGGCGCAGAAGTGCAGTACATATGAAGGATATATAGCTCACTTAGACATTGTGGCGAACATTTTAAGTGCAAACAATAGGATCACATATGTGTGTGTGTATGTATGTATATATATATATATATATATATATATGTTGGCATGTATGTTTACAACAATGATTCATATCGCGAGGACTTTGGTTAGCAACATATTTATAATACATGAATATGTGGCGTATTTGTGGTAATTGAAAGGCAAAGTATCAAGTCAGTTATATATGTTGAAATCAAGTCATTGCCAGCTTCCAAGTCATACCGCTGCCCAACTTCCAAACCATGTCATGACACTTCAACTAGAATCAGATCGTCCCATATTGCAATAGCCATCAAGTCGCTGCTTCAACAATGGGTGAAACATGTCGTAAGTCGTTAGAGCCATGCAAGCCACTCATGACGTTCATGGGAAAATAGTATTCAAGTCACAGGGACAATATAGATCACGCCATGCATAATCATGTCGTTACAGGATGAATTGATGCCAGTTGTAACCGCCAGTTGTACTAGCACAACAAGAAAAATGACTTTTAGTATCGCTCAAAAACCGCTACCAATAATATCTGGTGGAGTTTTGATAATCGTTACGAGAAAACATGCCACTAAAAATCGTTGCAAATTGGTTGCACTATTTTTAACGCCATTGTAATTTCTTTTTTGTAACATTTATTAAACGCCATCAAAAAAAATTTGTAGCACTTTATAAACGCCGTAAAAAAGTTTTAATGTTACTAATAAAATTTCCAATTTTACCCCTAGTTTATGGTTGCGTTTATTTAACGCCGCTAAATGTATTTCTGTAGCGTATTTAAAATGCAACTAAAAATTATTATTTAATTTGCTCTTTTTTCCCTGTAATTATTTCCTATGAATAGTCTATTTTGTTTCTACAGTATCAATCGATAATCATTCAAGTACTCATGATGTTCAAACAATCAAAAAAACAATTAATCATATAATCAAGTAAAATATGCATAACTACATCAATACAATAGTTTTCTGTATAAGTGACCAAACTCACATACAATAACCACTATGATATACAAATTTACATGATTTAAACAAAGAAAATGTTATACTCGCAATGTACACATCTAGTACAATAACCACTTTCCTCTTTGAAGTGATGCAACATATAGTCAGACAGCTCCTCCTTGATTTCACATCAAGACACACAAATGTTAACCAGCTGTGCTTAACTAAATTATCTCAAACAAGAGATTGAACTGCATTACAAGGCCAGCAGATTATGAGTCACCGTAAAACGTGAGTGGACATACTAGGAAATGCAAATGCAAACAAAAGTTGCAGAAATCATTTGGCTAGAGTTCAAAATAGTAAAAATATTTGTTACCTTCAGATTCCATGTTGTGATTCGTACATCGATCTTTGAACCAATGTGTAGCTTTAGTAGTAGCTGAACACAAGTGACAATACAAAATACTAATTTCAGCTAAATCCAGCTTTTATGTGTTCCTTTCGTGTAAATAGTAAAGTAGTATAAATTAACATGGATCGATAATGCTAAGGCGACAGACCCGAAAGTACTTCCACAGGCAGTTCCTAGATCAACATTATCTGACACAAGGACATATGAAATGACCTGTTAGTCAAACTGTATACAGCAAAATGAGCATCAGATTACGCATAGGCCACCAAATTTTTATGTGATAACTTACTTCCATTAAAATGGTGAACTCAGCCATGTTTTCCACAAATCGATAAAGTACAGCATCACTCAACCATGTTTCTTGATCAATTTCGGCATGTCATCTGTACACGTAAATAGCTATGTTATTTCTCTCCATTATCTACGATCTTAGCTGAAACATATGCATATATACACATATATATATATATATATATACACACACACACGCATGTATGTATATGTATGTGGGATTTGAATTACCCTAGATATACCTATGGTTTACCTGTTTTCCTACCTCCTATTATTTACATTGATGGCCTAACATGCACATGCAATCATGCTCTCACGGATATTCTTGGCTTTACTAATCTGCATAATATAACAGAATGCAAACCATTTTAAACAACAGTAACTTAGGATTAGTTTTAGAATAAAATGTGCTGAGACAGGCAGTAATAAGAAATCATGCCAAATCAGTTTGTCTCGTAGAAAATCCAAGAGCACTTTAAGCAATAAAAATTTGTTAAGACATATAACAATGGTAAATTAACAAAATGGACGAAGTTTTTGTAAGTAATAGGCAAGTCTACAGAGTTCCGAGCGATGCGACAAACTTGAAGAGCCTTTCGAACTGCAGGCATACTCAGATAAGCAGAAACATAATTGTCCGAACAAATGTAAGATCGGATCTCAAACTCCCCTTGTACGGTATAATCATTTCTTCAACAACACCAATTCATGTTGACTGAATATATGTTCAGTGTCCTGCATCAATTCAGGTTCCTCTAGCCACAACAATATTAATAATCGAGATTGCAAATACGGTTCAGATTCAACTTGATCATTGATGGCCTAACATGGAAATTTGAAATCTCAACTTTTAATATTGATGGGGGAAGAGCTTAAATCTAATTGTCTTCATCCCTTATGTAACATGATGCTTCTCCAGAGAAAACATGGAAATTTTGTATGAATTGTATCAGAATGTTACATAATCCTTGTATCATTACATAATCCTTGAGTGATCTAGCTACGCACAAAAAATAAGTATGTTAACCAATGTAACATTCATTAGCCAACAGAAACTTTCGAAGATCCTGATACTGTTAAGTAATACTGCCGGAAAGTAAATTCTAGAACCATGACGACGGGACATTCAGTAATTTTAAGACGTTGCGATCAAATTCCATCGAGATGGAACATTCCTTTTTTTATTAAGTCCTAAATCATGAGTTATATGCATACACCTGAAGATAAAAGAGGTATTAAGCAAGCATTCTATAGGCTGGTTGAGGAAACACTCCGAAATGATAAAGTTGATCATATAGACAAATATTTTCACCTCTTACTGTTTAATAATTTGGTCTGGTTAACAAATCAACTAAACTCAACCTATCTTGGGAGTTACTAAATTGATCCATTGAAACTTATTGATTTTCTAAAATTGAGTTACTAAATTTTGAAGCTCTTTAATGATTGAAACCTTTATTTTAAATTTTTCATCATTCCAGAATGTTTCCTCAACCAGACCACAGAAAGCTAGATCAATACCTCTCTTACCTTCGGGTATACGCATAGAACTCGTGGTTTGTTTCTTAATAACACGAGAATGTTCCACCTTCATGGAAATAAGCCGTAGTTGTTGGAAATTACGATCAAATCGATATCCCAGAATTATGTCTTAACAGTTTAAAAACAAAGATCTATTGCAAGAATAATAATTGAAACTAATTAAAAGTTTGGATTCGTACCTGCTGTGTCGAATTCACGAAGAAACCAAATCGATCTCGAGATAAAAACAGACTGGAGCATTGAATTAGAAGCGTGACAAATCGCCGCGCTCTCTACTGGTGTCCACGATCGTTATTCTCGAAATCGAATCGTTGAAAGGTGATTCGGCACTAGACGAATTTTGGGATATAGGGTTTTTCTTTTATCTCGTAAAATCGTGATAGAATAAAATGAGGTACTGTGTAACACCCCACCTCCGCCAGGGTCACTCACAAGAGAATGCAGTAGCTTTGGAGGGGCATTGTCTAGGTAAACATGCACAGAAATATTACAAGACAGAACTTATAAAGCAGCGAAAGAAAAAAAAACAAATTTCATTACCTCATGAAATTATAAGATCTAAAGCCTTTTACATCAAAATGCCTTTAAAAGCCATTACATTGAAAACCTGTCTTGCAATAGTTAAAGAAGCATAAAACCACAGTCATAAAATATTCCCCAAGTAAAACGGTAAAGCAGCCATATCCAAGAAAAATCCAAGCCATACAAGATGACCTTGAAGCAGAAGAAGTCCGAGCTAAATAACAGTATTTCCTCCCTGAAAACTTGGGGGGGGGGGGAAACGGAAGACAAAGAGGAAAAAGAAAACGGGGTCAGTCATAAAGACTGGTAAGTCCTATCTACTTCCAGCATAAAAACAGGTAAAGGTAACATGACATGCATAAACTGAAAGTAAACATAAGGATGATGACAAGATAGACAAGCTAAACCATGGTAACAGGATGAACTACTGTATCAAGATAAACTACGGTCACTATGAATCAAGTATAACACCCCAAGGTTCTATCGAGTATAACACCCCAAGGTTGTATCAAGTATATTTGCCCTGCACCTTCCGTACTAGTATCCCAACACGTGTCATGTGTTAGCTACAAAATATCCCTTGCCCAATGTCATGAAATGGTCCATGTCAACCTAATGTAGGTTTTCCCAACTCGTATGTTTCTTTCCATGTATATGTTTAGTCCTTTGCCGTAAATCCTACGGGCTTCCTCACGCAGTTCTATACTACTTCAACGTAGTTCCATTCCTTGAAATCATTTGGACTGTCACCCTTGATCTAGCTGTATTTTCTTACCATGAATTCTCGAATGTTCGGCAAGGATTTATGCCACCTAGGACCACTAGGGATTACGCTACCTACTAAACGTTTTCGTAACTCGGTTTGGGTTTAAGCCACCTAGGACCGCTAGGGATTACGCTACCCGTCAACCACGCCCTTTTCCCCACGTATGTATCGTGAATCGTTTTTTCATGTCTAGATGCACATGTATCTCAATGTGCCATCCGAGTCCTGTGACAGGGCTAATCAAGAGATACAGGACTTGGTCGGGAGCTTTAGGTTATCTGCCGATGCAGATATCAAGGTCTATTTTTCTACCGGTGGTTATGGTCCCATGCGACCCCTCCCTCAACTACTGAAAGGCAATCCAAGAAAATCATACACGAGAACTATACTCCAGCCATCCATGCCCCACTTTCCTATTGGCCAACCTCACCCATAACTAGATAGCAAGTATATGATCTGTTGGGAGTTCTCTGCCTTTCCGTATACGTACACGATTGACTAAAGGTGGTAGGTAGTCGACGACGTGCTATCACAGGGCTAAACTAAGTATCATTGACTCCACGCTAATCCACCCCAGTCTTTAGGTTGCTCGCACAGCAACCAAGGCATACCCTTGGTTCTTCTACCGCAGACCTTAACCTCTGTGAGCCCAAGCGGATCATCTACAACCTCACAGAGGGATACCAAGAGTACCCTCATGTCCCCCGAAGCTACCGCTTCGTCACCCAGTTCACTGGAGCCTTTGTCTAAGTCAGATAGACATTCTCTCCTCCTCGTGTGTTTGTTTAAACGATGACCTACCGTATCAGGTTACTCATCTATTTGTGAACTGGTCCAATTCTCTTGACTAAGAATTATTACTTAGTTTTCCATAACTAAGGTTTATCACTTTGTTTCCCTTCCCATTATCCTTATTAACTACGATTTTCCACTTAGTCCCCTGAACTAGGGTTTTGTCTAATGGGTTAAGTGTTGTCATTCGAGTTCATGACTTACCCGCCTACGAATCATGTCAAAATTGGATAAGTATTCAAGTTCAAGACTTAGTCCTACAAACCATGTATCAAGTTGGTTAAGTATATAAAGAAGTTCATGACTTAACCCTAGATTATCGTGTCAGATTGGTTAAGTATAGGTTAACTTAACCCTATCAAATTACTGTGTCAGATTGGTTAAGTATAGGTTATCTTAACCTCATCAAGCTACCGCGTCAGATTGGTTAAGTATAGGTTGTCTTAACCTCATCAAATCATCGAGTAAAATTGGTTAAGTGTAGGTTAACTTAACCCCATTAAATTATCGAGTCGGATTGGTTAAGTATAGGTTAACTTAAACCCATTAAATTATCGAGTCGGATTGGTTAAGCATATTTAAGAGGTTCGTGCCTTAACCCTATCAAATCATCAAGTCAGATTGGTTAAGTGTAAGTTAACTTAACCCCATCAAATTACCGAGTCGGATTGGTTAAGTGTAGGTTAACTTAACCCCATCCACTAGTCGTATTTATAATGGTTAAGTATCATTCTTGTGGGTTAACTTAACCCTACCACGCATCGCGTTATCCCAGTCGGGTGTTATCAACCCATTTTGGTTAAACTAACCCATCCGTTAATCATGTTATATGGTTAAGCGTCTTTAAGTAATCAAGTCCGGTCTTACTTAACCTACCCATTCATGGCATATCGGTTAAGTGCCATTAGTCAAACTAACTTAACCTTATCATGTGGCATTAAGTAAATTAATGCACCCCAACCTCTCACATTAGACTTTGTTGTGGTTACTGGTTACGCCGGGAGGGTCCGGGCAGCTTTACACCACAACCTAGTCAAACCTCGGGTTTTAAGCACGATATGACCAACTACTCAATTTGGGTCTTATTGTCTATAGCTACTGGATTTGTCGGGCGGTTTTGGGCAAATTTATGCTACAAACTCAACCCAACCTCGAGTTGGCCACTTTCATGTTTTCCTACTTGTCATGTTCATGTCAAATTTAGGCCACGACAAAGTCCATGTTTTCCACTTATGCCCATTGTCCCATTACTTAATTCATGTTAAGTTTCATAGCCCATCTCAAGTTTGTCTAAACTACCCAAGGCGTATTCCCAACGCAAGTGAAAGCGAGTCAATATAGTAGGAATAATATGACAACATATTGGCCTCAAACATGTATGACAGCATAAAGGGATTGGCCTCAAACATGTATGATAGCATAAAGGGATTGGCCTCAAACATGTATGGTAGCATAACACTAGGTTCATCATCATAGGCATGTAAATGGTCATGAGGGGTTTAGGTTCTTTTACATGCATAAGCCCCAAGTCAAGTTCATATGAATGTTCTACAAGTAAAATTGTTCTAAGGGTTCATGCCAACATTCCACAAGTCAAGATTAAATCTTGCATGATAAACTAGGTCAAACACAACATGAGTGGCATGATTTAATCACTAAGAAATAGCCCAAAGTCATAGGTTCAAGAGAGGGGCAAGACTAGGTTCACATAGACTAACATACTTAGGTTACATCTCATTTTATTTCATGTCAACATTAGAACTACCGTTTAGATCTAAAAGTAGCTAGAACTTACAAAGTGTGGCTAGAGATTTATGAGCAAGCATTTGTCGTAGAACGGTGTTGAGATGATGCTCTACTTCCTTGATTTGATGTAGAAAGCTTGCTCCTTTGACTTGAATCTAGTTTGCATGCTTAAGCCTTTGAAGTTGAAGATGGAGGCCATGATCAAGAGACATTTGGGCAGCACTTCATTGTTAGGATGGTTTGTAGTGAATCAGGCTAGGTCTTAGGGTGTTTTTATAGAAGTTAGGACTAGTTTAGGCCCTTAGATTAACCCTAGTTTAGATCTGAACCATCCAATCTCGTCACAGGCCAATAGAACAGACCCAAAGGAGCAAGCAGGTGCACCAGGCCAACCTGGCCCGACCAAGGAGGTCGACCCCCAGGTCGACACCCAGGTCGACTGCCCAGTCGACCTGGTCCTGGGGGGTCGACTCCCCAGTCGACCTGGGGCTGGGCGGGAAATTTTCCCGCCCAGTCTGTTTGGGGCTAAAATCGAAATTCGAAAATCTGTTTTCGTTTTCTAATTTTTCGTGAAACTTCTAGAGGCCATATCTCGGTCATACGGACTCCGATTTACGAAATTTCGGACTCGTTTCCAACCAGAATTCCAAGACGAATGCAACGGCGCAACTTGTTTCTCTTGATTCTTATTTTAAAATTTAATTCTGCCTCGATTCATGTCTTAACACGTTATTAAAATTCGGGTTGTTACATTCTCCCCTCCTTTAAGGATTTCGTACCCGAAATCTCTAAGTTAGGAAGAACGTATCCTACCCTCCATCGTCCATCTACTCAAGACATCATCCACAAGCAACCATTGTCCTTAACAAATTTCTAATACCATATGAACATATGAAGAAAGTGTGTGTATATGTTCCTTATCTAATGCAAATGATCAGGCCTGATTGATCTTCTAAATGCAAAATATGTTTAGTGCCATGAATCCACATGTATGCAAATAGTCCTAGTCACATAAACACTATACGTGTGCACAACCATTCATCCATATGCAATATTCACATGATAAAACATTCAAATTCATCCATAAACAAGTATAAACACGTATACATATGAAATATGAAATGTGATTGAGCCGATCTAGTGCCTAGTGTGTATTCGCGCATCCACGAGCAACCACTTGCAACCATATCAATCATAACATGTTTTCAAATACATGTTTACATCCACAGGGTTCTACCTAAGGTCCTCAAGATAGGACCGAGAAGATAAACTCCTTTTGGATTACAAGAAATCCCTTTCTAAACCCAACCCATATCCTATAAAGCCCAAAAGGTTTAGTCAACCAAACAGACACCTTCAAACCCCGGCATGTATTATTAACCGATGAGTTATACCCCCTATGGAGTTTGCAATAGAAATAAGATCAAGAATGGGACCGAGAGGATATGCATAAAAGATAGCATGAGGGTAAGCTCTACAGGAAGACAGGGATCAAGAATATACTCTTAAAAAGCAATATGATGTGCGT
This sequence comes from Allium sativum, assembly GCA_030737875.1. Taxonomy (NCBI): domain Eukaryota; kingdom Viridiplantae; phylum Streptophyta; class Magnoliopsida; order Asparagales; family Amaryllidaceae; genus Allium; species Allium sativum. The sequence goes on along the minus strand of CM060912.1, from coordinate 486,056,783 downwards.
ATCTTGTCTTCAATCTTCTAAGTCGCATTTCCTTGAGCTTAATTCCATTGTTCTTTGACCATCTTTAACTTCATGATTCCGTGGCCTCTTAACTCCTATTTCCAAATATGAGCTGGAACTCACTTCATTGTCGCCTCTCGTTCCACTTTTGCTTATTCCCCCTCTAGTAAACTTGGCTCAACCATATCCATGCACTCATGGTTTCATGTAAGCTCTCCAAAATTCACTAGTGAATCATGGATCTCATTTACTCGCTCTACGGCATTCCACGCAGAAGAACTTATCTCTTGAAATCAAACAGATGCCAACCATGTTACCAAGTGTACTTACTAGAGTGATTTCCATAACTCATGCACAAGCGAAATGAACCATCTGCCTTAGTGGTGAAATCTACTCGAACGGATTACCAACGAATGCATTAAGAGATTCTAGGTAACCAATCATGACAGAACCCTAAAGGTTACACGAGACTTCGAGGGTATTACCGAGGCAAGTCAAGAGCCCAACTACCCTCCTTTCAGAACCGAGAATGACACCCTTACTGGATAACCACTCCATTCCTAGAATTCAACCCATAGCTTAAAAGCATAAGCATTATTCCCAAAAGTCATAGGCGTCCTCAAATCCAAACAAGTCATGAATAAATGGACCGATTCCTCAACAAGATTTGAGACAAAAATGGGATCCTCTACTATGCCAGTACGAAGGTGCAGAGACTCAACTATCGAAGCATACTTAAATGATGCGGTGATCAAAGCAAAGTCCTGGCGGGATGATAGAGAAGAAAAGCTAAACCTTTCACAGAAACGTTACCATACTTCTTAGGTACGCTAACAGTGAGAGCATACAATTGCCCTCTCGATGATCTTGTCCTCGTCTCATAATACTTGACTATCTTTCCCTTCTTACCCTACTAGAGATACTCTCTCTTGTCATGGGTTTTATCATTCACCCTTTTCCTCCTTTGTGGATTAAGCCATACCAACAAGTTGCTTGTCCTTAAGCTTGTATCCTTTATCCTTGTTCTTACTATCCTTTCTTATAACGCGGTAACAGGTCTCTCGAAAACTGCCTCCATCGTACCGAAAACACTGACGTAGTTAGAAAAGGATTAGTCGCAGTTCAAACCACTGTGACTACAGGTGGAGAAAAGAAAGGAAAAGAGATTCAATCAAGGAAACAAAGGATAATGCTAATGGCCTTTGGGGAATAGCCTTTAAAAATAAAACTTTCCTTGAAAAATGCTTCTTTGTAAACGGTTTTCTAATAGTTTTCAGAAGGTTTTAAAACTTTTTCCCAGTCTCGCAACCTTCTGCTCTGATACCAAATGTAACACCCCACCTCCGCCAGGGTCACTCACAAGAGAATGCACTAGCTTTGGAGGGGCGTTGTCTAGGTAAACATGCACAGAAATATTACAAGACAGAACATATAAAACAGCGGAAGAAAAAAAACCAAACTTCATTACCTCATGAAATTATAAGGTCTAAAGCCTTTTACATCAAAATGCCTTTAAAAGACATTACATTGAAAACATGTCTTGCAATAGTTAAAGAAGCATAAAACCACAGTCATAAAATATTCCCCAAGTAAAACAGTAAAGCAGCCATAGCCAAGAAAAATCCAAGCCATACAAGATGACCTTGAAGCAGAAGAAGTCCGAGCTAAATAACAGTATTTCCTCCCTGAAAACCTGGGAGGGGGAACGGAAGACAAAGAGGCGAAAGAAAACGGGGTCAGTCATAAAGACTGGTAAGTCCTATCTACTTCCAGCATAAAAACAGGTAAAGGTAACATGACATGCATAAACTGAAAGTAAACATAAGGATGATGACAAGATAGACAAGCTAAACCATGGTAACAGGATGAACTACTGTATCAAGATAAACTACGGTCACTATGAATCAAGTATAACAACCCAAGGTTCTATCGAGTATAACACCCTAAGGTTCTATCAAGTATATTTGCCCTGCACCTTCCGTACTAGTATCCCAACCCGTGTTATGTGTTAGCTACAAAATATCCCTTGCCCAATATCATGAAATGGTCCATGTCAACCTAATGTAGGTTTTCCCAACTCGTATGTTTCTTTCCATGTATATGTTTAGTCCTTTGCCGTAAATCCTACGGGCTTCCTCACGTAGTTCTATACTACTTCAACGTAGTTCCATTATCCTTGAAATCATTTGGACTGTCACCCTTGATCTAGCTGTATTTTCTTACCATGAATTCTCGAATGTTCGGCAAGGATTTATGCCACCTAGGACCACTAGGGATTACGCTACCTACTAAACGTTTTCGTAACTCGGTTTGGGTTTAAGCCACCTAGGACTGCTAGGGATTACGCTACCCGTCAACCACGCCCTTTTCCCCACGTATGTATCGTGAATCGTTTTTCCATGTCTAGATGCACATGTATCTCAATGTGCCATCCGAGTCCCGTGACAGGGCTAATCAAGAAATACAGGACTCGGTCGGGAGCTTTAGGTTATCTGCCGATGCAGATATCAAGGTCTGTTTTTCTACCGGTGGTTATGGTCCCATGTGACCCCTCCCTCAACTATTGAAAGGCAATCCAAGAAAATCATGCACGAGAACTATACTCCGGCCATCCATGCCCCCACTTTCCTATTGACCAACCTCACCCATAACTAGATAGCAAGTATATGGTCTGTTGGGAGTTCTCTGCCTTTCCGCATACGTACACGATTGACTAAAGATGGTAGGTAGTCGACGACGTGCTATCACAGGGCTAAATTAAGTATCGCCTTCTCCACGCTAATCCACCCAAGTCTTTAGGTTGCTCGCACAGCAACCAAGGCATACCCTTGGTTCTTCTACCGCATACCTTAACCTCTGTGAGCCCAGGCGGATCATCTACAACCTCACAGAGGGATACTAAGAGTACCCTCACATACCCCGAAGCTACCGCTTCGTCACCCAGTTCGCTGGAGCCTTTGTCTAAGTCAGATAGACATTCGCTCCTCCTCGTGTGTTTGTTTAAACGATGACCTACCGTATCAGGTTACTCATCTATTTGTGAACTGGTCCAATTCTCTTGACTAAGAATTATTACTTAGTTATCCTTAACTAAGGTTTATCACTTAGTTTCCCTTCCCATTATCCTTATTAACTACGATTTTCCACTTAGTCCCCTGAACTAGGGTTTTGTCTAATGGGTTAAGTGTTGTCATTCGAGTTCATGACTTACCCCGCCTACGAATCATGTCAAAATTGGCTAAGTATTCAAGTTCAAGACTTAGTCCTACAAACCATGTATCAAGTTGGTTAAGTATATAAAGAAGTTCATGACTTAACCCTAGATTACTGTGTCAGATTGGTTAAGTATAGGTTAACTTAACCCTATCAAATTACTGTGTCAGATTGGTTAAGTATAGGTTATCTTAACCTCATCAAGCTACCGCGTCAGATTGGTTAAGTATAGGTTGTCTTAACCTCATCAAATCATCGAGTAAAATTGGTTAAGTGTAGGTTAACTTAACCCCATTAAATTATCGAGTCGGATTGGTTAAGTATATGTTAACTTAACCCCATTAAATTATCGAGTCGGATTGGTTAAGCATATTTAAGAGGTTCGTGCCTTAACCCTATCAAATCATCAAGTCAGATTGGTTAAGTGTAAGTTAACTTAACCCCATCAAATTACCGAGTCAGATTGGTTAAGTGTAGGTTAACTTAACCCCATCCACTAGTCGTATTTATAATGGTTAAGTATCATTCTTGTGGGTTTACTTAACCCTACCACGCATCATGTTATCCCAGTCGGGTGTTATCAACCCATTTATGTTAAACTAACCATCCGCTAATCGTGTTATATGGTTAAGCGTCTTTAAGTAATCAAGTCCGGTCTTACTTAACCTACCCATTCATGTCATATCGGTTAAGTGCCATTAGTCAAACTAACTTAACCTTATCATGTGGCATTAAGTAAATTAATGCACCCCAACCTCTCACATTAGACTTTGTTGTGGTTACTGGTTACGCCGGGTGGGTCCGGGCAGCTTTACACCACAACCTAGTCTAACCTCGGGTTTTAAGCACGAGATGACCAACTACTCAAATTGGGTCTTATTGTCTGCAGCTACTGGATTTGCCGGGCGGTTCCGGGCAGATTTATGCTACAAACTGAACCCAACCTCGAGTTGGCCATTTTCATGTTTTCCTACTTGTCATGTTCATGTCAAATTTAGGCCATGACAAAGTCCACGTTTTCCACTTATGCCCATTGTCCCATTACTTAATTCATGTTAAGTTTCATAGCCCATCTCAAGTTTGTCTAAACTACCCAAGGCATATTCCCAACGCAAGTGAAAGCGAGTCAACATAGTAGGAATAATATGACAACATATTGGCCTCAAACATGTATGATAGCATAAAGGGATTGGCCTCAAACATGTATGATAGCATAAAGGGATTGGCCTCAAACATGTATGGTAGCATAACACTAAATTCATCATCATAGGCATGTAAATGGTCATGAGGGGCTTAGGTTCTTTTACATGCATAAGCCCCAAGTCAAGTTCATATGAATGTTCTACAAGTAAAATTGTTCTAAGGCTTCATGCCAACATTCCACAAGTCAAGATTAAATCTTGCATGATAAAATAGGTCAAACACAACATGAGTGGCATGATTTAATCACTAAGAAATAGCCCAAAGTCATAGGTTCAAGAGAGGGGCAAGACTAGGTTCACATAGACTAACATACTTAGGTTTCATCTCATTTTATTTCATGTCAACATTAGAACTAGTTTAGATCTAAAAGTAGCTAGAACTTACAAAGCGTGGCTAGAGATTTGTGAGCAAGCACTTGTCGTAGAACGGTGTTGAGATGATGCTCTACTTCCTTGATTTGATGTAGAAAGCTTGCTCCTTTGACTTGAATCTAGTTTGCATGCTTAAGCCTTTGAAGTTGAAGATGAAGGCCATGATCAAGAGACATTTGGGCAGCACTTCATTGTTAGGATGGTTTGTAGTGAATTAGGCTAGGTCTTAGGGTGTTTTTATAGAAGTTAGGACTAGTTTAGGCCCTTAGATTAACCCTTGTTTAGATCTGAACCATCCAATCTTGTCACAGGCCAACAGAACAGACCCAAAGGAGCAAGCAGGTGCACCAAGCCAACCTGGCCCGACCAAGGAGGTCGACTCCCAGGTCGACACCCAGGTCGACTGCCCAGTCGACCTGGTCCTGGGGGGTCGACTCCCCAGTCGACCTGGGGCTGGGCGGGAAATTTTCCCGTCCAGTCTGTTTGGGGCTAAAATCAAAATTCGAAAATCTGTTTTCGTTTTCTGATTTTTCGTGAAACTTCTAGAGGCCATATCTCGGTCATACAGACTCCAATTTACGAAATTTCGGACTCGTTTCCAACCAGAATCCCGAGACGAACGCAACGGCGCAACCCGTTTCTCTTGATTCTTATTTTAAATTTTAATTCTGCCTCGATTCTTGTCTTAACACGTTATTAAAATTCGGGTTGTTACATACTGGCCCTTGTTTTATAATATGACTTGCGAGATATTTGATAACCCTTCTTACCTTTTCAACCATTCAAAATAGAGAAAAATCAACCTTTTTGATTTCCTTTATTAAGAACAGTTATCACCCTATACAACGATCTTATGTGTGACCCTATAGGTTATTGGCAACAATTTAAACAATATTTAAATTGTAAACAGTGAGCGGCATCTAGTAATACAGCGTTGTTACCCAAGTTATAATAATATTAATGATTCAATACAACATTTCTGTGATTAGTATATCAATGTAATATATTCCTTTTAACCAATATATCCAGGATTAAACTCAAGGAATGGAATGTATCACTCTTTTATAATTTAATCCGTTTATCTTGATCAATGAGTAGATTGTTTAAAACAAATCAATATTTGAGCATGACCATGTATTTCACAGTCTCACTCAATCAAGAGGCCCATGGATATCACTACGAATATATCGTAGGGTCAAATTCCATCTAGATCATTCATAATTTTCATTCGATTCGAGATGTGTCCAATAATCACCGTTATCATTACTATGTTACGAATAACTTCAGATGATATCAAAACACAAATATCCTCGAATAAAATTATAATGATTTCAAGTCTGAGGACCATTACATCACTGTCACTGTGAGAATAACTTATGATACTGGTCATTATATTCCATGTAGTTATCTCACGGTGGGCCAGTCCAATACGATATTCTCCAATACGTATTTATGTTTTGACATTAATATCACGTATATTAATGATCAGTGAGATGTGATCATCAGTCAATCAAAATACTAGTCTCAACGCTTTATTGTTGTCCTATATAAACAATAAAACTCAACTATGGACATTTAAGAATTATAATACTTATCATATTATATAATCTCAAATTCAAGTCTTACTCGAACTATATAATTCTGTATTGTAATTCTAAGGACTTCTATTATATTAATATATATATTACGCAGTAAATATAATATAATAGAATATTATTTTATTTCAAATAAAACAATAACATAAACAGTGTTATCAATCTCATTAAATGAATTGCCTCTAAGGCATAAACTCTAACAATCTCCCACTTTCACTAGAGTCAATTATTCATGTATCATATACTCGTGAAACTAGTGTGACCAGTAAACTTCTACTACGACGAAGTTTAATTCCGTAGGTCTGTAACATTACAACTTTTGTAACCTTGCAGATATGTCCGTTTCTTGTGTGAACAATATCACATAAGAATTATATTTCTTAAATATATATTCGGATCGATAATGAGTTTAATGTTTTAGGCCTGAGCAATAGCCATATTTTTATCGCAATGTATATCATTAGATCAACAATAAATTAAGTTCGATCATGAACTTCTTAACCCAAACATTTTCTTTCTCAGAATCAGTATATATTTCTTGTTTTAAAACTAACATTATTTACAATAATTAATGTGTTATCAAATAACATTTGAATTATTGTGTTACTCCCACTCAATTTCTTGTATAAACAAGATTCAATAGTATTTTGTGGCCTTTGAGACATTTCGAGTTCTATTTCATCCCCGTCGGTATCTTAGAGACTGATTCTCCTTTATAAAAGATACGAATTCGAGCAATATACATTTTATTCTCAGAGAACTTATAAAAATAATATCCTTTTGCTTCATTTGGATATCTTACAAAATAATTGCCAAATTTGGGTCTGATCTTATCAGAGATGAGACGTTTAACAAACGCCTTACAACCCAAATCTTCACAATAGAGACACTAGAATATTTCCTAGTCCATATCTTATATGGCGTCTTCAAAATTGTTTTGGTGGGATTAATATAATTGTTCTAAATTTAATTTATTGGAAGATCTACATGACTTATCAATCGTACTATATCTTATAAGGTACGATGTCTTCTTTTAGACACACCATTCCAATATGGTGTTCTATATGGAGTGAATAGCAAAATAATTTCAAATTTATCTTGATAGTCATTAAATAGTTGGCTTAAATATTCCTTTTCGATCTGTTCGAAAATATTTATTTTCTATTAAAATTGGTTTCTATCTCCACTTTAAATTCTTTGAACTTTTCAAAGGATTCTGATATGTATTTCATAAGATACACATATCTGTATCTATTGACATCATCAGTAAATAAAATGAAGTAATAAAACCTACCTCTAGTTTATGTATTCATTGCTCCATATACACCATTATGTACAAGACCCAATACTTATCACTCATTCACCGTGTCAATTGAGAGGTGATTCAAATATTTTGCCTAATAAACAGGATCTGTATTCTTCATATAATTCAAAATCAAATGATCTCAAAATTCCATCATTATGGAGTTTTGATATACTTTCTTGTTTATTGGGCTAACCGGTAATACTAAAGGTATATTGGATTTAAATCACTAAATTTAATCCACTTATTGTTAATGTCAAGTACATTATAGTTAAGGATTTACAAAGATCATTAACTATTTTTCAAATTCCATACGATATTTCATTTCAAAAAATGAATAATTGTTCTTTTATTACAAATGAAATTCAAACTTTTCTAAACAAGATCCATTATAACAATTATCTTAAGTGGAATTTCATTACAACAATTATTTTATTTATTTAATTAAGCTAGTATAATCAACAAGAATCAACTTCCTATGGATAATCCAACAACATTTGCTTCATTTCCAATCGTAAGTCCACTTGTCCTTTTATCAGATTTCTACTTATTCTGCTATTTCTGTAAATCAACATACATTTATGTGATTTATAATACTAGAAATGTATAAGTAGGTTATTATAACAATTATATCTTATTCAGTTGAAGTCACACTTTAAGTTTAATTTTAGATCCTCTATATTTTTTAGAACAATTACGTTTTAATATGTTTAAGGACAATCCTCAAATTTCAATGTAAGTCAAGAAATTTGATTTAATTCAATTTATCCTTCTCAAGAACAAATTTAAATTATCGGAGTTATCTGTTATTTAATATCTACAGCGGATAATAAATATTAACTGATTCTATTATTTTATTTAATATAAATACAAAATTTTGATGATCAAACTTTATACTTATATCAATATATAATTTAAACTAAAATATGCTCCCACTCAAATTAACATCCCTTTGTTTATATACATATATCAGTATATATATATATAATGGTGTTCCAAGATCCATATCTAGTCATGCCTTGGCCCAACTTTGGCTAAACCCAAAACACAACCTTTTAGGTAGACATCTTATGTCAATTATATCGTATATAATTCTTGAATCGCATGATGAACATTTTGTTCAGTATTATTTATTTTCTCAAAATATAGAATAATTCATGCTATTGTCTCTAAGGCCATAAATACTATTATCAACCTTAGTTAAGTCAGACCCAATAATACAGTCGAAGCACCACATTTACTCCTACCGCATATAACCAAAATAAAAGGTACACAAAGTTTTGGCGTTAGTTACATCCAATGAGATTGGACAGTGATGGGTGTACTATTGGAAGACTTCACCATGACTTATATAACAAAATTTGCTTTAAAGGGAATATATAATTCGTAGTGGCGTACAATATCAAAGTTATTTACATATATCAAATATATATGTATTTTATATTCATAATATAAATTGGATTTAAATAATATATGAATCATATATATAAATCATAAATATATATCTTACACATATGAATTCAAAATTAATGAAGCGTGTGTACTCTTCTTTGAACATTTCAAAGAAATGATACTTTTGTATAGCAAAGTTTCATATATTTAACCAAATAGACTTTCATTTTAAATGTTTACTTACCCTTAAAGAAATTCAAGGACCGTTAAAATTAATTTGAATCCACATAAATTTCCAAAACATATGTGAATAATAAAAAAATTACAGGCTCGTTAGGAAATACAAATAAAATGATATTGAGAGAAACAAATATTTAAATACACATCATAAGACCAATATATCATCATATATATAATTTAATCCATAATGCATTCCTTTCATAGATTTAAGCATATGATCATGAGCAATTAACACTTGACATAATAAACACACACTGACTAATTATCAATCAGGTAGCATAATAACATTTTAATAGTAATAACACAAAGATTCATTCAACACTGAACAATTTTGTGTCTACATATCCAGATAAATGTGCAAGCCAATATTTATAGTATATATACATGTACAACAATTATTCATATTTAATCAACATATATGAACACAGCATTATAACATTTCGCAGTTATACTACAAAGTATTAAAACTATACTTTATAATGCATAAATTTTGTGTAATGCACACTCGCATGTCTGGTTTGGTTTTCAACAACCATTAAAGTATTGAAACAATCCGTACATTATATATTTACATTTGCAATCAGTTCTTATCACAAATATTGAAATAGTCCATACATATATTCAAAATATATGTTCAATACTGATCCAAATTTTAGGCTGATTGTAGGCCAGGCTATAGGCAGGAAGAGTGCACTTCCAATCCTATTCTCAGCAACGATGATGGAAGTTGCTAACAGTTCCTTTGCCAATGCATCAATATGCCCTTTCCTACTGAAACAATTCCAGTATTAATAGCAAATATTTTGCCCTTTTGTTTCATGACCCAATCTGCAAATTTACAATTATAATCATAATTGATCTGCAGATATAACACATTTTGCATCAGTATTAGTACATTTGTGTAACACCCCACTCCCGCTATGATCACTCACTAAGGGAATGCCATAGCATCGGTGGAGTATTTTAGTGAATATAGAACAGAAAAATTACAACAAGACAGATATAAATAGTACTTGAAATTTTAAAACATCATCTCATAACAGCGGAAGTAAAACATGTCTGGTTACATCATAAAACCACAATAAAGGTCAAGTACAATATCCATCAAAATAAAGAAGTACATAATCCCACTCTCATACAATAGCCAAACAAAAGAAAAGATAACTGGATAACTGGAGCTTTACATCTATCCAAGCTCCTAAAGACTGGAACAGCAATCCGATCAAGCTCCACTACTGCTAGGATCCACCGTAGGACCTGAGGGTTGGGAAAAAGATAAAAACAACAGGGTCAGACATAAGTCTGAGCGAGTCCTATAACTTTAACAATACAATCGTTAAAGTAACCAGAGAAGACATAAACTGATATACGGTAACATATAGGGATGAATGGCTACCCTAAGCAGTCAACTAAACGAAGATAAAGGATAAAGACGCATCTACCCTCCCTAAGGTAAATTACTAAACTGCACCACACCAGTCGTTCCTAACTTAAAGGTTGATCCCACCCAAGGACTTATAAAATTTACTAATTAGTACCTGTGTACCCCTAGGTGACCAAGTAGGCGCCACGGGGCCCTACAATCCACTAGGTGTACACACTACTTCCCATTCGATCGGCTCCCTAACGTAGATACCCGTGCTGGCCCCACCGTGGGATGTATCATTCCCCAATGTGGCAACCTGATGGAACTAAAGGTGCACGGCTTATATCTACTCGATGCAACAACGGCTTACCTACCAGCCCGGGCCCACTCACGCATATGAAGCCCGTTGGACTTGCGTTGCCACCGCTAACCCGTTTGCCTCTTACAGTCAAGCCCAGTATGCGTGTCCCGTCCTCGACATGGGTCGAGCCCACAAAGATACGTATGGGTTACTGGTTGAAATGGGCCTCCACAAGCTACCCACCTAAGCTTGTCCCTTTTTCTAGTATATCCCACTTAACCCTTTAATCATGTTTTAATTACATGTTCCATTTTGGTTAAGTATTCTAATCGTATTTTCTATTGCCACCCAAGGCAACCACTAGATTTTCTCATGCCACCCGAGGCACCCACTTAACCCCTCATGTCCCTCTACATGCTAATATGGTTAAGTGTTTCTTAATTAATTAATTAAGAACGTAACCTTTGTAAAGACCTCTCACATTAGACTGTCTTTTATGACCGCTGGTTAAGCCGGTTGGGTCCGGGCAGCCTTATGTCATAACAGAGTCTAACCTCGTGTCTTTACATTAATTACATATTTAGTTTGTGCCTAAGACCTCTCACATTGGGCTAACATTTGTAGCAACTGGTTAAGCCGGTTGGGTCCGGACAGTTTTACGCTACAACTGAGTCCAACCTCGTGTCTTAGTCAATTAATTACACCTAATTAATCACCCTTATAATTTTATATTAATTATCCCTAATTAATCAAGTTTTCTTAACATGGGTAGACCTAACTTAATAGGTAAATTCCCATGGGGTAGACCTAACTCAATAGGTAAATTCCCAACACATAGTATGGGTACACCTAACCAAATAGGCAAATTCCCATACTATGTTTATTTATTTTGTGTTATGCATAATTATATTAATTTCACACAATCTTATTAACTTATGCATTTAATTACCCCATCGTTCCCACGTAATTTCGTTCATGATATAACACATATAAAAGGTGTCAACTTGCATATGAATGAACATGTTTCAAAGGTGCCATCTTGCATATTAACAAACACATAACTTGCATATGAACTTGCATAACATGTAACATAACTTGCATATAATATGTCACATAACTTACATATTCATTTTGCATAACAAACTTGCATATTAGCTTATAGACTTGCATAATGTGTCATCATGAACTTGCATATTAATAAACATGTAACTTGCATATTTACATACATGTAACTCGCATATTAACAAACATGTAACTTGCATATAAAGAAACATGTAACTTGCATATTTACATACATGTAACTTGCATATTAACAAACATGTAACTTGCATATTAACAAACATGTAAGTTGCATATTTACATACATGTAACTTGCATATTAACAAACATGTAACTTGCATATTTACATACATGTAACTTGCATAGCATATTACCATGAACTTGCATAACATGCATATGATTACATAGCCCACAACTTGCATATTTAGCATCATGCAAACATAACATACATCATATTAAACTTGCATAAGCTTACATACTCAACATGCATAAACATAAGATTAATGCTAACATCATATCATATGATTCAAAGCTCATTAACCCACATACAAAACCATAAATCTCATCACATCTCATCTAATTAGTTTACCAAAAGATCATCAAAGTGATAGAAACTCACAACTAGCAACTTTGAACACCAAATGAAGAAGATTAAGATGCTAAGAAGGGATTAGAAGTTGATTAGAGAGTGATTAGTATGCAACCCTCTTCATAAAATTAGTGGAGGCCATGAGAGCTAGCATTTTGCCATAGTTTAGTCACTAGGTTTAATTATGAATGAATTAGGGTAGGTTAGGGTCTTATTTATAGATTAGGCAAGTGTTTTAGGCCATAGGATTAACCCTAGATTCAATCCAAGCCATCAAAGCATGTCTTGGGGAAGAAGTCAAGTGTAGGAACCATCTAGGGCCTTTAGATTAAAGATGGACCATGAGAACCATTCAAATGCAAAATCTGCACTTGAGCGAATCGGCCCACGGGTTGACAGCCAAACACCCTGGATTAACCCCTAGTCGACCCAGCGGGCTCGGGTCGACTTCAAAAATCGGCCGGTTCGGTTATTCCCCTCTCCCAATTCGCTGTTTTGAGCATTTTTGCATATTTATTTATTAAATTTTCAATTATATATATATATATATCAATATATATATATATATATATATCTACACAACCCATTTCACTTAATTAAGTATACTTTAATTTGGGAATTTTCGTGAAACTTCGCGAGGCCATATCTTGGTCATACGGACTCCGATTTTCGAAAACTCGGACTCTATTTCGCGTATTTTTCCGAGACGAACACAATGGCATAGCCCGTTTCCCTTGATTCCCATTTTAGAATTAAATTCTGCCTCGATTTATGTTATTACAGGTTATTGAAAATACGGGTTGTTACATTCTCCCCTCCTTAAAGGATTTCGTCCCCGAAATCTTCAAGTTAGGAAGAACGTATCCTACCATCCAATCATCCATCTACTCAAAGCATCATCCACGAGCAATCATTGTCCTTACAAGATTCTAAATGCTGGATGGATATATGCAAAAGTGTGTGTATATGTACTTACCTAATGCAAAAATCAGGCGGTTACTGATACAGTAAACCTCCTTAATGCAAACCATGATAGTGCCATGCATCCAATATGTATGCGAAACCCTATTGACACATACAAATTTCTACATGCGTGTACAACCATACACAAAAATGCATCATCCATATGATAACACAGCCATGATACATCCATCAATCTAACTACCACATCCATTTATGCAATATGCAACATGAAGTGACTGAGCCGATCTAGTGCCTAATGTGTGTGTATATGCATCCACGAGCAACCACTAGCAAACAATTGCATCCATATGCATCCATCAACCATAACATGTTTCAAACACATGTCTCAACCATAGGTTTTACCCTATCTAAAGGTCATAGGTATTAGCGAGAGGATATACTAAAGATAAGATAAGTACTAGACAAGCAATAAAGGAGAAGTTAAAAGACATACTCTCAAAAAGAAATGGATACAAAGAACGCATCTTTGCTTCCGTCTCCCAAGTAGCATTGCTTTCGTCATCTCCCCATTGCACTTTAACTAGCTGAACTTCTCTGTTCCTCAACTTCCTAGTTTCTGACCCAAGGATGCGAGTAGGAGCTCGTCGAATCGTCGCATCACGCTCTACCTCTACATCTCTAAGCAAGCTCGGCTCTACCACCTCCGCGGTCTCATGTAAGCACTTCCTCAAATGTGATACATGGAATACATCATGAACACCACTAAGTCTGTCGGGCAACTCCACCCTATATGCCATCCGTCCAATCCTTTCCTTAATAGGAAACGGCCCAACAAATCTCGGTGCTAACTTCCCTACGGACCCAAAGCGAACAACATTTCTCAATGGAGATACTTTGACAAAAACCATGTCCCCAACCTCAAACTCAAGATCCGTCCTTCTCCGATCCGCATAAGATTTCTGTCTATCTTGCGCTGCTTTCATCCTTTTTCGAATTAAATCAATCTTCTCTGAAGTCTCTCTAACCATATCCGGCCCAAGCAAGATCCTATCCGTAGATTCCCACCAACATGTAGGAGATCGACAAGGCCTTCCATAAAGAGCTTCGAAAGGAGCCATACCAATACTGGACTGAAAGCTGTTATTATATGCGAACTCCACCAAAGGAAGATGTTCTTCCCATGTACCTCCAAAATCCAAGATACAAAGCCTCAAAAGATCTTCTAAGATACGGTTCACCCTCTCAGTCTGACCGTCCGTCTGAGGATGATATGCGGTGCTCAAACACAACTGAGTCCCTACCGCCTCTTGCAAACTTCTCCAAAACTCACTAGTGAAAATAGGATCTCGATCACTCACAATGCTGGATGGTACGCCATGCAATCTAACAATCTCTCTAACATAGACTGAAGCAAGCCATGGAGCGGTCCTCTTACTCTTTACGGGTATAAAATGGGCACTCTTGGTAAGTCTGTCTACCACAACCCAAATTCCCGTATTGCCCTTCCTCGATCTCGGTAACCCGTCGATGAAATCCATCGAGACACTATCCCACTTCCACTGTGGAACTTCCAATGGGTGTAGCAACCCACCGGGTTTCCTTTGCTCCACTTTAACTTGTTGGCACACTAAGCATCTAGCCACATACTCGGCCACATCTTTCTTCATACCGGCCCAGAAGAAAACTCTCTTCATGTCTTGGTACATTTTGTCTCCACCGGGATGAATAGTCATTCTTGAACGATGTGCATCATCCAAAATAGCCTTCTTCAAACCCTCATCTTGCGGTACACAAAGTCTACCGTCTCTATGCAACCATCCCTTATCATCTATGGTGTATCTACCCAAATGGCTGGACGACTCCCCTCTTATAAGCTTCTCTACCAACACAACCAACTGTGGGTCGTCTCGCTGAGCCTCGCCAATCCGTCTCAAAAGAGTAGGTCTAACCTCCAAGGATGCCAACAAACCAGGTACAAAATCAACAGAAGGTCTGAAGTCAAACAAAGAAAGAAACTCCAAGCTTCGTCGTTCCACGAACAATGGACTCAAAGATAGCCTTTTTCTACTTAAGGCGTCTGCCACCACGTTACCCTTACCAGGGGTATACGCTATCTCGAAATCATAGGATGCTAAGAACTCCATCCACCTTTGCTGTCTTAAGTTTAAATCCTTCTGAGAGAATAAGTACTTCAATGATTTATGGTCGGTGAACAACTCGAATCTCTCACCAAGAAGATAATGGCGCCAAGACTTAAGTGCGAAAACAATCGCGGCCAACTCTAGATCATGGGTAGGGTAATTCTTCTCATGCACTCTCAATTGTCTCCCTCCATAGGCTATTACCCTTCCCTCCTGCATCAAGACTGCGCCTAATCCTGTTCCACAAGCATCGGTATAAACAACAAACGGCTTACTCCCATCCGGGAGCACTAAAACTGGAGCGGTGGTCAAAGCTCTCTTTAACCGTCGGAAAGCATCATCACAATCTACATCCCACGAGAAAACCAGATTCTTTTTCGTCAAGCGGGTTAATGGGGCTGATATCTTCGCGAAGTCTTTGATGAACTTCCTATAATATCCTGCCAACCCCAAGAAACTTCTTACCTCGGTAGCATTTCTAGGAACTTTCCAATCCTGGATAGATACTATCTTTGCGGGATCCACAGCTATCCCTTCCTTAGAGACCACATGCCCTAAGAATCGCACTTCTCTTCTCCAAAAATGGCATTTAGAGAATTTAGCTTTAAGACTATGCGCTCGAAGAGTCTCCAACACTTCCTTGAGATGTAAGGCATGCTCTTCTTCATTCTTGGAAAAGACCAAGATGTCATCCACAAAAACTACTACAAACTTATTCAGATACTCTCTGAACACTCTACTCATGAGATCAACAAAGTATGCGGGGGCGTTTGTCAACCCAAATGGCATCACTAGCCACTCATAAAAACCATCCGGAGTCCGGAAAGCAGTCTTCTCTATACTGTCCTCCGCCACTCTTAACTGATGAAACCCTGTAGCTAAGTCCATCTGCGAAAATACTGACGCGCCAACCAACTGATCAAAGAGATCATCTATCCTCGGTAATGGGTGTCTATTCTTCTTCGTGAGCTTATTAAGTTCTCTATAATCCACACAAAGTCTGAGGGACCCATCCGCCTTCGTGGCAAACACTACTGGAGCTCCCCACTCCGATATACTTCGCCTTATGAACCCCTTCTCAAGCAACTCCCCTACTTGCTTATGAAGTTCTCTTCTCTCACGAGGAGCCATGTGGCGTACTGGCAAAGACACTGGTTTGGCATTATCCACCAAATAAATTCGGAAATCTATCTCCCGCTTCGGAGGCAAACCCTTTACTTCTTCAAACACATCCGGATATTCCCGGACTACTCTGACAGAACACAAACTCTCGACCGAAGCATCGAGCGATTCAAGATAACTTAGCAAAACAGATTCCATGGGATTGCAAGAGATCTCGAGAGTGTTACCCAAGCGGGTCATGAGCCTGACAACTCTCCTTTCGCAATCAAGAACGGCACCATTACTGGATAACCAGTCCATGCCCAAGATCAACCCATAGCCCGTGAAGCCCAATACAAAAGCATCACATCTAAACTCAACGCTAAGTATAGAAATCTTCAAACCCAAACATATCATAGACAGATATATGGAGCCCCCAATTGGGTTTGAGACAACCAAGGGATCATCAACTAGACTGGTGTCTAAGTGCAGTGACTCAACTAACGATGATGAGATAAAAGAATGCGATGCGCCAGAGTCAAACAAAGTACGAACTGGATGATCAAACAGAAAAACCAGACTTTCAACGGAAATAGTTCTACCTCTCTGCTGAATCGGTGGAACTGAGAGAACCTGAACTTGCCCCCCTGACTGAGGTGGTGCTATAAGAGCTTGCACCTGGCCTCCTGAGGTAGACCCCGTCTTCTGCCCCTTCTTTGGGCAGTTTTTCACAAGATGCCCTGCTTCACCACAATGAAAGCAACCGGTCTTCTTCTTTTTGCGACAATCCTTACTAAGGTGTCCTGGTGTTCCACAATTGAAGCACTTCTTCTTCGTCTTCTTTTTGTCACCATTGCCTTTTCCGCCCTTGCCTTGTTGTTGCTGTTGCGGTTTCTTCTGATCCCCCTTTTTCTCTGGTGCCTTAGAATTCTTATCATCCTCATGCATAAGTGCCATGTAGACAAGCTTCTCAAAAGTGGCCCCCATAGGAATGTGAGTCATAGCTATTCCTTGCAATGGTTCGTTCAAGCCTCTAACGAACCTCAAAGCCTTCTTCTCCGGTGTATTCACCAACTCTATGCCAAACCTTGCTAATTGATTGAATTTGTTGACATATTCTTTCACCGTGAGATTCCCTTGCTTCAAATTCAAGAACTTCTCCATAAACAGATTCTCTTCCGCCCTTGAGAGAAACTTAGCCCCAAACCTTTGCTTAAAATCTGCCCAAGAGTCAACAGGGCGTTCTCCATTAGTGACCTCCCACCAGAATGAGGCCTCTCCCTTCATTAACCAAGCCGCCAACTTGACTTTCTTTCCCTCTTCCACTTCAAAGATATCTAGCAACTCTTCCACTTCCTTAAGCCAATCTCTAGCCTCTACGAAAGTCTCTGAACCAAGAAAAGGTTTTCCTCCTATAGCCTTGAACTCCTTGCAAACCTTAGCAAAATTATCCACTCTAGGCTGAGGAGGAGGAGCGGTTGTCTCTGGTGTAGTAGCATTGGCCGGACCCGCAGCCGCGGCCCTAGCCTCTTGCAACCTCCTATACCATAGTGGTATAACTAAACCCTCCGGGATGTTAAGATCTTCAGCCATGCTGAAACGAAAGAGGAAAGATTCAAAAAGGAGATTCCGAAAGATAAAGATATGGCTATTGGGGATTATGCTTTTCTTTTTCAAAAACTTTTTCTCTTAGAAGACATGCTTTTAAAAATCCTTTCTTCGAAAATACTCTTAGAAAGTAGTTTTTTCTCAAAAATTTTATCTGTTCTGGTAACCTGGCTCCGATACCACGTGTAACACCCCACTCCCGCTATGATCACTCACTAAGGGAATGCCATAGCATCGGTGGAGTATTTTAGTGAATATAGAACAGAAAAATTACAACAAGACAGATATAAATAGTACTTGAAATTTTAAAACATCATCTCATAACAGCGGAAGTAAAACATGTCTGGTTACATCATAAAACCACAATAAAGGTCAAGTACAATATCCATCAAAATAAAGAAGTACATAATCCCACTCTCATACAATAGCCAAACAAAAGAAAAGATAACTGGATAACTGGAGCTTTACATCTATCCAAGCTCCTAAAGACTGGAACAGCAATCCGATCAAGCTCCACTACTGCTAGGATCCACCGTAGGACCTGAGGGTTGGGAAAAAGATAAAAACAACAGGGTCAGACATAAGTCTGAGCGAGTCCTATAACTTTAACAATACAATCGTTAAAGTAACCAGAGAAGACATAAACTGATATACGGTAACATATAGGGATGAATGGCTACCCTAAGCAGTCAACTAAACGAAGATAAAGGATAAAGACGCATCTACCCTCCCTAAGGTAAATTACTAAACTGCACCACACCAGTCGTTCCTAACTTAAAGGTTGATCCCACCCAAGGACTTATAAAATTTACTAATTAGTACCTGTGTACCCCTAGGTGACCAAGTAGGCGCCACGGGGCCCTACAATCCACTAGGTGTACACACTACTTCCCATTCGATCGGCTCCCTAACGTAGATACCCGTGCTGGCCCCACCGTGGGATGTATCATTCCCCAATGTGGCAACCTGATGGAACTAAAGGTGCACGGCTTATATCTACTCGATGCAACAACGGCTTACCTACCAGCCCGGGCCCACTCACGCATATGAAGCCCGTTGGACTTGCGTTGCCACCGCTAACCCGTTTGCCTCTTACAGTCAAGCCCAGTATGCGTGTCCCGTCCTCGACATGGGTCGAGCCCACAAAGATACGTATGGGTTACTGGTTGAAATGGGCCTCCACAAGCTACCCACCTAAGCTTGTCCCTTTTTCTAGTATATCCCACTTAACCCTTTAATCATGTTTTAATTACATGTTCCATTTTGGTTAAGTATTCTAATCGTATTTTCTATTGCCACCCAAGGCAACCACTAGATTTTCTCATGCCACCCGAGGCACCCACTTAACCCCTCATGTCCCTCTACATGCTAATATGGTTAAGTGTTTCTTAATTAATTAATTAAGAACGTAACCTTTGTAAAGACCTCTCACATTAGACTGTCTTTTATGACCGCTGGTTAAGCCGGTTGGGTCCGGGCAGCCTTATGTCATAACAGAGTCTAACCTCGTGTCTTTACATTAATTACGTATTTAGTTTGTGCCTAAGACCTCTCACATTGGGCTAACATTTGTAGCAACTGGTTAAGCCGGTTGGGTCCGGACAGTTTTACGCTACAACTGAGTCCAACCTCGTGTCTTAGTCAATTAATTACACCTAATTAATCACCCTTATAATTTTATATTAATTATCCCTAATTAATCAAGTTTTCTTAACATGGGTAGACCTAACTTAATAGGTAAATTCCCATGGGGTAGACCTAACTCAATAGGTAAATTCCCAACACATAGTATGGGTACACCTAACCAAATAGGCAAATTCCCATACTATGTTTATTTATTTTGTGTTATGCATAATTATATTAATTTCACACAATCTTATTAACTTATGCATTTAATTACCCCATCGTTCCCACGTAATTTCGTTCATGATATAACACATATAAAAGGTGTCAACTTGCATATGAATGAACATGTTTCAAAGGTGCCATCTTGCATATTAACAAACACATAACTTGCATATGAACTTGCATAACATGTAACATAACTTGCATATAATATGTCACATAACTTACATATTCATTTTGCATAACAAACTTGCATATTAGCTTATAGACTTGCATAATGTGTCATCATGAACTTGCATATTAATAAACATGTAACTTGCATATTTACATACATGTAACTCGCATATTAACAAACATGTAACTTGCATATAAAGAAACATGTAACTTGCATATTTACATACATGTAACTTGCATATTAACAAACATGTAACTTGCATATTAACAAACATGTAAGTTGCATATTTACATACATGTAACTTGCATATTAACAAACATGTAACTTGCATATTTACATACATGTAACTTGCATAGCATATTACCATGAACTTGCATAACATGCATATGATTACATAGCCCACAACTTGCATATTTAGCATCATGCAAACATAACATACATCATATTAAACTTGCATAAGCTTACATACTCAACATGCATAAACATAAGATTAATGCTAACATCATATCATATGATTCAAAGCTCATTAACCCACATACAAAACCATAAATCTCATCACATCTCATCTAATTAGTTTACCAAAAGATCATCAAAGTGATAGAAACTCACAACTAGCAACTTTGAACACCAAATGAAGAAGATTAAGATGCTAAGAAGGGATTAGAAGTTGATTAGAGAGTGATTAGTATGCAACCCTCTTCATAAAATTAGTGGAGGCCATGAGAGCTAGCATTTTGCCATAGTTTAGTCACTAGGTTTAATTATGAATGAATTAGGGTAGGTTAGGGTCTTATTTATAGATTAGGCAAGTGTTTTAGGCCATAGGATTAACCCTAGATTCAATCCAAGCCATCAAAGCATGTCTTGGGGAAGAAGTCAAGTGTAGGAACCATCTAGGGCCTTTAGATTAAAGATGGACCATGAGAACCATTCAAATGCAAAATCTGCACTTGAGCGAATCGGCCCACGGGTTGACAGCCAAACACCCTGGATTAACCCCTAGTCGACCCAGCGGGCTCGGGTCGACTTCAAAAATCGGCCGGTTCGGTTATTCCCCTCTCCCAATTCGCTGTTTTGAGCATTTTTGCATATTTATTTATTAAATTTTCAATTATATATATATATATATCAATATATATATATATATATATATCTACACAACCCATTTCACTTAATTAAGTATACTTTAATTTGGGAATTTTCGTGAAACTTCGCGAGGCCATATCTTGGTCATACGGACTCCGATTTTCGAAAACTCGGACTCTATTTCGCGTATTTTTCCGAGACGAACACAATGGCATAGCCCGTTTCCCTTGATTCCCATTTTAGAATTAAATTCTGCCTCGATTTATGTTATTACAGGTTATTGAAAATACGGGTTGTTACAATTTGTACTTATTAACATTAACCAGGATTCAGTATAACAGATTATACTAGCTATAATTTCCAAATACATATTAATGTCAAACAATGGGGATGACCCAGAGGAATAAAATCAAAACAATTTTGGTTTTATAGCAACTCATCCCAATTTCAAAACTAGTATTTATAGAATTGAGACAGTAAAAAAAATCTGCAGTGACAAAAAAAGTTGATTTCCATCATATTTATCACTATAAATATATATAATCTGTATTCAAACATCTTATGTTAACAGGGAGAATTAAATTGTATTCCTAATATCAACAATTTGTTTTATAAAATAATTAAAATTCCAGATGTGATTGAATATTATACATGGTTATTTAAATGTATAAGCATATCAGATTGGTATGCATCATTGTTTTTAAGCAAGTTCATAACCTTACTTGACTTGCATATTATATTTTGCAATGATTCAAAATCATTTAGACTATTATAAAATAATAATAAGGTTTTCTAATCGAAATCAAATATTTTATAGCAGAGTCATACTCTGTAATCACCAAGCATTTATTTTATGAATAAATCACTATAACACACCCAATTATATAGCTTCAGTGTAAACATTCGTATCAGGTTAATCATTACATATATCAAGATATATCCGACAATAATTTGATTTTAGAAATCAATTTCCAAAATTAACCTGTCAATTTGACCAAACATAACTGGGGTTTGGTTTATATGCATGACATATTTGTTATTCAACAAAGCAATAACAATTTGAAACTAATTTGATATCAGACATAAGCAATAATAATTTCATCGAATCAAATTCATAATAAAGTTATATTATTGATTCATCAATCAGCATAATCATTCTGAACCAAAATTAACAAAATCAGGTTATAAAATCTATCAAACATCTTGATGATGGGTTTGCCATTTTAAATACCCAATAAAGTTTGCAATGACTTAATATACATTGATCCAGGTTTAATTTTATATGGATTAAATACTAATACAAAGTTATTGGATTTAAATTCTCCAAGTAACTGTCAAACAGATTTCATATCAGTCCTAAAGCCAATTATGTATATTAGTATAAAACATACAGAGATAACAATTTATCATTATGTTTTCTGATTTAAACCAAGTAGACAAATCCATACTGAATACATACAGTCCATAGATTAAAATATGTCATATGCTTTAAACATAATATATTGATCTATTGTGTTTTCAAACAAAGTAAAACAGAAAATCAAATTTTCAGTAATTTTAAATCCAGATTTTGAAACCACGTTTAAAAGATGAAATGCATATGCAGTATCATCATAAAATTATACCATATATATAAATTTCATACGATGTTCAAATCACAATGCATATATTGTGACTTTGACTTGTTCATATCACTATAATGTAAATGCTTAACTATGTAAAGATAGTTTGGATTTCTAACTTCTATCTTATAATAAAAAAGACTGCTCTACAAATAAAACTTAATTCAAGTGTTTTGAATTATGTTTAAAATAATGATTAACATAAGAAAATAATATCTGGACTAAATGAAACAAGTTTGACTTTATATGCAGATTAAAACAAATTCAGAAAAATGACTTAACAAATTTCCAAATAACTGATTTTAGAAATCCATATAAACAGATCAGTACTATTTACTTTTCAAACAAACAAATTTGATTTTTTTAAGTATAAAGAACAAATCTAAAATTCTCCTAAACAGATTTACATATGAACAATTTCATTAAATCAAAACCATCTATTGATTCTTTTAATCAATAGACTCATTTTAACCATGATAACAAAGTGTGTGATAAATTCAGTTCATACATACTTATTAATCAAACAATTTTGATAACAAGTTCTTCTCTTTTTGTTTACAAAACAGATTAATATGCTGCTATGGATCAAATCCACATTTCAAGATTTAGCAATATAACTCAGTAAAATTCAAATGCAATTAATATCAGATGTTAATATGCATTGAAACATTTTGTTCCAGAAACAAAATCCTATAAGAATCCTAAAAGGGTCAACCCATAAATTTGTCCTAATACATTTACATATATGTATGATTTCAGTAAATCAAAATTATATGAAAAATATCTTACTGATCTACTAATCAGTAATATAAATTTATTCAGGATGAGAAAAGCATTATAAAGTCCGATTTCAATCACTTATCCATCAGACAACTTGATAATAAGTTTGGCGATTTTTTAATAAAATAAACAGATTAAATCTCTGTATGCTTCCATATCCAAAATGCTTATGGTTCAGTTTCGTAAGATTTAGCAGATAAAATCAATATTTTAAATTGATTCGTATTTTATTTAGAACAATTTTATTTGAGTAATCAATTGATTTGACAGTTCTTATTATCAAAACAGAGTCAAAACCCTAGTGTTAAAATTCAATACTTATATCTTTACAATGAATCAAGCATTAATAAACCAAAATGACTGTTCAATATACTATAACTCGCAAGCCCAAGGCTCTTATACCACTGTTGGAAATTACGATCAAATCGATATCCCAAAATTATGTCTTAACAGTTTAAAAACAAAGATCTATTGCAAGAATAGAAATTGAAACTAATTAAAAGTTAGGATTCGTACTTGCTGTGTCGAATTCACGAAGAAACCAAATCGATCTCGAGATAAAACTAGACCAAAGCATTGAATCGGAAGCGTCAAATCGCCACGCTCTCTATTGGTATCCATGATCGTCAATCTTGAAATCGAATCGAGGAAAGGTGATTCGGTACTAGCCGAATTTTGGGATGTAGGGTTTTTCTTTTATCTCATAAAACTGTGATAGAATAAAATGAGGTACTGGCCCTTGTTTTATAATATGACTTGCGAGATTTTGATAGCCCTTCTTACCCGTTCAACCATTCAAAATAGAGAAAAAATAACCTTTTTGATTTCCTTTATTAAGAACATTAATCATTCTATACAACGATCTTATGTGTGACCATATAGGTTATCATAACGTTGGCAACAATTTAAACAATATTTAAATTGTAAACAGTGAGCGTCATCTAGTAATACATCGTTGTTACCCAAGTTATAATAATATTAATGATTTAGTGCAACCTTTCTGTGATTAGTGTATCAATGTAATATAATCCTTTTAACCAGTATATCCAGGATTAAAATCAAGGAATGGAACGTATCACCCTTTGATAATTAATTTGTTTATCTTGATCGATGAGTAGACTGTTTAAAACAAATCAATATTTGAGCACGACCATGAATTTCATAGTCTTACTCAATCAAGAGGCCCATGGATATCACTACGATTATATCATAGGGTTAAATTCCATCTAGATCATTCATAATTTTCATTCGATTTGAGATGTATCCAATAATCACTGTTATCGTTACTCTGTTACGAATAACTTTAGATGATATCAAAACACAAATATCCTCGAATAAAATTATAATGATTTCAGGTCTGAGGACCATTACATCACTGTCGCTGTGAGAATAACTTATGATACTAGTAATTATATTCCATGTAGTTATCTCATGATGGGTCAGCCCAATATGATATTCTCCAATACATATTTATGTTTTGACATTAATATCACGTATATTAATGATCAATGAGATGTGATCATTAGTCAATCAACATACTAGTCTCAACCAACGTTTTAAATCTCGGATATCGGTCGTGTTTCATCTCGGGATTTTATAGACTAGGTCTCGTATCGGGGGAGATCTCGGACGAGACGAGCCTAACTCGAGAGTTCATCTCGGATTTTCATCTCGGGTCTGAAAGTTCATATCGGAACAATCTCGGGGTACATGATATGTTAAAAATGATATTTTAACAAAATAATTTTTATGATTACTATTAAAAACATAGTAACTTAAACTTAAAATGCAAAATAACTTTATTATTCTTTATTTTGTGAAAGATCATTTATACTCTAAAACGTAATATGTTTAAAACAGAAATATTGTTAGACAGGAAACATTAAAAGGATCTAAAACATTAAAAAATTCAGCATTAATAGATCATTAAATACAAAATTTCATAAGTAACATGTATGCAAAAAGACGAACATGAAAATCATAAGCATTGTAAAACATATAACAACATACAATATAGTCATTTAACATGCAAAATGTAAAATAAAAAAAAAGATTGTTATGGCTAGATTTGAGTTTTTAATTATAGTTCTAGTTCAGGCACAAATTTAAATTTTAAACAAAAAACTAAGATCTCGGACAATATTCCAGTATTTTATCTCGGTCGATAAATCGTTCGATATCTCGGGCGATATATCCGAAAGGAGATTTAGAGTGATATTTGCTGTTTCGTTTCGGAAGGAGCCCAAAACAAGATCTCGGAGGAGATCTTAGGCGATATTTGCGAGATTTGAAACATTGGTCTCAATGCTTTATTGTTGTCCTATATAAACAATAAAACTCGTCTAGGGACATTTAAGAATCATAGTACTTATCATATTATATAATCTCAAATTCAAGTCTTACTCAAACTATATAATTCCGTATTATAATTCTAAGGACTTCTATTATATTAATATTTATATTACGCAGTAAATATAATATAATAGAATATTATTTTATTCCAAATAAAACAATAACATCAACAGTGTTATCAATCTCATTAAATGAATAGCCTCTAGGGCATAAACTCTAATAGTAGTATCCTAAAAATACTAAACACCTGCCGACATGGATCCAGAATATACCTCCTGACAGCACTACTATATGCTAACAATGAACTTTGATAGGAGATCCTACCATGCTAGTGTTTCGTTTCAAATTAACTGTCAATTCATTGATTGTAGTCACTTAATTTAGTAACTCCCAAGATAAACTGAATGTAGTCACTTAACTTAATTTAGTAACTCCCAAGTCAAATTAACTTAACTTAGGGTCTTAATTTAGTAACTCGCAAGTCAAATTAACTTAATTTAGTAACTCCCAAGTCAGATTCATTGTCAGCTCATATAAATTAGACCTGTTGGCCACAAAATTAACTTGCTTATATTTCTTAGATTTCTCGAAATGTTCACACACACTTGATATATACACCACTCATAAACATATGTGCTCATGCTTCACAGATACAAAACATAGTTTCACTTGCACTATCTATGTTTATATGCTCATAATCATTATATGTTATATGTATATATGTGCTGATGTGCATGCAGAAGTCGTACATTCAAACACAAGGTAAGTAAGTATATGTAATATATATATATATATATATATATATATATAGCTATATTTAAAAGCAGTAATCTTTGATGTATATCATTGTGTGTGTGTGTGTATATACACATTATTGTCAAAAATCCTAAAATCTTGTGATTTGAATCCCGATCCAACTTGAATTTCTCCTTTTACGATTTGATTTTTACATTATGATTCAAACTTAGTTATAAAAGAGCACATTCAACTCAAACTACCATATGTAATATACTTATTTAGATCCACAATCACTTGATAATACTTTCAAAACTAAATAAAAATGAAATTGGATGGAAAAATTTTGAGTTTTAAATTTAATTGTAGAAATTCAAACATCTAAATCAAATTCAAAGTGCATATGAAACCCATAAATAATGATATTCGAAAACTATGACTTACGATTTAAAATCAGTTTCGATCTGAAATTTAAACTTTACGATTTAAATCCCACTTTGAAAACCTTATATATATGTATATATATGTATATGTATATGTGTGTGGGGGGGGGATAGCTTGGATTTACATGTTCAATCACAACAGATATATAGCATATTTCAGTGTTCAAGTATATATACTCCTATACATGAAAATCAGATGGAATAAGATAAAATAAATTAACATACATAAACACATTCTGATTGCAATGCAGGTATACCTGTTTCTCTGTTCAGTTTCCCACATCAATTCACGTTTCTTTGGCCTCATTAATATCAATATCGAGACTACAAATGCGGTTCAGTTTCAACTTGATCGTTGATGGCCTAACACAAATTTTGCAATCTCAATTATTGATATTAATTGGACAAGAGCCTAAAACAAATTGTCTTTGTCCCTTTGGGTTCTCCTGAGCCTACTCTTTTATACTACCCAGTTTCAGTATTCATGTATACTCTTATACATCCAAATCAGATGGAAGAAAACAAATTAAATTAACATACATAAACACATTGTGATATACTTGCATAATATCACATATTGCAAAATTCATAATCACCCAAGTCATAAGCTGCACAATGTTGTATACCATGTAACTCATATATATAATTCATGAATTGCAAGGTTCCTATATATATACATATATATATATACCTATATATATACGTGTATATCAATGCAGTATGTTTGCTGCAAGTACTCAATCAAGCAATTTAAATGAACATGTTAGCATTTAATATCAATGTCCATATTAAATCCCAGTCAGCATAGTTCAGGCATCAACATATATGTACAAAACAAGTTCAAAACCCATTCGATTCAGATGCAAACACTAGAAAATTGTTTGGTAATTTTTTCTGGAATACTGTCAAAATCCATAGTTCAAATCCCATTCGATTCAGAAGTAATTTAATCTAGTATACTGTCAAAACCCAAAGCTCAAAAGAAACTTAAAAACCCAGATATAAAACCAATTTACAAACATTGTTTGCAGAAATCAACTGTTTGGTTTGTGGTTGTAGAAATCAACACTCGCCAAATTTTAACTATTCGAAATCCTAAATGATAGAATCCGAACAAAATTAGATAAATCAAGTTTGATTTTATACCATTCTAGCTTTACCGATTTCAGGATCTTGAATATGATTAGGAATTGAATCAAATCGCTTTGTAGTGTCGCTGAGATGAACTGCCTCTACTGGTATTCATACCAACATTGAACGAGATAGTCTTTACAAAATTGAATTAAACTGAGAAATAATAAGCGGTAGATTGAAAGGGGTAAAAAGCTAGGGTTTTTTTGGGAAAAAGGAAGAAAAGTGAATGAGGGTTAAGGATGGTTGCATTTTCTTTGGATATGCGGACTTGTTTTCACGAAGAGGCGGGAATGTAAAAAAAAAAATCTGTGCTTACATTGGTACTAAAAACACCTTTGCTTACATTTGATAATAAACGCCACTGATATTTGCAACAAAAAATAATTTTTCTTGTAGTGTAGTACGGAACGTGATGATTGTACAAAAGGAAAGCATATCGTTCTTATTAAAATAAGCCATGAGTTGTTATAACCACTCATGCCATGAAACTATAAATGGAGGACATGCCGCATTCCGTTGGATTATACGGTGTGCTAGTTATAAAGGAGGGCGTGACAGCTGTATCCAACTAAGAATAGTCATGTTGTATGTGTAACAAGTCATGCCGTGAACACCCTTATTTATGGAACCGCCATTGCACACCAAATTCTCCTATTAATACCCCCATACCACCCACATAAAGGTGAATGGGATTTCACTTCCACGAAGTGCCGCCACACTCCAAGCTCTCTCCAAGCTTCATTAATGGCTTCTCAAGATCATTCCATCTCTCTCCAGCAATAAGTGGACCAAATCTTCTCCAAACTCCATTAGAGTTTTCTCAAATTCAATTCAAGCTTCTCTAGTCTCCATTAATCCTCTCTAAAGCCTAGATCTAACACAAATTCATCGTGCATTCAAGGAAAATCACTCAAGTGTCCAAGTACTGAAGATATTCATCAATCTCTGCCACACTTAGAGAGATCAAACAATTCCGTTGATAGATTAAAGTGAGATCTAGATCAAAGAGAGAGAAATGTAATGAGATGAGTGAAATGTACAAAGCGATGTATTTTGTAAATTCAAGTATGATAATGAGACGATATTCCACTGTGGATGTAGGTCTAAATTTACCGAACCACTCTAAAAATTCCTTGTTCTTTATTTTTCTCTCTTTATTTTGTGTTTGTGGCTCTGTAATCTCAAATCATACCGTTTGGTGAAGTGCTCTAAGAGCACCTTTGGTGTTGTGGACACTTTTTGGTTTCAACATTTGGCGCCCACCATGGGGCCATGTTCACATTTCTCTCAAATTCAAGAGTCTTCCATTGAAGTTCTAAGCCCGTTTCCACTATAGGTCCTTCAAATCTAAGATCTGGGCCAGTTATCGAATTATCTCCGAAATTCAAAGCTTTGTCCAAGATAATGGCTAGATCTAAAAATCGGCAAGTAAAACCATTGGAGAAACCGACAACGTTGCTAACAACGAAGCTGCAACAATTACTAACCGCTTTGATGTTGACAAAAACTCGGTAGGTGGAGCAGGATTGACTAAGAATGAGTTGGACGCCGCTATTGCCAACATGAATCAACGAATGGATACTTCTACCAAGGCTACAATGGAAAACTTGACACTATCCATAACACTCATCCTAATCCAGCACCTCAAAAGGTCATGTTGATCTCGAAGAGAATGTCGATTCATCCGCTTTTAAACGTAATCACAACGACAACATGTAATGACTGGTTGAGCGACAAAGACAAAGGTAACGTTGAAGCCAAAAGCTAAAAATACTCGAAGGGTTACTAGTCCCAATAAGTGGGCACTTCCTCGCTGGCAAGTTAAATGGCCTAAGTCTTCTAATCATGATCGCTTACGTAGATGGACATTTGGTAAAGAGATCGAAATCAGCCCTGTAAAGTGGCATACCACTAAAGAGTACATCTCGGATATGATAGAACATATCATGAAGAAGAATCAAGCTCGCAATGATGATGAAAGAGAATGAGATTTCTCTTCCGATAGGACTCCATTTACCGAGAGAATCCAAGAAACAGAGTGTCCAAAGAAGTTCACTCCTCCAACTTTTCCTCCGTATAATGGCCTTGTTTATCCTAACTACTTTCTTTTCAAGTACGAGTGGCATATGAGCGCATTACAGGCAACAGACGAGATGAGATGCTTATACTTTCCTCTCTACTTGGAAAGTGTTGCGTCAATATGGTTCACAAAGCTACCACCTAAGTCCGTAGACCGGTTCTCTGGCTTAACCAAAAAGTTCAAGGAGCAGTTCCACCTATATGCTACCGAATCCAAGGATGTTGTAATTCTTTCAGCAATGAAGCAGAATCCAGGGGAATCCGTCAAAGCTTTTCTCAGTCGATTTAATGTTGCCTTATCCGAAGTGAGGAATCCAGAGCCTCGCATAATCCTCTTGTCTCTAATCGGCTCCATAGAGGAAAATAGTGAATTTGGTAAATAGATTAAAATGAAAGAACCAAACACGCTTGAAAAATTCTATAAAAAAAGAAGAGGAGTATATGAGAGTGGACAATAATCCCATGCCTCTTCAGATTATTGATGATAACCAACTTCTTGAAGCTCCTAAAGATGCTGCTACTCAATACAATCAGAAGAAACCCGGGGGTGGTCAAAAGAGGGGAAATGACGGAAGGGATGAAGGGAACAGTAAGAAACCCCACTTAATCAAGAATTCCGAATTAACTCCTTTGAAAGAAAATCCAGAGAACATCTTTGATGTGACTAAAGACACCAAAAATAATCCAACACCAAAACCTCAGAAAGTAGGTGACGATCAAGCAAACTCTAGAAAGTTCTGTCGCTTCCATAATCAACCCGCTCACAGTACAAATGAATGTAGACATTTGAAAATCTTGATTGAGGATTTAATTCAAAAAAATAGACTCCAACAATATGTGAAGAATTCGCAAGTCTCAGAATCTGCTTCAGCTCTTCAGGGGGAAAATGAACCTACTGATCAATTCAGTCTAGGTAACCGAGCTTCAACCAGGACTGCTGCAAGACCCGTGATCAACTAATGGCCATCGATTGGCATTCCAACTCTAATGGCTCAGAATAAGCGATCATCATCGCCACAACTTTATTTTCATGCTTTATTTCATGCTTTACTTCATGTTGTAATCAAAATTCTAATAAAACAGTCTGTAATATTTTACAAACACTATACTGAACATTAGCTCTGCGACTAAGAGCATATATGCCTGAGTAAATTTTATGTCAAATCAAAACTTGCTTAAAAATGATTTCATATTATAGGCTATTTGTCGAGCGCTTGTTCCTTTAGAATCTGATAAAACATAGTGACCCCAACAACACTAATTCAAGTGCCAAAGGATGTAAATATCAGCATGCACAAATGCAAAAATAGAAAAACACCAACTTGGAAAGTGAATGGGAAGAGTCGCAAAGATTCTAACAGCGAACAAGCACCACGACAAACAAACGAGAGGGTTGTCACTTTCATCAAAGGGAAACTTCCCCAAGTGAGAGGTTCAAAGCCCCAGTTCCTAAACTGAGATGGCTTACCAAGTCTTGCATCTAACAAAGGAATTGGTGTCAGCCCCATGAAACGATACAACAGCCGTCTAATTAACTCGCGTAGTGTCTGAATATCTCAGATGCGACGTTGTTAGACATTAACCAATTAACTCACGTAGTGTCTGAATATCGCAGATGCGATGGGTGTTGGACATTAATCAATTAAATCGCATAGTGCTTGAACATCTCAGATGCGATGGGTATTGGACATTAACCAATTAACCCGCGTAGTGTCTGAATATCTCATATGTGACGGGTGTTGGACAATAATCAATTAACTTGCATAGTGTTTGAACATCTCAGATACGATGGGTGTTGGACATTAACCAGCTCACTTACATAGTGTCTGAATATCCCAAACATGACAAGTGTTAGATTTTAGCCCAAGCAGAGGCACGAAATTCAATGTCCTTCCCAAGTGGGTGCATAACAAAAAAAGTCCTTTTCATAGAAAGGCACTACAAGAAAAAAGCCTTTTTATAGCATTTAAAAAATGCTATAAAAGGATACAATGGCGTTTTTATAAGTGATGTATATCAACATGTTGTAATATGTCAGGGGTCTACAATAGCAACTTAATAATCGCTATAAAGAGCATGCTATGAATGATGTTGTTCATAGCATTTCAGAATTGCTATTGAATGGAAGATTTGTAACTTACAAATTCCTATCTATAGCATTTGTTGCTTGCTATAAAACTTTTACGTAGATTTATGGTTTATGCTACTAATATTTATGATGTCATTGAAACACTATAGAAAACTCTTTACTATCTGTTATAGCATTGTTTTGTTGCTATGAAAACTGTTTACTTCTTGCAAAATATTGTATAGCACTAGCATAATGCTATAGTATATTAAAACTGTAATAATTTCACTTTTCATTGCATAGTTTGAACGCTATAAAAAAGTTTCTACTGCCCTTTTTTCTGTCATAACATTCAAAGCTTATAATTTATGTAACACCCCGAATTTTTGAATAATCAAATTAACTAAATTTAAGAATACTTAATTTCAAATGTGGAAATTAATGGAAACGGGTTGCGCCATTGCGTTCGTCTCAGAATTCTGCTTGAGACAGAGTCCGCGTTTGCATAAAACGGACACCATATGATGGAGATATGGACGAACGAAGTTAGGCGGAAAAACCAGAAGAAGAAAAAAAGAAAAAAAATGCACTGGCGCACTTGGGAAGTGCGCCAGTACAAAAATACACTGGCGCACTTCCCAAGTGCGCCCAGGCCGAGCAGAAAGCCTACACGGCTTTCTGGTGTGATCTGATCCACACTGTGACTCATTACTGGATCCTTTCTGACTCCTTGCTGAGTCATTAGGGCTGAGGTGTCACCCTATCCTGACTGAGTGGTTTTGATTAACCCTAAGAGCATTGAACGGCTCAAATTAAATTGAAATTCTATATAAATACATGTAGACTCAAACCCTATAATCAAATAAAAATTAGATCAATGGCCGTCATACTGTCTCTCCAAAACCTAGAGTAGCCGCCACCAACTAGAAGCAAAGTAAAGCCACTCAATTCTATTCAAATCAAAGTCTAATCTCAATAACGAAATTGTCTACAACAAGGGAACGCTAATCAATTACAGAATTCAGATCCCAGAACTCAAGACCCTCTTTTTCTGTGAGTTTTAGTCACTTTTAGGTTTAAATAGATAAAAGTGAATTGTGGTAGACTATGATTTGGGTATATGTTGTTTGTAGTTATGCAAGTTTATTGTTGTTGTGGATCACAAGTTCATTGTTGTTGTGGATCATGAAATTATACAAGTTTTTTGTTGTTGTGGATCATGAAATTATACAAGTTTATTGTTGTGGTGAATCATGAAATTATGCAAGTGAAATCCATAAACCTATGTAAGTTACCTATGCAAGTTATTATGTTGCGAATTCATGAATCTATGCAAGTTGTTATCATGAATCTATGCAAGTATTTATCATGAACCTATGCAAGTTACCTATGCAAGTTATTATGTGATGAATTCATGAACCTATGCTAGTTGTTATGTTGTGAATCATGAACCTATGCAAGTCACCTATGCTAGTTGTTATGTTGTGAATCATGAACCTATGCAAGTCACCTATGCAAGTTGTTGTGTTGTGAATCATGAACTTATGCAAGTCACTTATACAAGTTGTTATGTTGTGAATCATGAACCTATGTGAGTTGTTAATTATGTTGTTAATTCATGAACCTATGCAAGTTGTTATGTTGAAATTCATGAACCTATGCAAGTTGTTATGTTGAAAAATCATGAATCTATGCAAGTTGTTAATTATGTGATGAATCATAATTATATGCGAAGTTATCATGTCATTTTCCCTAGTTGTCATGCTTATGCCAAAAATTGTACTGAAAACGATCACCTTGTCATTCCCTTTATTTTATTGTTATGGCGAGGCTACCTTGTAGCCTTGATGACGCCAAAAATGCAAACGGTTACGCTAGTTAAGAAACAGGGAAAAGGGGAATTTGTAATAGGCATAATTTACATAGTGTTTATGTCTATTGGGCATATGATTCTAGTAGGGAAACATATAAATAATTGCTTATTATGACATAGGTAAAGTTGAGTAAAAATGTTATAATTTGAATATGACCATTTATGGATAGGAAATTCAAATTGTTAATAAAATAGGTATTAACACCTATAAAAATGAAAGGATTAATTAATTAACTTAATTAATCAAAAGAGGAATGTTTAAGCAATTAAAGTCTGAAAATTTAATTAACACTTATGACATGAGGTTAGGTTACATTAGTGGTGGAAGTCTGCCCGGACCCGACTGGCATATCCAGCAGCCACTAATGTTGAACCTAATGTGAGAGGTCTAAGTGTGTGAATACGGCTCGGGCTAAGACACGAGGTTAGACCCAACTGTGGAATAAGACTGCCCGGACCCGACCGCGATATCCAGCATCCACATGTTGTAGGCCTAATGTGGGAGGTTTAGCCCAATATAACCATAATTGGACATGGTAATAAGAAAAGAGTACTTAACCTAACTTAATACATGTGGACTGTATGATGATAGACATAAGTTAGGGTTAAGTAAAATGAGTTGGATAGTGGGTGAGTTAAGTACAACTGATGGGTAGGTGGGTAATATTAATATATATAGGCCCACAAACTTAACCGTAAAATAAATAGGACTAAATCAGTGGGAGGGTTAAGTACAACTGAAGGGTAGGTGGGTAATATTAATATATATATAGGCCCACAAACTTAATCGGATAAAAAGGGTTATGTAATTAAAGACACCTAATGGTATTATAACCAGGGAAAAATAGTAAAGTTATGTATTAAAGACACCCTTAGGGATACACATAACTAATGGGAACAGATAGAGTTATGTATTAAAGACACCTATAGGTAAGCACAACCGATAGGTAGATTAAGGGTTATTAAAGACACTTATAGGTACGCATAACTGATTGAGGGCTATGTAATTAAAGACACCTTAGGGTAAACATAGTCAGTAGAAAACCTAATGGGGATACAAGACATAGGGGAGAGCTTGTATCATGTTGTGTGGGGCCCATTTCAGTCAGCAACCCGGAGGGGTATCAAAGTAAAGAACTCCGTACTAGGCGGGGAAGGGGCACGCTTACTGATTGATTGTAAGAGATCCAAAACGAGACAGATGGTGTGGGCGGTGCAAACCGACCGGGGACATGTGCGTGCATGGGTTCAGCAAAGGGGGACAAGACGACCGTGACACCAGTAGGTATAACTGTGCACACCTTGGGTTGCCACTTTAGGGAAGCGATACCCCCTAGTTATGGGACCAGCACAGGGTATCTACAAAGTAGGGAGCTGATCGATTAGGGTAGTGGTTAGGGTATACTCGGACGTATGCCCTAAGTCTACCAATTTATAGTAGGAGGGTAGTGAGTACGACTAGTTGAGATAGGAGCAGGCGGCACATATGACAGCAACTAGGAATACACGAAACTACCACCATCGTTATCATTATTATGGTTAGCAGAAGGGATCATCCCATCTTGATTTTACTAGTAATAGTGCAGAGTAGTTTGTAGTGAAGCATACATCTTACCTTATTTGTCCTGCCATACCTGCCATCTGTACCGTGAATCCTCTTATCCACTTTGTATGCCTGTCATGTTTACCTTTATTTATTTACTGGCTAAAAGTTACTGTGTCTGACGTAGTTTGTTTCGCCTCTTTTCTTCCGTTCCCCCCAGGTTCTCAGGGAGGAAACACCTAGGTTTAGTCAGGATTTGGATATCATCTTCTAGGAGCTACTTCTGATGTATGGCTCGAGTCTCTGTCTCTTATATGGCTTGCTCTTCAACATGGGGAATGATGTTTTTCTTTTAAATACCTATGTACTCTGATAATGTAAGACAGAAGTGTTTTGTAGTAATGATTTATGACTCATGGTATTATGTAACAAAGTATTTTGGTGATTTAATAAAGTTGTTTATTTTCCGCTGCAAAATTTTTATATCTGTCTTGTGATATTCTATGTCTATTTACCTAAAACTCTCCACTGAAGTTAAGGCATTCCCTTTGTGAGTGATCTTAATGGAGGTGGGGTGTTACAATTTATAGTTCTACTAATATATTATAACAATTCAAAAAACCACATTCATCACATTAATGCAAGTACGCAAATGGAATCGAGCCGAATCATAAAATATATATATCCATAATATTTCATACATGAAGAACTAAACAATCATCCACGATAAAAATTAACAATACATATGACTGTAACAAACCAAAACGAATACATACTAAAAATAATTTGATGAACGTCGACAAGCATGAATGAAAGAGTGACATCATGTAACAACCTCAAAAAGATCATACAATACCTATCAAAAAAAAGCACAAACATACGTATGTTAGTTGGTATATACAAATATGTATAAGTACAAAAGATGCATTGCCCAAAGACTAAAGAAAAACAGAAATCTTAGCAGAATAAACTCAGGTGTAGACATGATGGAGGTAATAAATTAGCTTTCATTTAAACAAGCATATTACGAGCTTTCCATTCAAATCTTCGGTCCAATTTAATAGCGCATATTAGTTTCAAACAGCAAGCCTTGGCTCATTATGTCAAACAGAAAGCATGCTAGCATGGCTTGCTATTTTACACAGGAAGCTCGAGCTTGCTGAAACAAAGACATTTCGTGGAGACTAATTTGCTCATAAAAGTATAATTAGAGCATTAACCACCTATCCATGTTGTACTCTAATGATAGCTTTATATTTTCTCTAGCGGACAAAGAAGATCAAGTGAAGTTACTGTTACTAGTTTATATCTATTTATTTTTCCCTAGTTCTAGGTTCATGGAATCACTTCAGTTTTTATCATGCCTAAAGTAGATAATAGGATCGGCCTTTTTATTTTAAAAAAAGGTATTCTGTCAGTCATACCTAAAAATGATACATGCTGGTGGCAAGTGACAATTGAAATTCCAGTTTCAGAAAACCATCCAGAGGCCATTCCAATGATGCATCATCATGGTTTCCAAATAAATTACAAAATCTGCATAAAAAACAATAAATAATCAGAGTTCTCTTTAGGCGACGAAATCACAATAATAAGTTGATTCACTTATTTATAACTAAAACCATGTGATAATTTCCATGAAATGAAAGTTCATCTGATTCTTCATCTCATCTATGGTGCATATGCAAAACCCAAACCAATGGAGTAGTAGTAATTAACATAAGCATTTTTTACATAATGTTCTACGGAAAATAAAGCATGATCTCATTAACATCTCTATCCAGCATGTGTTCTATATACTTAAACACATATAAATATATATGCTGATATACAAACAAACACATACCCAAATACATAAAAATGTTTGGACAATCAAGCATGCACACATCTGACCGTGCTCACGCATGAACTCGCACTGCCTCATACACATGAATGGTATAGCAGGCTGCTACCCCCTAAATGTGTGTGTGTACACATATATATGTACATATACATACATACATACATACATATACATATATGTATATTCATATAGAAGGGCTGCTACCCCTATATGTATATATATATATATATATATATATATATATATATATATATATAGTATCCAAATGTTATTATATACCTAGGAAAGATTTTTAACTACCTAGAATGGTTAACAAAACCCAAAATTGCATATATTAATTATTCAATTTATATAAACTTGTTTACTTTATTTAAAATTTTATATAAGTTAATTTTAACAATCTTATTTAGATTTTCTAAAACTCGGCCACTTCTAGAATATTATTCAGTTTTTATAGAGCTCAGTTAATGTAGTAAATTTGGTTAATATTTATAAAATTTTACAGCAAATTTTGTTAAATTTTATAAATTAAAGTCTGTTTTTTTATAAAACTTTGTTAAACTTTAAAAACATAATTAATCATTTGATGTAACTAATAAACTTAGTTATATTTTACTTAATTAACTTTGGTTAATATTTGGTTAATATTTAACTTAATTAACTTTTATTAAATTAGTTAAACTTTTTTGTTTACAAGTTTGGTTTATTTTAGAAACATAATAAAATCTAATAAACTTAGTTATATTTTACAAACTTATTTCCATAAAACTAGCTTAATTCTATAAAAATTAGTTAAATTCATATGATATATGTTGATTTCTATAAACTTAGATAGCTTCATTAAAAATTTATAATCTTAGTTACTTTCGATGATATTTAATATAAGAAATTGATTGATGGTTTATTAGCTAGATTTTATGTTTTTAAATCGCCGCAAGTAATGAATATGTTACTGATTATTTAGAATCAGTAAAGTGTTATTATACTTTCTTCTAAAAGATCTTATGGCATATCTAGTAATGAAGAATATATGATGAGAGGGGGCAACCTATTAATAAAGCAAAATTGAAAAAAAGGAAATAGAAAATTAATGAATATTATACATGATAAATTACCAAAAATATATTGTTCTTACTTTCCAAATTCTCCATCATCTCCCGAAGTAGCAAGTGCAACAACTCCTTAAAGTTTTGCCTATCTAAATGGAATAGAATAGAAACTAGTGAGTGGATTAAAAATAGGGTGTTACTATTCACACCCCGGTTTACACTTCCGGCCACCTTTACAAATTTAATATAAATGATTATTTTTTATATTCTTCTGGTCACCACTTATTCCTTCACTCGGTCATTCACTACCGTACTTCTACTAAAAAACACGTACTTCTCTACAATTTCAAACCTTAATCCATAACAAAAGAAATATTCTTCTGTGCCTATTAGAGATGAAAGACAAAGATAAAAAAAGGTTAGAATTGCTTGATTTTTCTTGTTTTCTATTATGATACAGAACATATTGTTAAGGTTTTTTTAATGGTTAGGGTTTTCCATTGTGTTTTTGGATATATTTTTCCACTACGTTGAAAATTTCAAGCTTGGAGAACATTAAATTTGACGACATTGTAATAGAGAATGACAATGTATGTTTTGATTTATAGGTTATCTATATAACTTACGTATCTTTTTTACGAATTGATACTTTTTTTGTCGTTTGATATATGCAGCATTTGAATGGTGATAAATTGGACGATAAACATGATGGTTGTGGTAATATGATGCAAGATGTTCTATCAAACGACTCAAAAGACATAAATGTTGATTTGTGATGAATCATTTCACAACCGATAAAGTAAGCACTCATTTATAAAAATTAAAATTGTTGATGTGGTTATGAAAATGGATTATGTTAATTCTTTCTTGAACTATTTGACTATGAGTATTTTATTCGCAGTGGAAGAGCTCTAAGTAAGGAAGGAAGCGTTCGTGTAGAGGTTGGTGTTGGTGGCCTCTCCAATTTTAATTTACTAATTCACACAGTGGCCAGAAGAGGATATTTAAAATATTTTGGGTGCTTTTAGTTTTGGTAGCCGGAAGTGTAAACCAGAGTGTGAATAGTAGCACTCTAAAAATAATGAATGGCTAAATAAAATCTTAAATATTGACAACATCACATTGATTTCCTTGAAGGCATGGATTAAAAATATAATCATGTGCCTCTTTCAACAAACCATTATAGTCATTCTTGAATCATTAAATAAATATTCAAAATATGGCATACTACTTATTATCTACTTAACTAATCGTATAAAACATGTGTATACTGATATAATCTTTGTTACAGAATAAAGTTCAACAAGGTATTATGTTTCTACAGTTTTTGAAGAGCAGTAAATGTCAATATTTAGGCACATAGATAAGATTTGGCTACTTAAAGGAAACATATAGCATATTTTTCTGTCTTAAATATGAAGTGTTCAGCATAGGGCATACCCTCCAAAAAAAAATCTTGTAAAATCAGAACTGAGAGAAGTGGAATGAGACAATAAAGGTAGAATAAAACATTGAAATAAATTATCTCATGATTTCAATAGTGCCAATACAGTAAGTAGACCATGATGCATAGTGTAAGAAAATGTAGAATCGACTTTAAAACAAAACACATGCAAGAAACAAGTTAATATTCTAAAGCAAAAGAGCAGTAGCGACTAGAACTTACGAAAGTATTAAGCTGGCGAACAAAGCTAGGGAAATTATCGTGCTTGAAATAATTAGGAAACAAACCCCTGGCAAACACAGGCGGTTTCCAAACAACGAAGGAAAAGACGTCGTCATCTCCCCACGATACAGAATACGCACCTGCTTTACTCTGTTAATATAATCACAAAATGTACACTCTTGTCATCATTATGTGACCGTTTATTCTATTAAGAGGTGGAGATTTTGTTGTGATGAAATGTTAGCAACCTTGGAGAATTTTGTTTTTTACTAATCATTCATGTTAGTGTCATGTAAGTTCACGAAATCAAAAACTTATCAAAATTTGAGGCTCTCATGAGTTTAAAGAAACATGTTAGCACTTTTCTTATTGGTTTGTCTGAGCTACAAGTAAATGGATACAACACTTTATTGATGGCATTCGTTCACTGTATGATTTTTAATACAATCAGGTTTAGCATTTCATTGGCATGATGAATCATACGAATATATTAATAGTGGCAGCCTTTTGTAACTGTTAGTTTGTCTGATCATAATGAAGAAGCGAATAGGTGTTTTATTACAAAGTGCTCCATCTAGCAATAAAATGGCATCGCCAGAAATGCAAAAGGATATATCTATTATACTGTATATGAGACCACAAAATTTATTATCAGAGGCCTCAATGATACATTTTTCACTATTTTGGCAATGAATCAAGAGAGATATGTTTAAAGGAGAGGTTAGCTTAGGTTATACATTATAGTGATTCTCATGCACGTGTCATCAAATGAATTTTAGATATCGACATACATGTTGGTGATACCAAAGCTGTTACATTAAAATTTGCAGTTGAATTTTTGTTAACTAAGCATGGATTATCACTATTTAGAATCCATGGTCAAGGATGCAACCGTGTTAGCAATATGAATGGAGAGTTTTTTTGGCAAGGAATATGAATGAGAGTTCAATGGTCATAAAACTAATATTTTGCAGTCCATCTACTTATTTTATGCATTGCTTTACTTGTCAAGGTCAGCTAACTTTAATTGTGGTTGCTAAAAAGCATATTAATACTGTAGCTGTTTTTATTATCATCACAAATATATTTAACGTGGCTGAA
This sequence comes from Allium sativum, assembly GCA_030737875.1. Lineage (NCBI taxonomy): Eukaryota > Viridiplantae > Streptophyta > Magnoliopsida > Asparagales > Amaryllidaceae > Allium > Allium sativum. The sequence continues at coordinate 486,014,983 of CM060912.1, read as the reverse complement.
GATTCATGCAAACTAAGAGGTACTTTTCGAGAACAAGCACTTCACATTGTAGAAAATCTTAATCTTCATATTGCAAATTAAGAAATTTGCCTCAGGAACCAACTTATATAAAATCAGAAATGCATATACTTATAAACAACTTACTACCTGAATAAAAGGTTGCTTCTTCTTATGTCAGATTTCATTATGGAATCAATAAACTCGTTGTAATCATCGGTCCAACTATGAAATAGGAAATTTTGTGATTCTCATCGTTCTTTCTTCCATCTCTTTTATGGTCCCTGTAACCATATCACCACAGTTCCAACACAATATGGCTCTGTCCTCCTAGCAATATACAAAGTGTCCTCCTTTTTCCTGGATTGTATATCAAATATTTACACATCTTTAGCTTAAAAAGATACTAAAAAATATATGATGTAGAGGAGGGTGAAAAAACACCTTGCATATATCACAGAGATGAAGATGGCTAGATTCAGAGAGTGAAAATCGAAGATGTTTGCTTGAAACTTGGTTAGCATGATGAACAATACGGTCACACGCATCGCACAGTGCAACCTCGTCTGCACTTCAGATTACCGAGGCTGCAGTTTTGTTGCAGGCGTCGCACAGCTGCGTGTATTGCTTAAGAGCCAATTCTTTCTATCTTTTGCTATCTCCAAATGGCTACAGATAAAGCAACAATACATTTGAGAAATTGAAGGAAAATTTTGTTGCATCAAAACTGAAGGAAAATTTTATTACAAAACTAAAGTAAAATTTTGTTACAGAACTCACATTTGAGAAAAGGATGGTCAAACACATCTTGTGAAATGCTTGATACTTCAGTTTTAACAGCATCCTGATAGCAAATATTGATCATGGTTAGCTGGTCAATAAACAGACCCATTGCATTATATGGTCGTTCTCAAACCCATTTTCTCTAACTAATTAGCTCTGAGGGATTGTTGTTGAACATCCAATTTGTATACACATATATTGATCATGGTTAGCTGGTCAATTAACAAAGACCATTTGCATTAGTTTAACTAAAATTCAATCATACATGCCACTGCATTTTATGGTCGTGACTGCAAAGCACTCTGATAGCAAATGATAGCCTTCTTCGGCAGACCCAAAGCCTGGAAAAGCCAAAAGAGATATCCATTTTTTTTTCTCCGAAGCCAGTTGGCATTGGTGATAATTGTACGCTACTATCACAATTCATGGATGCTTACCTTGTATACATTCCTTTGGTTCAAATATGCATTTGAAAATCCTGGCTTAAGCTTTATAGCTTCCTGGAAAAAAGAACAAAAAAATAATTAAAAAGCAAATGTGGACATACAAGAACAGAGATAACATGGTAGAATAACTTGACATGGATTGAGGATCCAATCATCAGTTAGTGGAGTTGACTAAAATGCTTCTGAATATAAAACCATATTTACCTTGCAAATTGCAGGTACACTCAGAATTCTGAACATGAAACATGCTTGCTTTGTAATATAGAAGAGCTCTCTGGTTATCTCCAAACTCCATGAACATGCCAACAAGGTTAGACCATCCTATTACAAAAGTGGATTGAATTCTGAGCGCTTCAAGCTAGCAGCTATAAGCCTTACAAAAAAGGAAGGATATTGTGTCATAAATTCAAGGCAGATGACAGATCACAAATAAATAAATTAAAGCAATTGAAGAAAAAAGAATAATAAAAGCGAAAGAGGGACAGGGATCAATGTACGTTGTGTTAAGATAAAAATGGAAGAGGGAAAAGGATTAATGTATGTTTTCTTAATAACGTGGTATATTTTCATTGCATCATAGGACCTTTAAAATACCTATTTTGTGGACTGATAAATTATGTTAAACTGCAGAAGAACACTTCTTTTCAATCCTATGCTTTCACCAAGTTTCCAAGGTTGCTATGTGTAGCATAGAACTAAAACACATCAACAAGGCTTACATCATAAAAACCATTTCCCTTCGCCCCATTAAGCTTCAGTAAGGATGAAGAACGACATACGATGGATACCTTACACCTAAGCATGCTAAGATTTTTTGCACTTTACACTTATGTTCATATCTGTCTACGCCGAAATAAAAAAGTTATTTTACTTATTTCACTATCTGTACTTGTTAATCGAGATCAATCAAATCACATTGTTTTTATCCTGATTTTGTGTAATTACTTCTCCAACCTTAAGTTTTCAAATAAAAATAAATCAAGAACGATCAAAATCAGTAATTAAAAACATGTTGAATTGGTAAGAAGTCCAAAATATTATCATAACAGAATAATAACATGGAATAAAGCATTCTTGCATCAATTTCAACTTCAGATTTAAGCTTGTAACAAATCTGAACTTCTTGACAATAAAATGAATTAACTTGCATTAATAATAATACTCATTAATTATTTGATTTATTTGCTTTTATAAAACTTAGTAAAATTTTATAAACTTGATTAATATTTTCAAAACTTAAATTAATTTATTTATTCTCACTTTTAATAAAACTAAGAATAGTTTTTGATTTGGTCGCGCTGGTGGTTTCATTACTTTCACAAGGTTTGGATTGATGAGCTCTTACAGTTTTTGTATACTATTAAGATGTTTCGTACCCACTGTGTGAATTGAAAACTTCCTGGCAGTTGCAATTTGTTCTTCCAAGCTTATTGAACAAAGTTAATGCCAACATCAGCTCCTGCTTTTCTAGCACCAGCAACTTAGTTTGTGAAATGCAAAGCTTTCACATGTGGAAGAATATTTGGTTTTATAGTACCCACGTTGTGACGACCCCAAACCCCGTACTGACGGTGGCAAGGATAATCTTTGGAATATAACACATAAACAGATAATAGCAGAACATAAATAAATAAATACACCAAATAATGTACAATATAATACACTGGATAAACATAATCATCAGAGTTACACAGTATATAGGATCATACTTAGTACAAATATAGTTCAGCTATACATAAATATGTACAGTGGAAAACAAACATAATACGTACAATAGGAGCTGAACAGCATAAAAAGAGATAAATGATAGAATCCTTCTTCAGCTCCAGCTATTCAAAAAGAGCCTGCTAAAACCTGAAGACAAGGCCGCCCGTGTAGAAATAGGGGCACCCGAGTTTGCAAGTGAAACAAACTACGAGTCAGTTATGGGATTGGTATGAGAAATCTACTTAACACATTTTATAATATGGCTAATCATAGGACCACGCCACTTTCGCGGAACGGGTTTTCTCCATTGGATTGCCAGTGCTTTAAAACAAGCCAATCTTTTAAACATCGCAATGCTTTTTATAAAAATGAAGCCATTATAAGACTCAGTTCTCATCACACATTGCAACGCAAACCGGAGGATAGAGTTTTACCTTATAATGGCCAAAATATGCTTAATACGAATAAAACATAAGAATTATTAATCAGACTCCAAGTGTAAAATAGTAAGAGAACGATTCCCTAGGTATTAACCCCGAAGGCCGAAACCAACATCAACCCAGGAAACCATCCGTCTTAGCTCGTTTCCAGTTAGTTTCTAATATTATATACAATCATAAATATCAATCATAGACGGCATTAATGCCCCATACCACTATGTCGCCATATATAGGTATACAACCAAAACCGCACATGTCGTATTTGGAAATTGGATTTCTGTAATGACCCGGATTTTTTAGCGACTTTGGTTATCGACATAAACACTATGTCGATAACCAAAACATCGAAAAATCCTGGTAATTAGTGAAAGAAATTAGAGGGTGAGGAAAGATAAGATAGAAACTTAGAATAGAAGAAGAAGAAGAACACAACATCAGAGTAACACGAACCTCACAGCGGAACGAATAACATATAATATATATAACATAACTTGAAATATACATCTGTACTTGCATATACACATCATTATCAAAGTACAACACTTACAACACAGCGGAATAATAATAGCGATATAATTCTGAAGCCTCCTGCTCCAGCTCTTCAATGTATCTGTAAATCCCGACTACTTGACTGCCCATACAAATTTAGGCACCCAAGTGTTTAGGGAAAACAACAAAGTAAACTCCGGGTCAGTCATGGGACTGGTGTGAGTAAAACAGTTTAAAACAGTTCAAGCAGGTAATCGATATCTCATAAGACCACGCCGTATAACGGAACGGGTTTTTCCCTTATGAGAATCCAAATATCTTTATATCAAAAACCTTTTGATATTATAATAATGTCTATCAACACAATATAATAATCATCTAGCAGAAACGCTTTCATCTAACGTTCTACATATATAGTATACAATCAAAACCGCAAGCACGTATTGGGTAATGGATTTCCAACTATGATAAGGTATGGAACCACCTTTCGCTAGTGTACCTCTAGAGAGGAATACACTGGGTTCAACAAGAACATCTTGCAACCCGGCCACACATGACCGACCACTCATTTCGCTTGAGTGTATCGAATGTATATCACCAACGGCTGGGATCAGCAACCGTTTCCCGAATGGGACAGCATCAACAATAGATTTTTAGAAGTAAATGAAACTCTAGATCAGGTGATTATACACCCTACTTTGGTGCGACCGACTTAGCCATGCTACCTGCCCGATTTCTGTCAATTACCGGTTGTGAGGCTAGAAGCTATGCTTTAACATCACATCAGATTCACTTTGAATGCCACATCATCAAATCCATCAAATCACCGATTTGCGTCCTCAACCATACATTATGTGTTAGCTAAAAGAAGTTTCCTTCTCCGCTTCCACTCTTGGTACAGTTGGAGAAATCAATATACGTGACCGTCTGGAAATACTCTGTCAGACATCCGTCCATACAAGTCATCCAGGAACAAGATGAACTGAAGGAACTATTCTGTAAACAGGATAGCCCTTGCATAACTCTGTCTTCAATTTCCTTTGGCATATATGATTCGCAACGCTTATGCCAATACAGAGTGGTTCTTTGGATAATAATCCAACCGATCTCTCCATATTAACAACGTTAAAATGGTCAAAACTTCGATAGTCTGTGATTTAACTATCGAAGAAAAACAGGTGTGCAAACAACGATATTATTTCCAAATGGAAATTATATCGATCAAGCATCATTTAAGATTCATCTCCTTAGTTCATTTATTTACTTACCTCCTGTTTTCCCTATATTCAATATTTCTTATTTTCTAAATTTGGAAAATATACATTATTAACAAATGGAAAACATTTCTGGTTTCTTATTTGGAAAACATTTCCAAAGCTTCTTCATTGGACTTAGACAGATGTTTAAACAAACATTCGCTATGCCGACTCAAACCATTTCCTTTACTGCCAAAGCCTAACTATTCCTTAGTTAAAAACGAAGCCAATCAAGTTGGGGTAGAACTACCTCTCAGACCTTAACTGAACAACATTTCTAACCTTGAAATAGGCAAAGTTCAATTTATATTCCTTTTACTAACTTCCTTACTTAACCCTCCTTCGAATATCTATATTCGATTGACTCTTTTCACTTAACTCTATTCGATTAACCCTTATCAATTAACTCTATTGGACTAACACTATTGGATTAACTCTATTTGACTAACGCTACTGATTTACTCATTTCACTTAACTCCTTTCGAATAAACTATATTCGATAACTCCTTTTACTTTATTCTCTAATCGATTAACTCCTTTTAACTTTATTCTCAAATCGATTAACACCTTTTAACTTTATTCTCTAATCGATTAACTAACATCGATTAACTCCTTTTAACTTTATTCTCTAATCGATTAACTAACATCGATCAACTAACATCGATTAACTCCTTTTAACTTTATTCTCTAATTGATTAACTAACATCGATTAACTCCTTTTAACATTATTCTCTAATCGATTAACTCCTTTTAACTTTATTCTCTAATCGATTAACTCCTTTTAACTTTATTCTCTAATCGATTAACTCCTTTTAACTTTTTTCTCTAATTGATTTACTTACATCGATTAAATCCTTTTACTTTATTCTCTAATCGATTAACTAACATCGATTAACTTCTTTTCGAATAAACTATTCATTTATAAAGATTTACTTTTAGTAACGGTTCTTCACTTTACAAATGATATCCTTTTATTCTAACTTATCCTTTGATTTTATAAATATTTCTTTTATAAAAACCCTTTTCCTTTTCTATATAAAATCCATCGATTTTATATAAATAATTCATTTTCAAAATACACTTTGAAAATATTCCCTTATCAACATTTCGGTATGTTATGGTATTCAACATATCAAATTTCGATATCCAATATCGTCCATACACACACAATCAACAACAGGTTATAATTCACATCATATATCAAAATATATGAAAAACAATAAAATAACTGTTGAGGAATTCAGTCGGATTCCTCCAACCTGTTTCCCTGCATCACAGATGTTAAACAATATAATATAACATCACTTTCATTTCAATATGATATATTCTGTTAAACAGAATCAATACAGAAATTCAACTAACTGACTAGCAGTTCAATCAAACAGTCAACACACAGTCAATCAGCCAATATCTAACAGTTCTAAAAATACAACATTAAATTATAAACTGTTCAGAGTTAGTGAGATTTACTCACATTGGACTATCATCGTTAATTAACGATAATTGTCGTTGATTCAGATCGGACAATTTATTTCGCCATAAATTGTAACGAGCTTCGATTCACTCCCAGTCAGTTCCAGTGTGTTGCTCCCGTCCATACGATCCCAACGGATCTGACTGTTCGCAAAACATTTAGCAACCCATCTTCCTTTAGACCCGAGACCCGCATATGTTTCCCTACACCTCCATTTTCTTGTTAACGTCTCCACTCCAACATTTCAACCGGTCTCAATCATTTTCGAATTCATTCTTTTATTTTCTTTTTTTATTCTTTTTCTTTTTTTTATCCCTTGGGCCTTACGGTTTTAAATCTAAAACCAGCCCACTATCATACACGTACCCAAACCCTCTACTGTGCTTCTCCCTTCTTCATTCTTTTGAACGAACGGTTTCTCCAAATAGAAAAGAACATGGCCGATCGATACTTCTTTGATCTCGTTCTCACCCTTTCTTTCTACATTAAATCACACCCCAGCATCTTGTCCACCCACGTCCTTCTCACGTGAAACAGACCGACCGCCTTACTTCACTACTGACGTACCTCCCACTTTAGCCCCATGCGGTTCCAGTCCCCAACGTACAACTCACGTGTATGTTTTCTTTATGATACCGCCCAGACCATACTCCATCAAGACCCCCACGTGTACACACTTTCAACATCCCCTTTCACGTGTCCTTGCTACCATCTTCCTTCCTTGTCTTCATGCATCGTCCATTCGTTTCCCATCCTTCTGTATATTTGGTTCTCTTTTCTTTCGCTCGCACTGGCGCCTTCTCTTCACCACAAATGAATCCAAGTGTGAAGTTTTCTATTATGTATTTTATTTGTTTGGACTTATGGATGTGGTTCGGTTTTTAAGAGGAAAGGGACTGGCGGCTTCATCACTTTTGGTTTGCTGTAGCATTCGTTTTTAGGTTATAAGAGAGGATGTTGTATTTATATGCTCTTTCCTTTGATGCTGCTAAAAGATGTGATGAAGGATTCGGCTACATGTTTGCTTCGAGGGCCAAGAGAAGCTAGTGGTTGAGAGAATTTAGGGTGTGGCCTTCTTTTGATCACTAAACGATTTAGGATATTTTAGTGTAATATTTTTGGAAAAATCATTTAAGTCATTATCAAAACTTATAAATTTATATACTTACGAAATGCTATGGACAGAAATAAAGATACCATGGTATTTAGTAAGGTGCCACGATCCCAGAAATATAAAAATATCGGTAGTTCGACTCATTTTGTGAAACCCCAAAATATCGATACAGGGTGCAAAATACTCCAAATAAAAAGTTGCTTATTTAATTAATTAAAAATTACAGTAAAATTCTAAAAATTAAATTATCACTACATCTCAAAAGAACCTTGTCTAAATTCAAACTCGATCTCTAGTTATATCGATAAACCGTTATGGTCGATAAACGATTCTTTAGCGACTATTTTAAAATTTGATTTGGACATATCTCAAAATCTACACGACGAAATCCTGATTTTTCTCTTCCACTAGAAAGATGTACTCCACCAGCTCCATACGTTTCTTGTTTCACAGAAATCCGATTTAAAACGAACCATGTATATTCAGTTGAAGTTCGAATTGCCAATTTACGAACTGCAGCGCCATTTCGAGCTCGATTATAATTATAATATAATTATACATTCAAACTATCGTTCAAATAATATATTCGTTATTCTACTTCAAATTATAAACTGAATAAAATATCACAGATGATCCAGTTCACACCATATCGTCATTTCAGCCAATTCTGATTATTTCAGAATAAAATATATTTTTAATTTATTATTTTAATTAAATATTCACTATTATTTAATTCCACGATCATTTAATTCACTAAACCACCATTTATATAATAAAATAAATTAATCATAATACCTCTGCCAATGCGGGTCATTATAATTTCCGTCATGAACCAAGGCAAAAGATAGTCCTTGCTGAATTCGAGACTGCCTAGCCCGCGCCTTAGGATCAGAGCTCGAGTGACCCTTGGATCGTAAGGGCTGATCCACTGATGTGGATTTAAATGCCTGAACACTGTGTTTCCCCGCCCTTTGGGGCGTAAATGAGCCAATGAATGACTCCATCGGTCCCGGATCGACCGATATATCCGAGGTGCCTCGCAACAGCAACAACCACATAGGTGAAAATAATGTGTATGTCAGCCAGTTTAAGCACTGACACCACCTCTAGCTAGGAAGAAACGAATGTCCTACCTGAGGTCCTCTCTCGTTTCTGGTTCATACCGGGGTGTGAGGCTCGCGAATTCATGTTATACACAAAGCCATGCCACACAGGCGGTGCTTTGATCATCAACCAGAAGACTTTGCTTTTCAACAGAAGCCTTGATCACTGCATCTTAGCATGCCACACAGACAATTCCCACCATGCAACTGATGGCTGTCAATCACACAGAATGAATTCCAATGTCAGACACAAAGTCCATTTACAAGTCCATTCTGGATCTGAACGAAACCGGAAGCACTATATACCTCGCATACCCATCGATCTCCACGTACGTCTGAACGATCACCACTCATTATCCATATTTCGGGATGCCTCCCAATCAGGACATCGGTTATCATCCAACCGAGGTGAAGATATCCAGTCTTCAATCACCGTCTTCATCATCGATTTCTTATCGTCGATTCAGTTATTCAAAATGGGATAAACCCGGTCTTTCTGAGCAACTGACGTATATAATAAACAAGTGCTACACAAACACAACATATGCCTTAATGCATTCATCATTCACTAACCGTAAATTAGCAAGAGAACGATTTCCCAAATGTTAACCCCGAAGGCCGAAACCAACATCAGATCAAAACCCAGGAAACCATTCGACTTAGCTAACCTTCAGTTAGTTTATAAATTTCACGTTCAACCATCAAATATTCAATAAAATGGGTAAATTCGGTTTATTTCCATTCCATATCATTTATAATATTTTATAACGATTTATCACTATTTTTATTTAATTAAAAATAGCCATTTCATTCAAACGACACTTCAGGCCATAAGGCGGCCGTGGCGCTGTTTTTCTTCAGATTTGATTTACACATATTTGAAAATCTAACCGTTGGATCTTCACAAATTTTATATCATTTGAAAGATCTTTTCAAAACGAATCCAACGGTTCCAGTTTTGGGAAATTCCGACGGTCGGATCTCCCAGTATAATCGTTTGAAGTTTCGATTTCAAAATACGAACTACAGCGTCGTTATTCGATTTAATTTAATTATATTTATATATATATAAATATAATCGATTCTGGCGCTGTTTTTCCTCAGATTTGAATTAAACATTCCAGACAATCCAACCGTTAGATCTTCACAAAGTGGGTGTCGTTGGAAAGATATTTCCAAGGCGAACCCAACGGTTTCAGTTTTGGGAAAATCCGACAGTCGGATCTCCCGCACTAATCGTTTGAAATCACGGTTTCAAAACATGAACTACAGCTTCGTTATTCGATTTATATATATATATATATATATATATATATATATATGTATATATATATATAATCGATTCTTCAATTTCAAAACCATATTCTTTTCATACATTTGATAAAAATGATATTTTTATCTAACGGACATTTATTTCGACACTTCACTATTTTTAACAATTCATGTATATAATAAAAATGTGATTTTTATTGTAAAACGATTTATTTCAAAACACGACTATTTTATATAGTTCATATAGATGATAAAAATATGATTTTTATTATAAAACAATTTATTTTAAAACACGACGATTTTATATAGTTCATATAGATGATAAAAATATGATTTTTATTATAAAACAATTTATTTCAAAACACGACTATTTTATATAGTTAATATAGATGATAAAAATATGATTTTTATTATAAAACAATTTATTTCGAACACGAATACCATTCAACACATGAATTTCTATTCAATGAATGAATTTCTATTCAACACATGAATGTTTTCTATTCAACACACGAATATAGTTTCAACACATGAAAATAATTCTAACACATGAATATTATTCAAAATTTCGGCAGCATAACGACAGGGTAGTTAAAACCGGGGCCGTCCCTAGTACGGCTCCTCGCTCTACCTTAAAGCCTCGCAGGTTTTGACAATGGAAATTTCATGCATCTAGTTCGCACGCAGGCGGCATGTATATTTTTTTTCTTTTCCACAAACTAATCCTATGTGGTTTCAACCAAATAATTCTCAACGACAAACGGGTATTTTTCAACCACAATCAATCAATTTCAACCACAAACAATTCAAATCAACCATTCGCTATCAACCAATTTTCACAACAATTACAACTAATAAATATCGTCCATGGTTTGTGGACGAGGGGCGTATATATATATATAAGTATATTTCACTTCTATTCAACACATATATAATTTTTACAACGCATATATAACTTATACATCGAACGTACAACTTATACAACGCTTATACATGAGGTGTACAACGCTTATATAACTCATACATCGACTATATAATTTATACATCGTCGTTTTTCATATCGTTTATAATTCAGAAATCTCACATTGGGTTCCACTCCACCAAAAATAGCAGAAGGCTCAGAAAAATATGCGGTCTCTTCTAGAATGTAGAAGACGTCCGCACAAGTCCACTGTCTCTTGTTTCACTGAATTTCGTCAAGAAACGAAAAAGATATGATTTTTACAGTGAAATCAAAAAGCGCTTTAAAATGTTATAGAATAGTTTAATTTAAAATCAGCCGTACCTTTCAAAATCTGTTCAAAACTAGGTTTTGATTTTTCGTGAAATCCGTTGCTTGATACGACGATCGGCCACTGCCACGTAGAAGGGCTTGGAGAGGCGCACGTGCGCCAGGGAGGAGGTCTAGTTCGGTGGCTCTATTCGTCGGCGGTGGCGGTTTGAAACCTCCGACTTTGGAGGCGCGAATCTTGAGAAAGGAGAGACGAGGAAGGGCGTTCAAGCTATGGATGTGAAGCTCCCGGAGAGATCTACAAAAACCTCAAGTGGGTGGAGGTGCTTCGTTGCGTGGATTAGCCGGAAAAGAGGAGAGAAGGTGGCGAACTGTTTCCGCCTTCGATCGGGTTATGGGGAGAGAGAACGAAGGATTTTCTTTTTTTTAATTTTTGATGAAAAAATCTGATTGGTCCACATGTATATTTAATTGAAAAATGGTGTTTTCTCAAACGAACACCAAATCAAACCCAACGACTGTCGTCCCTAGCTAAGTACCCCCATTCCGAACACAATGGGATATGTTTCGTAGGCCCATTCGACTGTTTCAGTCAGTTTTCCTTCAAATTAAAATATAAAACATTCAATATTTAATTTGAACGTACATTTCAATTTGTCGGGGCCACATACTGATTCTAAAAATTCCCGAAAATAAATCTAGCTATGTTTTGATGATACGGTCCCATCAAAACTAGTTTCGTCGAATTCTGAGGCCGTTTGAAAAATGGCCCTTTTTTGGTCGATCCAATTTAATAGAAATCGACCAAATCCAATTTAATAGAAATCGACCAAACACATTTTCCTTTGCCACGCTCACATACTAGCTTAAAAAATTATGAAATTTGAAACCTAGCAATAATTTGACATCCCGGGTCCAACAGAAGTGGTTTCGTCGAATTCTGAGGTCGTTTGCAAAATGGCCATTTTCACAGGCTATATAAACTCTATAGCGACCTTTCTGAAAATTCATTTGGCCATAAGTTTTGCTTCCCGCTACGAAACTTCGATTTTCCAGATTCGTTAGAAAGATATTCACTAAAAAATTTAAATATTTTTGGTTTCACTAAAATCTTTTTTATTTTGCACCCGGTACAGTCAGTCAAAGTTTGAATTCAATTTTTGAAGCTGCAGCGCCATTTCTGGCCTTGTTTATAATTAGAATTAATTATATTTATTTTCAAATGTCGATTCAAACTCACTTTTCGTCGTTATTATTTAAAGTATTTATTTTAAATATTTAAAATCCACCAAAATAGCCAATTTAAAATTTTCAAACTGGTTCAGATTTCCCGGGTTGTTATAATCTCCCCCACTTAAAACTTTTTGTCCCCGAAAAGGAACAAAGTCGAAAGTGGTTTGATTAATCAACTCTACTTTCAATCTGGCTTCCATTCTCCAACTTTTCAGTTTCTAAGAATTTTCTAATTCTTCAAAAAAAAATTGGCTAACACCCTAAATTTTCGAAAAATTTCGCCATAACCTCCTTTGTACGGGGAGGGGTTTGGCAATTTATTGGGCTGTATTATATACCCAATAAATCCTAATAAGCATGCACATATTTATAGTGATATATTCCGGTGTCCACAGGGGAGTGTGTATAGATCATAACTCCAGAGAATAAATTCTCGTCACCCTATAAATGGTTTTTGTGCCTTAATAAACAGAGAGACGTGTTTATTGTCATCTCTAGACCCGTGTGGGGTTTTTATTATTCTTGCAATTTACCGTTACATTTTATATGGTCCATATCAGTCATCAGTTCAACCTGTAAAATATAGTCATCGCAGTACAAGCCTCTCGCTCGTATGGTAAATCTTCAACCTCGTCACACAAGCTCCAAATGCTTGTGGTATATGATGAAGTATGCCTATCTTCAAGAAGTATGCCATGTAGCGTAGTTCAAAATTAATTGTTACTATCCTATGGCGACATTTATTATTACACACAGAACAACTAGCAGTCCGCATCTAATGGCATTCACAAGAGTTGATATAATAATAAAATTGTGCATCCAACTCATTAAGGTATACCTATTTGTCGGACACGCAAATAAATTCTTTACTCAACAACTAATCCATTTACCTATTGAAACATATATAATGCACATGTATATATTTCTATCCAATTTTAAATCAGTTCAATGTGTGATTTAATTAAATAAATTCTACCATTCATTCTCTTATTGATTAAATTAACTATCATTCTAATAATTTAATTAATTAAATCTACTATCACACAACACAAACAACAAGCAATTTGTTTTTAACTTTTCAAAATCATACAAATTAATTCATGTACTCTTTTGAAAACATTCAGACTATATAATTAAAAAGTTTACATCAATGCAAAGAAAACAACAACAAAGTAAAGAACAGAATGGAAATTTCAAAATATGGTAAATGTACCTTGCACCGGAGTCAATCAGAGATATCCACCCTGCACTTAGGATAGGCTTTCTTAATACTTTCCTCTGTTTCCCAAGTACAATCTCGCGGATCTCCACTCCATTGCACTTTGACTAAGTGAACCTTCTTGTTCCTCAGTTCTTTGGTTTCTTTGCCGATAATCATTAGCGGCTCTCTTCTCAAAGCCAATTCTGGAGTAATTTCAATATCCTCTTGGGCGGCTTCTTCCATGATCAAGTCTGGATCATGAACGTGCTTTCGAAGTTGAGATATGTGAAATACATCATGCACTCCAGGCAACCAATCAGGCAATTGAATTCTATAAGCGAGGGTTCCAATCCGTTCTAGTGTAGGGAATGGACCAATAAATCTAGGCGTCAACTTCCCAGTTTTGCCAAATCGAATCACTCCTTTCATCGGAGAAACCCTTAGATACACATAATCACCAATAGAAAAAGCCAAATCTCTTCTTCTCGAACCAGCATAGCTCTTCTATCAGCTTTGAGCAGCGAGTAATCGTTTCTTAATGAAATCGACTTTGTCCGCAGCTTCACGGATCATATTAGGTCCCATTACAAGCCTATTACCAGGTTCTACTCAACAAGCAGGAGATCGGCACGGTCTACCATACAATGCTTCGAATGGTGACATCGTCAGGCTCGCTTGGTAGCTGTTGTTGTAGGAGAACTCAGCCAAATGAAAATGGTCCTCCCATGATATACCAAAATCTAGAACACAAGCCCGCAGTAAATCTTTTAACATACGATTCACCCTCTTAGTTTGACCATCTGTCTGAGGATGATAGGCGGTGCTTAAGTTCAACTTCATTCCCAGTTCTACTTGAAATGCCTCCTAGAATTTGCTAGTAAATATTGGATCTCTATCACTAACTATACTGAGCGGCACTCCATGTAGCCTAACAATTTCCTTGAAATAAATCTGCGCCAGACTCTGAGCAGTTCTGTTCGATCTGACAGGTATGAAATGGGCGGTCTTTGTGAAGCGATATACGATCACCCAAATACTGTCATTTCCTTTCCTGGTTCTGGGCAAACCATCTATGAAGTCCATGGAAATATGTTCCCACTTCCAACCTGGAACATCCAGCGGTTGCAACAATCCAGCAAGTTTCTGTTGGTCGCTTTTGACTAGCTGGCAAGTAGGGCATCAGCTAACATATATTGAAGCGTCCCTTTTCATAGCCTTCCACCAGAATGTTCGCTTGAGATCGTTATACATTTTGGTCACACCTGGATGGATAATCAGCTTGGACTTGTGACACTCGTCTAACACTTCCCTTTTTAACTCGGGGATGTCAGGAACACAAATCCTTCCTCTCAATCTAAGAGTCCCATCGTTATCTATTTGAAAACACGAGGGTTCGCCTTTCCGAATCCTTTTGATCATATCCTTAATAAAATTATCATCTTTCTGAAGAATAGATATTTTGTCAATCAAGGAAGTCGTAATAATAAAACTGGCGATCATTACATTCTTTCGACTTAGCGCATCGGCCACGACATTGGCTTTCCCTGGAGTGTACAGAATCTAAAAATCATATGCTGCAAGGAACTCTAGCCACCGTTGTTGCCTCAGATTCAAGTCTTTCTGGGTGAACAGATACTTTAGCGACTGATGATTTGTAAACAGTTCGAATTTCTCACCTAGAAGATAGTGTCTCCAGATTTTCAAAGCGAATACGATAGCCAACAATTCAAGATCAAGAGTAACGTAGTTCTTTTCATGTGGCTTCAGCTGACGGCTAGAATAAGCAACAACCTGGCCTCTTTGCATTGATACTGCACCAAGGCCCTCTCTAGAGGCATCTGTCCATACTTTCAAGTCCTGATTGCCGTCGATAATCATTAACACTAGAGCCGTTGTTAATCTTAACTTTAGCTCCTCAAAAGCCTCCTCACATTCTGGAGTCCACTTGAATTTTGAGTGCTTCTTTGTAAGCTTTGTTAAGTGACTAGATATCTTCGAAAAATCTTTAACGAACTTCCGATAATAACTAGCCAAACTAAGAAAACTTCGGACTTCTGTGGGAGTACTAGGCTGTTTCCAATTTTGAATAGCGGTGATTTTACTTGAATCCATAGCAATTCCCTCTTTCGATACGACGTGGCCAAGAAACTTTACTTCATCTTGCCAGAATATACATTTGGACAGTTTAGCTTTCAATACATTCTTTCTCAGAATTTCTAGAACTTGCTCCAAATGCTTTTCATGTTCGGCCTTTGACTTAGAGAAGATTAGAATATCGTCAATAAAAACCAGAACAAACTTATTCAAGACTCCTCTGAACACTCTATTCATTAAATCGACGAAGTATGCAGGAGCGTTACATAAGCCGAACGACATTACTAACCACTCATAGAATAAGTCTGGACCTCTGAATGCTATCATAGGAACACACTCTTCGGCAATACGAAGCTGATGGAAGCCTGTAGCTAGGTCCATCCTTGAAAATACCTGTGCTCCATTCAGAAGATCCAATAAATCATCGATTCACGGCAATGGATATTTATTCTTTATTGTCTGCTTATTCAAGTCACGATAATCCACACATAGTCGCAGAGTACCGTAAGACTTTGGGACAAACACCACTACTGCTCCCCAATCAGAGAAACTAGGCCTGATCAGACCCTTCCATACTAGCTGTCGAGTTTGATTGTCTAGTTCTTCTTCCTCCTTTAGAGTCATTCTCCGAATAGCGTGCACTACTGGACTTGCATTTGGGATTAAAGCAATTTTGAAATCAATTTCTCTCTGCGGAGGTAAGCTAACAACTTCTTCGAACACATCCGCATAATTCTTGACGACAGGGATATCTTTTATGAGGTCGGGAACATTCTCTGTGATTACTGGGATATTTTCTATTTGAGCAGGAGAAACATCCAAAGCTGCCCATAAGTCTTTTCTATCAGAATTCTGACCTTTACAGGGAATGGTTATATAGTCACCTGATTTAATCTTCGCCCTAAACGACTCTGTCGGCGCATTTAACCTCAGCTTCATATTTGGTCAACCAGTCTAACCCCAAGATAAGATCAAACTCTGTAAAATTCATGACGACTGCGATGGTAGGGAACCAATAACGAGAAAAGGAAACCGGCACCTCACAAACCCAATTGAGATTGAGGGAACCCCCAACCGGGTTATGGACAGTCATTGGTTCTTTGAGCTTCTTCAAATTCAAATCAAGTTTAACCGCATTCTTTTCAACAAAGCTTCGCGACGCGCCTGTATCAAAAAGTACCTTAATTGGAATATCTTTGACAGTAAGCGTGCCTTCTAAAACATCTGGCCTTTCCTGACCAGATGAAGATGCAGGCACTTCTGCCACTTCATTTACATGTACTGCTTCAGGTTTTCTGAATAGCGGGCAGGCCTTAGAAAGGTGACCGGCCTGATGGCATTGACTGCACTTTCTATTCTCTTGAAATCCCTTCTTGGATTTGAACCCATCCTTTCTTCGTTTGTTTTTCAAAGACTTACATTTCCTGGACAGATGACCCTTGTGATTGCAGTTAAGGCATATGGCAGTCATTACTGGTTCTTTCTCAGATCTGGCCCTTTTTCGATTGACTTTGGGCTTCTTACTCACCCCAGACATCGTACTGGCCTCAGGACGATTAGTTTCGGACTCTGCTTTATTACTAGAACTGACTTCCTCTTCGGAACGCAACATACCTTTCTTGTCGAGATCCTCGTACTGGTAAGCCATGTATATCATTTCTGAAAAAGGAAGCTTCACATTCCTCATTACACTATTCTGGTATTTTCTTTGCAGGCCATGAATAAACCTCAGATTCTTCCTCTTTGGGTCTTGAATCAGATGAGGGGCAAAATGAGAAAGTTCGTTAAATTTCTTATGATATTCTGGGATGGTCATATCTCCTTGTATCAAATAAGAGAATTCATCATATAGCCGCTCAGTTGCTTCAGGAGGAGTAAATCTTTCTAGGAAAATTACTTTGAATCTATCCCGGGTGATATCACCTTCTGGATTATCTTTGATGATTGTTTCCCACCAGACTAGAGCTTCTTCTTTGAGTGCCCAAGATGCCAATAATCTTTTCAGATCATCTCTCCACTGGATACATTCAAAAATTCTTTCAACAGAACTCATCCAAGCTTGAGTTTGAATTACAGATTCATTGCCCGAGAATTGTGCTTCGCCCAGATTTCAATATCTCTTTAATAGAGCCTCTAGATCTGGTTCTGCATTCCTCCTATTTCTGACACTCATTTTCTAGTACTTCTGCAAATAGCAGATCAAGTGTCAGGTCAACAGAAAAAATATTTCAAAACATAGAGACATATACTTGAGTGCAAATGTATCTATCAAGGTGTATTTCATTCTGCTTTACTCATACTAGGATATTACTAATCCTATCTGTAATGAGTTATTCGTCCTAGAACGCTACTGGTTCTATTTCTGACGAGTTTGTTAATATATTATATTCCAGCACAAAGCATAACCAAAGCTCCGATACCACGTTGTGACGACCCCAAACCCCGTACTGACGGTGGCAAGGGTAATCTTTGGAATATAACACATAAACAGATAATAGCAGAATAGAAATAAATAAATACACCAAACAACGTACAATAGAATACATTGGATAAACATAATCATCAGAGTTACACAGTATACAGGATCATACTTAGTACAAATACAGTTCAGCTATACATAAATGTCTACAGCGGAAAACAAACATAATATGTACAATAGGAGCTGAACAGCAAAAAAAGAGATAGATGATAGAATCCGTCTTCAGCTCCAGCTATCCAGAAAGAGCCTGCTAAAACCTAAAGACAAGGCTGCCCGTGTAGAAATAGGGGCACCCGAGTTTGCAAGTGAAACAAATAACGAGTAAGTCATGGAACTGGTATGAGAAATCTACTTAACACTTTTATAATATGGCTAATCACAGGACCACGCCACTTTCGCGGAACGGATTTTCTCTATTGGATTGCCAGTGCTTTAAAATAAGTCAATCTTTTAAACATCGCAATGCTTTTTATAAAAATGAAGCCATTATAAGACTCAGTTCCCATCACACAATGCAATGCAAACCGAAGGATAGAGTTTTACCTTATAATGGCCAAAATATGCTTGATACGAATAAAACAAAAGAATTCTTAATCAGACCCCAACTGTAAAATAGTAAGAGAATGATTCCCTAGGTATTAACCCCGAAGGCCGAAACCAACATCAGACCAATACCCAGAAAACCATCCATCTTAGCTCGTTTCCAGTTAGTTTCTAATTTTATATACAATCAAAAATATCAATCATAGATGGCATTAATGCCTCATACCACTATGTCGCCATATATATGCATACAATCAAAACCGCATATGTCGTATTTGGAAATTGGATTTCCGTCATGAACCAAGGCAAAAGATAGTGCTTACCGAATTTGAGACTGCCTAGCCCGAGCCTCAGGATCATAGCTCGAGTGACCCTTGGATCGTCAGGGCCGGTCCACCGATGTGGATTAAAATGCCAGAACACTGCGTTTCCCCTCCCTTTGGGTCGTAAATGAGCCAACGAATGACTCCATCGGTCCCGGATCGACCGATATATCCAAGGCGCCTCGCAACAGCAACAACCACACAGGTGAAAATAATATATATGTCAGCCAGTTTAAGCACTTACACCACCTCTAGCTAGGAAGAAACGCATGTCCTCCCTGAGGTCCTCTCCCGTTTCTGGTTCATACTGGGGTGTGAGGCTCGCGAATTCACGTTATACACAAAGTCACGCCACACAGGTGGTGCTTTGATCATCAACCAGAAGACTTTGCTTTTCAACAGAAGCCTTGATCACTACATCTTAGCATGCCACACAGGCAATTCCCACCATGCAACTGATGGCTATCAATCACACAGAATGAATTCCAATGTCAGACACACAGTCCATTTACAAGTACGTTCTGGGTCTGAACGAAACCGGAGGCACTATATATCTTGCATACCCAACGATCTCCACGTACGTCTAGACGATCACCACTCATTATCCATATTTTGGGATGCCTCCCAATCAGGACATCAGTTATCATCCAACCGAGGTGAAGCTCTCCGGTCTTCAATCACCGTCTTCATCATCGATTTCTTATCGTCGATTCAGTTATTCAGAATGGGATAAACCCGGTCTTTCTAAGCAACTCGCGTATATAATAAACAAGTGCTACACAAACACAACATACGCCTTAATGCAATTTATCATTCACTAACCGTAAATTAGCAAGAGAACAGTTTCCCAAATATTAACCCCGAAGGCCGAAACCAACATCAGATCAAAACCCAGGAAACCATTCGACTTAGCTAACCTTCAGTTAGTTTATAAATTTCACATTCAACCATCAAATAATCAATAAATCGGGTAAATTCGGTTTATTTCCATTCCATATCGTTTATAATATTTTGTAACGATTTATCGCTATTTTTATTTATTTAAAAATAGCCATTTCATTCAAACGACGCTTCAGGCCATAACGCGGCCGTGGCGCTGTTTTTCTTCAGATTTGATTTACACATATCTGAAAATCTAACCGTTGGATCTTCACAAATTTTATACCATTAGAAAGATCTTTTCAAAACGAATCCAACGGTTCCATTTTTTGGGAAAATCCGATGGTCAGATCTCCCGGTATAATCGTTTGAAGTTTCGATTTCAAAATACGAACTGCAGCGTTGTTATTCGACTTAATTTAATTATATATATATATATAATCGATTCTGGCACTGTTTTTCCTTAGATTTGAATTAAACATTCCAGACAATCCAGCCGTTGGATCTTCACAAAGTGGGTGTCGTTGGAAAGATATTTCCAAGGCAAACCCAACGGTTTCGGTTTCGGGAAAATCCGACGGCCGGATCTCCCGCACTAATCGTTTGAAATCACGGTTTCAAAACACGAACTGCAGCTTCGTTATTCGATTTATTTTGATTATATTTATATATATATAAATAAATATAATCGATTCTTCAATTTCAAAACCATATTCTTTTCATACATTTGATAAAAATGATATTTTTATCTAACGGACATTTATTTTGACACTTGACTATTTTTAACAATTCATGTATATAATAAAAATGTGATTTTTATTCTAAAACGATTTATTTCAAAACACGACTATTTTTATATAGTTCATATAGATGATAAAAATATGATTTTTATTATAAAACAATTTATTTCAAAACAAGACTATTTTATATAGTTCATATAGATGATAAAAATATGATTTTTATTATAAAACAATTTATTTTAAAACACGACTATTTTATATAGTTCATATAGATGATAAAAATATGATTTTTATTATAAAACAATTTATTTCGAACACGAATACCATTCAACACATGAATTTCTATTCAACGAATGAATTTCTATTTAACACATGAATGTTATCTATTCAACACACGAATATAGTTTCAACACATGAAAATAATTCTAACACATGAATATTATTCAAAATTCCGGCAGCATAACGACAGGGTAGTTAAAAACGTGGTCGTCCCTAGTATGGCTCCTCGCTCTACCTTAAAGCCTCGCAGCTTTTGACAATGGGGATTTCATGCATCTAGTTCGCACCCGGGCGGCATGTATATTTTTTTTCTTTTCCACAAACTAATCCTATGTGGTTTCAACCAAATAATTCTCAACCACAAACGGGTATTTTTCAACCACAATCAATCAATTTCAACCACAAACAATTCAAATTAACCATTCGCTATCAACCAATTTTCACACCAATTACAACCAATAAATATCGTCCATGGTTTGTGGACGAGGAGTGTGTATATATATATATATATAAGTATATTTCACTTCTATTCAACACATATATAATTTTTACAACGCATATATAACTTATACATTGAACGTACAACTTATACAACGCTTATACATGAGGTGTACAACGCTTATATAACTCGTACGTCGACTATATAATTTATACATCGTCGTTTTCCATATTGTTTATAATTCAGAAATCTCACATTGGGTTCCACTCCACCAAAAATAGCAGAAGGCTCAGAAAAATATGCGGTCTCTTCTAGAATGTAGAAGACGTCCACACGAGTCCACTGTCTCTTGTTTCACTAAATTTCGTCAAGAAACGAAAAAGATATGATTTTTACAGTGAAATCAAAAACTGTAGTGCTTTAAAGTGCTATAGAATAGTTTAATTTAAAATCAGCCGTACCTTTCAAAATCTGTTCAAAACTAGGTTTTGGTTTTTTGTGAAATCCGTTGCTCGATACGACGATCGGCCACTGCCACGTGGAAGGGCTTGGAGAGGCGCACATGCGCCAGGGAGGAGGTCCAGTTCGGTGGCTCCAGTCGTCAGCGGCGGCGGTTTGAAACCTCCGACTTTGGAGGCGCGAATCTCGAGAAAGGAGAGACGAGGAAGGGCGTACCAGCTACGGATGTGAAGCTCTCGGAGAGATCTACAAAAACCTTAACTGGGTGGAGGTGTTTCGTTGCGTGGATTAGACGGAAAAGAGGAGAGAAGGTGGCGAACTGTTTCCGCCTTCGATCGGGTTACGGGGAGAGAGAACGAAGGATTTTCTTTTTTTTTATTTTTGATGAAAAAATTTGATTGGTCCACATATATATTTAATTGAAAAATAGTGTTTTCTCAAACGAACACCAAATCAAACTCAACAACTGTCGTCCCTAGCTATTACCCCCATTCCGAACACAACGGTATATGTTTCGTAGGCCAATTCGACTGTTTCAGTCAGTTTTCCTTCAAATTAAAATATAAAACATTCAATATTTAATTTGAACGTACATTTCAATTTACCGGGGCCACATACGGATTCTAAAAATTCCCGAAAAATAAATCTAGCTATGTTTTGACGATACGGTTCCAACAAAACTAGTTTCGTCGAATTCTGAGACTGTTTGAAAAATGGCCCTTTTCTGGTCGATCCAATTTAATAGAAATCGACCAAACAAATTTTCCTTTTCCACGCTCACATACTAGCTTCAAAAATTATGAAATTTGAAACCTAGCAATAATTTGACATCCCGGATCCAACAAAAGTGGTTTCGTCGAATTCTGAGGTCGTTTGCAAAATGGCCATTTTCACGGGCTATATAAACTCTATAGCGATCTTCCTGAAAATTCATTTGGCCGTAACTTTTGCTTCCCGCTATGAAACTTCGATTTTTCAGATTCGCTAGAATGATATTCACTAACAGATTTAAATATTTTTCGTTTCACTAAAATCCGTTTTGTTTTGCTCCCGGTACAGTCAGTCAAAGTTTGAATTCAATTTTTGAAACTGCCGCGCCATTTCAGGCCTTGTTTATATTTATTTTCAAACGTCGATTCAAACTCACTTTTCGTCGTTATTATTTAAAATATTTATTTTAAATATTTAAAATCCACCAAAATAGCCAATTTAAAGTTTTCAAACTAGTTCAGATTTTCCGGGTTGTCACACACATCATTAATTAACTACTATGAGAAATGCGAGGTAAAATTGTAGCATAGCAAGCTATATATGTCTGCCTTCGATTTTTTCTTTTTCCAACTATATGCAAGGCAGGCGCAAGGCCCATTATCAGTCCCAACGTATATAAGCAGATTTAAACGGTGATAATTAAACTTCTTGATTCAAATACGGTTCAATGTTGTATCTACTATAACAACTAACATAAGCAACCACAATTTAACTTAGCATAGCAGTAGCAGATCACAACACCATAAGTTCAAGCATCAAGAGTATATTGATAAGATATTGCGATTGTTTCCAACATCACAGCTAAGCTCATGATTTATCGAAGGAAAAGTCATCACCCCAAGTTATATATCTTTTAAGTGCTAACGGTTCGAGACACATAGCAAGGCATTATGCATCTTTTATTGAAGTAAAGAGATAAATCTAATGAATCAAGATGAAGCTGCTACCCAAGTGGTAGCAAGTGGTGCGCACGATAGCTTATGAATTTGGATATCCATTCAAAGATTATAATTATATATAAATTTACGCAAGTATAATGTACTTCTTTGTTCATAGGTATATAGGATTCAATGTAACTTTGGCAATAAAAATTGTAAACCATACAAAAGTGTTATGGTTTAAAAAAAATCTTGTTTCAACAAAAGAAATCCTTTCATGGGTAACCCAAATTAGCCAAGCTTTACAAAAAATATGTGGGAAATTCATATTTCAAACCTACATAAATTAAACAATGATCTGATAATTCAAGTAGATAATATTAGAGAGATGGATCAAAAAAAAATGTTTCAGAAGGGTCTCAACTATTTACCTAAGTCCTAGTCCAACAAGAAGGCAGTCCAATCATTTTATCCACTTGGCTACTTTGGAAAATATCCTTTTGGATATTGCCTCCTTTTCATCATCCCTAACACATATAAATTTATACACAGTATGGCATGCTATACATGTAGAAGGAGCACAATGATGTTTCTTAAAACCACCTCCTAATTCTCTAAGACGCAACCTATGAACTAGATCAACATGCATAAGGAGCCAACACAACTAACCAGGTAAAAAATTAGTCATCTTGCCTTTCTTATTTTTGTTGGAAAAAATAAACAAAAATAAATAGAAAGGCACTAGCTGTCAAAGAGGAATTTGTATCAAATGATCTGGGAAATAAAAAATAATCAGTAGACAACTAAGCTAGAATTCTTTTTCCACTGAAAAGCATCAATTAATAAAGCAATGGTACTAAAAGTTCTAGTACTGCAAATGCAAAAATTTACCATATATATAAATACTATATAGCATACTAATTTTTACAGTGAGAAACACCACTGAGTTTTTGGAATCTGACGGAGCAGATAGAATAGAAAATAAAAAACCTAAAATTTAACCAGCATAAACCCCATATGTAAGTTCTCCAACAAAGGGATAAATCCTAATCTTAATTGACTTTAACGCAAAAAGGACAATATACAAGGACTCACGTGAAACTGAAATAATACATTATCTAAAATGAAATCTAACAGCAAATAGAGGCATTACCTGATGTAAATTGATGACCATCGAAATCATACAAAGTTGCCAAGGGGATCGAGAGAAATCTTCTAAGGACTCTGACGAAAAACAACATGACATGGAGCGGCAAGGGAAACAAGCGATTAGAAGTAAAGAATGATTAGAAGGAGAAAAGAAAGAACGATTAGTGAAGGAGAAGGTTGTGTGGAGCCAGATTAAATAGGACTCGTGTTTATTGGGAACGAGGAAGTGTTAATTGGGAACGAAAGAAGAAAAGGGGCAAGTGACTTTAGCGGCAACGGAAAAAAGGATGGAGGGAAATGCAAAAAAATTTGCGTTAGTAGTAATGGCATGAACGTAAATAATAAAGCCGTTAACACACGTCATATTCTACCCTTGTTAGCCACTAACCACTTAACTATAGCAAGGCAAACTCTCTTGCAATCCTTACTTGCTATTGATATAGTATTTTCTTGTAGTGAGGGAAACTTCTCCATAATAGAGATTAATGATACCCAGTAAAGTCTATCATGTTGATTCAGTCGGCAGGAAAAGACGAACGTTGGATCATAAACGACCTCTTCATAGTAGGGGCATCCAATGGAGTCTCCAATGTAAAACTTATCAACAAAGAAGATGAAAATTAAGTACCAAGATTCCTTTCCACAACAAAGGCCAAAATACTTCCCATGGTGAAGGATAAAGACCTCCCAGAAAGGGGCACAAATATCCAAGACTTCTCCAAAAGGAAGCAGAAAATAAATTACCGATACGTATTTCCCAAATGTGAAATGTCATACACCATCATATAAGTCGTTAAAAAATGAAGCTTGAAATCCACAGACGGCTTTTGTCGATTAGTCGATCTTAAGCGTTAACGTGAATTCAAATTAGAATGTCATGTTTGTGCAGATGATATTCGACGAGTTATAAAACCGCTAAACAAAACAAGTACTGCATAAATACTTCATTCAATTCATAGTAAAAATTTGCCATAATTAAAAATTCTAACTGAATAATCTGTTGTTGATATGGGCAATCGATAACAAAATATTCGCCCAAAAAAGTGCAATGTTTCTATTGTTACAAATAGGTTGTGGCAGTGAAGAAAGACACGATCTTTGTTTGCTTCAGAAAGTGAGAATTTCTTCGATAAAAATACAAAGGATAGATGAGTTCGTAAAACAAGTAATTTAGCGTGAATCGGTCACGACCATTTCAATGAAAATTGTGTACGACCAATCCATCGCGAATTTCACTTGTTCCACGCACTCAAGCCCAAATTGAAACTGGGGCATTCACACACTGGCACGAACGCTATCAACAGCGATGAAACACCCCACCTCCGTTAAGGTCACTCACAAAGGGAATACCTTAACTTTGGTGGAGTATTATAGGTAAAAGACACAGAAAATTTACAAGACAGAAATATAAGCAGCGGAAAACAAACATTTATTTCATACGTGGTTCAATACAAAAACCATTTCAGTAAATTGTCTAAAAATAACTTGCAAAACATTACATCATAATCTCTATCTTGATTAAAACATAAATAAAACTGCATAAATTCCCAAGTCTAGTGTGTCCAAAGCCATAGCCAAAGATAAGAGATTCCAAGCCGTACATCATAGAGTCTTCAAGCTTGGAAAGATGAACGGTTCAAATTAAGCTGAGCTATTCCTTCCCTGGCTACCTGAGGGGGGGAATAGAAGAAAAGAAGACGAAAGAAAAATGGGTCAGACATAAGTCTAAGTAAGTCTAGTGACTTTTCAGTGTGCGAATAAGGAAAGGTCATGATAGGAATAAACTGAAAATAGGACAGTATCAGAACAGCAAACTAACATAAAACTATATAAGGCAGGATAAACCGAATATACATCGCACCCATGTTTAATTCTCTGCACCTACTTATACTTGTCCAACTAGTACCACGTATTCTTGGTGAAATGATCCCCTTATATCGATTGGCTCCTACTCGCATGCATTTATCACGTGTGTCATTCGGCCCCTGCTTGACTGTAGATACCTATGTTGGTCCAACCATAGGGTGTATCAAATCCTATAGTGGCAAACCGACACGATTCAAGATGCACAGTGTATGACTACTGATGCCCAGTGCCTGCTTTTTCCACTCCGGAGTACGTGCATCCCCGTACTCCATCGGAACCTACATTGATGCACCACCCGCCGATGTTTTGGCCGCTTACAATTCAGCCCAGTAATCGTGCCCCACCCTGCCTAGTTCAGGGTTCCATGATACATCTATGTGGGTTACTGTTGAAATGGGTCCCCATTACTAGGGTTTTCCAGCCAACATGTTAAATTGGTTAAGTGTCCTAACCCCACCCATCAGTTTAGTTAACATGTTGAATTGGTTAAGTGTTTCCTTAGTTGACTTAACCCTACTACTCTTGACTTAGCTTTATTAGAGCACCAACCACTCACATTAGACATGTATTGTTGTGGTCACTGGATATGTCGGTCGGTTCCAGGCAGTTTTACACCACAACTCAGTCTAACCTCGGGTCCTTTTTGGGCTCAATGCACTAACCACCCACATTAGACAGGTATTGTTGTGGTCACTGGATGTGCCAGTCGGTTCCGGGCAGTTTTACACCACAACTCAGTCTAACCTCGGGTTAGACATATTCGTCTTTTCTAAATTTACATATTTATCTTTCAAATTTATATGTAAATTATCCACAATTATTGCCATTCAAGTCATGCCCTATTTACCCTCTAAATCATATTTTCAGTTTTTGGTATATACACTATACCAATTTTATGGCACTAATCATTCATTTATTTATGGACCAAATTATGCTAATAATAATAATTTCTAAGGTTTTCCCAACGTTACCCCCGTCATACGTTTGCAAAATTCACATAAGATGTTAGGCTCATAACTTAGCCTAACTTACATACAAAAAGGGGAAAAGATGGGAGCATGCACCACTCACACAGCATAAAATAGTAAGGATCTAACTAAACATGCGTCATGAAAATGTGGCATAAAATAATGAACTTGCATTTTTGGATCCAATTAACATGGTTCTAAGCATATGAAATTACCCAATCCAACTAGGCTTGTAAATGTAATCTTGTAATTTGGATCCAAATAAATATAAATCTTAAGCACATAGAATTTCACAAGTCCAACTAGGCATGTGAATGTAAATTTGCAATTTGGGTCCAATAATTATGAATCTTAAACATATGGATTTACACAAGTTTAACAAGGCATGTAAATATATACGAACTTTTATTTTGAATCCAACAAACATGAATCTTAAGCAAATGGTTTTACACAAGTTTAACAAGGCATGTGAGTGTGAACTTTAATCTTGGGTCCAATTTTCATAGATCTAAATGTGAATCTAAACATAATACATGTCTTAGCCTAACAACTTGCATGATTCAATAAAAATAGATCTAAATATAATACATGTCTTAGCCTAACAACTTGCATGATTCAATAAACATAGATCTAAATGTAGATCTAAACAACTTGCATGATTCAATAAACATAGATTTAAATGTAGATCTAAACATAAGACATGTCTTAGCCTAACAACTTGCATGATTCAATAAACATAGATCTAAATGTAGATCTAAACAACTTGCATGATTCAATAACATAGATCTAAATGTAGATCTAAACAACTTGCATGTTACATAACATGAAAAAGACACCAAATTTGCATAATATACGATTGGTTTAACATCAACATAATAACCACAATAATCTCACAAGCATATATGATAGAATCGTTACAAGAATAGGCATAAATCAGCATCGTCATTATCTTACAACTAGGAATTACTCTAGTTTTCATTTTATTACAAATCACAATTTTTAATCATTCACATCTAAATAATAATAGGACTTACAAAGAAAGGAAAGTCTTATTTTTTGGGATCTATTTTCTGAATTTGAAAAGCAATCCCTTGAAGAAGACTATCAATTCTCTAAGTTAGTTTTGATTCGAAGCTTTAACTTGTTATTTTAATATTCTCAGAAAATACGGGGTGTTACATTCTCCCCTCCTTAAAGGATTTCGTCCCCGAAATCTTCAAGTTAAGAAGAATGTATATCCTACCATTCAATCATCCATCTACTCAACCATTAAACACAGGCATCCATTGTCCTTAAAATGATTTCTAATGCCTTCATGATCATATGCATAGTGTGTGTACATGTCCTTATCTAATGCAAAATCAGGCGGTCTATTGATGCAGCTAACCTCCTTAATGTGAATTATGTCAGTGTCATGAGTCCATCATGTATGCAATTATTCCTAATCGTACTTTATAACTTCTACATGAGTGCACAATCATTCATACAAATGCAACATCCATATAATAACACATCAAGTTTCAGTTCATATATAAAAATTCACTCATGCATATGCAATATGAAAGTGACTGAGCCGATCTAGTGCCTAATGTGTGTATATGCATCCACGAGCAACCACTTGCAACCACCAATCATAACATGTTTCAAACACATGTTTACATCCATTGGATTCTACCTAAGGATTGAATATATTACCTAAAGGATATACCTAAAAAGTTAGAAATAAACATGCATAGAATTCCTAGAAAAAGAGACCAAGGATATACCCTCAAGAAAAAGGGTATGATGCGCGTGTCTTATCTTCAGTCTCCCACATCGCATCTTCTTGAGCTTCACTCCACTGTACCTTAACTAATTTAGCTCCACGGTTGTGAAGCTTCTTGACCTCCATTTCCAAAACTCATTAGTAAAGATAGGACCTCGATTACTTACTATGTTAGAGGGTATCCAATGTAGTCGAACTATCTTTCCAAGATAAACAGGTGTGAGCCATGATACCAAGTGTATATATTAAGATGATTAGAGGTCTCTCCTCTACTTAGCTTATTCATCATGTCACAAATTTGAGGGTCTAAAGCTAAAGGTTTCTATGTACTTTTTACCTCTCTTAAGGTCAGTCTTACTTTAGGGCGCCTGCCATAACCATTTATTTATCATGCAAACCATCCTAGTCGAACTCGACATCCCTCAAGTACAAGCCCCCAAAGGCCTAAACCAATATCAGACAAGCACCCAAGGAATACCTCCTCCGAATTTGGACGATCTACGTGAGATGATACTAGCAAAACAATCAAACAATTGAGCACTTAACCGACTCTGGCTTTCCTCGCCAATCTTGCTCCAATACTATCGTTGATCGCAAAACTGGATTTGCATTGTCAACTAGATATATGCGGAAGTCTATCTCGAGTTTTAGGGGGAGAATCCCTAACCTAATCAAAAACACCTGCATACTCATGGACTACTCTAACGGATGGCAAATCGTTGATAGATGCATCAAGAGATTCTAGATAGCTAAGCTTAACAGAGTTCATGGGATTACAAGAAATTTCGAGAGTGTTACCGAGGTGAGTCATTAGTCTAACCACTCTCCTTTCACAATCAAGGATGGCATCATTACTGGATAACCAATCCATGCCTAGAATCAACCCATAGCTTGTGAAGCCCTAAACATAGGCATTGCATCTAAACCCCACACTTAATATAGAAATTTCCAAATCCAAACAAATCATTGACAAATAAGTTGAGCCCCCAATTGGATTTGAAACAACCAAGGGATCCTCTACTAAAATGGTGTATGGGTGCAGAGATTCAACTAATGTAGTAGATATAAAAGAGTGTGATGCGTCAGAATCAAAGAGTGTACGAACAGGATGATCAAAAAGATAAACTAAACTCTCGACAGAAACATTTCTACCTTGTTCTTGCGGAGGTGCCATGAAAGCGTGAACCTGCCCTCCAGAAGTAGATCCAACTCTCTGCCCTTGCCCTTGCCCTTGCTTTCTTGGGCAGTCCCTAGCCATGTGTCATGCCTCGCCGCAATGGAAACAGTCACCCATCTTCCTTTTCTTCTTCCTACAGTCCTTAACCAGATGTCCAGGAATGCCACAAAAATTACACTTCCTCTTGTCACGGGTTTTGTTGTTTTTCCCGCCCTTCTTGTAATCTGTCTTCTTACTCAGTGATCCTTCCCCTTTCTTATCTTGAGATGCTTCCACCTTTGTCTCCTTCTTGCCAACCTTATCTTCTTCTTGTAACAGTGCCATGTCCACTAGTCTTTCATAAGTCGCACCCATAGGTATATGGGACATAGCTACGTTGTGCAGTGGCTCATTCAATCCTTTAACAAAGCGGAGAGCCTTCTTATGTGGAGTGTTCACTAACTCCAATCCGAACCTAGCCAGCTGATTGAATTGGTTAACATATTCCTTGACCGACATACTTCCCTGTTTGAGAGCTAAGAACTTCTCCATCTGTAGGCTTTGTTCAGCTTGTGAGAGGAATTTCATTTCAAAACTCATCCTAAAATCCATCCAAGTTTCAATTAGTCTTTCCGCATTAGTGACTTCCCACTAATAGGAAGCTTCATCTTTGAGCAACCATACTGCCAACTGTATCTTCTGCCTATCATCCACTTCGAAGATATCGAACAAATCCTCGGTTTCTTTGAGCCAGTATCTTGCTTCCACAAAAGATTCATTTCCATTGAAGTTCTTTCCACCCATGGCTCGAAAGTCCCTACATATCTTTGAGAAAGCATTTGCACGAGGAGGAGGAGGAACCGCTGCAGCTGGGGGAGGAGGAATGTCTGCTGGGCCTGCGTCGTTGGCCCTGGCCTGCGTCGTTGGCCCTGGCCTCTAGGTACCTCCTGAACTAGCTAGGTATCGGTACACCCTCTGGAAGTTTAAGAATCCCAGACATGCTGAAACGAAAAAGAAAAGATTCAAAACAAAGGATAGAAAGATAGTGCATATGGCTTTGGGGGATTATGCCTTTTAAAAGTAAAATAACACTTTTTCTTGAAAAATGCTTCTTTTTGAAAATAGTTTTCAAAATATTCTATCTGATATAGTAAACCTTTGCTCTGATACCAAGTGAAACACCCCACCTCCGTTAAGGTTACTCACAAAGGGAATGCCTTAACTTTGGTGGAGTATTATAGGTAAAAGACACAAAAAATTTACAAGACAAAAATATAAGCAGCGGAAAAACTAAACATTTATTTCATAAGTGGTTCAATACAAAAACCATTTCAGTAAATTGTCTAAAAATAACTTCCAAAACATTACATCATAATCTCTATCCTGATTAAAACATAAATAAAACTGCATAAATCCCCAAGTCTAGTGTGTCTAAAGCCATAGCCAAAGATAAGAGATTCCAAGCCGTACATCACAGAGTCTTCAAGCTTGGAATGATGAACGGTCCAAATTAACCTGAGTTATTCCCTCCCGGGCTACCTGAAGGGGGGAAACAGAAGAAAAGAAGACGAAAGAAAAATGGGTCATACATAAGTCTAAGTAAGTCCAGTGACTTTTCAGTGTGTGAATAAGGAAAAGGTCATGATAGACTAAAAATAGGACTGTACCAGAACAACAAACTAACATAAAACTATATAAGGCAGGATAAACCGGATATACATCACACCCATGTTTAATTCTCTACACCTACTTATACTTGTCCAACTAGCACCACGTGTTCTTGGTGAAATGATCCCCTTATATCGATCGGCTCCTACTCGCATGCATTTATCACGTGTGTCATTCGGCCCCTGCTTGACAGTAGATACCTGTGCTGGTCCCACCACGAGGTGTATCAAATCCTATAGTGGCAACCCAACATGATTCAAGATGCACTGTGTATGACTACTGATGCCCAGTGCCTGCTTTTTCCACAACGGAGTACGTGCACGCCTGTAATCCGTCGGAACCTACACTGCTGCACCATCCGCCGATGTTTTGACCGATTACAATTCAGCCCAGTAATCGTGCCCCACCCTGCCTACTTCAGGGTCCCATGATACATCTATGTGGGTTACTGCTAAAATGGGTCTCCGTTACTACGGTTTTCCAGTCAACATGTTAAATTGATTAAGTGTCCAAACCCCACCCATCAGTTTAGTTAACATGTTGAATTGGTTAAGTGTTTCCTTAATTGACTTAACCGTACTACTCTTGACTTAGCTTTATTAGAGCACCAACCACTCACATTAGACAGGTATTGTTGTGGTCACTGGATATGCTGGTCGGTTCCGGGCAGTTTTACACCACAGCTCAGTCTAACCTCGGGTCCTTTTTGGGCTCAATGCACTAACCACCCACATTAGACAGGTATTGTTATGGTCACTGGATGTGCCGGTCGGTTCCGGGCAGTTTTAGACCACAACTTAGTCTAACCTCGGGTTAGGCATATTCGTCTTTTCTAAATTTACATATTTATCTTTCAAATTTATATGTAAATAATCCACAATTATTGCCATTCAAGTCATGCCCCATTTACCCTCTAAATCATATTCTCAATATTTGTTATATAAATTATACCAATTTTATGGCACTAACCATTCATTTATTTATGGGCCAAAATATGCTAATAATAATAATTTCTAAGGTTTTCTCAACGTTACCCCCGTCATACGTTAGCAAAATTCACATAGGATTTTAGGCTTGTAACTTAGCCTAGCTCATATATAAAAAGGGGAAAAGATGGGAGCATGCACCATTCACACAACATAAAATAGTAAGGATCTAACTAAATATGCGTCATGAAAATGTGGCATAAAATAATGAACTTGCATTTTTGGATCCAATTAACATGGGTCTAAGCATATGAAATTACCCAAATCCGACTAGGCTTGTAAATGTAATCTTGCAATTTGGATCCAAATAAATATAAATCTTAAGCACATAGAATATCATAAGTCCAACTAGGCATGTGAATGTAAATTTGCAATTTGGGTCCAATAATCATGAATCTTAAACATATGGATTTACACAAGTCTAACAAGGCATGTAAATACGAACTTTTATTTTGGATCCAACAAATATGAATCTTAAGCATATGGTTTTACACAAGTTTAACAAGGCATGTGAGTGTGAACTTTAATCTTGGATCCAATTTTCATAGATCTAAATGTGAATCTAAACATAATACATGTCTTAGCCTAACAACTTGCATGATTCAATAAACATAGATCTAAATGTAGATCTAAACATAATACATGTCTTTGCCTAACAACTTGCATGATTCAATAAACATAGATTTGTAGATCTAAACAACTTGCATGATTCAATAAACATAGATTTAAATGTAGATCTAAACAACTTGAATGATTCATCTAAATGTAGATCTAAACATAATACATGTCTTAGCCTAATAACTTGCATGATTCAATAAACATAGATATAAATGTAGATCTAAACAACTTGCATGATTCAACAAATATAGGTCTAAATGTAGATCTAAACAACTTGCATGTTACATAATATGAAAAAGTTACCAAATTTGCATAATATACAATTGGTTTAACATCAACATAATAACCACAGTAATCTCACAAGCATATACGATAGAATCGTTACAAGAATAGGCATAAATCAGCATCGTCATTATCTTACAACTAGGAATTACTCTAGTTTTCATTTTATTACAAATTACAACTTTTAATCGTTCAAATCTAAATAATAACAGGGCTTACAAAGAAAAGAAAATCTTGTTTTCTGGGATTTGTTTTCTGAATTTGAAAAGCAATCCCTTGAAGAAGACTATCAATTCTCTAAGTTAGTTTTGATTCGAAGCTTTAACTTGTTATTTTAATATTCTCAGAAAATACGGGATGTTACAAGCAAATTCTTAAATTTAAACCTGAAGCATCCGTTAATGCAACAAGATTCATATAATACATCATTTCAAGAGTGGATTTGAGTTCGAATCATCACCAACGAGCTCTTAAGTGCTCAACGTTCAAACCTGGAAAATTAGAGGTCGGAGAACCCGACCAGCCAAGACTAAAAGCATGCAGAGTACTTCCAAAAGATTTAATTCAAGATACAACAAATTTAAGCATCAAAGCTAGTGATGTTAAAAACTGTGTGAAGTATTATCGATGATCCAAAGATATATGATCGAATGAGTTACACAAAAAGTGTTTATTTCGAAGCTTACGCTTTTTACAAGGAAAAATATAAGCTTCGAGGGGAAAATGTTAACCCCGTTACATAAGCACGGTTCAAAATCATGAATTGCTCACGAAGCGTCAAGCGGTTACAAAGTGGATGTGAATGCAAGATGTTGAAACCATGTCGCGTGTAATACCCCATGGCCATTAATGTCACTCACAAAGGGAATGCATTAATGTCATGAAGCGTTATAGTAGTATAGAACAAATAAATTACAAGAATAAATAAATAAAACACAGCGGAAGATAAAACCTATTTCATAGCATCATAACTTCAAAACAAGCTTACATAAGTAGTCTCCAAAAACCATTACAACAGGATCAATTGTCTTTTCCAAAAACTTCAAAGTACATAAAGAAGCAAATACTTAAATAACATAAATGCATAAATCCCCACTGAGCATAAGCAAAGCCATAAAGATGAGAGAGTCCAAAGCGATACATCTACTCTTTTCAAGCAACTAAAAGAAATTGGCACTAAGCTGTAGTATTCCCTCCTTGCAAACCTTAGGGGGGGAGGAAAGAAAAGAGGTGGAAACAAAACGGGTCAGACATAAAGTCTGGCGAGTCCAGTAATTTTAACAAATAATAGGTAAGATAAATGATCAAGACATAAATAGGCATCATGATATGGCTATAACATAGATAAGGTAGATAAAAAGATTCCGTTCCTAAGTACTAAGACAATCCTACGCCTTGGCTAAGCGAACAACCCTCCAAGTACTAACCCCGAAGACCGAAGTCAACATCAGACTAGCACCCAAAGGACTATCCAACTCAACCAACATGTATTTCGTTACATCGCACTTTTGCTAAGTTACACCACATTACTTAATTACACCGCACATCTACTAGTCTCTATTTACTAAAGGTTGATCCCTTCCCACTAACTGTACCCACATGATAAACTTGGTAGTTACTTGTACCTAGCTGCTATCGTAGGTGCCGGCTTGCTCCTACCACCGCTAAGGTACCCTTACCCTACCCATTCAATTGGCTCCCTAAACCCCGTAGGCACCCGTGTTGGCCCCACAGTGGGGTGTATCACTCCCCAAAGTGGCAACCCCGATACCAACATAAAATGCACGGCCACACCTACACGATGCAACAACGTCTTACCTACCAGCCTGGACCCATGCACGCACATGAACCTGTTGGACTCGCGTTGCCACCGCTATTCACGTTTTGACCTCTTACATTCAAGTACAGTAAGCGTGCCCCAACCCTAATTAGATACTCAAACAGGTTACTGGTTGAAACGGGTCCCCCGTCCGACACAAGCCTCCCACCTATTCTTGGTCCCCACTAGGTTTTTCTCCCACTTAACCATTTTAATTTAAATGTCCATGTCTTACACATGCTATGGTTAAGTCCATACTTACATGTCATAATTTACATGTCTTATCTTATACCGGTAAAGTCCATATTTACATGTCATAATTTACATGTCACCCCACTTAACCCTCTAACCATACCCATATCTTATTATGGTTAGTATTCCTTAATTCATTCCTTATGACGAACGGTGCATGACCTCCCACATTAGACCGAACGCTTTGTGGCCGCTGGATTTGCCGGGCGGTTCCGGGCAGTCTTACGCCACAAACCGGGTCTAACATCGTGTCATTAACCGTTGCGCCTACAATTCATTCCTTTGACCTCTCACATTAGACGTCCACTTGTGGCAGCTGGATTTGTCGGGCGGTTCTGGGCAGTCTTACGCCACAATTGCGCCTAACCTCGTGTCAAAGGTTTATTAATAATCGTATTTCACCCATACTCATGTATATCCAATTAAACATGTGACAGCCCGCCTCGCACCAGCCTGCATTTCCTCCAAGAGTGCGCTGTACACATGCCCGACTAGCCCAAGACGGTCGTCAGAAGAAAGGAAAGAAGGGAATGAACTAATCAGAGAACCTGTAGAATGTCTCACAGCGCATGGGATAAAATATAATAATAACATACTTGACATAAAACAGGCGAGACAGTGCATAAGCTGATAACTAATAATCAATGTCAACATCAAAGCAGCGGAAATCCAAATACAGCTTATTACAACTTTCCAAATTTACTGTCTCTAAACAAAAGGAAGATAAAATAGAAGATACACCAACAATGCCCAAGCAGTGATCTTCAACAACACAGGGAGAATATTATGTATATAGTACGTGGAAGCCTCCTGCTCGTCTCCGGATCATCTACCCGTGCATCACCAGCTAACCTGTCTCTAGTCTGCTCGTGTGAGCACCCAGAGTAATAAGAAGAGACATAAAACTCTGGGTCAGACATAAAGCCTGGTATGAGCGATAAGCATCTAAACAGAGTAATAACAGGTATACTAATCCATACCTGAACCTGGACCTGCAACCAAAGAGTTAGTACCACATACCGTACAATACTCCAAGGTGCCATAATAGATAGGGTCAGAATACGGGGGTGGGGTGTGCATGTCACAATGATAGCAAACAAATCATCCATAACAACCATCCTCACATCCCTCACTCAGTGCGTAAAGCGTACGACATCTACCACTTTAGAACACTAGACAAACTGAGGTAACGACGAATCCCGACTTGTAGAAACCCTGCTGTGACCAAGCCAAACACTTGGAGTCATGACCAAACATTTCAATGACCCACTTCATTGGTCGTAGCCCTTGGTTCTACCGATGCCATAATGGCCCTGAATCCGCCTTCGTACCTCCTACCATAGTGGTCCAAAGCTATAGACGTCGATAACTCCTTGGCACGCGTCCCGCAGCAAAGCCCAACCATGAAGCGAACTCGTTGATTCCCATCTGAATCCTGAGCTCTTACTTCTCATTAGGACTTCCTTTGCATCTCGGGTTTGGTCGAATTGGAGTGGATCTTCAGAAGAGTTGTCACGCAGTAACAGTCCTGGAATTCGGTTCGGTTCGGTAATCATTGCCCTCGTCTGTTCGGTTCGGGTTTCTTCACTCCGGGTCGGGTCGGTGTCCTCCTCCGGGTCGGGTCGGTGTCCTCCTCCGGGTCGGGTCGGTGTCCTCCTCCGGGTCGGGTCGGGTTGCTATCCTCCTTCCAGCTCATGCTTCTTCTTCGATCAGCTCCCTCATTTCCTTCTACTCCGATCCGATCACTTCGCTTTACTTCAGTCCGATCCGCTCCGCTCCCTAGCCTACTCCGATCCGATCCCCTTGTCCACTCCAACTCTAAGTAAACGGCCTTCCTTTTTGCCAAGCCCTTCATGTGCCAAACTCCAGTTCGGGTCGGGTTTCTTGCCCAGTTCACATTTCCGATCCGAGCCCCATCCGATCCGATCCGAAGCCCTGCACACTTTCTGCAACTTTTCCAGCAACTTGTTTACGCCGTTCGACGACGTTTTTGACAAATCTACCTATTCTAATCAATCACAATTCATGTCAAATAGTCATGACAACATAGCAAACTAACCACAAACACCAAAACAATGAATTCATATGTCAAAATGGATCAAATGTGCCCAAAACCTCACATTTTCCTATAATCCCTCTTAATCATGTTTAAGCATACGATTAGCAAAACACATCGGAATTAACCCAAATTTCTAACAGAGCCTTAAAACATTATTTTAGAATTTTAAGAATTTTTCCAGAATTTATTTACGTATAAATTCGCTAATCTTCACTAATTACCCTTAATCACTGTAATTAGTGCAAAAACTATGCAAATCACTCACCTTGGCCACAAATGAAACACCAAATCTGAAGTATCCTCTGTTTGGGTCGAATTCCTATGTATAGCAGCAGCTCCAACCTTGCTTTGTTGCTATTTGGCCTTATTTTGACGTAGTTTAGGCTTAATCTTCGCTAAAAATGTGTTTTGGGGTGATTTTAGAGGATGGAAGCCATTACCAATGTCTCAAGAAGGTTTGTGGCAGCTCAAAACTGAAATGAAAGTGATAACCTAACCCTAATCAGTCCTCCTATACCTCTAAACCCGAAATTCCCCTGTGGGCCTAGCTGCTAATCACCCGGTTAAGCCCAATTAAGCTGTTTTTCACCGTCTGAAACTTGTTTCAGCCATATCTCCCAAACGGTAAGTCCGTTCGGCTAATGTGACCACTCTACGGAAAGAGAAACCACCATCCGAAGCCAATGGAAGTAGTTTTAGGTCAAAATTCCTTCCCAGTCAAAAGTTATGGCCAAAACAGTGCCAACTAGGGGTAATATGGTCATTTAAAAATCGGGAAAAATCATGTACATGGGAAATGACCCCAATAGTCGTTTCCCAAAGTTACATGACCATACGACTTCGTATGTGACAGAAATAAATATTCTACGATCCTATGATGCGTAGAATGCGGGTCGTTACAAAACATATAATCATGTTTATAATATTGCCTATTCCAAATTGTCACTAATTACATATTAATTAGCCTCAATTACAAATTTACAATTATAGGCAATTTCATCAATTCCATGTAATTCATACCAAAATATGCGAATTTCACATATTATCCAATTATCCAAAATATCCAATAATATCCTATTTTCCATATTTCACATATTCTCATCGTTCCCACGTGTTTGCATTCGCGCGTATTTTTGACATAGGCTCGAAGGTAGACTAGATCCAAAAATAAAAGGAATAGGGATAAGAAGAGAGAATCAAATCACAGAAAATTGGAATTAACACAACATCATGAAATAAAGGGGCATGTAAACTGGCATAGAGGTATAATGACAGATTTAACATGAATAAACTGATAAAGGTATGAACTTTACATAGAAACATAGGCATATGATGACATGAATTAAAAAGGCGAAGACTTGGATGAGATTTAAATTACATACATACATATGAATCCTCTTTACAACTTCATTATGTTACTTTTAATCCCATTATATTATGAAAATCACCGTACTCACCTTTCATGGTTAAAGAATAGAATTATGCACTGAAATTAGTGTAGAAACGTTGTGGTGTTGCTGATTTATCTTCTTGAATTGTTGTAAAAGCTCTAATCTTTAATTTGAGTTGAAGTTGAACACTTGAGATTTGATATAGAGGCGGAGGCTAGGGTTTAAGAGAGAATTTGACAGCATAATGGTGTCATAGATAATATTTATGAATTAGGGTTAGGTCTTAGGGTGTATATATAGGCGTAGGAAGTTACTTAGGCCTTAGGATTAACCCTAGAACTGATTTGGACCACTCAGATGCCATATCAGCCCTTAGGGCGAATCGGGCCACGGGTTGGCAA
The DNA here is from genome assembly GCA_030737875.1 of Allium sativum. Lineage (NCBI taxonomy): Eukaryota > Viridiplantae > Streptophyta > Magnoliopsida > Asparagales > Amaryllidaceae > Allium > Allium sativum. The sequence goes on along the minus strand of CM060912.1, from coordinate 485,974,973 downwards.
CCAAACGCCCTGGATTGACCTCTAGTCGACCCAGCGGGGCTCGGGTCGACCCAGCAGGGCTCGGGTCGACTCCAAAAATGGTGCGGTTCAGCTATTCCCCCTCCTGATTCGCTATTTTGAACTTTTTTTGAATATTTATTTATTTAATTTTTATATATTTATCTATATATATATTTCTCTCATATGCATACAAACTTCATGACTTAATAACTTCTTCATAGTTAACCATTTTCACACTAAACCACTTTTTGAACTGCGTTCACACTAAGCCACTTTTTAGTCATTCCCCTAAAACAAAAATGTGGCGTTGGCAGGGATCGAAATCTGTACCTCTTGTATGCATGTTACATGTTCTAACCAAATGAGCTACTAAGTCTTTTGCTTACAAACCTTAGAACAATGCTAAACATCATTCTTTTCTCATTCCTCTTTTTCAAATAAATTATTCTTTAATTTGTTATTTTAATATTCTCAGAAAATAAGGGGTGTTACATCGCGCAACATTGGTCATGTCGTACAAACGACATTAAACCAAGTCGTAGTAACAGCGTGCAACAAAGCCGTTATCATAGCATTAAACAAAGTCATAGATGCGATATGAAGTAGTAGGAAGTTTGTGCTATACACGTTCAAGTCGCGAAGACCATTCAAGTCATGAATATAAAAGCATGTCGTTCATGCTTATCTCGGCAAGTCGTCAACACTTCACACCTCGCCAGTGACTTCAGTTATGTCACACAGAAGTGCAGTACATATGAACAATAGCTCGCTTAGACATTGTGGCGAACATTTTAAGTGTAAACAACAGAATCACATATGTATATATATATATATATATGTTGGCTTGTATGTTTACAGCAATGATTCATATCGCGAGGACTTTGGTTAGCAACATATTTATAATACATGAATATGCGGCATATTTGTGGTAATTGAAAGGAAAAGTATCAAGTCAGTTATATATGTTGCAATCAAGTCATTGCCAGCTTCCAAGTCATACTGTTGGTCAGCTTCCAAATCATGTCATGACACTTCAACTAGAATCAGATCATCCCATATTACAACCGTCATCAAGTCGTTGCTTCAACAATGGGTAAAACTTGTTGTAAGTCGTTATAGCCATGCAAGCCACTCATGACGTTCATGGGAAAATAGTTTTCAAGTCGCAGAGACAATATAGATCATGCCATGCATGATCATGTTGTTAAAGGATGAACTGATGCCAGCTGTAGCCGCCAGCTGTACTAGTATGGAACGTGAAGATTGTACAAAAGGAAAGCAGATCGTTCTCATTAAAAATAAATCATGAGTTATTATAACCACTCATGTCGTGAAAATGTAATTGGAAGACATGTCGCATGCCGTTGGGTTATACAGTGTGCTAGTTGTAAAGGAGGGTGTGACAGTTGTATCTAGCTAAGAATAGTCATGTTGTATATGTAACAAGTCATGCCATGAACACCCTTATTTACGGAACCGCCATTACATGCCAAATTCTCCTTTAAATACCCCTATACCACCCACATAAAGGTGAACGGAATTTCACTTCCCCGAAGTGCCTCCAAACTCCAAGCTTCATTAATGGCTTCTCAAGATCATTACATCTTTCTCTAACAACAAGTAGATCAAATCTTCTCCAAACTCCATTAGAGTTTTCTCAAATTCAGTCAAGCTTCTCTAATCTCCATTAATCCTCTCTAAAGCCTAGATATAACACAAATTCATCATGGAATTAAGGAAAATCACTCAAATGTTCAAGTGTTGAAGATATTCATAAATCTCCGCCACACTTAGAGAGATCACACCATTCCGTTGATAGATTAAAGTGAGATCTAGATCAAAGAGAGAGAAAAGAGAGAAATGTCATGAGATGAGTGAAATGTATAAAGCGATGTATTTTGTAAATTCAAGTATGATAATGAGAAGAGATACCATAGTGGATGTAGGTCTAAATTGATCGAACTACTCTAAAAATTCCTTGTTCTTCATTTTTCTCTCTTTATTTTGTGTTTATGGCTCCGTAATCTCAAATCATACCATTTGGTGAAGTACTCTAAGAGCACCTTTGGTGTTGTGGCCATTTTTTGGTTTCAATAGGGGGAGAGGCATCTTCAGACTCCTTGCTACTTTTACTTCGTAGCTCTTTCCATTCCGCCAAGTAGCAGGCTCGCCCTGTTACTTGATCTCCTCATACGGTCCCGATTTCACCATCAGACAGGAATTTCAAAAGCAAACACCAGGGAGCAATACAAGCTCTGAACTCAGCTAGGGCCCATCACCCTAAAAATGCATTATATTGGGAGTTTATGTTCATCACAACAAATGGTAGAATTCAAACTCTCTTGCGGTCTCCATCTCCCAACTCCACAGACAGCTTGATCTGGACGATCGGTTCAGTGGATGCTCCTTTGAAACCACGTTTCTAGTCGGTACATGGCTCTAAGTCCTTCAATTTCAGCTTCATGTGATCATAGGCTTGTTTGAATAATATATTCACCGAGCTTCCATTGTCGACCAGGGCCATTCGTACTGTGGTTGGGCCTATGATGGCTATTATTACTAATGGGTCGACGGTCGGGGCCTCCCTACCGATCGACTCTCGATCACGAAAGATGAAGTCATCGGTCATCGTCCTTCTTTGCTTAATTGGACTTGCAGCTTCAGGAGTGCTTTTTTCTGCAATATCCAGATGTTTTGCAGAATTTACATAAAGCTCCATAGTCCGAATGTTATGCCATGCTGGATGTGGTCCTAAAATAATGGCGTTGATCACTATCCCCTTTCCTTTTTCCTGGGTTGTGTCCCTATAGTTGTCACCTGGCTTTGCTTAGGTGTAGAAGTCCCTTGCCCCTTATCTCTCGGGGAAACTTTGTATTCATCGAGCTTCCCTTCTCGGATCAGCTTCTCATTGATATCCTGAATGTGGCGGCATTTATTAGTTGTATGCCCATAGATCTCATAAAACAAGAAAAATTTCGCAGTCGCCCGCTCTTTCTCGGTAGGCTCACGCAAGGGCGGTTTCTTGTACTAGACTGTGTTGCGTGTGTCGAGATAAATATTCTCCAGCATGTCATTTAACGCCATGTAGGTTTCAAAAACTTGGAACCGAGGTCGCTTTCTGGAATTCCCTCTTTGTCCAAGATTTCCAGTAGCTTCCTTCAACCCATCACCGTTCCCTTGCCACGATTTCTAACATTCATTTCTACCTTCCCTGAATTATCCCCAGATTGCTTCACTGCGACATTGCTCTGGATTGGTTTGGTAGATATATCTCTCGGCCCCTCCTCCACCTCATCTAGTTGTGCATCCTCCTACTTTAGTCGAATATTAACCTTTTCATAAAACATCTCAATATACGTGGGTGGCTTCCCAATTAAATATTTTCCGAAATCTGTCCGCTTATCAATCCCATCACCATGGCCATCAAACTGGTCCCATGATTAGGGTTGCTTTCTTCGATGGCTGTCTGGTTGAACCGGTTGAGGTAGTTCCTCAGAGACTCGCCTCTTCCCTATTTGACTGCTAAAAGAGTCATGACATGCTTCGACTTAGAGGCATGGAAACGGAACTGGTTCAGGAATTTCTCGCTCAAGTCTTTAAAGCTTGAGACCGACCTCGGGGGTAAACGGGTGAACCACATGAGTGCTACCCCGCTCAGGAAAATTGGGAAAGCTTCGCATTTAATGGTGTCTGGAGCTACTTCCACCTCCATATGCCACGAGTATCTCATTAAACGCTGTTGCAGGTCAGTGGTTCCATCATAATGGTTCATCTGGGGCATATTGAACCTTCGGGGGAATTCATTCTGTAAGATATCACCAAAGAATGGCATATGGCTTCGGTCGATTCCCCAGCCTTCATTCTTGTACCCTTTGTTGTCATTTATGATATGTCGTACCATAAACAATTAGATTCAGAGGGATAACTGTGCCTCGATCGGCCTCCTCAACTAACCGATCTCTCCTCGCTCTTTCCACCGGCAACGTCGTCTGACTTGTCGTCCGAAAGTCCTTCATCCTCCCCGGGTATCTCGGTCAATCACAAGATCTCGGGGAGGATGAACAGGGGCTCGATATGTTTAAGCAGTATTTTGATGAGCAGGCGGAGAGGCACTTTCGGTTTTGTTGGGTTGCAGGATCGATGACTTCTATCTCGGCTAGGTCGGTCTGAGTCGGACCCCCTGCCCCCAGTTGGTCTGAATGTTCTTCCAAATGCACTTAACAAATATTTTCGACTCTTTCTAACAGACGTCGAGGCTGACGTCGGTCTTTGCTCCTCCCGGATGATGATGATAAGCTCTCCGAGTTTAGATCCAGTCGATGAGGGTGAACTTGGTGATCCCTGAACTCCTAAGCTTGATGATTCCTGAATTCCTCCTATTGTCTCAACATGAGGTTCATATCCTGCCGCATTGTAGCATTCTCCAGAGCATGAGCTTTTAGGGAATCCGTAGTTTCCCGGAGCCGAATTAACATGGTCATGAACTCATCACGGGTGACAAAAGTTGAGTGGGAAGCTGGATCTGCTGCGGAAGGTTGTTCTGCAGGCGGCAGGGCAGGTCGGTCCGCATTGGGGTCTAGAGCGGTCGATTCTCCAACCACGTCTACTGAGTTGCAGTCGTTGGTTGCTTTTTGGCGGAGCACATCGAAGATTTAGCAACCATGATTCAACAATGCTAGAGAAACAAATAGAGGATCTCGTCTCGGACTTGGCAATATGAAAGTAGAACAATATCCTTTAAACGCTGAGAATATCAAGTTTCCCAATGAAAACACCAAAGTGTTAACACTAAAAATTGGCACAACACCCAAGAAATGGATTCATAGAGATTTAAATGAAGACAAATAAAATGAAAAATGTAGAAAGAAGCGATCACATATAGGTTTATAGTGGTTCGGCGTTAACGAACCTACGTCCACTTTATAATTCTTCTTATATCGGATAATCTATTGCAGTCAAATAGTTACAGTGGTGATATAATCAAAAAAATGCCAAAAGATCCTTCTTCTATGGCAAGAAGGTGTATTTATAGATGCCAAAATATTCAGATTGGTTGCAACATGTGTCCTTTGATCTAAAATTTTAGAGGATCCTCAAGATGAGTCCTTTTCGGGTTGATTTGAATTAGCGGCAATAGGTGACATTTGACTTCATCATACAAGGAGGGTTTGATTGCATTCAAATAGGAGCGAGACTGATTCATCAGGTGGATATTTAGCATAGTGCTGGAATGAATCTGGCTTAATCAGTCCGGAAGTCGCGGGTTCCAACTGGTTCATTCGTTAAGTCCTTGTGCCTGGCTCAGGACTTGGGTATTAATTCGTTCGTTCATAGATCGGGCGGTTCCGCAACTAGGATTACACGGGCTTTCTTGTCATTCGGCCTGGATTCTTCAATTCCAATGGACCTTGATGGCTTTGCCAAAAGGGTGATCAACAAACATCAACAATGTTACTATTCACATCAAATAGATTGCCTCTAGGGTACAAACTCTAACACTCATTTAAATTATTTAGTTGAGCTAAATGGGTAGTGCCCATTTCTATATATTCGCCCATTTATCCAAATGAAAAAAGGTGTTTGCCTTCTCTTCACCAATAAAAATTAAAATTATGACCCGTTTGAAATTTCAAATTTTAAAGGTCGAAAATTGAAATTTCAAATTTTGAAAATGTTAAATTTAAAATTTAACATTTTGAAATTTCAAATTTTGAAAATTTGAATATTAAAAGTTTGAAATCAGAAATATGAAAATATAAAATTTTGAAATTTGAAATTGAAATTTTGAATTTTTAAAATTAGAAAATTGAAATTTCGAAAATATGAAACTTGAAATTTGAATATTATACATTGGAAATTTCAAATTTTGGAATTTGAAAATATAAAATTTTAAAATCTGCAATTTTAAAATTTGAAATTTTGAAAATTGAAAATAAAAATAAATAAATAAATTGAAATTTTTTAAATTCATATTTTGAAATTTGAAAATTGACTACGTTAAACTGCCTCCAAAACGTGTTTCGATTGTAATTGTTATGTTTGTCTTTAAAAATGTTTGATTTACATATTTAGTAACAGTTTAAGAATTTTTGGAAAATTAACTACATTAAACTGCCTCCAAAACGTGTTTTAATTGTAATTGTTATGTTTGTCTTTAAAAATGTTTGATTTACATATTTAGTAACAATTTGAAGAATTTTTGTGTAATATGAGTTTAATGGGTTGGGTTGGGTTAACCCATTCAATTAGCGGGTTGGGTTGGGTTTTGCCCATTTAATAAATAGGTTTATTGGGTTGGGTTAATTTTTGCATTAAATTGGTTGAGTTAATTTTCAACCAACCCATTTATACACAACTCAACCCGTTTGATTGTAGAGTAATCTAAGGGATGATATATTGAATAGTATGTTTGGTTTATAACTAAACAATGGTTGTATGTTAGGGAACTCAATTTCTATGACAATTGTATCTTTTAGCAAGGTTTAAAATCCTGGTTTTCGGTTTCGTTCCATTCACTTGATATTTTTGGGTTTTCGGCTCCGTTTTGGAAATCTCGAAAATTCCATTCTTATTCAAGTTCCGGATTTAAATGCATTTCTACATATATAGCTACATAATTTGGTCAAATATTAAATAGATTGTGCAACTTGGGCAGGTACAACAAATAGCAATAATCACAATTGACTAAAATTAGGTCCAACAAGCCTAAATCGGAAACGTTACCGTGCCATTTCAGTAAAAGCACCCATAACTTACCTAATTTTTACTAGCTTGTATTTACAGTCCAGTCCTATTTGATCCCTCGATAAAAAATCTTTATTTCCTTATTTACCTGAAGACAACCACCTTCCAAATTTTGAGGCCTTGGTCCTTGCTGACTATCATTGGTGAAATGTCAAAGACATACTTTTGCATCCTATTTGCATTGTAATTCGCAAATGTGGGGTTTTAGAAACTAATGGTTTATGATCATCTCAATTTGTGATCTTTTTTAATGATTTCTGATTGCACATTCTTTGATCCTGGAGATGAAAAGGAACGTTTTGGTTTTGTTAATGACCAAATGAAATCCATAATTATCAAAGATGGTTGTGCCCAGGGAAGAATTGAAGTAAGGAGTCTGGAAGAGTGATTTATGCTAGGAATTTTTTTTGGGAGCAAATGGTACATTTTTTGGAAGATGACTTTCCGCCATTGTTAGGCAACGAAGCCTTAATCTTTTTTTTTTTTTACAAGATAACTTGTTTGGTATATTAGCATACTTAGATTTCATAAATAAAGGAAGAAAAAATGTAGTGCACAAATCACTCCTCCATTAGTCTAAAGATTACAATGAAATCCTAAATTTAGAACATATCTCCATTCAAGGGCGGATCCAGGAATTATAAAAGGGGTGGACTGATTTTTGTATTTTAATTTTAACTTTTTATTTGTAGTGTTTTCAATATTATTGCTATAATACACATATGAAAAGAAAATACTTCATAGCAAGCATCAATAGCACATGCATATGATGGATAGAATCATGGGAATTACTGAATTGCTAAAATTTAACATTGAAGTACTGAATTGCCAAAATTATTGAATTGCTTGTTAAAATTCCTATTGCTAAAATTCAGTAATTTAATATTCCTATTGCTAAAATTACTGAATTACTTGCTAAAATTCCTACTGCTAAAATTTAAACTATGCTAAAATTAAACAGTCAATTGATTTAAAAAGACATTTTGAACATTAACATTGAATTACTGCTGTCCATTCAGATTTCAAATTTGCCCTTTCCAAGCCTGAACAAAGTAATCTATTGGAACAAATCCTTGCCGACTACTGCTGTCCATTTAATCTATTGGAACAAAGCAAACTATTTTGAACATCAACATTGAATTACTACTATCCATTTAATTTACATCAATCTATTGAAGAAAAAAAACTGAATTTCCAAGCCTGAACTGAACAAAATAAAATCCGATGCACTCAAAACTCAAGGAAGGAAGAAGCCACCTGAACTGAACAAATTAAAATCCAATGCACCCAAAACTCAAGGTAGGAAGAAGCCGCATGAACTGAACAAAGTAAAATCCGTCACATACTCAGATGCACCCAAAACTCAAGGAAGGAAGAAGCCGCAGGCCCGCACTAAAGCCGAACTGAACTTCACCAATACCGCTGGATGCGACATCGCCACCGTGGCCAAACCACCGTCAAATCTGGACTTCGGCAGCCAAAATTGGTTGATCGATTTGGATGGGTACGGTTTGAATATATACGAGATCGTGAGCGTTTGATTCGAGATTGAAGGGTTTCCATTAAATTCGATCTCTGAATTCGAAGCGGTATAGGTTGGAAAACTGATCGATAAATGGGAAAGGAGGTAATGAATTGAATACGTTGGAAATTGAAGAACGAGTAATTTTCTTCTGAATTTTTTTTTTTTTTTGACCCTGGGCTGCAGCCCAGGGCCATATCCGCCATTGTCTCCATTCCAAAACAATAAAATTTCCCATAAATATTGTACTCTGATAGAAATTCCCATCTACATGATATTTTACTTAATTTTCAATAAATAAAAGATAACGAACAAAAATGTTTACCTCCATAAAATTAATTTCAAAATTGTAATCAAATATTTGTTTTCTTGTCAATATTTGTTTCAAGGACACATTTATAAAAATATTAAATCTAAGAACAAACAACTTTTGCTTTCTAAATTAAGGATAAGTTTCATGTTTTAAATGGAAAAAATCCAAGTATTTTAAACTAAGGGCACATTGACGTTTCACAAATAGTAATAACTAATACAAAAATGTTTTTCTGTGTTATAATATTAAAATTAATAAAATAATATTTTTTGTTTTGTAAATATGGAAAAAAGATTATAAGAATATTTAGGACGGAAAGCTAAATGCATATAGCTTTGTCTTTTACCTATAGTTTTTTTTGAATCTAAATGATATTAGCTTTAAAATGACTTAGCTCTGTGTTTAAATGACATGATATAAAACTATATTCATTTACTTTTCCGAGCTGATTATTTCTATATGTTTATAATAACATCAATCGACTAAAATAATTATGAAATCATGTTTTTCCTTTCAAATTTAAGGGCAATTTTTTATTTTTTAATTAATATAGTAATAACAAGAAAATAAATTCAACTTCATGTTGATATAATACAATTTGATTTTTGTCCTTGATCTAATTATTAAACTTAGTTGTTCTTTGATCATCCTTTTTTCTTTTTCTTTTTTTTCCCCTTTTTTTTTAAAAGAGTCCTTAACACTGAATACCCCTATTTTCTTTTATTGTGATATGGCACAAATCACACTACATACATCAAACCTGATTTTCACCTATATTTTTGTTTTAGTGGATTGTGTGTGCTTTTAGTTTATATTCTTTCAAGGGATGTTAAGAAATCAATTACTGCGTCGCAACGCCTTCTTCCAAGCATCATTGCCCGACTCTTTTGCAAATTAATGGTGTCTATTATTTTAGTATGCCAATATGACATCATTTTGCCTTTAACGATTAATTATCTGATTTCACATGTTTTGTTTAGGGCTGTCAACGGATGCTTTCGGATACGGATAGTGCCATATTCGTATCCGAAATTATTTTCGGATATCGGATATCTGTATCCGCTTAATTTTCAGATACGGGCGGATATCGGATATTTATCCGCTCCACCTGTAATCAATAAATTTAAGAATATAAATAAAAAAGTTTGGATCAATATAGAATAATTTTTATACTAATATTTGTAAAAAAAACCAAAAAATAAAGAAATGTTATGATGAAACATTGTTTTTTTACTAGTCTCCATAAGCATATCAAAAAATAATCCAAAATTAAACACTAAAACTACCATTTTTCTCTCAAAATGGACAAAAATTTATATCATAGTAACATCCAACAGTTACAAAATAATTATTAACTTTATTTTTTTGTTTTGAATAATATATTACATCAATTAGTTGGACGGATATTTTTCGGATACAGATACCACTATAACCATATCCGTATCCGAAAAGCTTTTCGGATATCGGATATCTGTATCCGAAAAACTTTTCGGATATCGGATATCCGTATCCGCTTTTCGAATAATGCCGGATAACAGATATTTCGAATACGGATTCAGACAGATATCGTATTTTTTGGATATTCATTGATAACCCTAATTTTGTTTGTCAATTTCCAAGCAAACAAGATTTTCTATGAAGTTTCTATGTAAGTGAATATGGACGCAAGATATCTTTTCTTCAATTTAAATGAAGTGCGTTAGCCATCACTCGGTCATATTTCCTTAAACTATCAACTATTTTTTGAAAAATTGCATTAGTCAACGAGCTCACGGATAGAGGTACTAGTTTGTTGCACCTGATTCATTGAAAGATCATAGAGCAACATCCATCAATTAGGGAGAGCTAGAAGCCTAGAATATCAAACATTTCACAATAATGTAAAAATATATGAATCTTACCTTTTCTCCAAATTCATTAAAAAGAACACAATACAAAGTTGCAAATTACTTCCAATTCAGCTTCTTTTACTCTAGTTTTGTTTGGTAATTCTAAAGCAACAGTATTTTTACATGTCTGACGGCAACGTGATGCAGTTGATTTACATTCTTTTGGGCTCTATAGCACTAAATTTCAGATGGTCCTTCAAGTCGAAGGTAATCATACATAAGTCCCTCAAAAGGACCACTACATCTTGGTTGCATGAGGTATATAATGTTTGATCCTTGAACAATCCATTTGCTCACATCAATGCTATATAACCAATATAGACCATGGATTCCATGTCTTGCTATCGAATTGTCTTGTCCGATTACTCCAGTTCTAAAATGAGGTGTTTCTGCTTTCAAATCATTAACGCGAACCTTCCAAAGAAAGTGAAAGGAATCATTAGTGAAGCATCTAATAAATATTTTCTTTTGTATTGTTTTATTCTGCTCAAAACCACAGCATAAATGCATGAATTTGTAAAGTGAAAAGGGAGATATGTACTTGTAACTCAGCGCGCGAGGCTGATGCAAGTGCCACTCGTAGCGTGTAAGCTCCAGTTATATTAATATTTTTGAGTTGAAACCGTACTTCCCATGTTGTGCCTAAATATCCACTATCGCCCTTTCTACATAATACAGATTACATAATTAATCCAAACTACTGAAATAGTGAAAATTTTGTTTTTGATTTAAGCATGGCCTGGAAATTGAACTTCAACCAGTACCTGGTAACCTGAGCGTAGAACCAGTCTTTGGTATAGTTACTTTCCCCAACATTATAAACTAGATCATTCTCAGGATATAATTCTGTATACCTCTCCCATAAACCATACTGCCTATATCTGCAATGAAAAACACGGTCATTCTCAGGATAGAATCATGCTCTCATCGCTATTCAGTACAACTTAGAGAAAAGATGGTAAGTTTCATACCAACTGCAAGATTTTATTAATTTTAAAATAAACACACATCAATAAAGACATATTACCGTTTATGTCTGTTAAATGAACTGCCCCTGCCTAGTGGCTTAAGCCAACTTGTGATTTTATTCTAAAAACGCCATGGTAATCATAAAAAGATAATAACTTCAACAACTTAGCATTTCCCAGATCACCCAATATGGAACTCGCAGTAATTAAGGGCGACTTTCATCTCTAACGGACGCCATATAGGCTCAGTTAGATGCTATAACTACCCAATGTCATTTTGGAGACCCAGTGCCCTATAATGGCTAAGAACATTATTTGATATTGCTTGTAATATCAACCCTCCATGTACCGAAAACTTCCAATCAATCTTAATTATCTCTCCCTTCATGGGCCAAAGTTGTTTTTATTTTGCTTCTCCCATAATGAGAAATTTCACTATATAAAAATAAGTAGATATTGTGTGCACACAATATCTGCTTTGACCGTTTTATTAATAGTAGCTCATATAACATTAAACTTCAGACAAATGAAGAATATTAACAAAAAACAAGAACTAACTTTTCAGGATGATGGACATATAGTTTGTTGATATACAACGGGTTTGGGTCTGGAACAAAGAATTCGGCAGCAGAACGGTCAGGAATTCCTATCTCCCAAATTGTAGGACCATCTCTTGGAGGTTCATACACAAGGACACCCAAAACAGTGGAAGAACCTGTTACAAATTTGTAGACAAAGTGTTACCTCACTTGCCTTGTGTGACGGTGTCCACGATATTTGCAATGTATGAACATTTACAAGCAGTTTATACTTAACCCTCAGTAATAATTATGCTTGCATTCATTTTGTAATCTCCGATAAATCCCGGAACATATGCATAAAGATTATATTCTCCTGTCCGAACATTACTAATTGTAAAACGTCCATGCTCATCAGTCTTCGTCCAAAATTGGTACCCCTAAGCATGTGATATATAGTTAAGATTAAAGGCTTTAATTATGATGCTGATCGTATAATATTTAGCGTCACTGCCTTAGTTACCTTAGATTCCCTCTGCCATGATCCAGGTTCTCCCGGTAAAGCTAATCCGACATAAGCTGAATCCGCAGGTATGCTCTTTTTGTTTATGAGCCTACTTATATGCAAGTTAGTTTAACCAGCTATTTCACTTTTTGCTGAACTTGAAGTCATAACACATGTAGATATAGGTAATGTTAATATGCAATTTGAGAACAGTACCTTTCACGGATACATAATCTACCATTTATGGAGCCTCTTTCTTGAGCAGTTGGGTAATCTTTTGACCGGGGAAAATTGTATGGCCAACTTTTTACTTCAGCATCCATCTGAAATACATATTAGGAAACATTTTAAAGACTACCCAGAAGTGCTGCTTAATAAGTCTCTTTACATGTGATTCATGTTGTGCCTAAACATCATTAAGTCTCTTCTTTGTAAAGTTTTACTAGCTGTTTTATTTGTAAGTGTAGCAATTTTCTTTTGTATTATTTTATTTGCTTTGTTGATATTCCTAATTTAGCATGTAAACGGTGAGGGTGAGGTGTTATAAAATACTAAAAAAAATTCAACGATATGGTTGCCCTTTTCCTTTCCTTTATCAAGGGATTTTTGATTAATTGGTCCCTACTTGATATTTATGTGCATGCATAGGGGATATGCTAGAGGGTCCCAAAGGAGGAATTCATGAAGATGCATTGAATTTTATTATTATTTCAGAAATGCTATACGTACCCGGTTGAGTTTTTGTCAAAATTTGCAGCTACTAACAATTTTTACAGAGGACCCATGCATGAATCTACATAGTTACCCTCCTGACAGGGACGGCACCACGGAGGGCTAGTAGGGGCACCCTCCCCTCACCCCCCAATTTGGAGCCCTGCAGATTTGTTGTTTAAAGAAACCCATTGGCTCTACAGCCTCTACTACATGTTAACAAACCTAAAAGCAAACAAGAAGAAACCCAGAATATAACGATACCATGAATACTCCTAACTATAAGTAAAAATTAAACAAAGTGGATATGACGATAATTTTGCAGTTTTGACATGTGTTCTTAGGGTGTATGTTTTTCTGTGTAAAAACATACATTGATTATTTACATATCAATGTGTGCCTGCTTGGGCAAGCACATATCACCACTTATACATATATAAGATAACCAGAATACCTACTGTAAATTTTGCATCATTCCATAAAACGCGCGGGTCTATAGATGTTGCATGAGAGTTTAAATAAGTGTACACAGGGCCAAACACTTTTTTCCAATATTCTCCATCCCTATACTTTTGCGCAAGGTCGCCTCCAGCATAATGAGTAGTTGTAAACTTCTGGAAATATAGAATTACATAACAACATAAATAGCATACTGAACAACAAAATATCGGTCCATCATATCCCAAATCCATGTAGACTTCTGAAGTAAAATAAGTGCTTACTGCAAGGGTAAAAGGACCCACGTGCGAAGTAAGATCTCGTGTGAAAGGACCACCAGTTTTAAACTCATTACTTGGAGTAACTAGCCAAAATCCTATCGGAGGGTCGGAAGAAATCCAACCATGAACTTGATTATCCTTATTATCTTCCGAGTACTCATACTTGTCATCCACCTAAGGAAACAATCCATGCATTGATGAATGAGATATTTCAATCTGAATGTATGGTAACTTCTTTTCCAAGATTTATTTTTACCTCTCCTTTAAGGTTAGGATTTATTGGATTAACTAATCGAACAGCTTCTTTGTAAGCTAATCGTTGACCTCTTCCTGGTAAACGATCCTCAAACATAGGCATAATCCTCTGTTTATCATCTGATAGTGCCATGTAGTGGAACCTAATGATCAAAGGAAAAGGTCCTTAATATTTATATAGCAGATTCTATTTTAACTCAGCTAAATCCTGAGTTGCCCCCCTATTGCCGACCAAATTAAATGATCAAATTACTCTTTTCTTATTTTTAATATAATGATAGTGCCATGTGATGAAATGCCACAGCGTGATTGCGTGAAGGGATCACATAGTGATGCTACATGAAAGGGTATTTTTGGTTTATTTATTTATTTTTAGGGTGGGGGCAACCCAGTAAAACGATGAGTTTTTATGAAAATAGATGGGCAATTCAGATAGAATTTGTGTATTTGTATACACAGAAACATGTTTTCAAATATGATGATTTGTCACATTGTCATCAAATATAACATTCATTGAAATTAAGCAAAATATGCTTCACGAAGTGAAATTTTATGTTCATCAATATAAACGTATAAGCACAGGTACATTTGTTTATATATGTGTATACATATACAAACACGCAACCGTAGCCCAGCGGCTAAGGACTTTGCGTCATGGTAACAATGGCGTGGGTTCGAAACCCGGAATGGTATGCTAAGAGCTTTCCATGTGCATATGCTCAGATCAGCCACTTATGTGATGCTCGCGGACCAGTAAATTCAAAAAAAAAAAAAAAAAAAAAAAAAAAAAAAAAAAAAAAACAACACACATATGCATACATATGTACACAAAGTAAATTTATGCAATATCTTATTACTTTTAAGTGTGAATCTTCTTTTCTACTATATGTTGACTTGACGAAAAATGAATTTGTATATAAAGATTATTTGGTAGACCATATTTCTAAGCCATATTAAGGCCTATTAATATTTATAGATGGTTGAATTTGAAAATAAATTTCTTGTATAAAATCCTTTTTTCGAGCGATATTATGATCTATAATATTTGTAGATTGGCAAGTTGGACTAGTAAGTGAATTTTATTTGTAAATCATATATTTTAGGAATAATAAGTTCATAATATATACAAGTGCATTTTTGAAAGTTCACGTTAACACACAAAAAGTGTGGCACCAAATGTGTTGCGACTATTATTTTTAAAGAAGTGTTTTTTGGTGTTAATTCATATGTTTTTTTTATGTTGCAATATCATAACATTTTTAAGTGTAAATCTTAATTTCTATTATTTATTAGTGAAAGATGAATTTTTAAATAAAGATTATTTGTTAGATCCTATTTTTAAGCGATATTAAGAGTTGTTAATATTTATATATAGATGTTTCGAATCTTAAATCAATTTCATGTGTAAAATCCTATTTTTAAGCGATATTATGATTTAATAGTATTTTGTAAATTGACATGTTGAATTAATAAGTGAAAAATATTTCTAAGATCCTATATTTTAGTAATAATAAGTTTATAATATATATAAGGAGCGCTCAATGGCACCCGAGCAATACAACACTCCAAATGCTCCATTATTTCATGTGTAAAATCCTACTTTTAAGCGATATTATGTTTAATAGTTTGTTAATTGCATGTTGAATTAATAAGTGAAATATTTCTAAGATCCTATATTTTAGTAATAATAAGTTTATAATATATATAGGCATTTCCGGTAGTTCACGTTGACACCAAAAAAGTGTGACATCAAATTTATTACAATTATTAATAAAGACACACACGCACGCGCGCGCGCGTGTGTGTGTATACATGCACGTATACAAGGAGCGCTCAATGGCACCCGAGCAATACAACACTCCAAATGCTCCATTATTTCAACGTAAGTTCTAAATCAAATAATAGTTACTTTTCTCTATACCTGTTATTCGATTCGGATTTTTTTATAGAAACCAATGGACATTTGGGGTGTCACTGAATGCAATATGCACATACACACAGGCAAGTGCATACGTACATATATAAGTATATATTAAATGCCAAGCAATCAAATCCAAGGCCTTAGGTTTATGATTACACAATCAACTGTTTTTCCAATATAACTAACACAGGTCATTCGGGTACAGTGATTTTTCTCCTTGTTCAAACTAAATAATATATTTGGCTACTGGAAGTTGTTTGCGAGGGTGAAATACTAACTATTGTATGTTCACTCTTCAATCAAAGTTGTAGTGTCTATAGCCTCGTATAACACTTCAACAAGCTATATAAATGCATGTGTCAAAAATATTAAAACTTTACTTGTCTTCTCTTGGCCTGAATACTATCCGGAGCTGTGTTATGTCAAAATCTGGCCATCCTTCCAAATGTTCGAAAATGCCATATGAATAAAAACCTGAAGAGCCTCTGAGTACTATGAACCTATAATTAAGAAAAAACACACAATAATAATCTGGTGACTATATACAGAACTTTCTCAGAATATTGATGAGGAATCAAATGATCTAGCATCAATAATTTTGACTTCCCAATATACCATCGTTTTCTTGCAATTGACGTAATCGGTGGATAATATTACACTAGAAAGAGGTCTATTCCATACACAGAGACATGGTTTAGAACCAGCTAATTCTGAATCTGAAACCAATGATGCATGTTTGTAGTATGCCAAGTTTGCGCTATTAATGACATGATCTGAGCATTGTTTTTAAATGCCAATATAGAGCTTTCACACTTCAATATGTGGTCTGCAGATTTCATGTACAATTTGACCTCTACCACACATGTAAAGAGAACTACAATTGTCTTGCACCCTTATATGCTTTACTGTTTGTAATTACAACATAAATAAGGTAGAATCATTGGAGTTTTTTGTGCAGTATTAGAAGTTACTAAAGCTGAGTGGAGGTTAAGGTCTTCTCCGTACGAAACAGTAATTTGTTCATAAAATTTATAAGAAATGAATATTGAGAAAAAATTGAAAGTTAAGGACCATAGTTTTTTGACGTAAGATCTACTGATATCAAGTTCACTTGTGATCTTTCACCTACATTACGTATATTGGTATGGTTGTGCTCAGAGAGACTATAGTCAATCAAAACTATGACTATGAGGATAAGGAGAGCAGTCGCAAACAAAACTTTATATAATTAGACTTGCCTTTGGGTTTAGTTCCAGACCAAAGAAAGATGAAGAGGCGGTAAATAGACGTACGTTAGCAAGAATAAAGTCTCACGTGCGAAGAGCAGCACGACAAGTGAGTAAAATACAAATGCATAGAACCAAACGAAGAGTTGTGAAAGAAAGTATTGTTACCTAGCTGTTTGTCTGACTAATTCTTACACGCTAATGTGTGTTTAATACGCATGGATCAGTTTTTCTATTCCCAATTATATTACAGCGTCTTTGCTCAATGCTAGTTTGTTCACACTGGTGTGAACAAAACATCATCCATGATTGGTGAAAATCAGTGGATCCCACATGGAACCCGCTGATTTCCACCAACCCGAGTTGGTGTTTTGTTCACACTAGTGTGAACAAACTTTATCTTGTCTTTGTTTGTTCAATTGAACCTCAACTATACATCATTTGATTTAACTACTGAGTAGATCCCACTGAGTTATCAAAGTAAGCAAATCAATAGTTGAAATGTGTATGGAATATCGAGATAGAAAAAATGAAAACAAGTGAACTGAGCTGCACACGCGATGACACATGTTTTTGTTTGTGTGTGTGTTATTCTCACCGTTTATCAATGTTCAAGGGCGCGATTTGCCCATTGAAGGAAGTATTCCATGATCTAACAAATGAAACCTCCACTTGATTATCATCTTCATGGATTACATTAAAAGCTGTGCCTTCTATCCTGTAAAAAAAACATCTGTTAAAGAAATTTTACATTTACCCCAATGAAAAATTAAGTATAATGCATTAATTAGACATCAAAAACTGGAAGTTAAAAGTTCACTCACAGATCAAATGTTCCATTTTTTCCAGGTTCACCCCAAACAACATCCCAGAACCTATCGTCAAAGTGCAATGTCAGGTTCAGTAACAGTTGAATCTGAGTTTTTTTAATTCAAAATTGATACATAATAATTTCCATCAACCAAAAATATTGACACTGTAGTTTAAATAACCACTCAGTGACAACTGACAATTCATATGCCTTCTGACGGGTGCCAAATGAATTTTAAAGAACTACTATATATTCATGTAAAAACTGTGTTAAGAGTAAAAGCGCAACACACAAAAGCTAAATATGATATTGCACTGTTTTTCTCAATGCAAATTTAAATACATCATGCTGTCTCCTCTATGCATCCCTCAACAGTTACAGAATGAATTAATTTCCAGCATATCATAGAGAAAATAAGTAAGATTTAGCATGCACATATTCTTAATAATTAATCTACTTGAATATTTTAAATTTACATAACATTTGTATCAAATTTCAAGCAAAGTTCTTCGTATAATAATGGAGGTTATGCTTAGTAATCGAATCCTATGCTTCGGTCCCTTATTTCAGTATCCGAAATCAGTCTTCATATTTCATTGAAATGAACAGATGTACTGATTTTTTATTTTATTTTTTAAAACTGTTATGCCAAAGCAGTGTGCTTAAGAAGCAAAAACAAATAGGAATACAAAACCTCCAGTAGGCAATACAAAATAATAAGTGCATACCCTCCATTATAATCGCTGGCATTAACTTCCATCAAATTATCAACGCCGTTATAATTGATTCCAGTGACATTACCACCGGGCTTTGAAAGAGTAAGTTGCAATATCCCATTATCAATCATTACCTACAAAAATATAAATGAAGTTAATAAATAATGAACTAAAACATGGTATTATAAAATACAAAAAAGATAGCACCTACATGTTTTTCGTAAACATGGAGCATAACACCATTAGGTGACACTAGGTTATGGACACTTGGTGATGAAGCATTAGCTGAGGCATTCCTGCAAATTACGCAACAGACAAAAACATGAATTTAAGGAGAACTCATTTTATATATATGAAAACACCTATAATACATGATTAGAAGAAATTGATAGAATATAAACCTCATATCAGGCAAAAGACCTATTGCTCTTGAGCTCTTACTTGTCAATAGAAGCACAAAAAAAACAAGAATAAATTTAAGTGCATGCTGATATGAATGATAGATTGCAAACATTACTTCTACTTAAATGATAACTTGAATGATTAATTGTAAGAATGTTTTAGAGGAGGTGTCAGATCTGCTATCATACACACACCCCTTGAGAAACAATATTGAAATGTGAAATAGAAGCAAGTATAGTGGCATATATAAATAATGAACCTATATCATAATTAGTGCCCATTAATAGATAAAAGCATACGTAATACTTCATCTTAGGTATGTTAGAAACAAGTATATGCTATCCATCCAACGTTGCATTAAAAAAGAAATAAAGTTTTATTCATATTTAGCATATTAATAATTAATTAAATCCATCTGCTGTACATTGTATGGTCAACGAACACATAAAGATGATTAATGATTTCCATTGTGACCTTAAAAATAGTTAGTTTTTGTGTATTGCTACTTATTCAACCAGAATAATTCTTACATTCACATTCTTTAACCTAAGTTAAAAAGAAGCTGCACATGCTGCCTTTCATTATCACATCCCCATTTTTTCCTCTTATTTTCTCATTTAATGGCATCAATTTTTTTTGCCACATCCTGATAAATGGGACGCTTTTCCCGAATTCTAGAGTGTATGTGTTACAAGTTTCTCACCCTTTATTGGATAATAACCATTCATACCTCACATGTATTGTATGAGGATGATACGAATAGCATAGCTGCACCAAAACATGAGCAAGGCATCTCCACGAATACAAAGGTTCTTAGAGTAACATGCAGCAGTAGGGACGTGCATACCTGCAAAAGTAGTTATTTCCATTTTAAATGTTTTTCATAATTTGCTTTCTGTTATTGCTTTCGGGACCATGGTATAAAAAGGGCATCTTAATTGCCACGTAGGAGAAAAGCTGTTGATAATACAGCTGTATGTATGTATCCAATGCAGTAGGTAATGCAAGAAAGTTATTGCTAAACATTTATCTTTTCCCTTACCTTCTTCCTCTTCCCCACTCTTTCTCTTATTTTCCAACCCAACCTTTTATCAACTGGTGCTTTCATTCTCTGTTCTCCCCTTCCCTCCCTCAAAATCCAAACCCCTCTTCCAACCATGACTCGCCTAGATGAAGCAATACAACAGCTCACCACCCATGAAGATGCCATCTCCACTATTCAAGAAACGCAAACCAGTCATGGCACAATGTTAAAAAACCAAAACGCCGACATCCTTGACATCAAAACCACACTCCAGTCACTAACCAAAGCTATCACTGACTTGAACCGCAGACTAGACGATCAACCGCCACCGTCAGCTACCAATCAAACATCCGCTGCTTACCATCCATCGCCAACTAACCGAAACCCTCCCATACTACCCACTCCCACAACCACAAGACTACCCAAATGCACACTATCATTTTTCGATGGCTCCAACCCACACAATTGGATATTTCAAGCCGGTCGTTTCTTCTCTTATTACTCCACACCGGAGGAGCAACGGGTAGATCTCGCTGGTTTCCACATGCAAGGACAAGCCTTGTCTTGGTTCCAATGGATGCATCGCAATAAACAATTAACTTCTTGGGCATCACTATCACGCGCCATTGAACAACGCTTCGGGCCACCCACTTTCCTCAATCCTCAAGCCAAATTATTTAAACTCAAACAAATAACCAGATTCTATCCTCCGGTGTGAACATCACTTCACTACCACCAGATTCTATCCTCCAGATGCTTTATTTCGGGCCTTAAAACTCACATACAACATGATATTAACCTCCTCAAACCAACAACATTGGCTGAAGCCATTGACGCCCAGCGAAGCTAATTGAGCGCAAACATACCGATTCGCATAAGATTCCCTTCCAAAAAATCCAAACCCCATTCTCCAAATCAACATCATCTTCCCAAACCATTCAGCCCTTCCAACAAACACCTACACTACATAACCCAAATCAGACCATACCCATTAAACAACTCTATCCAGCTGAAATGTCCACAAGAAAACAACAAGGACTCTGTTTCAATTGCGATGAGAAATATCAATTTGGCCACCGATGCAAACCCACCCACATACTCATGATTTTACCCGACATTAACTCTGACGATGCTCCACCGGAACCCACAGCCGAACCTTCACCTCCAACAATAACCGAGTTACCCACCACACCACAACTAGATTCAGATCCACCTCAAGAAATCTCTTTCCATGCATTGACCGGTTCCTCCAACCCTCGTGCTCTTCGCCTTCCTGCGTCCATTAACGGAAATTATGTCTCCAACCTTGTTGACACAGGATCCACCCACAACTACTTACACCCGAAAACCGCCAGACATTTGGGTCTCGAGATTGAGCAATCACCTTCTTTTGTGTAACGGTCGGCAACGGAGAAAAATTATCGAGCTCTGAAGAATGCCGAAAAGTCACCGTAACAATTCAGAGGTACGTATTTCCTATTGATTTCTTTTTATTAGAAATCGTGGGCTCTGATGCCGTATGTGGAATCCAATGGCTGGAACAATTAGGCCCAATAACACTGGATCACTACAAATTAACGATGGCCTTCTCCCTTAATCAGCAAGCTATTTGTCTTATGGGCTGGGCCCGAACGGCAGCCCAAAACCACTTTCCCTACAGCAGTTAAAACGTTGTGATGTCAACTTTTGTTACCTCCAATTTCAATCTAATACAGGCCCAATCGAAACAAGCCCAAAAGCCCACGATCCACAATTTCAAACAATCCTAGCTATCTTTGACCATATCTTCAAAAAACCAACCACGTTAACCCCGAACCGCCCACTAAACCACCATATAAACCTCCTATCCAATTCCAAACCAATTAACACCAAACCATACCACTATCTCTATTTTCAAAATCGAACGTCAAATCCAAAATCATCCACCCATCCACTAGCTTATTCTCTTCCCCCGTCATATTAGTCAAAAAAAAAAAAAAAAAAAAAAAAAAAAAAAAAGGTAGGTCATGACGCTTTTGCATTGACTATAGAGCCTTAAACACAATCACCATTACTGACCACTTTCCAAATCTAGTGGTCGACAAATTGTTGGACGAACTTTATGGCGCTTTATTTTTTCTAAGTTAGACCATTGAAGCGGGTATTTCCAAATTCGTGTCCACCCGCCCAATATCTCTAAAACCGCTTTTCGAACCCATGTGTGTCACTACGAATTCTTGGTCATGCCATTTGTCTTAACAAACTCCCCATCCACCTTTCAAGCCACAATGAATAATATCTTTCGACCATACTTGAGGAAATTTATCCTAGTATTTTTCGGCGATATACTTGTTTATAGCTCATCGTGGAGTGATCATCTAACCCACCTTCAAACAACACTCAAAATCCTAGACCAACATCAATTCTTTACAAATTTGGCCAAATACAATTTTGGTCTTATTGAGTTGGGCTATTTAGGCCATATCATTTCCGGCCAAGGGGGATTAGAGTGGACCCGAATAAAATTGAGGCAATGTTACATTGTCCTAAACCAACGTCAATTACAAAAGTAAGGGGATTTCTTGGGCTAACTGGTTATTACAGACAATTTATAACAGTACGCATCAATTGCAATCCCCTTAACAGACTTGTTAAGGCATAATAATTTTTCTTGGAGCCCAGAAGCCCATTTGGCCTTCACCCGATTAAAACAAGCCGTCATCAATACCCTAGTTTTGTCTCTCCCGAACTTCAATAAGCCATTCACCATCACTACGGATGCCTCTGCCTCCGCCATTGGCGCAGTCGTTTCCCAATTTGAACATCCTATTGCCTATTTCAGACTCAAACTACCTTCTCCTCTCCAAAAATCTTCCACTTGTTCAAGGGAAATGTTTGCAATAACATCAGTAGTAAAAGAATGGCATCATTACTTACTCGGCCACCCATTTTAGATCTATACTGATCATCAAAGCTTACGTCAATTAACATCGCAGGTGATCCAGACGTCGGAGCAATTAAAGTGGCTTATAAAGTTTTTGGGGTTTGGCTTCACCATTCATTATCACCCAGGGAGACTAAACGCGGTGGCTGATGCCCTCTCTCGCTTCACCACGGACGCAGCAATGCAAGCGATCTCCGGTCTGACGTTTCCATTGCTTCAAGAGATCCAGAACGCACTACAGCAAGATGCGACAGCCAAAGAAATCATTTCACAGCTAGAGGTAGGTAATTGCTCAAACCCTAACTATCAAATGCGCAATAACTTGTTATTTTGGGGTGGTCGAATCTATGTATTGAATGACACTACACTTCAACATAAAATTATTGCCGAGTTACATGATTCCAAAATTGGTGGGCATTCGGTGATCAAAGGGACAATTTCCATAGTTACCACAAATTTTTTCTGGCCAAAGCTAGCCACGGCAGGTCAACTATTCGTCAAGCAGTGCCCAACATGTCTCCAAACAAAGCCAGATAACTCTCCTTACAAAGGCCTACTCTAGTCTTTGCCAATTCCAATACAAATTTGGGAAGACATATCGATGGACTTTATCACCCATCTACCACAATCAGCGGGGAAATCAACAATTTGGGTGATTGTCAATCGACTATCCAAATATGCGCATTTCAGTGCACTGTCGAGTACCGTCACTGCCCCTCAACTAGAAGCACACTTTTTTCAAAAATATGTTCGCTTACATGGCTTCCCACGTTCAATCGTTTCCGACAGAGATCGTTTATTCACGAGTCAATTTTGGAAAGAGTTCTTTCGTCTCCAAGTCACGACACTTAATATGAGTAGTGTGCACCACCCCTAAACGGGCAGCCAATCCGAAGTAGTGAATCGATGTCTCGAAAATTATCTACGGGCAGTAGTCAGAGACATCCCAATTGGGAACGATGCCTTCCATGGGCAGAATGGTGGAACAACACGACCAAGCACGTGTCTCCATTTCAGGCAGTCTTTGGTAGGCCATCTCCAATAATTTCCAACTATGTTTCATCCTCTTCTCAGTTACCTGTCTTAACTGAATTGGCTGCATCGTGAGACCAACTCCTCCATGTGATTAAGACAAACCTCCTCAAAGCACAAAGAAGAATGAAGAACCACGCTGATCAGAAAAGAACAGACAAGTAGTTTGACATTAGATCTTGGGTATTCATAAAATTGCAACCATACCGCCAAACTTCACTTAAAAACAATCATACCAAGCTATCTAAACGTTTTTTCGGGGCTTGCCAAATTTCAGAATGGATTGGACATGTTGCTTACAAGCTGCTCCTCCCTCCTGGATCGAAAATCCACCCAGTTTTTCACGTGTCACTCTGAAAACAATGCCCAAACCCAGACCTTGCTCAGTCACAGGAAATACCAGCAAACTTTCAACCAAACGACCTTGAGGACAAGGTTGATCTCCAAAGGATGGGTGATGATACGAATAGTATAGCTGTGCCAACACATGAGCAAGGCATCTCCACGAATACAAGGCCTAAGAGAATGATTCATCGGCCTAAAAGGTTAATTCTTAGAGTAACATGCAGCAGTAGGGACGTGCATACCTGCAAAAGTTGTTATTTCCATTTTAAATGTTTTCATAATTTGCTTTACGTTGTTGTTTTTTCGACCATTGTATAGAATGGGCATCTTAATTGCCACGTAGGAGAAAAACTGTTGATAATACAACTATATATATATATATGTATGTATATGTATATATGTATGTATGTATCGAATGCAGTAGATAATGCAAGAAAGTTATTGCTAAACATTTCTCTTTTCCCTTACTTTCTTCTTCCCCACTCTCTCTCTCTTATTTTCCTGGCCAACTTCTTATCAACTGGTGCTTTTATTCTATGTTCTCTCCTTCCCTCCTTCAAAATCCACACCCCTTCCAACCATAACTCGCCTAGATGAAGCAGTACAACAACTCACCACCCATGAAGATGCCATCTCCACTTTTCAAGAAACCCAAACCAGCCAAGGAACCATGTTAGAAACCCAAAACGCCAACATCCTTGACATCAAAACTGCACTCCAGTCACTAACCAAAGTTATCACTGACTTGAACCGACTAGACAATCAACTGCCACCGTCACATACCAATCAAACATTGATGCTTACCATCCATCGCCAACTAACTGAAACCCTCTCATACTACTCACTCCCACAACCACAAGACTACCCAAATGCACACTATCATTTTTTGATGGCTCCAACCCTCACGATTGGATATTTCAAGTCAATCATTTCTTCTCTTATTACTCCACACTGGAGGAGCAACGGGCAGATCTCTATAGTTTCCACATGCAAGGACAAGCCTTGTCTTCGTTCCATGATGCATCACAATAAATAATTAACTTCTTAGGCATCACTATCACGCGCCATTGAACAACGCTTCGGGCCACCCACTTTCCTCAATCCTCAAGCCACGTTATTTGAACTCAAACAAATAACTACCATCGACAACTACCAAGCCACATTTGAAACACTTTGCAATCCCATCACTTCACTACCACCTGATTCTAATTGCTTTATTTCGGGCCTTAAAACTCACATACAACATAATATTAACCTCCTCAAACCAACAACATTGGCTGAAGCCATTGACGTAGTGAAGCTAATTGAGCGCAAACATATTGATTTGCATAAGATTCCCTTACAAAAAATCCAAACCCTATTCTCCAAATCAACATCATCTTCCCAAACCATTCAGCCGTTTCAACAAACACCTACATTACATAATCCAAAGCATTCCATACCCATTAAACAACTCTCCAGCTGAAATGTCCACAAGAAGACAACAAGGACTCTTTTCAATTGCGATGAGAAATATCAATTTGGTCGTCGATGCAAACCCACCCACATACTCATGATTTTACCTAACATTAACTCTGATGATGCTCCACCGGTACCCACAGCTAAACCTTCACCTCCAACAATAACCGAGTTACCGACGACACCATAACCAGATTCAGATCCACCTCAAGAAATCTCTTTCCATGCATGCATTGACCGGTTCCTCCAACCACTACAAGAAATATGTTCATTGACAGCGCTGAAAAAACGTTGTTATATAATTTTACAGCGTTTCGAAGAACGCTGTCTATCGACACGCTGTTATAGGTCATGGGGACTACCACAATACTTTGAAAACGCTGTAGAAAAAGAAAATACTGCAGCGTTTTAGTTGGTGTTATGTCTTGTATAGCGTTTTAATTGGCGTTGTCATTATGTTTATATAACGTTTTGTGTAGTTGTGTTTGCATAGCTAACACAAATTATTCCTTCTTCATCACATATATAACAGCGTTTTATATGGGTTAGAAACGTGTTATCGGCTTCATACCACAGCGTTGGTATGAATATACAACAACGTTTTAAAACGGATATAACCATTGTCAACGTCCATATATTATAGCGTTTTCAACATATATAATAACGTTTTATAACGTCAAGAAATGTTATGACCGTCCATAGACCACAGCGTTTTCCATCATATATTACAGCGTTTATTTCTGGTTAGAAAAGTTGTTACTCTCTACATATCACAGAGTTTTCAAAATATATCACAGCGTTTCTATAGAGTTGTTGAGCTGCATCTATCACTTTTACACAATGCAGTTCAAAATCATCACGAAATTCATACAACACAAAAGAGTTAGAATTATAAAACTATATCATATAAGTTATAATAATTCCATATGCCAAATATACAATAGTTGGACATAAAATTTTGTAATCGATGTTCCCATCTAACTTGTTTTTACAAAAGATGCTTACTGACAAAAAAGAAAAACATAAACCATTCAAAGTCCAAGCTTGTGTGCTCTAAAGTTGAATTTTCGTCATGCATCAAACATCAACACCTGATTGCAAGAAAGAAAAATTGTATAAGATCAAAATGTTTGAGCACATCTAGGTCACCGTATCTTCTATTTTTTCCAGTTTTATCTACCTAAACAAAATTTAAATATTAATTCAGTTTTAAGAGGTGAAAAGGGAAATCATGCTTGAAGTAAAATTCTACCAAAACAATCATAATAAGGAGTATTTCCATCATTCATACTGACGATAAGTAAAGAGAAGTATAAGTCATTCTTACTTGAAAACGATTTTGAGGCGACATTTGTAGAAGGCCAAGCTATAGTAGAACCAATTGCATCTTCAATAAACTCAAACTCGGATGTAGGTGTCCATAAAGGTGCATTTGGAACTTTAACAATATCAACCCAAACTTTAACGGCACCTTCTCCCAAACGAACAAAATGGTCCATCGCATTTGGGTCAGTCGAAGACACGCGTCCTTCAGCAACAACTTCTTTCTCTCCATGAACACTAATCAACTTGCATTTAATGTTTGACTTGAAACTAGTGGTCTGTCATGCAATATTTGAAACAGTTTAAATATGTTTTTTACAAAACAGAAGTGATTATAATAATAAAATAGTATCAAGGTATATGCATGTTTTTATAAATTAAATCATAGAGCTAATGAGTGCATAAAGAATTAAATATACAATTATGCAAGTAATTATTAATTTTTGGTGATCGTGATGCAATTATGTAAACAATTATGCAAATTAAGGGGACGTCTCACAAAAAAATAAAAACCAGACGTCTGAATCAATAACGAGAAGTCTGAAAATTGACGGGGTTAAAATAAAAAAATAGGAAAACTAAAATCAGACGTCTGAAAAAATTAGCAGACGTCTGAAAATATACATTGGTTTAAAAATCATTCAACACAGACGTCTGAAACTATTCCCAAACGTCTGAAAACTTCCTCGGGTTGAAAAAAACCATAAATCAAAGTCTGCTTTTCATTGATTCACCTGTTATGAAAAACTCATTTTGATAAGTACTAGATGAGGAGATACGTGTATATACACATATTGAGTCATCTTTTATGAACACGGTCCAACTTTTTATGTTTTGGCATATAGCCATGGTTCATTGATTCACCTTTTGAGCATACCACAACATAAAAACCATGCACCAAGCCTGTACATGCAGCGCAATGTCCAGCTTTAATTTATTCTATCTCTGGGTTCATCTTTTGAGAACTTATAACGGACATAAATTGCTGGTTTAGGCCTTATTTGGGTATAAACTTCAGTTGCCTCCTAAAATTAACTTCAATGGCCAAAAATTAAAATTTTCCTCTGATATTAACTTCAATGGCGTCCTCTTATTATCAACCGCCTCGTACTAGTAAGTTTGTCTAACTATGTTGTATAAAGTTTATATGCGTATGTTTAAAATTAAACTTGTGTATCTTAACTGTTAACAGACTATGAAGCAGACGAAGTGTGACCAAGCTGAAGAATTTACTCGGTGATCCACTAGGCGGTGCATTTTAGCTCATGGACCTATTCGGGGTTTCTTGCTTTAATAGCTTTATTCAAGAGACAAATGTTGCTTCACTTAACATAATGAAATTTGCAACTACTTGCACTTTAGCAATTAATTTTGAAGCAACTTTTACTATCTTTGAAGCAAACTGTGTAGTGTAGGTAATATACATTTGTGCTGCTGTAGGGAAGTGATTTCTTGAGGTTATCTCTTTTTCATTTGCTGCAATTAAAAAGCAGATAACCCCATGAAAACATTTCCCATGTACCACAACACAAATATATATTACTTGCACTACACAGTTTGCTTCAAATATATTAAATGTTGCCTCAAAATAAATTGTTGAACTGCAAGAAGTTGCAATTTTTATTACGATAAGTGAAGCAGCATTTGTCACTTGAATAAAGTTAATAAGCATGAAATCCCGAATAAGTCCATGAGCTAAAATGCATCCAACTAGTGGATCAACAAGTAAATTCTTAACCAGAAATTAAGTAAAAACCTTCGGCTTGGACATGTTATGATCGATATGCAATTCGGACACGTTGTTGCTATGTTCGTTATGATATTTGGGTATGTTATTGTTATGTAATTCAGATATGCTATTGTTATGTAATTCGGATATGTTACAGTGGATGGAAAATATTGTGGATATGGAACTTTAATTATATATGGCTATAGCTCGACAACAAGGAAGACATGCACAGGTGAAACAGGTGTGACAGATGTCTGGCTATTTTTCCAGACGTTTGAGAGTAGAAAAAGAAAGCAATCTGAATATCAATCAGATGTCTGAAATTTTAACCTGACGACTGGATTTCTCTACGGTCTAAAGTAAAATGCCTAAAGATGAATTCAGATGTCTAGATATTTTATCGAGATGTCTGAAAGTGTTCTCCATCTATAAAAAACTATCTACAGAAGAATTTAGAAGTCTGATATTTCATCCAGACGTCTGGATTTTTTTGGGTTTAAAGTAATATGCCTGAATAAATATTCAGTCGTCTGGTTAGTTTAGCTGGACGGTGATAGATTTCTTAAGCTAGAGAATTATATCTGCAGAAGAATACAGACGTCTGATATTTTAAACATACGTTTGGATTTTTTGTGAGCCTAAAATATTAATCCTGTAGAAGTACTCAAACGTATGGGTATTTTATACAGACGTCTTATATTTTTCTAGGCCTATAATATTATACCTGAATAGGTATCCAGACATAGCTAGTGATATATTTACTCAAGTATTCCTTCGCAATCTTCCCTAACATAGCCAAGATCCTCGGCAACATCATCAATCTCCATATCGGTTTCTTCAAAATTTTCGATATTCATGTTAAATTCCTCAAACGAGTCATCTGTATCTATTTCATGAAAAGTTCTTGACGGTGCCCTCATCACACCATACCAATTAGAATCATTATCTTCCCTTGAATAGAAAATTTGTTTTGCTTGAGATGCAAGGATATACGGATCTTTTGAAAATGAAGCTTGATTTTGTTGTAAATTGACAAGGGTAAATCCATCTTCTACCTTTGCACCATTTCCTAAATTTGTCCAATGACACTTAAAGACAGGAACATAAAAGGCATGATAGTCTAACAAAAATATATCGGTCAACATCCCATAATAAGTAATCATGTCAACCATTTGGGAAATATCTTTTGCGCTAGCCCTATAAATGGTGGTTGCATCATAAGTGACTCCACTATTTTGAGTTTTTCTATCAATATCTTTTGTGTGAAAACATTCTCCATTGATGATATAACCTGTACAAGACAATGCACTACTCCTTGGACCATAGGCGATCCATTTTAACATTGTGTCGTGATCGTTCGCATCATAAGGTATCTGTAAATGAAATTATTATTTATGTTAGATCTCGATAATAATATATTCAAAATTAATAAGAATACATTTTAAAATTCAACTCACTTTCTTCTTAATCCAATCGGCAAAGTTATTTGTGTGGGTTTTCCAAAGTAAGGTCACATTTTTTTCTATGCGCTTGTTTGAGTGTTGCAACTCCTTAAGATGCAAACTATTGTAAAAGGAAAAAAACAGATAAATTGCACTATAAAAATAATTGAACAACAAAACAAAATGCACTAGTCACTTACTCTACAAATGGTTCCAGTATAGCCATATTCGTTAGCATAGCCAAATGAGCAGCTTGTTTCTCGTTCTCGGACAGTGTAATTATTTTGCATGCTGAAGTTGGTCGTCCTTCAAGTATGGCATCATTTTCATAATCTTCATTTCGGACTTCCTTCTCTTCTATTTTTCCTGATTTCTTTAAGAATTCTTTAAAATATTTCATGCACTCCTCTGCAAGATAGGATTCTCAATACATCCCTCAAGCCGTGCAGTGTTTCTTACATAATGTTTTAGTGTCTTCATGTATCTTTCAAATGGCTACATCCAACGAAAATGGACCAGTCCACATAATATGGCTTCTTTTCCAAGATGAACCGTCAAGTGTATCATTATATCAAAGAACGAAGGTGGAAAATATCTTTCAAGTTCACATAAAATTAGAATAATCTCATCATCAAGATGTTGTAGTTTTTCTCTATCAAGAACACGTTGGCATAATTTATGGAAGAACAAACATAAACGAATTATTGCTTTCCTTGGCTTCTTCGGTAACAATCCTCTTATTGCAACCGGCAACAACTGTTGCCCTTAGGACATGATAGTCATGTGACTTCAAACCACTAATTTTTCAATTCTCCAACGGTATAGAGCTCTAGAAATTCGAGCAATTCGCATCAGGTCCCTTAAAATCATACAGTCTTTTACAAAAAAAATATTTCTTCAGGTTTGGACAATGTATATGGAGCAGGTGGAAGAAATGTTTTTGTTCCACGAGATTGTGCATAAAGGCCACGTCGAATTCCCCACTCTTCTAAATCTTTTCTACAATTAATTCCATCTTTCGATTTGTTATCATGCAGCATCGTAGTTATTACGCTTTCACCAACTTTTTTTCTACATGCATTACGTCTAAATTATGACGCATTGGCAGTTCCTACAAAAATCAACAATGTTAAATTTTATTATTAAAGAACTGTATTATTAATTAATGAAAAATAATAAACTAACCTCCCAATATGGTAAATCAAATAAGATTGATCGTTTTTTCTACCTTGATAGCTCTATATTCACAAGATCACCATCTTCACCTCTATTTATTTTTTTATTAGTATTTTTTCTCTTCCTACTCTCCTGCTTAATTTTTTCTTCTTACCCTTCCTATTCTTGCTATTATTATTATTTACATTTTTGATTTCTTTCCCAATATTATTCAGAAAATGTTTCGAAATAGCAGAGATGTTTCTTCGAGTCAAAACTCTAGGTCTACGACCATTTTCTGTAGTATTATCAAACCAGGTTTTTTTTTTTATTTCTCAATGAATCTAAAGGGGGTAAAAATCTCCTATGACCCATATAACCGCTCTTCCGACTATGTTTCAACCATCGATGGTGAGTATTGATACTGCATAATGGACAACCATTTTTACCTTTCACACAACATCGAGCAAGATTTCCATACGTTGGAAAGTCATTTATCGTCCATAGTAAAATCATTCTCATGTTAAAAAGTGATCTACTAAAGGCATCATAAGTTTGAACTCCATTACTCCACAAATGTTGCAAGTCTTCATTTAATGGCTCCAAATATACGTCAATATCATTTCCTGGTTACTTTGGACTAGGAATCAACAATGGTAAGATGATATTTTCTTTTTTCATGCATAACATTAGCGAGAGGTTGTATGTCACAAGCATCACATGCCAACAACTATATTTGGAACTCATTATCATAAAAGGATTAACACCATCTGTAGTAAGACCAAGTCTTATATTTCGTGGATCAGCTGCAAACGATTCCCATTTCTTATCTACTACATTCCATGTTATTGAATCCATAGGATGGCGTATTTTCCCATCATTGCTTTTATTACTAAAATGCCATCTTAAATCTTCTGCCGTATTTTGAGATCTAAACATTCTTCTAAATCTAGGAATGATTGGAAAATATCTCAAAACGTTAACCGGAATGCCATGCATAATTTCACTGATACGTTCATTCTTCTTCCATCTTGACACACCACATTTATGACAACTTTCCAAATCTTTGTACTCTCTTCTAAAAAGGCAACAATCATTTTGACAAGCATGAATTTTTTCAAAACCCATATCGAATATTTTGAGAAACTTTTTTACCTCATATAATGTTTTCGAAAGTACATTATCTTTTGGCAACATAATTGTTGCACATTTAGAAGTTTATCGAAGCCGGTATAAGACAAACCAGTCTCACATTTAAGATTATACAAGGCGAGGATGGCAGATAATTTTGTTTGATCGGTACAATCAGGATACAATGGGGCTTTTGCTTCTTCGAAATTCCTTAACAAATTATTCTCTCGTTTTTGTGCGCTATCTTCATCTTTATCATCATCGAAAAAAGTATAATTGATGAAATCTTCATTTTCGTAATCGATAGCTTCAAATAAATCATATATGTCATCGAACTTAATATCTGTGCTTATATTTATATGCTCATCGTGACAATACCACCTACTTGTCTTATATACATGATCCATTCCTTTTATAATCAGATGCTCAACTACCACCTTCTCATATTGATGACTAAGATTTCGACAATCTATGTAAGGACATAGAATTTTTTTCTACATTTCCAGAATTTTTCATAGCGGTATCCCCAAACTTCCGAGCTCCTTACTGATACTCACTACTAGTTCTTTGAAAACAAATTATCTTTTAGCTTTCATCAAAATATAGGATATGATTTTCAAACTACATTTATGTTGAGAATTATGTAGTTACCTGTGTAGATTCACCCAATTTTTATCCATCATCGTCTACTACATAAGCAAGCAAATTTCTAAATTTTGAAGTAATATTCTGTTGTTGAGTACAATCAAATTAACAAAACTACTAAAATAAAATAGTGATACTAAATGAGACATAGCAACTTATAAACTGCTAATAACACAGTCAACATTTTCAGCAAGCATACCAGATGTTAGAAAAAACTGAACATCGACTAATCGATGAAAAAGATAAAACAATCAAGGCAATGCTTACAGCGACTTAAGGACGACGAAAACTGAATGGGATCTATGGGTCCGACCTCCACTGGAATGGAAATTCCTCCACTGGCACCGATTGCCTTCCGTTATGACAATCGAGAGACCAAAAGCAACTATGCCAAGTGACTGGAGATTTGACAGCGAGACGGAGACTAGGAGAAGAACGAAAATTGGATGGAAAATTTGTAATTGAGAATTTAATATTTTGGGGAAATATTAAGGATTCGCGGTCGATTTTAGTAATAGTGGAGGGAAGTGAAAATTCATTCCCGCTTAAATTTATCTCAACGTTTTAAGATAAAACCAACGTACTCCTGCTTGATTTCTACAGCATGGAGACCAAAACGTTGTGAGTTGCAATTGTAGATAACTCCTTTTCTTGTAGTGAACCCTCATGCTCTTCGCCCTTCTACGTCCATCAATGGAAATTATGTCTCCATCCTTATTGATACAGGATCCACCACGACTACTTACACCCGAAGACGACCAGATTTTTGGGTCTCGAGATTGAGCAATTGCCTTCTTTTGTGGTTACCGTCGGCAACGGAGAAAAAATATCGAGCTCTGGAGAATGCCGAAAAGTAACCGTAACAATTCAGGGGCACGTATTTTCTATTGATTTCTTTTAATTAGAAATCATGGGATCTGATGCGGTGTGTGGAATCCAATGGTTGGAACAATTAGGCCCATTCACACTGTATCACAACAAATTAACGATGGCCTTCTTCCTTAATCAGCAAGTTATTCGTCTTACCGGGCTGGCCCTGAACGGCATCCCAAAACCACTTTCTCTACAACAATTAAAACGTTGTGATGCCACTTTCGCTATTTCTAACTTTTATTACCTCCAATTTCAGTCCAATAGAGGCCCAACTGAAGCAAGCCCAAAAGCCCTTGATCCACAACTTCAAACAGTCCTAGCTGACTTCGACCATATCTTCAAAAAACTATCCACGTTACGCCCAAACCGCCCACTAAACCACTATATAAACCTCATACCCAGTTCTGAACCAGTTACCACCAAACCATACCACTACCCCTATTTCCAAAAAAAAAAAAAAAAAAAAAATCGAATGCCAATTCCAAGAGATGTTATAATCCAAAATCATCCAACCATCCACTAGCTCATTCTCTTCCCCCGTCTATTAGTCAAAAAAAGATGGATCATGGCACTTTTGCGTCGACTATAGAGCCATAAGCTCAATCACCATTAAAGACCGCTTTCCAATACCAACAGTTGACAAATTGTTCGACGAACTTTATGGCTCTATATTTTTTCTAAGTTAGACCTTAGAAGCGGATATTTCCAAATTCGTGTCTACCCACCCGATACCCCTAAAACTGCTTTTTGTACCCACGAAGGTCACGAATTCTTGGTCATGCTATTTGGCTAAACAAATGCCCCATTCTCCTTTCAAGCCACAATGAATAATATCGTTCGACCATACTTGAGGAAATTTATCTTAGTTTTTTCGATGATATACTTGTTTATATCTCATTGTGGAGTGATCATCTAACCCACCTTTAAACAACACTCAAAATCCTAGACCAACATCAACTCTTTGCAAATTTGGCTAAATGTAATTTTGGTCTTGTTGAATTGGGCTATTTGGGCCATAACATTTCAGACCAAGGGGTTAGAGTGGACCCGAACAATATTGAGGCAATGTTACATTGGCCTAAACCAACGTCAATTACAGAAGTAAGGCGATTTCTTGGGCTAACCAGTTATTACCGGCGATTTATAAAACAATATGCATCAATTGTAAGCCAATTAGCAGACTTTTTAAAGAATAATAATTTTTCTTGGAGCCCAGAAGCCTGTTTGGCCTTCACCCGATTAAAACAAGTCGTTACTAATACCCCAGTTTTGTCTCTCCCGAACTTCAATAAGCCATTCACTATCACTACGG
Source organism: Allium sativum (assembly GCA_030737875.1). Lineage (NCBI taxonomy): Eukaryota > Viridiplantae > Streptophyta > Magnoliopsida > Asparagales > Amaryllidaceae > Allium > Allium sativum. Next base: position 485,939,361 of record CM060912.1, on the reverse strand, counting down.
ATGCCTCTGCCTCCGCCATCGGCGCGGTCTTATCACAATCTCAACATCCTATTGCCTATTTCGGCCTCAAACTACCTTCTCCTCTCTAAAAAATCTTCAACTTATTCAAGTGAAATGTTTGCAATAACAACAACAATAAAAAAATGGCGTCATTACTTGGCCGCCCATTTCAGATTTATACTGATCATCAAAGCTTACATCAATTAACATCGCAGGTAATCCAGACGCTGGAGCAATAGAAGTGACTCACTAAGCTTTTATGGTTTGACTTCACCATTCATTATCACCTAGGGAGACAAAACACGGTGGTCAATGCCCTTTCTCGCTTCACCACGGACGCAACAATGCAGGCGATCTCCGGTCCAATGTTTCCATTGCTTCAAGAGATCCAGAACGCACTACAGCAAGATGCGACAACCAAAGAAATCATTTCACAACTAGAGGTAGGTAATTGCTCTAAAATTAACTATCACCTGCGAAATAACTTGTTATTTTGGGGTGATCGAATCCATGTACCGAATGACACCACACTTCAACATAAAATTATTGCCGAGTTTCATAACTCCAAAATTGGTGGGCGTTCAGGGATCAAAGGGCAAATTTCCAGAGTTGCCATGAATTTTTTCTAGCTAAAGCAAGCCACGATAGTTCAATTATTCGTTAAGCAGTGCCCAACATGTCTCCAAACAAAGCCAGATAACTCTCCTTACAAAGGCCTATTCCAGCCATTGCTAATTCCAGCATAAATTTTTGAAGACATATCGATGGACTTTATCACCCATCTACCACAATCAGCCAGGAAATCAACAATTTGGGTGATTGCCGATCGATTGTCTAAATATGAGCATTTCAGTGCACTACCAAGTACCGTCACTGCTCCTCAACTAGTAGCACACTTTCTTCAAGAATATGTTCGCTTACATGGCTTCCCGTGTTTAATCTTTTCCCACAGAGAACGTTTATTCATGAGTCAATTTTGGAAAGAGTTATTTCGGTTCCATGGCACAAAACTTAATATGAGTAGTGTGTACCAGCCCCAAATGGAAGGCCAATCCGAAGTAGTGGTTCGATGTCTCGAAAATTATCTATGGGCAGTAGTCGGAGATATTCCAAACAAATGGACACGCTGCCTTCCATGGGAAGAATGGTGGTACAACACGACTAAGTACTCTTCATTACTTATGTCTCCATTTCAGGCACTCTATGGTAGGCTACCTCTAGTAATTTCCAACTATGTTTTATCCTCTTCTTAGTTACCTGACTTAACCGAATGGGCTGCATCACGAGACCAACTCCTCCACGTGATTAAGACAAACCTCCTCAAAGCACAAACAAGAATGAAGAACCATGTTGATCAGAAAATAACAGAAAAGTAGTTCAATATTGGATCTTGGGTATTCGTAAAATTGCAACCATACTGTTAACGATATTTTTCGTCAACACCGGATATAGGTAGACTGGGGTGGATCTAAAGGAGGAAATGGTGGGTGGGCTGTTTTATGGATTAAATCAAGTCGCCGCCCTAGAAGTGGAATCGGAGAAGGAGGGGTTTGCCAAGGGTAATCATGACGGATTTAGACCTAGGGACAAAGCGTGTTTTTCCTATTCGAGGGTGTATTTAGGAGGGAATCTAGCTTTAATCTGAAAAAGAAAACAAATAATATGTGATGATCAGAAAATGGTAATACAATTATAGAGAAACTTTCTTGTAATAGATTCCTTTTTATTCAATATTCACTGAGAGTACATGAATGTCATAGGGAGGATGCCCTCACTGATCCCTCTGCTAAATTAATTTTTAAGAGTACAATTGTTTAGAAGGCCAAAAAAAATCCCCCTTGAATGTGACATTTGGGGTCTTATTTATAGTGGTTCGGTGCTCCTTCCGTTGATGGGCTATTGGATCTACGAAAATCTTTGCCAGTTGCTTTTTTTTCCTGAGTTTCGGGTGCTCGCCTTTTGGCCACTCTTGGAGTGTCAGTCATGGTCCTTGGATGAAATTTGAGCCTTCGGCAATGGTTCTGAGAATAGGATCTCAGGTATAAGCACTCGGATGTAGGCCTCCGACTTTATCGTGAATACTTAGAGAGGCTTGCTCTCATATTGTATGTTGATAACTACCGGTTCGAAGCCTCCATGGGTTTCGGTACTAAGTGAATTAGTATGGGTAGCCTGTATGTAACAACCCGTATTTTTCGATAACGTGTTAAGACGAGAATCAAGGCAGAATTTAATTTTAAATTCTGAATCAAGTAAAACGGGCTATGCCATTGCGTTCGTCTCGGAAAAATACGCGAAATAGAGTCCGAGTTTTCGAAAATCGAAGTCCGTATGACCAAGATATGGCCTCGCGAAGTTTCACGAAAAATTCCCAAATTAAAGTATACTTAATTAAGTGAAATGGGTTGCGCAGAGAAATATATATATATTGATATATATATATATATAATTGAAAATTAAATAAATAAATATGCAAAAATGTTCAAAACAGCGAATTGGGAGAGGGCAATAACCGAACCGGCCGATTTTTGAGGTCGACCCGAACCCGCTGGGTCGACTAGGGGTTAATCCAGGGTGTTTGGCTGTCAACCCGTGGGCCGATTCGCTCAAATGCAGATTTTGCATTTGGATGGTTCTCATGGTTCATCTTTAATCTAAAGGCCCTAGATGGTTCCTACACTTGAATTCTTCCCCAAGACATGCTTTGATGGCTTGGATTGAATCTAGGTTTAATCCTATGGCCTAAAACACTTGCCTAATCTATAAATAAGACCCTAACCTATCCTAAATCCTCATTATTCATTCATGCAACTAAACTATGGCAAAATTTTACCTCTCATGGCCTCCACTCTCTTCATAAAATTTCTAAATGGTTTCTATGAGAGATTTTCCATGCATACAAGTGTTTTCAAGCTTGTATGAGTGTCATTAGCTTGCATTCAAGTCAAGTTTCTATCTTTGCATCATAAAGCAAGGGTTTTGATCATTTTGGCTCAAGGGTTTTTATGTTAGAGCTTGAATTTTGGGTCTATTTGATTGCATAAAGGCTTTGTCATATCTTTTGTGCCTTCATAGCAATGTAAGCCCTTTCCCTACTCTTAGATATTAACTATGAAGTTAAATGTTCATGTTGCAAGTTTGGGTTTGATCATTGAGTATGATACATGCTATCATGTCATGCAAGTTTATGAAGTCATTATCTTGATCTTGTGAGCTAAAAGCTACAACCTTTATGTTGAAATGTTGCATTAGGCAACATGAGAACCCTCATAACCTTTATGTCAACTTGCATATGAAGTCATAACCCTTATATGATGATATATGCGAGTTACTAGTCATCATTCCATATCTTTTGTCACCATGATTCGCTTATGTGCCAAGTTTGGGTTTATGCATGTTTTGAGGCTTAAGAATGTAACATGCAAGTTAATGAACACATTTGTGCCTCATTTGCCACCATGATTAACTTGTGGCTTAATATCCATTTTTGTCATGCCTTTGCCAAGTCTCTTCTTTTAATCCATTATGTTGTCGCGAACGTATATGCGAGTTTAAAAGCATTGGGTTATGTTATGGGTAATTTCTAATGACATGAAAATACAACTTGAAAACATGACTTGAAATATAACATGGAAGTTGACATGTAAGTATGCATAAAAACATAAGCTTGGGAATTTACCTATTAAGTTAGGTCTACCCTTTGGGAATTTAACTATTAAGTTAGGTCTACCCAAATGCTTGAAAACTTGTAACATGTTTTGGGAAACATGATGGACATGACACTTAGATAATATAAGTGTGGCCAACTCGAGGTTGGGTTGAGTTTGCAACGTAAAACTACCTGGAACCGACCGGCCTAACTAGTAGTTGCAAACAATAGGACCCAATGTGAGAAGTTGGTCATGTTGTGCTTGAACCCGAGGTTAGACCAAGTTGTGGTGTAAAGCTACCCGGAACCGACCGGCTTAACTAGTAACCACAACAAAGTCTAATGTGAGAGGTGAAGGTGCATTAAGTAATTAATGCCACATGATAGGGTTAAGTTAATTTGATTAATGACTCTTAACCAAATATGACATGGACAAATGGGTTAAGTAATTTGATTAGGCTAATGATACTTAACAAAACATGACAAGGTTGGGTAGGTTAAGTAACTTGATTTGCCTAATGACACTTAACCATTTTTATATGACTAGTGGATGGGGTTAAGTTAACCAACACTTAATCAATCCAACGCGATAACTTGGTAAGGTTAAGTAAGTTTTCTTAATGACGCTTAACCGAAAAATATGGTTAACGAATGGGGTTAAGATTAGACTCAACCAGTCTAAACATAGAAATCGGATGGGGTTAAGTTAGCCTAGACTTAATTAATCCCACTTGGTAGTTTAATGGGGTTAAGTTAAACACTTAACTAATCTAAACATGATGAATTGATGTGGTTAAGTGACCTATACTTAACCAATCTAACTCGTGAATTTATTGAGGTTAAGTTAACCTATACTTAACCGATCTAACGTGAAAACATGATAAGGCTAAGTCACGAATCGCTTGAATACACTTGACCGATTTGACTGAGTAAATTGATAGGGTCAAGTTAATATATACTTAACCAATCTAGAATGATAATTGGACGAGGTTAAGTCGTGAATTGCTTAATACATACTTAACCAACGTGAGCATGGTTTGTAGGGTTAAGTCTTGGACTTGGATACTTAGCCAATTTTGACATGATTTGAAGACGGGTTAAGTCTTGGACTTGGATACTTAGCCAATTTTGACATGATTGGTAGACGGGTTAAGTCATGAACTTAAGTGACACTTAATCCATTATGTAAACCCTAGTTCTGAGGATAGGGGATAACCGTAGTTAACAAGGATAACGGGAATAAGGCTAAGTGGTAAACCTTAGTTGAGGAATAACTAAGTAATGATTCTTAGTCAAGGAAATTTAGACCAGTTCATAGATAGATGAGTAACCTGATACGGTAGGTCATCATTTAAGTATACGAGTAGGAGCAAGTATCTGATTTAGATAAAGGCTCCAGCGAACTGGGTGATGAAGCAGCGGCTTCGGGGAACGTGAGGATATTCTTGGTATCCCTCTTTGAGCTGCCAGGTGATTATACTAGGCTCATGAGAGGTTAAGGTCTGCGTTAGAAGAGCCAAGAGTATGCCTTGGTTGCTATGCGAGCGACCTAAAGACGGGGATGGATAGGGGATAGTCGACGATACACGGTCGTACCCTAGATAGCATTTCGTCAGGCTACCTACCATCTTTGGTCAAGCGTGTACGTACGGAAAGGCAGAGAACACCCAATAGACCATAATTGCTATCTAATTATGGTTGCGGTAAGGCTAGGATTGTGGGTTGGCCAGTAGTGTGTTCTCATACAGGATTTATCCTGTCTTGTCTTTCACTAGTTGAGGGAGGGGTCGCGTGGGACCATAGCCACGTATAGAAAAACAGACCTTAGCATCTGCATCGGCAGATAAATCGAAAGCTCCAGACCGAGTCCTGTATTTCTCGATCTGCCCTGTGACAGGACTCGGATGGCACGATGTGATACATGTGCATACAGTCATGGAAAACGATTCACGATGAATGCATGGGAAAAAGGGCGCGGTTGACGGTTAGCGTAAATCCCAGTGGCCCTGGGTGGTTGAACCAAAACCGAGATACGAAAACGTGCAATAGGTAAGCGTAATCCCTAGTGGCCCTAGGTAGCATAAGTCCTAGTTGTACAAACGATAATTCATGTTGGAAGACCCTAGCTAGGTTTAGGGTAACAGTCCAAACCGATCTTAAGGATCATGGAACTATGTTAAAGTAATGTAGAATCTCATGGGAAAGCCCGTATGGTCTACGGCAAGGGACTGAACATTTACATGGAATAAAACATACAAGTTGAGTAACCTATATATGCGATATATTAGGTTGACATGGACCATTACACGACTTTTGAGTGAGGGTCATTCTTGGTTAACACATGATACGGTGGGGATACTAGTACGGTAGGTGCAGAGCTAAAATGCAGGATAGATATCATGGGACGTTATACATGATAGATATCTTGGGGATATTATACTTGATAGAAACCTGACGATGTGATACCTTGTTTTATCTTAACATCGTAATTTATCATGACACCTTAGTTTATCTGAGTTCAGTAGTTCATCCTGTTATTTTGATTTAGCTTATCTATCTTGTCATCATGCTTATGTTCATCTCAGTTTCTCATGTCAGTTAACTTTACTAGTTTTTATGCTAATAGTAGATAGGGCTTACTCAGTCTTTTTGACTGACCCGTTTTGTTTTGCCTCTTTTCTTCCGTTTCCCCCCCAGGTTACAGGGAGGAAATACTGTTGTTTAGTTCGGACTTCTTCTGCTTGAAGGTCATCATGGATGGCTTGGACTTTTCTTGGCTAATGGCTACTTTACTGTTTTTACTTGGGGAATAATTTATGAAAATGTCTTTATGCTTCTTTACTATTGCAAGACAGGTTTTGATGTACTCTGATGTAAAAGGCTTTAGACCTTATTTATTCATGTTATGAAAGTTTGATTTTACTTCCGCTATTTTTATATGTTCTGTCTTGTGATATTTCTGTGCATGTTTACCAATAATGCCCCTCTAAAGCTAGTGCATTCCTTTGCGAGTGACCCTAGCGGAGGCGGGGTGTTACACTGTATATCCGCTTGGGTCTCGGTTAGCCTTTCGGTGAGACTTTTGCGGTAGCCTGGGTTCCCAGGGGATGGTTCCTCGTCCTTTCGGTATCCGTGTAGTAGGTGCACCAGAAGTTGGTTCTGGATGGCCTTCACGTTCTTTCGGTTTAGTGCCTTCGATGCTTCTGTCTTCAGGTGTGTCGACATTCGGGCCGGTCATTATTGAAAATTCCTTTGGGCTTTATTTATCAGGTTTATTGCTTCTGGGTTACTTGGCTTTAGAAGTTGGTGGTTCCTCACACGGAGTCTTTCGTTGAGCTGATACTGTTGGAAGAGTCTTGTTGGATTAACCCTGGCGGATAGACCATGTCGGTTATATCCCACAGTTCTTTACAATCTTTTTCCTTAGGGGGAGAGTAAAGGCTTTGGATGATGTGGCTTTTCGAATTATTTCTTCTTATTCCTGTCCTTCTTGGTATCTAGCTCCCACTTTCTATTGGGCCTCCTGCGAGCCTTCGGTCATCTGAATACCCCTTCACCGCCATCTCACTCTGCTGTTGATTTTTGGTAGTAGCATTTGCGCCCCCCCTTTTGTGAAGGGGTGTTTTCGATTTTCCAAGTAAAACTCTTTGTCTTTTTCGAAGCGTCATATTGAAGTTCTTCGATCTTCCTTGGCAGGGGAGCATTGATTGGTCCTTGTTTGTGTAGTGGGGATTTAGGTAAATATCCTAGCACAATTACCACTGCTTCTTCACTTTTACCTGCAACATTAATTTCTCGAGCCAGATTATTTGTCCGTTGAGGATTTGAGGCTTATCGTAGGATGTTCCCTTCTTAAACCTTTGATAAACGTTCCTGTTTTACTTTTTAATCGGGGGGTTGAATTATTTGCCCGAATTCGTTTATGATTCTGCATATCGGATACGAATTGTTCGTACCTTAATAATATGAGGGCAATTTATGGTAATTAATCTATATGCCCTTTTTCCCTAAATATCACTTCTAGGGTTAGGGTCATGCAACTGTATCAGAGCTTGTTTTTTGAAATGGTGTGTCGGATTTACCACAACATTCATTATTTCAACAACTCGTTACTATTAGGTTTAAGCGCAATCACTTCCAAATGTTCTAATGAGTGGGATATAAACTTTATATGTTCACGAAATTATATCATCTGGCAGTGTTATGTCTGATAAGATGAGTTCCATTTATCATCCGTTGATGCTCGTGGTCTCTATTGGAGGGGAAAGTCTCTTTTCTTGAAGAAATCGTTGGTACTTCTCAAGATGACGTTAGTTCCATTCTTGCTAGTTTTGGGATGGACAATGTGGAGGCTATTCCTGCTACTGGCCGTCATGACATCATGCATCCTCCTGAGGGATACTTTGCCTATTCAGCCATTCATGTCTGACACGGGGGCTTCTTTCCCTTTCCCCCCTTTGTGCTTCAACTTTTGCAGGATTTGGGAGTCGCGCCAATTCAGCTTCTACCCAGCACCTACACATTACTCTTATGCTCGGAGGTACTTACTCTGGAATTGGGTCAGGCTTCTCTTGCGTCGAGTCTTGTTCGTCATCTGATGCGCTTTTAGAGGGATGTTGACTTTCGCTTATTCCATGCTACCCCTTTGCGGAAGATCATCAATGATGGTGTGGGCAAGGTTATGCCTTAGGAAGACCAATTCTTCTTCTTTAAATGTCCTGTCGGTGTTTCTGGTCAAATTGCTGATCGTAGTAAGCCCCCTTAACCTTTCGTAGGTGGTTATCTTCCCATTTGTAATGTACCCTTAATTCCCTTCTTTCAGATTTTACTTCTGAGAGAGTGTCCTTAACCGAGAACGAATCTTGCGTGTTTAAGCTTATCTTGGAATTCCTCGAAAAGCCGCCGAGTTGGTCCGCTCTACTGACCAAGGATAAAATGCATCTTTATAACATTCTCCCTCACGGACAAAAGATATTGGGGCACCCACCTATCCGTCTTCCTACTACTAATCGCTTGTTGGCAAGTTCGGAGGTGTTCGCTTCTTCAGCTCCTTTATCCTTAGGTATATTTTATTGATTTAACAGAATGTGACGATCGGGAATTTCGCTCGATCCGTATCGGTCGCTAAACTGATCAAGACCGTTTGAAACCCCTGATTGCTTTGAGAATACGACAAATTGGAACACAAACAGAAGAACATTTCATTGTTTATTACAATAATTCATCAGAATACAAGAATATACAGAGTATAAACAAATATTAGATAGAAAATATCAGAGATTTAAATTACATTTAAATACATCGCAGCGGAAAAACAATACAAAGCACAACTGAAAACAGATACACGGATACAGAGCTTTCCGAATATCATTCCAGCTGTAAACCAGGTTCCTGCGAATATAAATCTGCAAAACCAAAACTACTAGCTGCCCGTGTCAAAATAAGGGCACCTAGAGTTTAGGTTAATACACTAAACTCCAGGTTAGTCATGTGACTGGTGTTAAAACTGAAACAATTATTAATCTTTATTTTAAAGTTAGGTAAATCAAGGGACCACGCCATATAACATGGAACAGGTTTCCTCCTAAGAATACCAGTGCATAAAACAACAGCGCAATGCTAAATAAAGAACAATGAAGCTATTATAAGACCCAGGTCCCATCACACAATGCAACACAAGCCGGAGGATAGGGTTTTACCTTATAATAGCCAAAGCATGCTTGATACGCTAAATTTCATGTTTTATTATTACTATAAGTGTATAGTGTCAAAACAATTTCAATCATAAGTATCAATCATAGATGGCATAAGTGCCCCATACCACTATGTCGCCATATATAGGTATACAATCAAAACCGCAAAGTCACGTATTGGAAGTTGGATTTCCATCGTGAACCAAGGCAAAAGATAGTCCTTACCGATTCGAGGGCCTCTAGTCCGCCCCTCAGGTCAGAGCTCGAGTGACCTTTGGATCGTCAGGGTCGGTCCATCGATGTGGATTAAAAGGCCTGAACACTGCATTTCCCCACCCTTTGGGGCGTAAATGAGCCAAATGACTCCATCGGCTCCACACAGTCACCGATATATCTGAGGCGCCTCGTAACCCAACAACCACATAAGTCAAACTCATCAGGGCGTGTTAAACCACTGACGCCACTTCTAACTAGAAAGAAATGCATGCCCTCCCTGATGTCGTCTCCCGTTTCTGATTCACAACCGAGGTGTGAGGCTCACGAATTAACGCTACATAAAGCTATGCCACACAGTCCGTGCTTTGATCATCAACCACAAGACTTTGCTTTTCAACAAAAGCCTTGATTATTTGCCACTTAGGCATGCCACACAGGCAATTCACTCCATGCGATTGATATCCATCAATATATAACCCCTGAGCTCGTACGTTTCAGAGAAGGGCGTTAAGCAAGAGAATAAATTCTCCGCCGCCAAACAGATATATATTTAATAGAAATCAATCACACAGAATAAAATCCAATGTCAGACACACAGTCCATTTACAAGTTCATTCTGGGTCTGAACGAAACCGGAGGCACCTTGTACCCCGCATATCCATCGATCTCCAAGTACGTCTGGACGATCACCAACTGATTCCCTCCTCTTAGGTGTACAGCCCAATCAAGATCATCAGTAATCACCCAAACGATGTGAAGACCTCCGGTCTTCAACCACCGTCTTCATCTTCGACTAATCATCGTATCAATTATTCAGAATGGGATAAACCCGGTCTTTCCGAATAAATCGCGTATTTTATAAACAAGTGTTACACAAACACAACATACGCCTCATTCCAATTCAGAATATTCTTTTATTCGAATATTCTCACACTTTGGGAAAGGTTCCCATTAATTTTATCAAAGATAAATTCTTTAAATTTATTCTTTAATCTCCTTTTGAATATCAATTCAAATTAGTCGGGATTAGCGAACCACACCGAAGTAATCATTTATTTTATTTCCCAATCCCAGCCTATTCATCCCAAGAAGTAAAACTGGTAATACTTCATATCTAACACCACGGTGTTATCGGTAAATTCAATTACCATTTCACGTTCAAATCTAATTAAATATTTAACTATCACTTGGAGCAAAACTGGTGATACTCCATTCTCGATTATTTCAATCTAATTAAAGATTCATTAAAACTCCACTTGGTTTTAATCTTCCCAATAATCACTATCAACGATTATTTAACTTGGAAAATCATATCCTGTCTTTAACTGGGTTAAAGAACCAATGTCATTTAAAACATGGTTCACGATAAACCCCAAAATTCAATTCAAATTCAGTTCCAATTAAATACCATTTAATTGGTATACTTCATTAAATCTAAATAAAAAGATTTAATCTTTTTCTCAACTGGGTTTAAGAACGGTGTAAATGAAGACACCATTCACGACAAACCCAAATCCCATTTGATATTAAATACAAGGCTCTGAATAGAAAATATATCGGCTTATATTCAATATCAAATTCTACGACCAACAAATATCGTATTGGAAATAACGATATAAATATATCTTTCAAATTTCCATAACAATATCTATATAATCACGAAATCCAACATCGAAATATTCCAAAGGCAATTTCTATTCAAATTCATTTCCACTTTATATTTTGGAAATTCTGGTTATTTTCAAAACCAGTTCAAATCCACTTTATTTATTTCAAAAATAAATGGGATTATAATTCTAGTTCAAAACTAGTTCATTTCGATAAAAAACTATTTTTAACTTTTCAAATATGGAATTTTTCATCCCAATTCTTCACAAATCATTTCTTATGATTTTACACAAATTATTACCATTTTTAATAATTTTATCAAGGCCCGTACAGTCGGATTACATCAACGGCCATCGAACTGCACTTACAGCGACCTTTTTCAAATTTAATTTGGTCATAATTCCAAATCCAACCGTTAGATTTCAAATCTCTAATATTCGTTAGAAAGCTTTTTTTGGTATGAACCCAATGGTTCCGGTTTTAGGAGAATCCGACGGTCAGATCTCCCGTAACGTCCATTCGAAGTCAATGGTCGAAATTCGCGAACTACCGCAGCGCGGCGCGTTCTATTCAGGACATTATATATATATAATATATTATATATATATCGTCGATTTCCTTTAAAACGTATTTAAAAATCGTTTTTAAATTCGTTTTCAAAACGATTTCAACTTCATATTCAATTTCTAATCATAGTTGAATATTCCATATCATCGATATATATATAAATGATAATATTTTCAAAACGTTATATTTTGAATTCAGTTCCTTTTCTATATTCATTTTAAAAACGAATATAATCGATATAAATATCGTTCGCGTCAAAATGGCGCATATCTAACCAACAAGGCTTTATATATTTCAATAACTTCGTTATTCTATTCAACAAATGAATATTTTCTTCAACACATGAATATATATTTTTATTCAACACATGAATATTTATTTTATTCAACACATGAATTTTCTTTCTATTCAACACATGAATTTTCTTTCTATTCAACATATGAATTTTCTTTTACAATATTCCTTATTTTCCAAATTGGAATGAGGCCCAATCAATTACCATATAATGTTAATTATATGGATTCCATACAACACATGTATATAATAGCAATGATAAATAATCAACCATCATCCAAAGTGCACCACACAACTGCATAAGAATTAAATATAAATAATGAATGCTTACACAGTCTGTCAACCCATCGATTGACATACAACTAAACAATCGGGATTAGTGTACGTCAAATATCATCCCAATACCCGTGTGGGGTTTCAAATCAACAAACACAGATTTTTATTTGTGCAGTTGGGCGATGTGTAAAATTTATCGCCCAATCAATATCAGTCAAATCAGTGTACATAAACAAATCGTTCGATTTGTAAATGAATACTTGTTTTACTTCAACACATGAATATATATTTTATTTCAACACATGAATATATATCTTATTTCAACACATGAATTTTTTTTTTTATTTCAACACATGAATATATATATTTTATTTCAACACATGAATATATATATTTTATTTCATTCCACTTCACGCTATCAAATTTCACTACATAGAAATCAAACAAACATGTCATCCATGGTCTGTGGACGACGGGTGTCAGGTGCTGCTAAGCACCGTCTGCATCCTAGTATATATTTCAAACTAGAAATAGAAATGAAAGTGAGGAGTTCTCACCAAGAGCTAAACCAAACGCCGCGACTCTTCATATGTAGAAAATCTTCGCTTTGTTTCCAACGAGATCTGTTCAACACCGTTTGTGTTAAAAATTATATTTTTAACAACGCTACTTCCTATATAAAAATCGAATTTTTATCCTATCGCTATATATATAAAGATTAAACTTTTACTATCTATATAATATAAAAACTGTATTTTTGTTATCTCTATAATATAAAAATCATATTTTTATTCTTTCTATAATATAAAAATCATATTTTTTTTCTAATTAAAAATCATATCTTTATATCGTTTTTCATGAATAAAAATTTCTACTTTATATATTGAAAGATCTCATCCTTAGATTAGTAAAAATCTAATCTTTCCCTATCATAAAAATATAACCTTTAACTTCATAAAAATATACTCTTTTAAACTAGCATCATATATTTTAAAATCAGAAAATAAACAATGCTATTTTGGTATAAAATCAGATTTTAACAATATGCTTAATTACATAACCAAATTTATAAAATAAAATAAACTAAATTTAAACAAAACTCACTGTTGTACTTGGAGTGGGGGAGGATGGCATCGTCGGAGGTTTAGAGGTCGGAGGGGTGGCCGTGGGTCTGGGCGGCGCTAGGGTTTCTGTAGCGGGCTGATTTGGGCGAGAGGAGGTTTTAAACGAGGGCAGAGAGAGGATAGTAGGTCAAAGGGGGTCGGAGGGGGAGAGGCACGAGCGGCGGCGGCCTTAGTAGGGTGGGTAGTGGTCCGGTGAGGCCTGGGAAGGAGGATGACGGAGAGCGGTGCAGTTTTTTTTCTCTTTGGAAAAGTAAACGGGGGGAGGGGGCTGAAGTGGAAAGAGAGAGAGAGAGGGTAGAGGGTTAGTTATAAATTTTATTATTTAAAATTTCCCAAAAAGCAACTTTTAATTTCGACCTCTAAACGAGACCCACCGCTTGTCATCCATAGCTAATTACCCCCATTCTGAACACAATGGGATATGTATCCTAAGCTGGTTCGACTGTTTCGATAGGTTTCCGTTCAAATCAAAATATAAATCTATATATTGAAATTGAACGCGCATTTCAATTTACCGGGGTCACATACGGACTTTAAAAATTCCAGAAAAATTAATTCTAGCTTCGTATTGACGATATGGTCCTAACAAAACTAATTTCATCAAATTCTGAGATCGTTTGAAAAATGGCCATTTTCTGGTCGATCGAAATTGACTGAAACTGTCAAAACACGTTTAACTGTGCCACACTCACATATTGATTCAAAAAATTACGAATTTTGGAATCTAGAAATAACTTGACATCCCGGATCCAACAAAAGTGGTTTCATCGAAAACAAAGGTCGTTTGCAAAATTTCCATTTTTAAGGGCCAGAATTCCATAGCGACTATTCTGAATTTTCAACTGGACATAACTTTTTATTCCCGCTATGAAATTTCAATTTTTCGGATTCGTTGGAAAGATATTCTCAAATAGATTCAAATATTTTTGGTTTCGCTAAAATACGGTTTATTTTAAATCTTGTACATTCATTTGAACTTTGAAATGGAAATTTCAAACTACCACGCCATTTTCAATTCCTTTTGTAATTATAAATAAATAATTATATTCTAATGATGATCTATATAAATATATACGTTCTAATTCTATTAAAAATAAATTTTTCGTCGTTATTATTTAAAATAATTCACTCTAAATATTCAAAATTCACTAAAATTGCCAAAATAAAAAATTTAAATTGGCTCAGATTTCCGAGTTATTACAAACAGTTTCTGTGTTGGTATCTCTTTTTGATACTAACATTTCACGCTTTCAACCTTTTCCTAACCTTTCGTTTGGCCAGGGGTTCCGGCTTCGGAAGCCCCAACTCTTATTGATGCCTTGAACCAGACTACTGCGGCTACTCTTAAGAGGTTAGCTGAATCTCCTGCTGATTCACCAACTAAGAGATTGAGGTTCGACACTTCTACCTTCGTGATTTTCGGGAGTGTCTTCAGTAGGGAAATGAGAAGTGGGGTCCTCTCATCATTTCCTTCAAGCACATCATGGGAGGGTGTATGTGCCATGCCGCCTACTCCCACTTCCCAGACTGTCAGTTCTTCGAGACACCTTGATCTTCCATCGGATTTTTCTAATCTCATGAAACTTATTCTTTCGAGACTCGAATTTTCTGATATTTCGTTGCCTCCCACTTCTTACGACATGACGGATTTTTATCGGTGTCTGATTGCTCAACAACTTAAGGTACGACCTTTTCTTTTTTGCTCTTTGGATTTCCGCCTACCGCAACTCTATGCTGAGTGTTTATACCTTCCTAGGCTATTAAGAACTAGCATGTGCCTCAGCTCATCCCTTCTTCCTTTGTTACTAAAATTACTCAGCTTTGAGAGGCTAACGCAATTTTGAGCGAAGATTGTGAGAGGCTGAAGGCTTCCTTGGAGCATGCAGAGTTAGCCTTGGAAAGGGAGAGGCAGGCTAGGGACGTAACTCCCGACAAAGTATCGACCTTAGAGCATCCGATGGCGGAGGATGTGGTTACCCATGCTGATGAGCTTTGGAGGAAGGATGAAAAAACTTTCTCGTGCTACCCAGATCATTCATGCAACCAAAGATAGGATTTTTGATTTCTTGCAAGTCCACCTTCCACCGATTAAGTCTGACTGCTATGAAGATGCCATATTCCATCTTTTTTCTGACAACCTTTAGAACCTTTCTGAACTTCAAACCTCCCACATTCCTTCCTTCACCCTGGATCGGGTTATGAAAAGGATTAAGTTTGGTGAGGAAGGAGTTGGGGCATCGCGATGGGGTGACCCTCCAATTGAGGACCTTTAATACACCGACAGACTTTCGGATGATTTAGGCGATTAGGGGGTGGCTCCCGCCTCCTTTGGCATTGATAAGGAAAGTGGGAGTATCAGTCCCAGGGATAGCGACTGCCTAGGAAAGCATACTATCCATAATTCCTAGTCGTCGTTGCCCAGAGAAGGTGGCCCCTCTAGTTTTCCTGGAAGGAAGGGAGTTGTTAGTCACGAAGTTCCCTCCCTTCGGGTTTAACTTCTACTATGGACGTGTTTTTTCCTTTTTCCCTGGATGCTTGATTTTGAATAGTTTCCTGTCGTGATAATAGACAAAAGAAAAACTGTTTTCCTACCTTAAGCAGAGTTAGATAACAAGAAGTTCAAAACGTTTTTATGTTAGGTAGATGATATACTTGTGTATTTAATTCCGCAACCTATGCGACGCTCATGTGGAGTCCCCTTTCGTTATCAGCGAGGGCTAATATGATTATTTACATTATGACAGAGTTTAATTTACTATGAGGAGGCATTACGCACGATTTGTAGGCTGAGAAAAGAGTTTCTCACAAAGCCTATTCAATCTTTCAAGGAAACGCATCTCCTCGAGGGACTTAAGTGCGTTTACACCGCATTTCCTCAACTCTTTTTTACTTTCGGAGTGGGAACCATGAAGCTATGTTAAGGAATATTAGGATCAAACATACTGAGGCACTGTGTAAACAATAGACGTATGAAAAAGTGATGTTTTTAAAATTCGTCTTTATGCCTATTCTATCATAGTTGGTAGGCTCTGGGTTTATCCCGTGTAGATGTGTGTAGAGAAAAGAGGGGGACACAACCTTTAGAAGTATGAAAATAAAATCGTAATTACCTTCTTGTATGTCTGTGGGCAGGTTGATCAATGCGAGACCACTTCCTTCCAGAGTAGGACGTCACCGATGAGAGAGGTTCTCCCCATGTATTATGAAAGGAAGGTCTTACATTAGGATTCATCCATTAAACACTTGACCAAGCGGATGAATACTTTGAAAAGACAGTTACAAGAGAAGGATAGGACCATTCTGGGGTTGAGGACATACATAAACACTAAACCCTCTGTCGAGTTCGAGGACGAGCTGAAGAAACTTCGTCAACATGTCATCGATTTGGAAGTTAATTTAAACAATGCTGATACAAAATGTGAGACGTGGAAACATTAATTCAAAATATCCATATAATGACGGGGTCGCGACAGCTTGTAAGGCCTCTGTTCTTCAAAAACGTTACTATTTGAATAACCCTCCGTCGGGGTTAAAGGAAACGATTATTTCTGAGTGATGTAAAAGACCTGTAGCCAAGATTAAAGGAATCTATGATACTAGGTTAATCAAGGATTCTCACGATAGTGTCGTCAGATATGCCAGCCAAATCAAACATTTGCAAGAAGAAAATCATGATTTGCGCATAAGCGTTTTCGAATTGGAAAAAGAAAACAAGTCTCTCAGGGCAATGTGTAGGGATTACAACAGAGCTTTGAAGCTCCAGCTCAAACCTTCCGATCACTTAGATGAGACAAATAGGAAAGTTCAAAGACTTAACAAGCTACTAGGTGTTGCACTTCGTCATGCCATCGACCCTTCTTTACCCAAGGACGAAGAGGGTTCAGATATACAGTGATATTTTGTGATGTTAACACATAATTTTGCTTGTGATGAGGGTACTGAGAATGTAATTTTTTGGTGAATAAACTTATGCATTGATAACATTTAATATGTAAATAACTGTTGGTACGAAACATGAGTGAGAATTGTTTGTATGATGAGTGACTTAAGATGTTTACTTTGAGTTTGAGAAAATACAACCTCTTTTTTTTGTCTGTCCTCATTTCTGACAATGAGCTTTTCATCAGCTTCTGAATTTTGTGGATCTTCCTTCGTATGCACACCTACAGTTGTTTTGATTTGAGATAATTACCTTGGAGGTCTTCGAGCCGTCATCACGACGGCTGGGACCTTCTTTCAGTACTTACAAAGGGTTTCTTCCATCTAGTTTTGGATGTCAATATGTGGAAAACTTACCTCCCTTCTGGCATTTGTTCAGAGCCGAATCGATCCAGATTCGGGTATAGATAGTAGTAGACCGGAACCTCCTTTGGCATCGGTGAAAAACTGAGTCTTGCCTAGATTCGGGCATTAATAATGGGTTATTGGGACCTCCTCCGGTGTTTGTACAGAGCTGGATCAACCTGGATTCGGATGTCGATGATAGTAGACCGGAACCCCCTACGATATCTGTGAAATGCCGAATCAACCCAGATTCGGCTGTTAATAACAGTTGACCGAAACTTCTTCCAGTATTTATATAGAGTTGGATCCACCTAGATTTGGGTATTTAGAGATCGAGGACCGGGAACCCTTCCGGTATTAATGAAGAGCCGAATCCGCTTAGATTCGGGTATTTAAAGATTAAAGAATGGGAACCCTCTCGGTATTAATGAAGTAAGATCCCCTTTGGATTAGATTTAGGAAGCAGAGGTTATACGTGCTTCTTGAGCCTTCCTTTGGGCTTTTGATGTCAAAGTAGAGGACGTACGTGCTTTGTCGGCCACTCTCTGGGCCTGTGCGTCCGGAGCGCTTGGCTAGCTTATCCACAAGCAAGGCCCAAGGACTTGCCCGACCTCCCACCAGGAGGTGCCTTATCCTGACCATCGTAGGCGATGATAAGGGCTTAGAAACTTAGACGGGGCCCTCGTAGGCACAGAACTAAGGTTTACTCTTTTAACGCTCTAGCCATCGTAGGCACTAATAGAGGCTTTACGCCACACCCTCTGAGGGGTGCCCTATCCTGATAATCGTAGGCGATGATAGGGCGTGCTAATTTTAGATGCACCACCATGACCATTTCTGATGTGAAACGGCAGCTTACGCTTTCCATGCTTTAACCCTGCCCCCTCTGCTTTGGGCATGGGGAAAGACTAACACACCATCCCCCTCCGGGGGATGCCTTTCCCGGGCTAGTTTAGTGCTGGTAAGGGATTTTCTTCTCTTTATCCATTTGTGGTCTGACCTTTCCTTAGTCATTTTGCTTGTAGAGTTTCTCTCCTTTGCAATAGGGGGAATAATCTTTTTCTTACTATTTCAGGAGGGTCTCATTGATGTGACTTTCTATGCTTTCCTTACATAACTTTGTAATTTTTCTTGGGTTCAAAAATTTGATGATCATCCCTTCCAACACTCTGCAATGGTTAGTTTCATGTCCGTTTACCATATAGTAGTAGCAATACGATCCTTCTCTCTTAGCTTCGTTCTTGGGTTTCTTTTTGGGCGACAGTCAGAAATTTAACTCATGTCTAGTTAGGAAATAGATACCCTCAATCGATATAGTGAGCCTATAACCCTTTGGTAATCTTAACTCAAAATTCTTCTTTCGCCGCTGCATTTTGGTCTTTTTGCTGTTCAATTTTGTTATTCCTTCATTGTCTCTACACTTTCTTTTTACTGCCCTCTGATATGGGGGTATATCTTCTTCAAACTTTCTGTCAGTCAGAGGGATAGGAGTTTTCTCTATGCTTCGTTCGAATATGGTTTCTCTAGCCTTTGCGAGGATGGCCCCTTTGGTGAGGAGAAAGGAACTGTATCTCTCAGTCGAGGGTTGGTAAAGGGCAAAACTCGGGGTTGACCTATGTGGAAGGATTTAATGCTCCATCGATCAGGTCATATGGCTCTACATCCTTCTCTTTCTTTTGGATATGGAGGTTTTCTAATTTGAATCTTTCGATCGCCCATGGCTCGTCGATATTCGCCCGAGCCATGGGAAATCTATCGGTCATCGGTGGAGATCCTTTACTCATAATGTTCGCCTCTTCAAGATCTTAGTCTAGGACGGAACAATCACAGGTAGGTATGGGGCATGGTTAACCACAAGGTCGGAGGTTCAAGCCCTCCTTCTAGCGCCAAAATGTTAACGATATTTTTCGTCAACACCGGAGATAGGTCAACTGCGGTGGATCTAAAGGAGGAAATGGTTGGTGGGCTGCTTTATGGGTTAAATCAGATCACCGCCCTGGAAGTGGAATTAGAGAAGGAGGGGTTTGCCAAGAGCAATCAGGACGGATTTAGACCCAGGGGACGAAGAGTGTTTTTCCAATTCGAGGGTGTATTGAGGAGGGAACCTAGTTTTAATCCGAAAAAGAAAACAAACAATCGCTATGGTGATGATCATAAAAATGGTATTACACACTTACAGAGCAACTTTCTTATAATAGATTCCTTTTTATTCAATTTTCACTAAGAGTACATGAATGTCATTGGGAGGATGCCCTCATTGATCTCTCTGCTAAGTTAATTTTAAGAGTACAATTGTTTAGGAGGCCAATAAAAATCCCCTTTGAAAGTGACCTTTGGGGTCTTATTTATAATGGCTCGGTGCTCCTTCCATTGATGGGCTATTAGGCCTGCGGAAGTCCTTGTCGGTTGCTTTTTTTCCTGAGTCTTGGGTGCTCACCTTTCGGCCACTTTTGGAGTGTCAGTCATGGTCCTTGGATGAAATTTGAGCCTTCGGCAGTGGTTCTGAATATAGGCTCTCGGATACGAGCACTCGGATGCAGGCCTCCGGCTTTATTGTGAATACTTATAGAGGCATGCTCTCATGTTGTATGTTGATAACTGCCGATTCAATGCCGCCAAAAGTTTCAGTACTAAGTGAAATAGTACGGGTAGCCTGTATATCCGCTTGGGTCTCGGTTAGCCTTTCGGTGGGGCTTTTGCAATAGCCTGGGTTCCCAGGGGATGGTTCCTGGTGTATTTCCTGTTATTTTTGAATTCTTCCTTTTGGTATCCATGCAGTAGGTGCTCCGAAAGTTGGTTCTGGATGGCCTTCACGTTCTTTCGGTTTACTGCCTTCGATGCTTCCATCTTCAGGTGTGTCGACATTCGGGCCGGTCATTATTGAAGATTTCTTTGGGCTTTGTTCATTAGGTTTATTGCTTCTAGCTTACTTGGCTTTAAAAGTTGGGTGGTTCCTCACACGGAGTCTTTTGTTGAGCTGATACTGTCAGAAGGGTCTTGTTGGATTAACCTTGGTGGATAGACCTTGTCGGTTATATCCCATGGTTCTTCACAATCTTTTCCCTTAGGGGGAGAGTAAAGGCTTCGGATGATGCAACTTTTCAGATTATTTGTTCTTGTTCTTGTCCTTCTTGGTATCTAGATCTCACTTTCTATTGGGCCTTCCGTGAGCTTTCGGTCATCCGATACCCCTTCACCGCCAGCTCACTCCGCTGTTGATTTTTTGTATTAACACATACCGTCAAACTTCACTTAAAAACAGTCATACCAAGCTATCTAAATGTTATTTCGAGCCTTACCAAATTTCAAAACGGATTGGACATGTTTCTTACAAGTTGCTCCTCCCTCCAAAATCGAAAATCCACCCAGTTTTTCACGTTTCACTCTTGAAATAATGCCCAAACCCAGACCTTGCTCAATCGTGGGAAATATCAGCAAACTTTCAACCAAACGACCTTGAGGACAAGGTCGATCTCGAAGGGATGGCTGACGATACGAATAGTATAGCTGCACCAACGCATGAGCAAGGCATCTCCATGAATACAAGGCCTAAGAGAATGATTCCTCGGCCTAGAAGGTTCTTAGAGTAACATGAAGCAGTAGGGACGTGCATACCTATGAAATTTGTTATTTTCATTTTAAATGTTTTTCATAATTTGCTTTCTATTATTGCTTTTGGGTCCATTATATAGAAAGGGTATCTTAATTGTTATGTATGAGAAAAGCGGTTGATAATATAACTATATATATGTATCAAATGCAGTAGGTAATGCAAAAAAGTTATTGCTAAACATTTCTCTTTTCCCTTACCTTATTCTTCTATACTCTTTCTCTTATTTCCTAATCTACCTTTTATCAGAGAATTAAAAAAAATTGATTTCAGCTTTGATGCATAAGCCATTCCAAGAAAATTCACATGATTTTTGGTGTAACTTTTAAATTTTCAAGTACATTACACATGCATAACTGGGAGGCATAGAAAGGAGGAGTATAACAATCTGACATATGTAAGAGCAAAGCAGGTTACATGAAGGGCCTAGTTACCCGTTAGACCGGCTAGCACAGTTAACTACCAGAAATATACATACACATATAAACACATACATGCATAACTTATATTAACAAACCATCTGTCACATTATAAACTACCTGATATAGAGTTACTACAGGCGTTTCATTAAGGCCCTTAATATTATTAATAGAGGCTGAAACAGTGATATATTTGCCTCAAAAAACATAAGAGGCAAATCAGTGATTTCCCCAAAAAGTGTTGCCTTTAAAAACATATAAAGAGTTGATGGCATGTTTTATACGCCTACAAAAGTGAAGCATTCATGATGTGGATATGTATTGAAATCATATAATAGGCATCACCTATTGCGCCAAATTACAACACAAAGGATGGTAAGAAAAGCCTGTACAACTAAATGTGATAAATTAAATTAAAGGCAAAACAGGCCGCCCCTATTATTTCAGAAAAAACTGCCACTACAGAGGTGTTGCGGACTGAAACGCACATAAGAATACAAATGCAATATAATAAAACATACAACAGAACCAACATATAATTTATTCATGCACCATACAACAAAAAAGAACATCTCTTTTATTCAACAAAAAAGAACGTCTTTCATTTAACAAAAAAGAACACTTTATACAACAAAATAGAACACTATCACTACTAAGGTTAGAAATCCCGGTTTTGTTCCGGTCACGTAGAAAATTTAAAAATCCATTTCCGTTCTGGAAATTTCAATTTAATTCCGGATTGATAGTTGCGGTATGTTTTTTCTATGAATACGCAAATGAAATATAGTCTGTTATAAAATTGGGATTCAAGTCTTCAACTAATTTCTAGAAACTTAACCATCATGAATCATCAATTAAAGTTGACTTTAACAGATTAAATTAATTAAATTTTGCACTTAGTTACCATTGCCCACATATTAAATTTTAAAATTAATCCATGAAACATCAAGTGATGGTAGTAGAAGTTTGAAAGTACAATGGTGATACTTGTTAAACAAAAGTGTAGTTAGAAGTATTATATATTTGCGCAGCTACCAACATGAATGTCATTGCTGGAGTATGGTATATTATAAAGTTACACATATACCAATACATATTAATCAAATATTCGAAAAAAGAGAAATGAAGTCCAAAATAATAGGCCAAATCCAAATAAATATCATATCACGTGTTTCTTCAACAAAAATTCAATCCAGCTGTCTGTCGCTTCTTTCTTCTTCAACTGGTCGCTTCTTTCTTCTTTAACTGACCGCTTCTTTTCTCCCTCTCATTTTTGGGTGCCATGCTAAGTTCCAGTGGCATAATCGTGTTTCCCTCCTTGCTTGCTTCCTCTTCCCTCTCAATATTTATAGGTTTAATTTTTTTTTTTTTGGATTTTGCTACCGAAACAGTTTATTGAAATTCCGACCCCGTCATCGTCAGAAGCAGATTGGGATGTTAGGAAAATTGCGTCTTTGCGGAAGTGACTAGGATTTTATTCACCAAATTACTTAAAGACAATTTTAATGAAAAACAACACGGATATGAAATTACACGCACAAACACAAGATATTTCACCCAACCATCTTCTTTATTGATTCAATAAAAACAAATTTTGTTTACACTAAATGGATCAAAAACTAAAAGTAAACAAATTACAATGAATCAATAACCATATTGAGAAAATGAAAGAATATCTAGACGACTGCAACTTTTGTTAGAGAAGGAAAATAATAAAGAACGACGACAAATCCTTGGACAATCTAAAGGCACAAATAGGAACAACTTCTCTCAAACCTAATCCTAATCTTCCTCTCCAGGGCACAATATATACAACATCAAAACAAACATAGAAAAAACATACCTCAAGCATCATCTTTGTAACGGAAGCACCAGACGATGAAGGAAAAGTACCATGATTGTGCATATACTTTCAAGCTTCTGATTTAGCTACTCCATTTGTATAGCGTGCAGACGATTCTACTCTTGCAGCTGTTCAATCATGATTCTAAGCCCCTTAATTTTTGCTTTGTCTTGGGCTTTCTAAGCTTGTCGAACCCATAAATAGAATGAATAACAAAAAGGTTGTGCCATCATATAAAATATTATAACACTATATATTTAAATGCCAATTTGCTATATGTATGCAAAAGGATTAATTACCATTAGGCTACCGAAGCTGTACTTTTGCTCCGCTGTGACGGATCCATAACAGCGTCAAATATCTTGTCTTCCTCCTCCGGTGTCAACTCATCACGACCAAACTCCTCAAGCGCATGAGCCCGTGCCTCCTACCTTGCCTATAATGCAGAAAACTATTTCAGTTAAAAAATAATAGAATGTCGTTTTTATTTTACATTAGCCAGTAATTAATAAACTTATCGATGTGAGTAATAGAATTTAAAATTCGAAAAAACATATATAGCAGTCACCCTATCTTAATCACCCCACTGATATGTGATGTCGCTAGCTACTTCTACTTGCCTGGATGCGTGGGTGTGAGCAAATACGTCCATGCAGAACATGACATATCCACGAGCTTGTTCCTGCAATTGATAATTTGGATAATTCAATTCCACATAGTTAATTACTGAATTGATCAATATACAAATGTAATAATTGATAAATTTACCAAGTCCCCGCGGTGTGCTTGAAAGACTTGGATCCTCCATGATGAGTTACTGGATTCCTGCTCCTGTTTGCGGAGTTCCTTGCTGACTCCGCTTGCAAATGTACACTAACTAATTATTTAATAATCGGCAAAAAAATAAATGAGATTCATTATAGATTTACAGTGAAATCATCCGCGTCCCACCACTCAGCCATCTTGTTAAATACTACATCGCTCATCTACCTTGGTTTCTTCCCCACTTTTTTAATCTCATTCATTTTTCCTCTATATCATATCTAGATTTCAGATTATCCTTAGTCTTGCCCTTCACATTCAAAACTGTATTAAACACATTAATATGTTTTCTTCGTTATGCATCATGTCAATGTTATGACGAATTAAGATATTTTTCCAAACAACGAAATTCCCAGAACATACTCTGTTTGCACCAATTATGAACCGTCGATTTTCATTGAATTTTAGTTTGTTTTCCTGTTTCATGTATCTTTGGATAATCTTTTACAAGTTCATATATATCATCGCTTGACCAAACCGTTGGTGGTCGTAGAGTCTCATGTATATTAGCCATGAAGATTTTTTGGTCTCTTCTAAAGGATGATTAATATGAAGAAAACATAGATGACAATCAAACTATGAAATTTTCTTTCCATGCGGTAACAAAAATGCTCGTGTTTCTTTCATGCAAAAAGGACAAGCAAAACGACCGGTCATACTCCAACCCAAAAGTATTGCATGTGCAGGAAAATCGATAATAGTCCATAACAAAGAAACAAACATTCCAAAAGAAAAATCTTTTTTGATATGTCGTATGTTTCCACTCCTTCATACCATAATTTTTTCAACATTTCGATTAACAGTTATAAAGATCAATGCCTTATGTCGGATTATCAGGGCTAGGGACAACAATTGTGAGAAACATATATGGAGTTTTCATAAAATCCATGACTGTAGATTGTAAGGTGTGATTATTATAAGTCAAGATGAGCATTTAGAACCAAACTAAGAAAAAGGTGAGAAGGCATCTATACATAAACCTAGTCTAACGTTGCGGCTCTCCGCTATGAAATCAGGATATTTCTTGTCAAAATATTTCCATGCCTCTCCATGGGATAGGTGTGTTAATGCACCTTCTTGAGATTTTCTCACACTGTGCTATCTCATATGATGTGCTGTTACAAATGATGCATATAACCGTTGAAGTCTATGGGTGATGGGTAAATAATGCATACGCTTGTACGTAACTTCTTTTCTCTTCTTTTTCCTTGGTTTGTATCTTTCTTGATTACATATTTTGCAATTTCGAAGATTGATGTCTTCTTTCCAATACAACATGCAACCATTTAAACAAGCATCTATTTTTTGATACGACAAACTAAAAGATGACATAAGTTTTTTCACTTCAAAAATTTTCGTACATTAAATTATTGGATGGCATTAAGCAGCTTGAACAACAGCCGTAAATCCAGCTTCTGTAAGGTTATATTTTGATTTTGTTGCAATGTATTCTACAGTTATCGATAATTGAGTGCCGCTTTTACATCCATTCCGAAGGTTTTTTTTAGTATGACCAATAAATCATATACTTTTTTAGCTTCAACATTTGGTTCCTCTTAGATGTTGACATTGTTGTTATCAATTTCAACTGTAGGGAACATTGGTCATGCAAATCTTCGAACATATTTTCTATGAGATTTATACTAACTTCATCACTAATGACCTCCACCGACTGTTATTGATTATCAGGGGCTACACTTTCTCTATGACGACCCCACAACGAATAATTGGGTACAAAATTGTATTGGCGCAAATGAATCTTAACGATATTCGTTATTAGATAGTTCAACAACTTGCACCTAGTACATGGACAACGAATTTCTTTATCGTTTCCAATATTACTTAAATCAATTTTGATGAACACTTGTACCCCATTTTGAAAATGTTCACTTATTGCACCACTAATTTTCCTTCTTTGATACATCCAGCTCTGATCAATAAAGTAATTGATACTACTTTAAAACCTATGATGAAGTAATAAAAAAATTTAATCGTAAAATTTATATTTTGTTTAAATTTTATTTATTGATTTAGTAAACATGTACTAAATTTTATTTTATTTTACAAACTTAAATAAACAACTATTGGTTCATTGACACTTATGTGTCTTCTTTGATGGTCGGTCATCCTACTTCCCATTACAAACACAATAGTAATTGCATTCCATAAATCATATCACTTTAAACGATTTCATAAAATTTCGGCAGCATTTCCCCCCTTTTCCTTGTATCGTACACAAATGCGTGTACACAAAGAACGTAAAGGAAATGTCATCGAAATTCTGTGAACCGTTTAAAGTGATATGAGTTATGAAATATAATTACTTTATAGTGTTTATAACTTGTCCAATACAGGGACAAATCCGACAAACGATGTATAAGATGAATAGAGATGTCTGTTTTATAGAAAAAACGATTATGCATATAATAATCATATACAACACTTGTTAAACAGGACCAAATAATTTCTACGGGTTTAAATATTTGTTTATATTAAATTTAAATAGTATACAATTTCTTTAAATATTTGTTTATATTTTACCGTTTTATTACATATGTACTAAATTATATATTTTCACAATTTATTTAATCCTAACTATGATGATTCCTATCAAAATCATTTATACACCAAATC
Organism: Allium sativum; assembly: GCA_030737875.1. Taxonomy (NCBI): domain Eukaryota; kingdom Viridiplantae; phylum Streptophyta; class Magnoliopsida; order Asparagales; family Amaryllidaceae; genus Allium; species Allium sativum. Next base: position 485,912,322 of record CM060912.1, on the reverse strand, counting down.
ATTTCACATGTTCGCTTAAGCACAAAACTCATGTTTGTACAAATTACCCAAAACTACGGTCACTCAACATAATATATACTGTGTTTGCATAAATTATACTGTTTGCAAACTCTATCATACACATATGTTTAATACTAACCAAAACTACCTAAACAAATGCAATATAGTAATTTTGAAATTTCTAATAATTTTATCATTATAGTAATACTAATAGCAATTAGGGGGTAACATGGTATAATATACATACACTAACAAGTAGGAATCAATCATAACTTAAATTAAGTCCTAAATCAAAAACACCTAAATTTTAGGTTTAGAGAAATTACCGAATTTGGAGAGCTAGGAGGGTGGAGACGGGTTGTGGATGCTCCTAGATGGCATTGGAGGTGGTTGGGTTGGTGGATGGGGTAGTGGCAGCGAAGTAGGAGGTTGGGAAATGGTGGATTAGGGAGTAAAATCGTTCTGGGGAAGAAATAATGCATGCCAGTCGTGACTCTGGAAGATATGCAGAAAATTTTCCAACGGACGCAAATGGCTATTATTCCATCGGTTTCCAACGGCTCCGATTGGACTGTTTAAAATTCAACAGCCCATTGGAAGCCGTTGGCGATCGTTGGAAATATGGCATTGGAATACACTGTAGTTCTAGTAGTGTCAATCTCTCAACTCAATTCGGCTATACCCTAATTCAATCCTGAAGTGAAAAGAGGACCTAGGCAAAATATCCAATTTGCCCCTCAGAATATAATTTAGGAATATATTCCTAAAATAACCGGTCAAAAACAGGAAACATGCCTCTTCCTCGATATTCTTAAAATATCCAGTAAACCTGCTTCTTTCTCAATATTCCTAAAATAACCGGTCAAAAACAGAAAACCTGCCGCTGTTCATTTCTACCCCTTTCAACTGAATGCAATTACTTGAGTTACCGAACTCCAAATCTCACGCCGTCTTCAACATCCATGTGATTTGATATCACAAAGCACAACACGGGATGGCCGGAAATCTGGTGTACCGGGAAAAACTTCAAGCCATGGTCACTACACAACAAAATCAAAAAACTTTCATACTAAAACACATAAACTAACTGTTAGCTGCAAACATTCAAACACAAACTATAAAGCAAAAAAGGGATTCTTAAAGATACATGAAACTACAGAGACATAATATAACAATCCATTCCACTAAACCAACTACTTATCTGAGCCATGAGTTATGAATTGTAGGAACTTCATATCATTAAGAGTTGTTGTAAAGCCTCTGAGAGGTTAAGAACTCTAAGGTGCAAGGATGGATGATACGAAGGCGGATAATACACAGGTCCAAACTGTGGATACATTAAATTTTATTGAAAACATGGTTCTTATTGGGAGGATGGTTATTGTTGAGCGGATGATTCATGTTGGTTTGTTGGTTGCTAATTTATGGTAAGAGACTCTTTTTGTGTAGAAGCTGGTTGTACTTGTGAAGATTGAGGATTTAATGACAAATTTTGAGAAGAATGGATCATATGTCGCAACTCCTCTATCTTCTTTCCCTATTTCTCATTGATGATTTGTTGTTTTTCATACGTTACTTTTAGACTCAAGCATTCGAATTGCAATAAAGCGTAAGCTCGATCTTTGTGTGATCTACGAACCATTGATGTTGATTGAGTTTCTTGAACCCATGGAACCATGTCTGGCGTTACAAGTTCTCTATAACCGCGAAATCTGCCTTCGGTTTCAAATCCCCCTGCTAATATATATGCTTGTATCCTAACTTATGGTGTCACCTCCCCGTTAATATCACTTAGTTCTGCCAACTTTTGCAATATGAGTGACTGCAATACAAAGGCAAATATCACTTTCATCATTCATGGATAATATTAATACTAGAAAAACAAAAAAAACTTATGGTACATCAATGTTCATGCTAGCGCTAATGCCAATATTGTAGCCAAAACTACAGATGTAAGTACAAAAAATGAAACATTATTGGCACCGCTTAATTATAGAGCTAGCAGCAACACAGTTTTTGTATGGTGTTTACTATGAGACAAATGAATACTAGGATGTGTTATTTACCTAGTTTTGCCTGTGTGTTACTGGGCTTGGCCCAATACTCTTTATTATTTATTTCAGGCCTATATATCACAAGTATTGTACGTATATACATACACACACGCACACACGCACACACACACACACACACACACACACACACACACATATATATATATATATATATATATATATATATATAAAGTACTTAGGCACGTCCATTGGACGTGTGCAAAACACTCTATTTTTATCTGTTTAGTAGTGCTCATAAACTTACGGATATATTCATAAAATTAAAATGTAAAGGCAGCATGCTCTACATATAAACTAATTCGTTTAGAGAAAATGAGAAAAAAAACATAATAACAACGGTAACGTCTTCGAAGTAGCAATATGGCTGGTCTTGCTAGTCAGAGCTAGCAGATGTTGTCTTTTGGAATAACCGAAGAGAGTTGAAGCCAATATTATCATAAATAGGAGCATTAAGTTTAGACCAAGAGCTTAAACATTGGTAACATTATTCTGTAGTCAAGTAGTTATTTAGGCCCAGCAGAATCATATTTATGGTATGTTATGATGCTGGTGATTAGAGTGTTGTAATATGCGATACTATATGGTAGATTGAAGAGGATGAAGATAGCTTCGGGTCGGAGTGACCGTTCGCAAATCGGAGTTTGCACGTGGAAGTTATAAACTGTAAGGTGCAAGTTTTCTATGTGCAGGTGCGACAGAAGTCTATCATATGAGATGACAGATGTCTGTTGTCAGGGTTGCATTTTCCCGAGAGCTCAGACAGACGTCTGTCATATTGGGGACAGATGTCTATGCTGAGTGCATGAGCCCAATAAATTTATGGAAGTGGACAGACGTCTGTCAGGAGGTTCGACAGACGTCTGAGCGGGTTCTGGGCTATTTTTGGGCTAGAAATTAGCAAGCTAATTTGTGACTAATTCGGAGGCAATTTGGGTAATTGGCCAACCTCTATATAAGCTATCTTCTAAAGTGAATTAGAAAGGAGCTTGAAGACTTGATTTGGGATCAAGGGTTTATTCTCAAGGGAGAATTAGGGTTTATAGTCTAATTTCAATTCTTTAATTCTATTCTCCTCAAACTCTTTTCTATATTGAAATATAGTGATTATTGGATCAATCTCTTGTATTCCTTTCATCGTGGTAATAAAATACTCTCTCCAAAGTGGATGTACACTAACAAGATGTTAGTGGAACCGCTATAAATCCTTGTGTGATTTATTTTTGGTACTTTGTCATTAGTTTCTTGCTTGTGATTGAGATTTGGATTGTTCGTGATTGGTTGATATTAGTTTTGTGACTAGAGTTATTGCTTTGGTTGTTTTTGCAAGTCTAACAACAATCTAGTCTTCCGCTAGTGCATTGTGGTTTAGATATCGGATTCGAGTGGTCTTGAATTGGATTAATCACAATGGTTACAACAGTTGGTATCGGAGCTGTTTTGGTGCTTGTTAGGTGTTTGTGAAAATGCCGGAGACAGATAGTAGCTTGGTAAGTCCTTCAATCGGAAGTCCGAATAGTGTGGCGCCATATGTACGGGTTTGTATGCGGCGTCGGGTTCTCAGTTGGTTATTACAAGTGGAATGGTGATAATGACTTTGAGAAGTGGCAATGGAAAATGAAAGCGGTTCTTAGGCGGAATCAGGTGCACCGAGTAGTATTTGATACTCACTAATTGCCAAGTGATATCTCGGATGTTGAGAGAGAGGAGATGGAGGAATGGGCTTACACTACTCTTCAACTTGCTATGGGGGAGAATGTGATCTCCGAAATTAGTGGTGAGACTACCGCTAAAGGTATTTGGGACAAGTTGGAAGAACTTTATATGAAGAAGTCGCTCACTAACCGTTTGATCTTATTGCGAACTTTTTTCACCTTTAAGATAAAGGAGGGTAATTCGTTTAAGGCACATTTGAATGCCTTTGATGACTTTCTCATGAAGATGAAGGCCGTTGATTTGAAGATTGAGGAAGAGCAAAAGGCGATGATATTATTGTGTTCATTGCCGGACCGCTATGTGGGTTTCTCAAATAGTTTGATCTATGGCCGGGATACCTTTACTCTAGATGATGTCAAGACGGGTCTTCTTAGTGAGGAGTTGAGAGATTAAATGAAGGAGATGAGTGAGGGTAGTAGTGGAGCTAGTAGTAGTCACGAGTTGTTTGTGGAGAAAGAAAAGAATGTGAAGAAAGGAAACCAGGGGCGTTCTAAATCAAGAAAACCCGGTGGAAAAGGTAAATCGAAAGAGAGAAATGGGAAGTGCTTTATATGTAAGAAACCGGGACATTGGAAGAATGAATGTCCGGACAAAGATAAGAAGGAAGTAAAGTCTTCATCCGTGGCAGTGGAGAGTGGGGATGGTGAAGTAGATGAGAATGTATTGACGGCGGTAGCAACGAGTGTTTCGGGTAACGAATGGGTTCTCGATTCGGGTGTATCGTATCATACGATGCCATATAGAGATTGTTTTTTGTCCTTTGAGATCAAAGAAGGAAATGCAATTGCTATGGGAAATGGTGCTATTTGCAAGTTAATAGGTGGTGGCTCCGTGCAAATAAGGATGTTTGATGGAGTTGTTCGCACGCTCACCAATGTTCGCTATGTTCAGGGACTTAGGAAGTTGCTTATATCTTTGGGGCAATTTGATTCTCTAGGATGCAAGATCACTATCGAGATGGATTGCTTGAGGGTTTCAAAGGGAGCGCTTGTGGTTATGAAGGGTGCTAGGACTCATGGTATATATTTGCTTCAAGGTGTGACCATAGGAGTTGAGACTTGTGTGAGTGTTGATAATTCTCGTGACTTGGATGCGACACGATTGTGGCATTTGAGATTGGGTCATGTCTCGAAGAGGAGTTTGGATATTATTCGGAAGCAGGAGATGATCGAGGGTGAGAGTTTCAACAAACTAGAGTTTTGCGAGGAATGTGTCATGGGGAAGCAAACAAGGGTATCATTCGATGAAGGCAAGCATGACTCAAAGGAGGTTCTTGAGTATGTTTATTCGGATGTTTGGGGACCGGCACCAGTTGCTTCTTTGGGAGGAGGAAAGAGATAATTTGTCTCGCAAGGTATGGGTGTATGTAATGGGGGCCAAGTCGGAGGCATTTGCTAAGTTCAAAGTGTGGAAGGATCTTGTTGAGAATGAGAGTGGTAAGACTTTGAAGGTGTTAAGGATCGACAATGGCGGCGAATATGTCTCGCGTGAATTCTTGGAGTATTGTAAGCATCACGGGATCCAGAGACATTTTACTACACCGGGAGATCCGCAATCTAATGGAGTAGCGGAGAGAATGAACCGAACTCTACTTGAGAAAGCTCAATGCTTGAGATTGACATCGGGTTTGTCTAAGGAATTTTGGGCCGAAGCTTTGTAAACCGCAGTGCATATTGTAAATCGAATTCCGTGCTCGGCTATTGGAAACAAAATTCCGGAGGAAGTGTGGAAAGGGAAGAGTGTTGACTTGAGATATCTTCGTGTGTTTTGTAGCCCGGTTTATGTGCATGATCCGGGGAAAGATAAGCTTGGAGCTAGGGCATTCAAGGGGATCTTGCTTGGTTTCACGGATGGCGTGAAAGGCTATCGGATTTGGAATCCGAAAATGAAGAAGGTTGTTAATTCTCGTCATGTCACTTTTGATGAGTCGACTTTATTCTAGGTGAATGAGATCTCATCGGATGTTCCGGATTTGGTTCATGGTGAATCAAAGGAGAAGGAAGTCATTCCCATATTTCGTCCAAGTGGTAGTAGAGTTGAACATGCTCGTGGGGTTCAAGCGGTTGATGAAACATCACATAGTCCACATGGTTCCTCTAGTGATGATGTTGGTGATGTACATGATACTAGAGAAGTTTCGACTCAAGGTGGAGCCGAAAGGGGTTTGGTTGATAGTATTGCTACTCGGGTTGGTCGATGTGCAATAAGGACTCCCGAAAGACATGGTAATTGGAACTACCTTAGCTTTAGTGATCATTTGGACTATGCTCTCAATGTAGTCCAAGATGAGCCGATGGACCTTGATGACGTCATGGAGTCGAGAGAGAGCTCGAAGTGGATTTGCACCATGGAGGAAGAGATGCAATCGCTTATGAAGAATCGAACTTGGGAGTTGGTTCCACTTAGGAAACCGTGCTATAAGGTGCAAATGGATTTACAAGGTGAAGGATGATGGAAGGTACAAAGTAAGGTTAGTGGAAAAGGGGTTCTCACAAAGGAAAGGAAAGGAGTATGATGAAATTTTTGCACCGGTGGTTCGTCATACATCTATCCGAGTTTTACTAGCCATAGTTGTTGTCCATGAATTGGAGTTGGAGCAACTTGATGTGAAAACCACCTTCTTGCATGGAGACTTGGATGAAGACATCTACATGGTGCAACCGGAAGGGTTTGTTGTAGATGGTAAGTCTAATATGGTTTGCAAGTTGAAGAAATCACTATATGGGTTAAAGCGATCGCCTAGACAATGGTACAAGAGATTCGATCATTTCATGCTTGAAAGTGGCTTCCATCGAAGCATAAGGATGCTTGCGTATATTTCAAGAGGTTGGGAAATGATTGTTGGGTGTATTTACTCTTGTATGTGGATGATATGCTCATTGCTTCCAAGGATCGAAATGAAATCAACAAGTTAAAGATTCTTTTGAAATCGGAATTCGAGATGAAGGATCTTGGAGAAGCAAGAAAAATCTTGGGCATGGAAATTGGAAGGGACCGAAAGCGTTTTGAGTTAAGATCGACTCAAAAGGAATACATTAAAAAAGTGCTTTGTCGGTTTAGCATGGAGGATGCAAAGGCGTTAAATACACCTTTACCTTTGCATATGTAGCTTTCGGATAAGGGATCACCTATCGGGGATAAAGACAAGGCTTATATGGAAAAGGTGCCATATTCAAGTGCGGTTGGTAGTTTGATGTACGCAATGGTGTGTACAAGGCCCGATATTGCAAATGCCATTGGGGTGGTTAGTCGGTATATGGCTAATCCGGGGAAATAGCATTGGGAAGCTGTGAAGGCTATTATGAGATACTTGAAAGGCACAACATCTCATGGACTTGTCTTTGGCGGTAGTGATGATAGGAGTTGCAAGTTGGTTGGTTATTGTGACTCGGACTACGTCGGTGATAGGGATTGGAGGAAATCAACTTCCAGGTATGTCTTCACACTTGGCGGGACAACCATTAGTTGGAGATCGTGATTGCAAACCGTAGTTGCTTTATCCACTATGGAGGCGGAGTTGATTGCTGCTGTGGAAGCGACCAAGGAGGCACTCTACTTGAAGAGATTGTTGTGTGACTTGGGTTTCGAACATGAAAGTGTTGATGTTCGATGTGATAGCCAAAGTGCTATCCATTTGGCGGAGAATTTGGCGTTTAGCTCACGGACCAAACATATTGAGGTGAGGGAGTCATTTCTTGTAGCCATGGATGAGGGTAAGCTAATATACCTTCGGAAAGTGCACACAAAGGATAATGCAGTGGATATGTTTTCGAAGGATTGTCGTATGGGAAGTTCGAGCATTGCTCGAACTTAATTCGCTTGTTGAGTTGCTGGGGGCCATGGGGTGGCACGAGGTGGAGAGAGTGATTTTGTTTGTTGATGGAAAGGAATAGTGGTGAGAGATTGGAAATCTATCTTCATGGTAAGTACTCATTACACTCCCAAGTACATTGTCTTTTGGTGAGACGGTTTGTGGTTTGAATGTTGTCAACACTACATTGATGGGTGGGGGCTTTGCCTGAACTCGTTGGTGTAGTGCAATGGGCGGTGGCTATGCCAGAGCTCATTGGGGAAACATTCAAGTTTGCTTGGTCGAAGGTAGAAGAAAAAGCTTAGGTGCATTGGAGTTTGGAGTTGAGATGGTTATAGTATCGAGGTGGAGTGCTGTAATATGCGATACTATATGGTAGATTGAAGAGGATGAAGATAGCTTCGAGTCGGAGGTGACCGTTTGCAAATCGGAGTTCGCACGTGGAAGTTATAAATTGTAAGGTGCAAGTTTTCTGTGTGAAGGTGCGACATACGTCTGTCATATGAGATGACAGACGTCTGTTGTCAGGGTTGCATTTTCCCGAGAGCTCAGACCAACGTCTGTCATATTGGGAACAGACGTCTGTGCTGAGTGCAGGAGCCCAATAAATTTATGGAAGTGGACAGACGTCTGTCAGGAGGTTCGACAGACGTCTGAGCAGGTTCTGGGCTATTTTCGGGTTGGAAATTAGCAAGCTGATTTGTGACTAATTCGGGGGCAATTTGGGTAATTGGCCAACCTCTATATAAGCTATTTTCTGAAGTGAATTAGAAAAGAGCTTGAAGACTTGATTTGGGATCAAGGGTTTATTCTCAAGGGAGAATTAGGGTTTATAGCCTAATTCCAGTTCTTCAATTCTATTCTCCTCAAACTCTTTTCTATATTGAAATATAGTGATTATTGGATCAATCTCCTGTATTCCTTTCATCGTTGTAATAATATACTCTCTCCAAAGTGGATGTACACTAACAAGATGTTAGTGGAACCATTATAAATCCTTGTGTGATTTATTTTTGCTACTTTGTCATTAGTTTCTTGCTTGTGATTGAGATTTGGATTGTTCATGATTGGTTGATATTCGTTTTGTGACTAGAGTTATTGCTTTGGTTGTTTTTGCAAGTCTAACAACGATCTAGTCTTCCACTAGCGCATTGTGGTTTAGATATCGAATTCGAGTGGTCTTGAATCGGATTAATCGCAATGGTTACAACACAGAGGTAGGAGTTAAGATGCATCTTCGAAGTTCAAAATATATTAGCATAATGCTATAATTATAAAGGCAATCTTCCAGCAAGCACATTTTGTATTTCATATGAACCAAACTTTAGTGACTAATTAACATGAAGATAGTTAAAAACTTAAAACATAACAATCACAATAACCTTATTACATTAAATGTATATCTAGAATTTTCCTGGTACACTGACACGTGTTTTGAAAAGGATAGTAATAATAATAATATCATTAAGCAGGCTTAAAATTTAGTCCATCATTCTAATACATGTGCTTATAGAAGGCATCCTTGCTGGAGATCCCATCTAGACTTGATTATGCAAAAATCTCCCCCGAACGACTAAAATCCCTAATTACAGCTGAAAACCAACTACGCATTATTGCGTCTGTGTGAAATTCAGTTATCGTTTTAGTCCTAACATAGTGTGCAACCATGAAAACGTTTAGTATAGTCTCAGTAAAGATGCACAAAACTCTAGTTATGGTAAGCCTATTGGTTTTCTAATCATGTCATATATCAATTCTAGCTTATCAAATATACACATGAATAAAAATGTCAAAATTACTTGCTGGAAAATCATTCTTTTAATAATTATACTTGATTTCTAAATAAATTCACATGTTAATCGGTGAAACTATTGCAGGTATACTATTATTTAGAATTCTGATATAGTAACATCTTTGCATATGAATTTTTTTACAAAAAAAAAATAGCACAGTTGAATTAAAAAAATTGTTTCCTCTATCTTGAAGGTCCGCTAACTAAATTTTCACACAACGCCCGACTGAAGATGTAATTTTCTCTTGCACCCAATCAAAACCAAAACTTTTCATTATGCAAAGACATTGACATTTTCAGGCATAACCAAAATCATCTCATAAGGTGAATTTGAACAAAAAAAGGTTGAATATAAAGTAAGAATGGAATTGAAGCATGGTTCAAGAAATTGATGACACGTGATGCACAACATCGGCAAGGGATGAAAAATGAACTTCATAAGAAGGGTGCATTGACAGAAAGACATAACATAGTATACTTAAAATATGCAGGGAATAAAATGTGCTTACGTAAAGTTAATCAAATTTTAACATATAAGGCTATAAATAAATGAAATAATACCTCCACCATGAAAACATTGTTTCATTTCATTGTGTGTTTGGATAAGTGTGAGCAATCTCTCATATAGTTTATTACTCCAGAGTAATATAATAACAATTAAAATACAATTAGATTGTCGCATAAGAAAGCAATCCTGAATCTATCTGTAAAAACTTTTAGAAGTATAGTGGTAATAGAATACATGGTTTAAGATTGTTAACAGGTCATTAGATTATTTAGTTTTGAACTACACCACTTTCATTGTGGAGGTAATAAATATAGGCAAAAAATAGTAATAAAACACAACTAAAATATAGGATTGCATTATGAACAGAAGATAAAAAATTTGTTACCCTTAAAACTTCATTTGTAGAGATTGTTTCTGCAATAACATATTTTGCAAGTAGCAGGATTCTTGGACAGAGAATAAAAGGCTTTCAAGACACATCTAAGCTTCAGAATGTAATGAAATATAATAAGTATGTGACTGTAAATGTAAAACGAAACCATTTCAAAAATAAATAATTAACGTATGATATTTTCAAATTGAGATCATTCAATAAATATACACAAAAAACATTCCTAATTTGAAAGTAGAAATCATTAAACAGAGAATTTAACATATTACAAACTTAATTTGCCTAAACCTCAAAGACCAAGAGATTATCAGATGCTGAAACTGATATGTCAAAAGAAAGAGAGAAGCAATTAGAAAATGTATACTTAAATTTCTGTACCAATAGAAAATAGCAAACAACCTGAATGATCCAAAGGGGAGAAGCGTCCATCACTTATTCTCCATATAGTGCCTATTTTTCGATCCACATCTTCTGTATACTCTAGTAGCCATTATAAGAAAGAAATTAATGGAACTTTTCAAATTGAAATCATTTATTAAATGGAAAGTTCTATTTAAACCCATAATCTTGCTGGGTATACCCATGAAATATGGAAAAAGAAGTAATACCCAGCTTTTTGCTGAATTTACCCGTGCATAATTTAAAAAAGACAATTTTGCCCTCCCACGTAGGAACCCTACGTAGTGCCCTAAAGGCACCTCGTAGAGAAACTACGTGGTGTCTTTAGGATACCATGTAGTGCCCCTACGTGGTGCCTTCATGGTACCACATAGTAGTCCTACGTGGTGCCCTAAAGGCACCACGTACTTCCCCTACGAGGTGTGCTGACAAATTAAAAAAAAATACTATTGATTAGGGGCAGTTTTGTCATATATTTTTTAATAAAAACTTGGGTATATTCAGCAAGTTTATAGATTTAAATAGAATTTGCCTTATTAAATATATAAACACACACACAAACCATGAATTAGGAGCTGAAACAATGGAAAAGACAAACTGTAACATATTACATACTTAATCAGGCTAACCAACAAAGACCTGAAGATTACCGGATGTTTGAAACTAATATAGCAAAAGGAGGAGAGAAAATTCCAGCAACCAAAGCCGATCGCTCAGTTCATGTAGAACTCAATCTAAAATAGTAGTATTATGATATGAAAAGCATGTCGATTAGGAGTTGAGATCGAAAAAATAGATGAAATTTGATAGATGGTTGACTTAATATACCTAACTTCATGAAAGAGGCTGTCAAGTTGGAGGAAGAAGAGAGAAAATTGAAGAAGCCAAATCTGATTGATCCTTTTTCTCTAGTGAACAACAGAAAGCGATGAATGGATCTGAAAAATTAGCCGATAGGGGTTCAAAATAAGAGAAATTTTGATAGGTGGTTCACTGGGTGATTGGCTTTGTGGTAGGGAAGAAAACAAAGGAGGGAGATGTGGAAAGTTGTGAAACTAGTTGATAGCTGATGTAATTGAAGTGGAAAGTGTAATAATCCTGAATTTTAAGTGAATTTTTATTTAATGATTTAATTTAAAATTTTAATTTTATCTTAGACATTTTAAACTCATTTCTTTTATTTTAGGAAATAGCGAATTTGATTTTTGATTTAAAACTAAATATATTTTGGATTTTGATAAAACAAATGAATTTTATTTTTGATATAAATATAATTGAATAACAGAAAACAATATATGTAATTTCAAATCTTAATTATTGAACAAATAAAATCAAGTTTATTTGTATTTGAATTCATTTTTAAAATTTAAATTTAAATATTAAACTCGTATTATTATATAATTGGTTTATTAATATTATTAAAATTAGATCTTTGATTTAATTTCAAAACTATTTCTCTTTTATTAGCTAGATACATCGTTTATATTGATTGTTGTTCTCGCAAACTTCGCTCAATTTTTATTTGTTGGATTCATTTCCTTTTGTCATTTCAAACACGTTCTTCTTCCAATTCGCTATTCATGTTTTATTTGTTCATCGTTCCCATATTAAGACCAAATCTCGTTTGATATCGTCCGCTTTTTGATTTGTAAAACCGTTTTCCTTTTTGAATTGAAAGCCCATCTCTTCCTTTTTTTTTGCAAACATGTTCGTTTACCTTTTATAGAAAATAAACGTTCTTTGCCCTTTCCAATGCCATTTTTTTATTTCCAACGCATTGGCTCTTTTATACTTCTGAAAGAAATGACTTCGTGGAAAATATAAACTGCTTTATTTCCCTTCACTCAAATTAAAAGCCTGCTACCCATTTTCTCTTTTAGTTTCATTATTTACATTTTCCAATGTCAATTATCCCCTTTTCAAAGCCAATTGTTTTCAATTCCCAAACGAGATCAATTCTTCTATGCCCAACCCCCTGTCCCCGCGTATGCCCACCAATCAAATCTCCCCATTTCCCTTTTTTGCATTTAAGTCCCCAGACAATTAAAGGGTTTAACTGCAAAAGACAGAAATCAGGGGGCTGTGATTGGTTAGGGACACCGGACACACCGACTTTCGGCACAGAAGAATTGGTGCGTTCCCAGACCCTTCGTTCTTTTTCATTTCCCTAACTAGGACCTTATATTTCTAAGCGTATACATATTTGAAAAAAAAAACAAAGATTTTGTGAAACCCATCGCCATTTCTTTCCCTTCCCGACATCATCCCATCGCGACTTCCCTGTTCATGCTCCTTGACATGCCTCCAAGCTTTCGTGAACCCTTAGCCCCGTTTTTCTCCGCCACCCGAGACATGCCGAGCACCGCCCTACCCCAATCGAAGCCACCAACTCCGATGTTGCCACCATTCTCCAGCAACCAACCCCTTCCTCATCACCGGTCGCGCTCCACCCTGGCCCTACGAACTGCGCCCATTGTAAAACTGAAGTATGGAAAGAGCACAAAGAAAGAGGAACAAAAGGGGAGCCTTGAGGCGTGGTATCACTAACCGGAGAACAATATTTCCACAGACGGGAAACTTGTTCGCAGGATACAACAAGGCTCGAGAATGTATGTGAGAGCAGAAGAAGATCGAGCGTGGAAGAGAAGTAGTTACTTTCTGGAAGAATGCGAATATATACAGAGAAACAGGCGACTGTTTGGCAAAAGGATATGACTGTTCAAAATAGACCCAAGATGCCCCAAGTGCCCAAGTGCTCATCTATGACCATTTAAATGCTACTATGTATAAGCCCAATTTGTTGGACTTGTTCCTATGGGCTTTACTCAATTTGAATATCATATTGAACACAACTATATAAACATTTATTCTCATCTTATTCTTCCAATGTGGGACTAATGTACTCCTCCATCATACACACAAATTACATAACACCCATCCCCGGATTAACAGCGACCTCCAGTGTGCCTCCTGACTCCAGTCCGACTCTCCGACCTTCACTCTCTGATCCTCGGTGTGCATGTGTTCTTGTATGGCACGTGCGGGTTGTTGTGTGTATGCATGAATGAGGAAGTGCATGTGTTGTTTTGTGCTTTGGGCTGTGTAGTGTTTGTTCTGTGTGAATTGTGTTAAGCGCGTGAGTTTCTCTTTTTGGTTGTTGGTGTGTGTTTATTTGTTTTGGTGTGTGTGTATATATATGTGTGTGTGTTGTTGTGTATGTATGCATATGTGTGTTGTGTATGTTATATATATATATATACATATATATTTGTGATGTGCATGAATTAGTGATGTGGGTGTCCAAGTTGTGTTGTCTACATGGCATGAGTTGTGTTATGTTTTGTGTTGAGTGTATTTGTGTGTGTGTGGTGTATTTTATAGGTTGTATAATATACATATATATACACACACACACACTACAAGAAAACACACTATTCCGATGGCTGAAAACCGTCGGCGGCCGTCAGAAATAGTCATAGCATTTACGGGTGTCGAGGAATAGAGTTTCCGACGACTATCGACACAACTCGTCGTTTGTATTTCCTACGGCTTAAAACAGTTGGCAATGGTTTCCGATGGCCATTGGAGAAAGTTGGAAACCATCACGTGTTCCATGCCAATAAACCGTTGTAAGCCATCAGAAATCGTTACGGATTCGTGAACTTATAAGCCATCGGAAAACCTACACCGGTTTTTTTTATTTATTATTTTTTGTATTTCAGCCGCTACTTAGTCATCCAACTACATTTCTCACACAAACCACTATCTCAACAACAAAATATAATCCTGACATTCCATATACCAAGCAAGTATCAAAACAAAACCAATTCTAACTTAAAAATTAATAAAACAACATAAATTAAACCATAAACCCAAATCACTAATTATGCAATGCATAAATATGTACATATCACTGTCTACCATCACAAAAACATAAATATATCAAGTCCAACACAATGTCGACCATAAAAAATCTACAGTCAAGTCAACCATCAACAGTACCATTATAATACATACTTCATATCAACCCACATTCATATGTACAATGCCCCAACAAAAAAACATACCTAACAATCCATCACTTATCATCATCTGCGGAACCGGCTGAAGAGGGAAAGCACCCGTACTACTGCGCAAACTCCGCCAAGCGTTGATATAGAAGCTGAGTCATCTCAATGGCTTAGCGGCGATTCTGATCCTCAAGCTCTGCCATCCTAGCTCTCAACTGCTCAATCTCTGCAGCATCAATATCAGCTCTAGTCCGCCTTCCTGCGGACTACTAGCCTGTAACAATTATTTAAAAATATTTTAATCATGTGCGATTATATTAATAACCTGTAACACATAAAAGTTATTTTATTTCTAAACTAAAAATTAAATTAAGGGAAAAATCGTTTACCTCTTGATTTTCGAATCCATAACGTCTGTTCTGTTGGGTATTCCAGCCCATATTTGGCATAATTTTATGCAGGCATATTTGGCATAATTTTATGCAGACATATTTGGCATAACTTTTTATGCAGGTCATGCTTAACTTGTGGGTGAGATTTATTAGTTTTGTTTTTTTTCCCAGATTTATTGTGCAAGCATGCCTTTTGTGCAATAATATCTTTTCTTTTCAAGAAAGACATTTGGGAGATTACTCACATTTTTGGTATGCACATTAAAAGAAAAGAGGGTTAATATAACCAGATTTGATCACATAAGGAAGTAGTAGTTTTTGGTCATTTATCATCTTCTTCAAGGTGTTTTGGTCTTCAAGATTCAGCTTTATTCTTGCTCGATTCACCGCTAGCCTGAAGTGCACACATAGGGTGTTCTCTTACACCTTTTTTCATCTCTTATTGTTTTTGGATTCCGGTGATTAGAAGCGAATCTTTTGTAAACATTTGGGGGCTGTTTTCCCTTTTTTGGATTATCAATAAGAGAAGAGGGTAGACTCCTTAAGAGGTCTCGTGGTTTTTACTCTTCACATCGAAGAGGTTTTCCACGTATAAAATCTTGTGTCTTGCTATTTTACTTTCATCGTATCTTTTTTATTTGAATGGTGTGTTGATTGATTGTCTTGTGTGTGATATTGTGGGTATAGCTTGAAGTAACCCCTAATCGCTCCTATCAAATTGGTATCAGAGCTTGAGGTAGGTTATTTATCACACTATGGAGTCGAGCAGTCATAGCTCAGTGATTAAGTTGACATCAACCAACTATTCTATTTGGATACCTATGATGGAAGACTTGTTATATTGCAAGGATTTACATGACACAATTGAAACCGTCACTAGTTCGAGTGGTATTATCTCTAAACCTTCTAAACCCGGTAAAATGGAAGAGAATGAATGGATAAAGTTGACAAGGAAAACTTTAGGAACCATTAGACAATGGGTTGACATTAGCATTTTTAACCATGTGTCACAAGAGACCGATCCATATGATTTGTGGAAGAAATTATAAGGTTTGTATGAGAGGAAAACCGCCCATAACAAAGCTTCATTGATTAAAAGGCTTGTTAATCTAAAGTTGAAAGGTAGAAAGTCAGTTTCTGAGCATCTTAGTGATTTCCAAGACATTATTAACAAGTTGACAACTATGAAGATCATTTTTGGTGATGAATTTCAAGCTTTGTTCTTATTGAGTTCTTTGCCAGATAGTTGGGAAACTTTAGTTGTGACCATTAGCAATTCAGCTCCAGATGGTGTGCTATCTTTGGATGTGATCAAAGAAAGCATGTTTAATGAAGAAATTAGAAGAAAGGAGATTGGAGTTGACAATTCACAAGCTCTTGTTGTGGAGAATAGAGGAAGAAGCAAGAGCAAAGGACCCAAAGGCCGTGATAACTCAAGAGGAAGATCCAAGTCTAGTGATGGAAAGAATCATTTCATATGCAACTATTGCAAGAAGCTTGGCCATGTTAAAAAGTATTGCTTTCGTTGGAATAGAGAACATGGGAAGAAGAATGATTTTCAGAAAGAAAGCGATGATAAAAATGTTGCAGTAGTAGCCTCTAAAAGTGATGATGATGTCACTTTAATTTGCGCAACTAGTGAATGTCATCATGTTAGCAGTACAGATTCTGAGTGGCTGGTTGATACAGGTGCTTCATATTATTGTGTTCCTAAGAGAGAGTATTTTTTGAATTATCAAGCAGGTGATTTTGGAAGTGTCAAAATGGGTAACCAGAGTTCAACAAGCATAGTTGGGATTGGTGATATTCGTGTGAAGACTAATGTTGGATGCATGCTTACATTGAAAGGTGTACGTCATATTCCGGATTTGCGTCTTAATTTTCTTTCAGCTCATGTTCTTGATAAAAGGCTTTCGTTACACATTTGAGAGTGGCAAGTGGAAATTATCCAAAGGATCCATGACAATTGCAAGAGGCGAGTTGTGTTGTTCTTTGTACAAGACATATTTGACTGTATGTTTTGGTGAGCTTAATGCAGTGGAAGAAAAAGATTCTCCTAATTTGTGGCATCGAAGATTGGGACACATGAGTGAAAAGGGTTTGAAATGTTTAGTAGGTAAATCTCTTATTCCTGTCAATACTACAATTTCTCTTGACCCTTGTGATCATTGCTTAGCAGGAAAACAATATAGAGCTTCTTTTGCTAGAAAGTTTACAAGAAAGCAGGCTAAGTTGGAGCTTGTACATTCGGATGTATGTGGTCCTATTGAGGTTGAATCCAATAGTGGCAACAAATATTTTGTCACTTTTATTGACGGTGCTACTAGAAAGACATGGATTTACATTTTGAAGACCAAAAGCCAAGTGTTTGAAACTTTTCATAAGTTTCATATTATGGTGGAAAGGGAGACAGAAAGCAAGTTGAAGTGCCTTGGTTCAGATAATGGTAGAGAGTATACTTCACATGAGTTCAAGAATTATTGTGCGCAATATGGTATTCGACATGTGAAGACAGTTCCAAGCACTCCCCAACACAATGGTGTAGCTGAGAGGATGAATAAAACCATTGTGGAGAAGGTGCGATGCATGTTGAAGATGTCTGATCTACCAAAGTCATTTTGGGCTGAAGCAGTGAATACAGCAGTTTATCTGATCAACCATTCTCCATCTATTCCATTGGGGCTTGACATTCCGGAGAGAGCATGGAAGGGATGTGATCCTGTATATACACATCTTAGAGTATTTGGATGCAAGGCATACATGCATGTGCCAAAAGACCAAAGATCAAAGCTGGATTCCAAGACTAATCCATGTGTTTTTGTTGGCTATGGTGATGGAGAGTATGGGTTCAGGCTATATGATCCAGAAAAAGGAAAGGTAGTAAGAAGCAGAGATGTAGTGTTATTTTAGCATGAAAAAGGTGCAGAACTTTTGAGTGCAAGGTATCATACTAGCTCAGATTTTTTTATTGATACTACCGATGTTTCTTTGTCCCCTACTTGTGGTTTTGTTGAACAACCAATACAGGCTGATCTTGATGTAACACATGAAGGTGTTAATGATGCACAGCTTAATGGTGCATATTTTGATGATGTTTATGATGATGTTCATGATGAAGCTCAACCAAATGGAGAAGTGGCTTGTGGGCAGGGGGAGCAAATTGTCCCACAAGTGGATGATGATCAAGTTAGAAGGTCAACCAGAGAACATAAACCATCTACAAGATATCCAAGCACAGATTATATCTTAGTTACAGCTGATGGTGAGCCTGAGAGCTTCCAAGCAGTGTTGTCTAGTCGAGACAAGAATCTTTGGCTTGAGGCTATGAAAGAGGAGATGGATTCTTTGATGAAGAATTAGACTTTTGAGCTAGTGAAACTTCCAAAAGGCAAGAAAGTTTTGAAAAACAAATGGGTTTTCAAGAACAAAAAAGATGATGAGAAGATAGTAAGCGCAAAGCTAGATTGGTAGTCAAAGGATGCAATCAGAAAAAAGGCATTGATTTTGATGAGATTTTTTCACCAGTTGTCAAGATGACTTCTATCAGAACCATTTTGGGTTAGCAGGAAGTTGTGACCTTGAATTGGAACAACTTGATGTAAAAACCGCATTTTTACATGGTGATTTACAGGAAGAAATCTACATGGAACAACCTGAAGGATTTGAAGAAAAGGGAAAAGAAAAACTTGTTTGCAAGTTGAAGAAGAGTCTTTAAGGACTTAAGCAAGCACCAAGGCAGTGGTATCACAAATTTGATTCATTTATGACAAGCAATGGTTAAAAGAGGACTGTTGTAGATCCTTGTGTGCATTTTAGAAAGTTTCCTGGCGATATCTTCATTATTCTTCTTTTATATGTGGATGACATGTCGGTAGTTGGACAAAACTTAGAATTGATTAGCAACTTGAAGAAAAATTTGTCCAAGTCATTAGACATGAAGGACATGGGTCCTGCAAAGCAAATCTTAGGCATGGAGTTTGTTTGTGACAGAAAAGCTAGGAAGTTGTGGCTATCTCAAGAAAAATATATTGAACGTGTGCTTGAAAGGTTCAATATGAAGCATGCTAAGCCGGTTTGTACACCACTCGCATCTCATTTTAAGCTAAGTAAGAGGGATTGTCCAACAACGGTGTGACGACAAGAAATTTCGCTCGATCCGAATCAGTCGTTAAACCGATCTAGACCGTTCGAAACCCCTGATCGTTGAGAACAGGACAAATCAGAATCCACACAGAAGAACATTTCATTGTTATTACAACAATTCCATCAGATACAAGAATATACAGAGTATAAATGAATAAATTACATTCGATAAATATCAGAGATTACAATAAATTACTTAGCAGCGGAAAATATACAAAGCACAACTGAAGGTGATATACGGATACAGAGCTTTCCGGATATCATTCCAGCTGTAAACCAGGATCCTGTGAATATAAATCTGCAAAACCAAAACTACTAGCTGCCCATGCGGAAAATAGGGGCACCCAGAGTTTAGGTTAAAACAATAAACTCCAGGTCAGTCATGTGACTGGTGTGAGAACTAAAACAGTTATTTAAAACGTTACTTTAAAAGAGAGTAATTCAAGGGACCACGCCGTATAACACGGAACGGGTTCCCTCCCAAGAATACCAGTGCATAGGATAAACAACGCAATGCTTTTTCGAAAAATGAAGCTATTATAAGACCCAGGTCCCATCACACAATGCAACGCAAGCCGGAGGATAGCGTTTTACCTTATAACAGCCAAACATGCTTGATACGTTTAAAACAAATCATTTGATACTATAATAAGTGTATAGTGTCAAAACAATTTCAATCATAAATATAAATCATAGACGGCATGAGTGCCCCATCCCACTATGTCGCCATACTAGGCTCTACAAATAAAACCGAAATACACGTATTGGAAATTGGATTTCCGTCATGAGTCGAGGCAAGGGGCAAGCTCCTCTCCGCGTTCGAGACACTCTAGCAAATGCCTCCGGGTTACGCACTCTGGGCAACCCCGGATCCTCCAAGGCCGGTCCTCACTTACGTTAGAGGATTAATTATGCCTGAACACACGTTTCCCGGTCCTTACAGACCTATAATCGAGGCGCCTCGCATCCAAACCACAAAGGTGAAAAGTATATAAATGTCAGGGCCGGTAAGTCACTGACACCACCATAGCTAGAAAGAAACGTCATGCACTCCTTGGGTCCTAATCCCGTTTTTGACTCATACCGAGGTGTGAGGCTCGCGAATCCACGCTATACACAAAGCTACGCCACAAAGGCCGTGCTTTGATCATCAACTACAAGACTTTGCTTCTCAACAGAAGCCTTGATCATTGCATCTCAGCGTGCCACACAGGCAATTTATGCCATGCGATTGATATCTATCGATATATAACCTCTAAGCTTGTACGTCTCAGAGAAGTGCGTTAAGCAAGAGAATAAATTCTCCGCCGCCAAACAGATATATATATTTAACAGAAATCAATCAACACAGAATAAAATCCAGTGTCAGACACACAATCCATTTACAAGTTCGTTCTGGGTCTGAACGAAACCGGAGGCACTTTCCTCGCATATCCATCGATCTCCAAGTACGTCTGGACGACCACCAACTATTTCCATCCTCTTGGGCGTACAGCCCAATCAGGATCGTCAGTAATTATCCAAACGATGTGAAGACTTCCGGTCTTCGACCACCGTCTTCATCTTCGACTTATCGTCGAATCGGTTATTCAGAATGGGTGTAAACCCGGCCTTTCCGAACAACCCGCGTATATTAAAAACAAATGTTACACAAACACAACATACGCCTCATTCCAATTCATTAGTCACTAACCGCAAATTAGCAAGAGAACAATTTCCTAAACATTAACCCCGAAGGCCGAAACCAACATCAGATCAATACCCAGGAAACCATTCTTCTTAGCCAACCTACAGCTAGTTTCTAAATTTCACATTCTTAGGGAAAGGTTCCCATTAATTTTATCCAAGATAAATTCTTTAAAATTTATCCTGTAATCTTCCTTTGGATGTCGTTTCAAACCAAATTATGGTTTTTCTAAACTAGTCGAGATTAGCGAACCACACCGAAGTAATTATTTATTTTATTTCCCAATCCCAACCTATTCATCCCATGAAGCAAAACTGGTAATACTCCATATCTAACACCACGGTGTTATCGGTAAAATTAATTACCATTTCCGTTCAAATCTAATTAAAGATTTAACTATCGCTTTGGAGCAAAACTGGTAATACTCCATTCTCGCTCATTTTCTAAATTTGATAATTTAGATTATCCATTCACATTTCAATCTAGTTGCAGATTCATTAAAACTCCTTTTACTGGGTTAAAGAACTAGGTGTTATTTAAAACACAGTTCACGACAAACCCAAATCACATTCTATTTATTATCGGGTTAAAGAACTAGTGTTATTTAAAACACAGTTCACGATAAACCCATTTCAAATCCAATCAAATATATTAGAAATCCCGATTATTTAAAACCCCTTTTTAAATCTAATTTATTTATTTAAAAATAATTGGGTTTTAAATTTAGTTCAAAACTAGTTCATTTCGATAAAAATCTATTTTTATCTTTTCAAATATGGAGTTTTTCACCCCAATTTTTCTCAAATCATTTCTTATGATTTTACACTAATTATTACCATTTTTAATAATTTTATCAAGGCCTGTACAGTCGATTTCCAACAATGGCCATCGAACTGCACTTACAACGACCTTTTTCAAATTTGATTTGGACGTAACTCCAAATCCAACCATTAGATTTCAAATTTCTAATATTCGTTAGAAAGGTCTTTTCGATACGAACCCAACGGTTCCGGTTTTAGGAGAATCCGACGGTTGGATCTCCCGTAATGTCCGTTTGAAATAAATGGTCGAAATTCACGAACTGCCGCGGCGCGGCGCGTTCTATTCAGGCCATTATATATATAATATATATATATATTATATATATATCGTCGATTACCTTTATAAAACGAATTTTATAAGTCATTTCAAGTTTGTTTTAAAGACAATTTCAACCTTTAATTCAAATTCAAATTCAAATTGAATTTTCCCTTATAAATTCTTTCTACATTCACTTCTATTTGATTTCAATTCAAATCGATTTCAATTCGTTTTCAATTGAATTCAATTCAATTCAAATCCGTTTTCTATTTAATTCAATTCGAATTCGTTTTCTATTCAATCCAATTCAAATTGGTTTTCTAATCGATTCAAATCAAATTCGTTTTATATACAATTCATTTCGAAATCGTTTTCAGTTCCTTTCACTTCGAAATCGTTTTCAATTCATTTCATTTCGAAATCGTTTTCAATTCATTTCATTTCGAAATCGTTTTCAATTCATTTCATTTCGAAATCGTTTTCAATTCATTTCATTTCATTTCGAAATCGTTTTCAATTCATTTCACTTCGAAATCGTTTTCAATTCATTTCATTTCGAAATATTTCAATTCATTTCACTTCGAAATCTTTTTCAATTCATTTCACTTCGAAATCGTTTTCAATTCATTTCATTTCGAAATATTCGATTTCAAAATTACTTTTAGATATTCATTTTAAAATGAATAAAATCGATATAAATATCGTTCACGTCAAAATGGCGTCAATCTAATCAACACGGCTTCATGTATTCCTTTATTTTATTCAACAAATGAATATTTATTTTTGTCAACACACGACTAATCTCAACGAATGAGTACTGTCCACGTGTGACTATTTTTGTTTAATTATTTCGTTCAACACATGACTAATCTCAACGGATGAGTACAGTCAACACATGAATCTTTATTTTATATTGATAAAGATGTAAATTTTATTATTAAAATATTTCGTTCAACACATGACTAATCTCAACGGATGAGTACAATCAACACATGAACCTTTATTTTATAATATTCTTTATTCTCTAAATTGGAATGAGGCCCAATCAATCACCATATAAAATTAATTATATGGATTTTCATACAACAAATGTATATAATAGCAACGATAAATAATCAATCATCATCCAAAGTGCACTACACTGTATAGGCATCAAATATAGATATCTAACGCTTATAACAGCCTGTCGATCCATCGATCGACATATTCAATCAATCAGGATGAGTGAACTTCAAATTTCATCCCAACACCCATGTGGGGTTTCAAACAATCAAACACAGATTTTATTTGTGCAGTTGGGCGATGTGTAAAATTTATCGTCCCAATCAATGTCAGTCAAATCGGTGTACATAAACAAACCGTCCGGTTTGTAAATGAATATTTATTTATTCACATTCACTATATTCATATTCACGTTAAAAATTATATTTTTAACGATAAAATATTTTTATTTTAACATATGAATTTTTATTCGGTTCATTCTTTAAATAAAATGATATTTTTATTTTCTAACTTATTTTAGAAAATTTCGACGGCATAACGGCACGATACTAGAAACGGGACGAGGCCTAGCCTTATCCCCGGTCTAGTGAAGGCCCACGCCATTCACACATCAACCAAATTCACCAAACAACCAAATTCAAATCAAATCATCTAACTAATCTATGCAACCAAACAAACAAGTCCATGGTCTGTGGACGATTGTGTCGGGTGCTACTAAACACCGTCTGCATCCTAGTTGTGACGGCAAGGAATTTCGCTCGGTCCGAACCAGTCGTTAAACCGATCCAGGCCGTTCGAAAAGCCCTATCGTTTGAGAACACGACAACACAGAACGCATACAGATGAACATTTCATTGTATATTACAACAATGCATCAGATTACAAGAATATACAGAGTATAAATGAATATTACACAGAAATATCAGAGATTTAAATTACATTTAAATAGATAGCAGCGGAAAATAATACAATATACAACTAGAAGTAGATATACGGATACAAAGCTTTCCGGATATCGTTCCAGCTGTAAACCAGGATCCTGTGAATATAAATCTGCAAAACCAAAACTACTAGCTGCCCGTGTCGAAAATAAGGGCACCCAGAGTTTAGGTTAAAACAATAAACTCCAGGTCAGTCATGTGACTGGTGTGAGAACTAAAACAGTTATTAATCTTTATTTTAAAAGTTAGGTAAATCAAGGGACCACGCCGTATAACACGGAACGGGTTTCCTCCCAAGAGTACCAGTGCATAAAACAAACAGCGCAATGCTAAATAAAGAAAAATGAAGCTGTTATAAGACCCAGGTCCCATCACACAATGCAACGCAGCCGAGGATAGGGTTTTCCCTTATAACAGCCAAAGAATGCTTGATACGTTTTAAAACAAATCATTTGATACTATAATAAGTGTATAGTGTATAAAACAACTTCAAATCATAAGTATCAATCATAGGCGGCATAAGCGCCCCATCCCACTATGTCGCCATAAATAGGATTACAATTAAAACCGCACATGTCACGTATTTGGAAATTGGATTTCCGTCTATGAACCGAGGCAAAAGATAGTCCTCAACCGATTCGAGACAATCTAGCCCATGTCTCAGGTCAGAGCTCGAGTGACCTTGGAGCGACAGGGCCGGTCCACCGATGTGGATTAAACTTAAACCCTGAACATGCGTTCCCCCGCCCTTTGGGGCGTAAACGAGCCAACGAATGGCTCCATCGGTTCGAGAACGACCGATCAATCCGAGGCGCCTCGCAACAGCAACAACCACATAAGTCAAACTCGTCAGGCGTGTAAAACCACTGACGCCACTTTTTATCTAGAAGGAAACGCATGCCCTCCCTGAGGTCCGTCTCCCGTTTTTGGTTCATACCTGGTGTGAAACACGCGAGGTAAACGTTACACAAAGCTACGCCACAAAGGCCATGCTTTGATCATCACCACAAGACTTTGCTTTTCAACAAAAGCCTCGATCAATTGCCACTTAGGCATGCCACACAGGCAATTCACTCCATGCGTTTGATATCCATCAATATATAACCCCTGAACTCGTACGTCTCAGAGAAGGGCGTTAAGCAAGAGAATAAATTCTCCGCCGCCAAACAGATATATATTTAATAGAAATCAAACACACAGACTAAAATCCAATGTCAGACACACAGTCCATTTACAAGTCCGTTCTGGGTCTGAACAAAACCGGAGGCACCTAGTACCCCGCATATCCATCGATCTCCAAGTACGTCTGGACGATCACTAACTGTTTCCATCTTCTTGGGTGTACAGCCCAATCAAGATCATCAGTTATCCCCCAAACGACGTGAAGACCTCCGGTCTTCGACCATCGTCTTCATCTTCGACTTATCGTCGTATCAGTTATTCAGAATGGGATAAACCCGGTCTTTCCGAATAACTCGCGTATATATTATAAAAGTGTTACACAAACACAACATACGCCTCATTCCAATTCATCAGTCACCAACCGTAAATTAATCAAGAGAATAATTTCCCAAATATTAACCCCGAAGGCCGAAACCAACATCAGATCAATATCCAGAAAACCATTCTACTTAGCTAACCGATAGTTAGTTTCTAATCTCACATTCATAGGGAAAGGTTCCCATTAATTTTATCAAAGATAAATTCTTGAATTTATTCTTTAATCAACTTTTGAATATCAATTCAAACTAGTCGGGATTAGCGAACCTTACCGAAGTAATCATTTGTTATAATTTCCCAATCCCAACCTATTCATCCCATGAAGTAAAACTGTGAATACTTCATATCTAACACCACAGTGTTATCGGTAAATTTAATTACCATTTCACGTTCAAATCTAATTAAAGATTTAACTATCGCCTGGAGCAAAACTGGTGATACTCCATTTTCGATCATTTCAATCTAATTAAAGATTCATTAAAACTCCACTTAGTTTTAATCTTTGACTGGGTTAAAGAATCAGTGTCATTTAAAACACGATTCACGATAAACCCAAAATCCCATCCCATTAATTATCGGGTTAAAGAACAAGTGTTATTTAAAACACTGTTCACGATAAACCCAAAAATCAATACCAATTCAATTCCAATTAAATATCATTTAATTGGTACACTTCATTAAATCTAAATAAAAAGATTTAATCTTTTCTCAACTGGGTTCAAGAACAGTGTTAGTGAAGACACCATTCACGACAAACCCAAATTACATTCGATTAATTATCGGGTTAAAGAACAAGTGTTATTTAAAACACTGTTCACGATAAACCCAAAAATCAATACCAATTCAATTCCAATTAAATATCATTTAATTGGTACACTTCATTAAATCTAAATAAAAAGATTTAATCTTTTCTCAACTGGGTTCAAGAACAGTGTTAGTGAAGACACCATTCACGACAAACCCAAATCACATTCGATAAATTATCGGGTTAAAGAACAAGTGTTATTTAAAACACTGTTCACGATAAACCCAAAAATCAATACCAATTCAATTCCAATTAAATATCATTTAATTGGTACACTTCATTAAATCTAAATAAAAAGATTTAATCTTTTCTCAACTGGGTTCAAGAACAGTGTTAGTGAAGACACCATTCACGACAAACCCAAATCACATTCGATATTCAATACAAGGCTCTGAATAGAAAATATATCGGCTTATATTCAATATCGAATTCTACGACTAACAAATGTCGTATTGGAAATAACGATATAAATATATATCTTTCAAATTTCCATAACAACACCTGTATAATCACGAATTCCAACATCGAAATATTCCGAAGACAATTTCGATTCAAATCCACTCCAATGCATTCATTGGAAATTTTGGTTATTTTCAAACCCATTTCGAATTCAATTTATTTATTTAAAAATAAATAGAATTATAATTCTAGTTCAAAACTAGTTTATTTCGATAAAAATCTATTTTTATCTTTTCAAATATGGAGTTTTTCATCCCAATTCTTTCTAAATCATTTCTTATGATTCTACACAAATTATTACTATTTTTAATAATTTTATAAAGGCCCGTTCAGTCGATTTCCAACAATGGCCATCGAACTGCACTTACAGCGACCTTTTTCGAATTTGATTTGGACATAATTCCAAATCCAACCGTTAGATTTCTAATTTCTAATATTCTTTAGAAAGCTCTTTTCGATACGAACCCAACGGTTCCGGTTTTAGGAGAATCCGACGGTCGGATCTCCCGTAATGTCCGTTTGAAACAAATGGTCGAAATTCGCGAACTGCCGCGGCGCGGCGCGTTCTATTCAGGCCATTATATTATATATATAATATATATAATATATATTTCGTCGATTTCTATTTAAAACGAATTATATGAATAGTTTTAAATTCGTTTCAAAAGCAATTTCAACTTCCATTTCAATTCAAATCAAAATTGAATTCATCTTTATAAATTCGTTTCAAAATTCATTTCTATTCAATTCACATTTCAATTCAATTTGAATTCATTTCAATTCGTTTTCAATTCAATTCATTTCGAAATCGTTTTCAATTCAATTCATTTCGAAATCGTTTTCAATTCAATTCATTTCGAAATCGTTTTCAATTCAATTTGAATTCGTTTTCAATTCATTTCATTTCGAAATCGTTTTCAATTCAATTCATTTCGAAATCGTTTTCAATTCAATTCATTTCGAAATCGTTTTCAATTCAATTCGAATTCTTTTTCAATTCATTTCATTTCGAAATCGTTTAAAATCGATATAAATATCGTTCACGTCAAAATGGCGTCAATCTAATCAACACGGCTTCATAATTTATATTTTCAAATTTTCTTTATTTTTCAAATTGGAATGAGGCCCAATCAATTACCATATAAAATTAATTATATGGATTTTCATACAACACATGTATATAATAACATTGAAAATAATCAACCATCAACCAAAGTGCACTACACTGTAAAAGCATCAAATATAGATATTCAACGCTTATAACAGCCTGTCAATCAATCGATCGACATATTTAATCAATCAGGATGAGTGAACTTCAAATTTCATCCCAACACCCGTGTGGGGTTTCAAACAATCAAACACATATTTTATTTGTGCTGTCGGGCGATGTGTAAAATTTATCGACCCAATCAATGTCCTTCAAATAGGTGTACATAAACAAACCGTCTGGTTTGTAAATGAATATTTGTTTATTCACATTCGCGTTAAAAATTATATTTTTAACGATAAAACATTTTATTCCAACATATGAATTTCTATTCAGTTCATTCTTTAAATAAAATGATATTTTTATTTTTCTAACATATTTTAGAAAATTTCGGCGGCATAACGGCACGATACTAGAAACGGGACAAGGCCTAGCCTTATCCCCGGTCTAGTGAAGGCCCACGCCATTCACACATCAATCAAATCAATTTCATCTCACCAAACAATTCAATTCAACCAAATAATTCAACTAATCTATGCAACCAAACAAACAAGTCCATGGTCTGTGGACGATTGTGTCGGGTGCTACTAAGCACCGTCTGCATCCTAGTATATATATATAATTAGAAAAGAAATTGAAAGGTGAGAAATTCTCACATATAGCTATCCTAGCTCCACGGCACTTCATTTGCAGAAGTCTTCGTCGTTTCGCCTTCTTGTCACCTTCGTTGCCCGCTTTCACTACATATGTAAAAATAGAATTTTTACTATGTTACTCAATATATAAAAATATGATTTTTACTTTGACTTTCAACATATAAAAATATGATTTTTTTACTTTTGCATCCCACATATAAAAATATGATTTTTACCTTTGCTTTTAACATATAAAAATATGATTTTTACTTTTGAAAGAAATCAGTTTTCAACCTTTCAAGAAAACCAGTTTTTATATTTTTATAAATCACAGTTTTTATACTTTTTATAAATCAGTTTTATTCTTTCATAAAAATGCAGTTTTTAGTTTCTTTTTCTAAAAAAAATCTGTTTTTAAAATCTTTTAAAAATTCAGCTTTAAAGGTTTTAACAAATCAGTTTTTTTTTCTTTTATAAAATCTGTTTTTTTTCTTTCTTAAAAAAAAACAGTTTTATGCTTTTTTAAAAATTTCAGTTTTTAACTACTTTTAAAAATTCAGTTTTCTTTTTATTAAAAACAAAAATCAGTTTTAAATTCCTAATTAAAAACACAGTTTTTAATTTCTGTTTTTTTTTTTAAATTTCAGTTTTTATCTTTTTAAAACAAAACAGTTTTTAATACTTATTTTATAAAATCAAATCAGTTTTAAATATAAAATCAAAACAGTTTAAATATAAAATCAAAACAGTTTTTACTGAATAAATAAAATAAAAAAAAAGAAAATAAAAAAGGGAAATGCTCACCGAAGCTGCGGAAAAAAGGGGGGGGAAAGAAGATGTCGTCGGCGCTCGCTTCGAGGTGGCAGCTTCGATCTGGAGGCGTCGAGACGAGGGGGGGGGGGGCGGCGGGTCGATTGTTGTCTCGAGGGGGGGCTGGCGAATTGAAGGAGGAGGAGGGCGGTGGCTTCCAGGGGGCTCGCGATGGTGCTCGTCGGCGTCAAGGTCGGGGGGGGGGGGGCGGCAGCGATTCGATTGCTAGGTTTTTTTTTTTTTTCTTTCTGTATAGATCGAAATGAAAAAGGGGGGGGGGGGGCAGAACGAGGATAAAGGGGGGGGGGAGGGAAATGTTTTTTTTTATTTAATTATTTAATTTAGCAAAAGGGTTGACTTTTACATACGACCTCGAAACGAGGCCCACCGCCTGTCGTCCATAGCGTTTAACCCCCATTCCGAACACAATGGGATATGTATCGCAAGCTGGTTTGATCGTTACAATCGGTTTCCTTTTGAATTTTCATTTAAATCACTATATTGAATTTTAAACGTACATTTCAAATTACCGGGGTCACATACTGACTAGAAAAATTCCAGAAAAATATTTTCTAGCTTCGTATTGACGATACGGTCCTAACAAAACTAGTTTCGTCGAATTCTGAGACCGTTTGAAAAATGGCCAATTTCCAGTCGATTAAATTCAACAGAAACTGGTCAAACGCGTTTTCTTTTGCCACGCTCACATATTGATTCGAAAAATTATGAAATTTGAAACCTAACAATATCTTGACACTACGGATCTAACAAAAGTGGTTTCGTCGAAATCCGAGGTCATCTGCAAAATGTCCATTTTTAAGGGCCTGAATTCCATAGCGACTATTCAGAATTTTCAACTGGACATATCTTATGATTCCCGATATGAAATCTTGATCTTTCGGATTCGTTGGAAAGATATTCACTATTAGATTCCATTATTTTTGGTTTCACTAAAATCCGGATTGTTTTGCACCCGGTACATTCAATTAAAGTTTGAAATCGAATTATCGAACTACCGCGCCATTTTCAATTCTATTTATAATTATATATAAATATTTATATTCTAACGACGACGCGTATGAATATATACGTTCGAATTATATCCAAAATAAATTTCTTGTCGATTTTATTTAAGATAATTTATTTTAAATATTCAAAATTCGCTAAAATTGCCAAAATAAAAATTTTAAACTGGCCCAGATTTTACGGGTTGTTACAATCTCCCCCACTTAAAACTTTTCGTCCCCGAAAAGGAACAAAGTCGAAAGTGGTTTGATTATTAAGCTCTACATTCGATCTGGCTTTCATTCTCTAACTTTTCAGTTTATGAGAATTTTCAAAATTTCAAAAATTTGGCTAACACCCTAAATTTCCGAAAAATTTCGCCATAACCTCCCCTGCACCGGGAGCATCGGGGAATTTCAAATAGCTTCCCCGGTCCTTCAGATCTCAAAAAGAAAAAGAAAAAGCCAAGCGGCTAGCCAATAGGCTCACAAAATCATCATCACCCAAACAAAACAGGAAATTATGTAGTAAACATGTACCTATTTGTCGGGCAAACAAATTTTATTCTCTGGCTCTAGCCTCCTTGCTATGACCTGTTCAATGTTATACATGTATATGCAAGCAGATGCGACCAATTTTCAATACAGTTCAATATTCGATCAAATTAGGCATAATGGTTCAAAATTATCAAACAACTAAACAAACAACACAAACATCAATCAATTAGTGAATTAGAGTTTCAAATTCATAATTTTGATACATATACAAAAATCATGTTTTTGATGCCAAATCACAACAATTAGCCCTATCTAATTTTGGTTCTCACACCAGCCTAATGGAAATATATAGATATTACACGTTCGTCACTCGAATATAAATTCTGACGATGAGTACTCAACCATCAGAATCATCTTCGGGCCACTAGAGTATGATTCTATATCTATCCAATATATTAAAACTTCGAATACACGCGGATCAGACGTATACGCAAAATCTTTATATACTGGACTGTCCAACTCAATATAAATAGATAATCAGATACGAATAATTGATTTAAATTTTCAAAACAAAAATAGTTTTCATTTGAAAAATATACTCTTCACACTCGTTCTAGGATACTACTGATCCTATCTCTAACGAGTCATACCCATTGGATATTACTAATCCAATATCTGTTGAATTCTTTCGTATGGTTCTAATGTGCCTTGTTCTCTGCTTTGTAAACCAAAGCTCTGATACCAACTGTGACGGCAAGGAATTTCGCTCGGTCCGAACCAGTCGTTAAACCGATCCAGGCCGTTCGAAAAGCCCTATCGTTTGAGAACACGACAAAACAGAACGCATACAGAAGAACATTTCATTGTATATTACAACAATGCATCAGATTACAAGAATATACAGAGTATAAATGAATATTACACAGAAATATCAGAGATTTAAATTACATTTAAATAGATAGCAGCGGAAAATAATACAATATACAACTAGAAGTAGATATACGGATACAAAGCTTTCCGGATATCGTTCCAGCTGTAAACCAGGATCCTGTGAATATAAATCTGCAAAACCAAAACTACTAGCTGCCCGTGTCGAAAATAAGGGCACCCAGAGTTTAGGTTAAAACAATAAACTCCAGGTCAGTCATGTGACTGGTGTGAGAACTAAAACAGTTATTAATCTTTATTTTAAAAGTTAGGTAAATCAAGGGACCACGCCGTATAACACGGAACGGGTTTCCTCCCAAGAGTACCAGTGCATAAAACAAACAGCGCAATGCTAAATAAAGAAAAATGAAGCTGTTATAAGACCCAGGTCCCATCACACAATGCAACGCAGCCGAGGATAGGGTTTTCCCTTATAACAGCCAAAGAATGCTTGATACGTTTTAAAACAAATCATTTGATACTATAATAAGTGTATAGTGTATAAAACAACTTCAAATCATAAGTATCAATCATAGGCGGCATAAGCGCCCCATCCCACTATGTCGCCATAAATAGGATTACAATTAAAACCGCACATGTCACGTATTTGGAAATTGGATTTCCGTCTATGAACCGAGGCAAAAGATAGTCCTCAACCGATTCGAGACAATCTAGCCCATGTCTCAGGTCAGAGCTCGAGTGACCTTGGAGCGACAGGGCCGGTCCACCGATGTGGATTAAACTTAAACCCTGAACATGCGTTCCCCCGCCTTTTGGGGCGTAAACGAGCCAACGAATGGCTCCATCGGTTCGAGAACGACCGATCAATCCGAGGCGCCTCGCAACAGCAACAACCACATAAGTCAAACTCGTCAGGGCGTGTAAAACCACTGACGCCACTTTTTATCTAGAAGGAAACGCATGCCCTCCCTGAGGTCCGTCTCCCGTTTTTGGTTCATACCTGGTGTGAAACACGCGAGGTAAACGTTACACAAAGCTACGCCACAAAGGCCATGCTTTGATCATCACCACAAGACTTTGCTTTTCAACAAAAGCCTCGATCAATTGCCACTTAGGCATGCCACACAGGCAATTCACTCCATGCGTTTGATATCCATCAATATATAACCCCTGAACTCGTACGTCTCAGAGAAGGGCGTTAAGCAAGAGAATAAATTCTCCGCCGCCAAACAGATATATATTTAATAGAAATCAAACACACAGACTAAAATCCAATGTCAGACACACAGTCCATTTACAAGTCCGTTCTGGGTCTGAACGAAACCGGAGGCACCTAGTACCCCGCATATCCATCGATCTCCAAGTACGTCTGGACGATCACTAACTGTTTCCATCTTCTTGGGTGTACAGCCCAATCAAGATCATCAGTTATCCCCCAAACGACGTGAAGACCTCCGGTCTTCGACCATCGTCTTCATCTTCGACTTATCGTCGTATCAGTTATTCAGAATGGGATAAACCCGGTCTTTCCGAATAACTCGCGTATATATTATAAAAGTGTTACACAAACACAACATACGCCTCATTCCAATTCATCAGTCACCAACCGTAAATTAATCAAGAGAATAATTTCCCAAATATTAACCCCGAAGGCCGAAACCAACATCAGATCAATATCCAGAAAACCATTCTACTTAGCTAACCGACAGTTAGTTTCTAATCTCACATTCATAGGGAAAGGTTCCCATTAATTTTATCAAAGATAAATTCTTGAATTTATTCTTTAATCAACTTTTGAATATCAATTCAAACTAGTCGGGATTAGCGAACCTTACCGAAGTAATCATTTGTTATAATTTCCCAATCCCAACCTATTCATCCCATGAAGTAAAACTGTGAATACTTCATATCTAACACCACAGTGTTATCGGTAAATTTAATTACCATTTCACGTTCAAATCTAATTAAAGATTTAACTATCGCCTGGAGCAAAACTGGTGATACTCCATTTTCGATCATTTCAATCTAATTAAAGATTCATTAAAACTCCACTTAGTTTTAATCTTTGACTGGGTTAAAGAATCAGTGTCATTTAAAACACGATTCACGATAAACCCAAAATCCCATCCCATTAATTATCGGGTTAAAGAACAAGTGTTATTTAAAACACTGTTCACGATAAACCCAAAAATCAATACCAATTCAATTCCAATTAAATATCATTTAATTGGTACACTTCATTAAATCTAAATAAAAAGATTTAATCTTTTCTCAACTGGGTTCAAGAACAGTGTTAGTGAAGACACCATTCACGACAAACCCAAATTACATTCGATTAATTATCGGGTTAAAGAACAAGTGTTATTTAAAACACTGTTCACGATAAACCCAAAAATCAATACCAATTCAATTCCAATTAAATATCATTTAATTGGTACACTTCATTAAATCTAAATAAAAAGATTTAATCTTTTCTCAACTGGGTTCAAGAACAGTGTTAGTGAAGACACCATTCACGACAAACCCAAATCACATTCGATAAATTATCGGGTTAAAGAACAAGTGTTATTTAAAACACTGTTCACGATAAACCCAAAAATCAATACCAATTCAATTCCAATTAAATATCATTTAATTGGTACACTTCATTAAATCTAAATAAAAAGATTTAATCTTTTCTCAACTGGGTTCAAGAACAGTGTTAGTGAAGACACCATTCACGACAAACCCAAATCACATTCGATATTCAATACAAGGCTCTGAATAGAAAATATATCGGCTTATATTCAATATCGAATTCTACGACTAACAAATGTCGTATTGGAAATAACGATATAAATATATATCTTTCAAATTTCCATAACAACACCTGTATAATCACGAATTCCAACATCGAAATATTCCGAAGACAATTTCGATTCAAATCCACTCCAATGCATTCATTGGAAATTTTGGTTATTTTCAAACCCATTTCGAATTCAATTTATTTATTTAAAAATAAATAGAATTATAATTCTAGTTCAAAACTAGTTTATTTCGATAAAAATCTATTTTTATCTTTTCAAATATGGAGTTTTTCATCCCAATTCTTTCTAAATCATTTCTTATGACTCTACACAAATTATTACTATTTTTAATAATTTTATCAAGGCCCGTTCAGTCGATTTCCAACAATGGCCATCGAACTGCACTTACAGCGACCTTTTTCGAATTTGATTTGGACATAATTCCAAATCCAACCGTTAGATTTCTAATTTCTAATATTCTTTAGAAAGCTCTTTTCGATACGAACCCAACGGTTCCGGTTTTAGGAGAATCCGACGGTCGGATCTCCCGTAATGTCCGTTTGAAACAAATGGTCGAAATTCGCGAACTGCCGCGGCGCGGCGCGGCGCGTTCTATTCAGGCCATTATATTATATATATAATATATATAATATATATTTCGTCGATTTCTATTTAAAACGAATTATATGAATAGTTTTAAATTCGTTTCAAAAGCAATTTCAACTTCCATTTCAATTCAAATCAAAATTGAATTCATCTTTATAAATTCGTTTCAAAATTCATTTCTATTCAATTCAAATTTCAATTCAATTTGAATTCATTTCAATTCGTTTTCAATTCAATTCATTTCGAAATCGTTTTCAATTCAATTCATTTCGAAATCGTTTTCAATTCAGTTCATTTCGAAATCGTTTTCAATTCAATTTGAATTCGTTTTCAATTCATTTCATTTCGAAATCGTTTTCAATTCAATTCATTTCGAAATCGTTTTCAATTCAATTCATTTCGAAATCGTTTTCAATTCAATTCGAATTCTTTTTCAATTCATTTCATTTCGAAATCGTTTAAAATCGATATAAATATCGTTCACGTCAAAATGGCGTCAATCTAATCAACACGACTTCATAATTTATATTTTCAAATTTTCTTTATTTTTCAAATTGGAATGAGGCCCAATCAATTACCATATAAAATTAATTATATGGATTTTCATACAACACATGTATATAATAACATTGAAAATAATCAACCATCAACCAAAGTGCACTACACTGTAAAAGCATCAAATATAGATATTCAACGCTTATAACAGCCTGTCAATCAATCGATCGACATATTTAATCAATCAGGATGAGTGAACTTCAAATTTCATCCCAACACCCGTGTGGGGTTTCAAACAATCAAACACATATTTTATTTGTGCTGTCGGGCGATGTGTAAAATTTATCGACCCAATCAATGTCCTTCAAATAGGTGTACATAAACAAACCGTCTGGTTTGTAAATGAATATTTGTTTATTCACATTCGCGTTAAAAATTATATTTTTAACGATAAAACATTTTATTCCAACATATGAATTTCTATTCAGTTCATTCTTTAAATAAAATGATATTTTTATTTTTCTAACATATTTTAGAAAATTTCGGCGGCATAACGACACGATACTAGAAACGGGACAAGGCCTAGCCTTATCCCCGGTCTAGTGAAGGCCCACGCCATTCACACATCAATCAAATCAATTTCATCTCACCAAACAATTCAATTCAACCAAATAATTCAACTAATCTATGCAACCAAACAAACAAGTCCATGGTCTGTGGACGATTGTGTCGGGTGCTACTAAGCACCGTCTGCATCCTAGTATATATATATAATTAGAAAAGAAATTGAAAGGTGAGAAATTCTCACATATAGCTATCCTAGCTCCACGGCACTTCATTTGCAGAAGTCTTCGTCGTTTCGCCTTCTTGTCACCTTCGTTGCCCGCTTTCACTACATATGTAAAAATAGAATTTTTACTATGTTATTCAATATATAAAAATATGATTTTTACTTTGACTTTCAACATATAAAAATATGATTTTTTTACTTTTGCCTCCCACATATAAAAATATGATTTTTACCTTTGCTTTTAACATATAAAAATATGATTTTTACTTTTGAAAGAAATCAGTTTTCAACCTTTCAAGAAAACCAGTTTTTATATTTTTATAAATCACAGTTTTTATACTTTTTATAAATCAGTTTTATTCTTTCATAAAAATGCAGTTTTTAGTTTCTTTTTCTAAAAAAAATCTGTTTTTAAAATCTTTTAAAAATTCAGCTTTAAAGGTTTTAACAAATCAGTTTTTTTTTCTTTTATAAAATCTGTTTTTTTTTCTTTCTTAAAAAAAAACAGTTTTATGCTTTTTTAAAAATTTCAGTTTTTAACTACTTTTAAAAATTCAGTTTTCTTTTTATTAAAAACAAAAATCAGTTTTAAATTCCTAATTAAAAACACAGTTTTTAATTT
This sequence comes from Allium sativum, assembly GCA_030737875.1. Lineage (NCBI taxonomy): Eukaryota > Viridiplantae > Streptophyta > Magnoliopsida > Asparagales > Amaryllidaceae > Allium > Allium sativum. The sequence continues at coordinate 485,875,273 of CM060912.1, read as the reverse complement.
CTGTTTTTTTTTTAAATTTCAGTTTTTATCTTTTTAAAACAAAACAGTTTTTAATACTTATTTTATAAAATCAAATCAGTTTTAAATATAAAATCAAAACAGTTTAAATATAAAATCAAAACAGTTTTTACTGAATAAATAAAATAAAAAAAAATAAAAAAGGGAAATGCTCACCGAAGCTGCGGAAAAAAAGGGGGGGGGGGGGGGTAAGAAGATGTCGTCGGCGCTCGCTTCGAGGTGGCAGCTTCGATCTGGAGGCGTCGAGACGAGGGGGGGGGGGGGCGGCGGGTCGATTGTTGTCTCGAGGGGGGGCTGGCGAATTGAAGGAGGAGGAGGGCGGTGGCTTCCAGGGGGCTCGCGATGGTGCTCGTCGGCGTCAAGGTCGGGGGGGGGGGGGGGGGCGGCAGCGATTCGATTGCTAGGTTTTTTTTTTTTTTTCTTTCTGTATAGATCGAAATGAAAAAGGGGGGGGGGGGCAGAACGAGGATAAAGGGGGGGGGGAGGGAAATGTTTTTATTTATTTATTTAATTATTTAATTTAGCAAAAGGGTTGACTTTTACATACGACCTCGAAACGAGGCCCACCGCCTGTCGTCCATAGCGTTTAACCCCCATTCCGAACACAATGGGATATGTATCGCAAGCTGGTTTGATCGTTACAATCGGTTTCCTTTTGAATTTTCATTTAAATCACTATATTGAATTTTAAACGTACATTTCAAATTACCGGGGTCACATACTGACTAGAAAAATTCCAGAAAAATATTTTCTAGCTTCGTATTGACGATACGGACCTAACAAAACTAGTTTCGTCGAATTCTGAGACCGTTTGAAAAATGGCCAATTTCTAGTCGATTAAATTCAACAGAAACTGGTCAAACGCGTTTTCTTTTGCCACGCTCACATATTGATTCGAAAAATTATGAAATTTGAAACCTAACAATATCTTGACACTACGGATCTAACAAAAGTGGTTTCGTCGAAATCCGAGGTCATCTGCAAAATGTCCATTTTTAAGGGCCTGAATTCCATAGCGACTATTCAGAATTTTCAACTGGACATATCTTATGATTCCCGATATGAAATCTTGATCTTTCGGATTCGTTGGAAAGATATTCACTATTAGATTCCAATATTTTTGGTTTCACTAAAATCCGGATTGTTTTGCACCCGGTACATTCAATTAAAGTTTGAAATCGAATTATCGAACTACCGCGCCATTTTCAATTCTATTTATAATTATATATAAATATTTATATTCTAACGACGACGCGTATGAATATATACGTTCGAATTATATCCAAAATAAATTTCTTGTCGATTTTATTTAAGATAATTTATTTTAAATATTCAAAATTCGCTAAAATTGCCAAAATAAAAATTTTAAACTGGCCCAGATTTTACGGGTTGTTACACTAGTATATATATATAACTAGAAAATGAAATTGAAAGGTGAGAAATTCTCACCGATAGCTATCCAATATCACGACTCTTCATTTAGAGAAGTCTTCACCGTTCTCGCCTTTTTATCACCTTCGTTGCCCGTATTCTCTATATATGTAAAAATCACATTTTTATATATTGATGTCTTTAAAATAAAAATCACATTTTTATTTATTCACTTTCAATTTAAAAATCATATTTTTACAATCGCTTCATACATTTAAAAATCGAATTTTCACTTCGCTATACTCTATGTAAAAATCGAATTTTTACTTTACTATTCAATATATAAAAGTCGAATTTTTACTTTACTATATGAATAAAAATTCTATTTTTACATTGCCACTATATAGATAAAAATTATATTTTTACTTAGCAAAGATCATATTTTTAATACTTCTACCTTATAAAAATCATATCTTTATACTTCCTACATAATAAAGATCGAATTTTTATTGTCTATATTATATAAAAATTATATTTTTATTATCTCTACCACATAAAGATAATATTTTTAGTCCTTCTATAAGATAAAGATTATATTTTTATTCGCTACCTGTATAAAACCCTTCCCTTTTTATATTCTCTACTTTATAAAAATCGTATCTTTATTTATAAAAATCTAACTTTTCTATTACCATTCAAACAAATAAAAACCAATTTTTATGTATGTATAAAAGATAATTTTTATAACTTAAAAACTGATTTCATTAAGTAAAAATGAAAAATAAAATGTACACTCACTGTTTTGGGTTGGCGGAGGCTCCACGGCCAGAGGGGGAGTAGCACCAGCGTCTCGAGGTGGCAGCGGTGTGCGGTTTTGGGGGAGGAAGCAGCGGAGGGGAAAGGAGGGGAGGCGAGCTTCGTCGGAGGGGGAGGTTTCAGGCGAGGTCGGGTGGCCTGGGGCCCACGGCGGCGGGGTCAGGTCTTCAGGGGGTGGGGGGGTGCGGTGCTGATTTAGGGTAGGGGGTAGCGGAGTTCGAATCGGGGAAGAAGAGGATGGCAGAGGATCGGGTAAGGAGGGGGGTGTAGAGGGGGTTTCGCCTGAGGCGCGGTGGGCCAGCGGTGGCGCCAGAGGCCGCTGCGGTGGAGGATCGACGCGTTCTTCCTTTTTTTTTTCTTTTTTTTTCTGTTGAAATCGATTCTGAAGGGAAAGGGGGGGCATCGGTTATAAGGGGAGGAGGGTTTTTATTTATTTATTTAATTAATTAATTTTCAAAAAGTTGACTTTTGCATACGACCTCGAAACGAGGTCCACCGCCTATTGTCCATAGCGTATTACCCCCGTTCCGAACACAATGGGATATGTATCGCAAGCTGATTTGACCGTTTCGATTGGTTTCCATTGAATTTACATTTAAATCATTATATTGAATTTTAAACGTACATTTCGAATTACCGGGGTCACATACTAACTAGAAAAATTCCAGAAAAATATTTTCTAGCTTCGTATTGACGATACGGTCCTAACAAAACTAGTTTCGTCGAATTCTGAGACCGTTTGAAAAATGGCCAATTTCCAGTCGATTAAAATCAACTGAAACTGGTCAAACGCGTTTTCCTTTGCCACGCTCACATATTGATTCGAAAAATTATGGAATTTGGAATCTAGCAATAATTTGACACTGCGGACCCAACAAAACTGGTTTCGTCGAAATCCGAGGTCGTTTGCAAAATTTCCATTTTTAAGGGCCTGAATTCCATAGCGACTATTCAGAATTTTCAACTGGACATATCTTTTGATCCCCGCTATGAAATTTTGATTTTTCGGATTCGTTGGAAAGATATCATCAATTAGATCCTAATGTTTTTGGTTTCACTAAAATCCAGGTTGTTTTGCACCCGGTACATTCAATTGAAGTTTGAAATCGAATTATCGAACTACCGCGCCATTTTCAATTCTATTTATAATTATATATAATTATTTATATTCTAACGACGACGTATATAATATATACGTTCAAATTATATTCAACTGAAATTTCTCGTCAATATTATTTAAAATGATCTATTTTAAATATTCAAAATTCGCTAAAATTGCCAAAATAAAAATTTTAAACTGGTTCAGAATTTTCGGGTTATTACAATCTCCCCCACTTAAAACTTTTCGTCCCCGAAAAGGAACAAAGTCGAAAGTGGTTTGATTAATCAACTCTACGTTCGATCAGGCTTGCATTCTCCAACTTTTCAGTTTCTGAGAATTTTCAAATTTTCAAAAATTTGGCTAACACCCTAAATTTTCGAAAAATTTCGCCATAACCTCCCCTGCACCGGGAGCATCGGGGAATTTCAAATAGCTTCCCCGGTCCTTCTAATCTCAAAAAGAAAAAGAAAAAGCCAAGCGGCTAGCCAATAGGCTCATAAAATCATCATCACCCAAACAAAACAGTAAATTGTAATAAACATGTACCTATTTGTCGGGCAAACAAATTTTATTCTCTGCTCTAGCCTCCTTGCTATGACCTGTTCAATAAAAGTATATGTATATGCAAGCAATTGCGACCAATTTTCAATACAATTCAATATTAGGTACAATTAGGCATAATGGTTCAAAATTCAATTAGGCAACAATAATCAAACAACACAAACATCAATCAATTAGTGAATTAGAGTTTCAAATTCATAATTTTGATATATATATATATATATATATACTGAAAATCTTGTTTTTGATGCCAATTCACAACAATGTGTTCTAACTATATATAAGCTGTGGTTCTCACACCAGTCTAATGGAAATATATAGATATCACACCTTCGAAACACGAACATAAATACTGGTGATGGCGCGCCATCATCAGAATCATGTCCGGGCGACTAGAGTGTGATTCTATATCTATCTAATATATTAAAACTTCGAATATACGTTCATGACGCGTATATGCAAAACCTTCATATACTAGATTGTCCATATTCAAAATAAATAAATATTCAAATACGTATAAAATGATTTAAATTTTCAAAACAAAATTGTTTTCATTTGAAAAATATACTTTTCACATTCGTTCTAGGATACTACTGATCCTATCTCTAACGAGTCATTCTAATTGGATATTACTAATCCAATATCTGATGAATTCTTTCGTATGGTTCTAATGTGTCTTGTTCTCGAGCTCTGTAAACCAAAGCTCTGATACCAAATGTGACGACAAGAAATTTCGCTTGATCCGAATCAGTCGTTAAACCGATCTAGACCGTTCGAAACCCCTGATCGTTGAGAACAGGACAAATCAGAATCCACACAGAAGAACATTTCATTGTTATTACAACAATTCCATCAGATACAAGAATATACAGAGTATAAATGAATAAATTACATTCGATAAATATCAGAGATTACAATAAATTACTTAGCAGCGGAAAAATATACAAAGCACAACTGAAGGTGATATACGGATACAGAGCTTTCCGGATATCGTTCCATCTGTAAACCAGGATCCTGTGAATATAAATCTGCAAAACCAAAACTACTAGCTGCCCGTGCGGAAAATAGGGGCACCCAGAGTTTAGGTTAAAACAATAAACTCCAGGTCAGTCATGTGACTGGTGTGAGAACTAAAACAGTTATTTAAAACGTTACTTTAAAAGAGAGTAATTCAAGGGACCACGCCGTATAACACGGAACGGGTTCCCTCCCAAGAATACCAGTGCATAGGATAAACAACGCAATGCTTTTCCGAAAAATGAAGCTATTATAAGACCCAGGTCCCATCACACAATGCAACGCAAGCCGGAGGATAGGTTTTTACCTTATAACAGCCAAACATGCTTGATACGTTTAAAACAAATCCTTTGATACTATAATAAGTGTATAGTGTCAAAACAATTTCAATCATAAATATAAATCATAGACGGCATGAGTGCCCCATCCCACTATGTCGCCATACTAGGCTCTACAAATAAAACCGAAATACACGTATTGGAAATTGGATTTCCGTCATGAGTCGAGGCAAGGGGCAAGCTCCTCTCCGCGTTCGAGACACTATAGCAAATGCCTCCAGGTTACGCACTCTGGGCAACCCCGGATCCTCCAAGGTCGGTCCTCACTTACGTTAGAGGATTAATTATGCCTGAACACACGTTTCCCGGTCCTTACAGACCTATAATCGAGGCGCTTCGCATCCAAACCACAAAGGTGAAAAGTATATAAATGTCAGGGCTGGTAAGTCACTGACACCACCATAGCTAGAAAGAAACGTCATGCACTCCTTGGGTCCTTATCCCGTTTTTGACTCATACCGAGGTGTGAGGCTCGCGAATCCACGCTATACACAAAGCTACGCTATAAAGGCCGTGCTTTGATCATCAACTACAAGACTTTGCTTTTCAACAGAAGCCTTGATCATTGCATCTCAGCGTGCCACACAGGCAATTTATGCCATGCGATTGATATCTATCGATATATAACCTCTAAGCTTGTACGTCTCAGAGAAGGGCGTTAAGCAAGAGAATAAATTCTCCGCCGCCAAACAGATATATATTTAACAGAAATCAATCAACACAGAATAAAATCCAGTGTCAGACACACAATCCATTTACAAGTTCGTTCTGGGTCTGAACGAAACCGGAGGCACTTTCCTCGCATATCCATCGATCTCCAAGTACGTCTGGACAACCACCAACTATTTCCATCCTCTTGGGTGTACAGCCCAATCAGGATCGTCAGTAATTATCCAAACGATGTGAAGACTTCCGGTCTTCGACCACCGTCTTCATCTTCGACTTATCGTCGAATCGGTTATTCAGAATGGGTGTAAACCCGGACTTTCCGAACAACCCGCGTATATTAAAAACAAATGTTACACAAACACAACATACGCCTCATTCCAATTCATTAGTCACTAACCGCAAATTAGCAAGAGAACAATTTCCTAAACATTAACCCCGAAGGCCGAAACCAACATCAGATCAATACCCAGGAAACCATTCTTCTTAGCCAACCTACAACTAGTTTCTAAATTTCACATTCTTAGGGAAAGGTTCCCATTAATTTTATCCAAGATAAATTCTTTAAAATTTATCCTGTAATCTTCCTTTGGATGTCGTTTCAAACCAAATTATGGTTTTTCTAAACTAGTCGAGATTAGCGAACCACACCGAAGTAATTATTTATTTTATTTCTCAATCCCAACCTATTCATCCCATGAAGCAAAACTGGTAATACTCCATATCTAACACCACGGTGTTATCGGTAAAATTAATTACCATTTCACGTTCAAATCTAATTAAAGATTTAACTATCGCTTTGGAGCAAAACTGGTAATACTCCATTCTCTCTCATTTTCTAAATTTGATAATTTAGATTATCCATTCACATTTCAATCTAGTTGCAGATTCATTAAAACTCCTTTTACTGGGTTAAAGAACTAGGTGTTATTTAAAACACAGTTCACGACAAACCCAAATCACATTCTATTTATTATCGGGTTAAAGAACTAGTGTTATTTAAAACACAGTTCACGATAAACCCATTTCAAATCCAATCAAATATATTAGAAATCCCGATTATTTAAAACCCCTTTTTAAATCTAATTTATTTATTTAAAAATAATTGGGTTTTAAATTTAGTTCAAAACTAGTTCATTTCGATAAAAATCTATTTTTATCTTTTCAAATATGGAGTTTTTCACCCCAATTTTTCTCAAATCATTTCTTATGATTTTACACTAATTATTACCATTTTTAATAATTTTATCAAGGCCTGTACAGTCGATTTCCAACAATGGCCATCGAACTGCACTTACAGCGACCTTTTTCAAATTTGATTTGGACGTAACCCCAAATCCAACCGTTAGATTTCAAATTTCTAATATTCGTTAGAAAGCTCTTTTCGATACGAACCCAACGGTTCCGGTTTTAGGAGAATCCGACGGTTGGATCTCCCGTAATGTCCGTTTGAAATAAATGGTCGAAATTCACGAACTGCCGCGGCGCGTTCTATTCAGGCCATTATATATATAATATATATATATTATATATATATCGTCGATTACCTTTTTAAAACGAATTTTATAAGTCATTTCAAATTTGTTTTAAAGACAATTTCAACCTTTAATTCAAATTCAAATTAAAATTGAATTTTCCCTTATAAATTCTTTCTACATTCACTTCTATTTGATTTCAATTCAAATCGATTTCAATTCGTTTTCAATTGAATTCAATTCAATTCAAATCCGTTTTCTATTTAATTCAATTCGAATTCGTTTTCTATTCAATCCAATTCAAATTGGTTTTCTAATCGATTCAAATCAAATTCGTTTTATATTCAATTCATTTCGAAATCGTTTTCAGTTCCTTTCACTTCGAAATCGTTTTCAATTCATTTCATTTCGAAATCGTTTTCAATTCATTTCATTTCGAAATCGTTTTCAATTCATTTCATTTCGAAATCGTTTTCAATTCATTTCATTTTGAAATCGTTTTCAATTCATTTCACTTCGAAATCGTTTTCAATTCATTTCATTTCGAAATATTTCAATTCATTTCACTTCGAAATCGTTTTCAATTCATTTCACTTCGAAATCGTTTTCAATTCATTTCATTTCGAAATATTCGATTTCAAAATTACTTTTCGATATTCATTTTAAAATGAATAAAATCGATATAAATATCGTTCACGTCAAAATGGCGTCAATCTAATCAACACGGCTTCATGTATTCCTTTATTTTATTCAACAAATGAATATTTATTTTTGTCAACACACGACTAATCTCAACGAATGAGTACTGTCCACGTGTGACTATTTTTGTTTAATTATTTCGTTCAACACATGACTAATCTCAACGGATGAGTACAGTCAACACATGAACCTTTATTTTATATTGATAAAGATGTAAATTTTATTATTAAAATATTTCGTTCAACACATGACTAATCTCAACGGATGAGTACAGTCAACACATGAACCTTTATTTTATAATATTCTTTATTCTCTAAATTGGAATGAGGCCCAATCAATCACCATATAAAATTAATTATATGGATTTTCATACAACAAATGTATATAATAGCAACGATAAATAATCAATCATCATCCAAAGTGCACTACACTGTATAGGCATCAAATATAGATATCTAACGCTTATAACAGCCTGTCGATCCATCGATCGACATATTCAATCAATCAGGATGAGTGAACTTCAAATTTCATCCCAACACCCGTGTGGGGTTTCAAACAATCAAACACAGATTTTATTTGTGCAGTTGGGCGATGTGTAAAATTTATCGTCCCAATCAATGTCAGTCAAATCGGTGTACATAAACAAACCGTCCGGTTTGTAAATGAATATTTATTTATTCACATTCACTATATTCATATTCACGTTAAAAATTATATTTTTAACGATAAAACATTTTTATTTTAACATATGAATTTTTATTCGGTTCATTCTTTAAATAAAATGATATTTTTATTTTCTAACTTATTTTAGAAAATTTCGGCGGCATAACGGCACGATACTAGAAACGGGACGAGGCCTAGCCTTATCCCCGGTCTAGTGAAGGCCCACGCCATTCACACATCAACCAAATTCACCAAACAACCAAATTCAAATCAAATCATCTAACTAATCTATGCAACCAAACAAACAAGTCCATGGTCTGTGGACGATTGTGTCAGGTGCTACTAAACACCGTCTGCATCCTAGTATATATATATAACTAGAAAATGAAATTGAAAGGTGAGAAATTCTCATCGATAGCTATCCAATATCACGACTCTTCATTTAGAGAAGTCTTCACCGTTCTCGCCTTTTTATCACCTTCGTTGCCCGTATTCTCTACATATGTAAAAATCACATTTTTATATATTGATGTCTTTAAAATAAAAATCACGTTTTTATTTATTCACTTTCAATTTAAAAATCATATTTTTACAATCGCTTCATACATTTAAAAATCGAATTTTCACTTCGCTATACTCTATATAAAAATCGAATTTTTACTTTACTATTCAATATATAAAAGTCGAATTTTTACTTTACTATATGAATAAAAATTCTATTTTTACATTGCCACTACATAGATAAAAATTATATTTTTACTTAGCAAAGATCATATTTTTAATACTTCTACCTTATAAAAATCATATCTTTATACTTCCTACATAATAAAGATCGAATTTTTATTGTCTATATTATATAAAAATTATATTTTTATTATCTCAACCACATAAAGATAATATTTTTAGTCCTTCTATAAGATAAAGATTATATTTTTATTCACTACCTGTATAAAACCCTTCCCTTTTTATATTCTCTACTTTATAAAAATCGTATCTTTATTTATAAAAATCTAACTTTTCTATTACCATTCAAACAAATAAAAACCAATTTTTATGTATGTATAAAAGATAATTTTTATAACTTAAAAACTGATTTCATTAAGTAAAAATGAAAAATAAAATGTACACTCACTGTTTTGGGTTGGCGGAGGCTCCACGGCCAGAGGGGGAGTAGCACCAGCGTCTCGAGGTGGCAGCGGTGTGCGGTTTTGGGGGAGGAAGCAGCGGAGGGGAAAGGAGGGGAGGCGAGCTTCGTCAGAGGGGGAGGTTTCAGGCGAGGTCGGGTGGCTTGGGGCCCACGGCGGCGGGGTCAGTCTTCAGGGGGGTGTGCGGTGCTGATTTAGGGTAGGGGGGGGGGGGGAGGTAGCGGAGTTCGAATCGGGGAAGAAGAGGATGGCAGAGGATCGGGTAAGGAGGGGGGTGCGAAGGGGGTTTCGCCTGAGGCGCGGTGGGCCAGCGGTGGCGCCAGAGGCCGCTGCGGTGGAGGATCGACGCGTTCTTCCTTTTTTTTTCTTTTTTTTTTCTGTTGAAATCGATTCTGAAGGGAAAGGGGGGGGCATCGGTTATCAGGGGAGGAGGGTTTTTTATTTAATTAATTAATTAATTTTCAAAAAGTTGAATTTTACATACGACCTCGAAACAAGGTCCACTGCCTGTCGTCCATAGCGTATTACCCCCGTTCTGAACACAATGGGATATGTATCGCAAGCTGATTTGACCGTTTCGATTGGTTTCCGTTGAATTTACATTTAAATCATTATATTGAATTTTAAACGTACATTTCGAATTACCGGGGTCACATACTAACTAGAAAAATTCCAGAAAAATATTTTCTAGCTTCGTATTGACGATACGGTCCTAACAAAACTAGTTTCGTCGAATTCTGAGACCGTTTGAAAAATGGCCAATTTCCAATCGATTAAAATCAACTGAAACTGGTCAAACGCGTTTTCCTTTGCCATGCTCACATATTGATTCGAAAAATTATGGAATTTGGAATCTAGCAATAATTTGACACTGCGGACCCAACAAAACTGGTTCCGTCGAAATCCGAGGTCGCTTGCAAAATTTCCATTTTAAGGGCCTGAATTCCATAGCGACTATTCAGAATTTTCAACTGGACATATCTTTTGATCCCCGCTATGAAATTTTGATTTTTCGGATTCGTTGGAAAGATATCATCAATTAGATCCTAATGTTTTTGGTTTCACTAAAATCCAGGTTGTTTTGCACCCGGTACATTCAATTGAAGTTTGAAATCGAATTATCGAACTACCGCGCCATTTTCAATTCTATTTATAATTATATATAATTATTTATATTCTAACGACGACGTATATAATATATACGTTCGAATTATATTCAACTGAAATTTCTCGTCAATATTATTTAAAATAATCTATTTTAAATATTCAAAATTCGCTAAAATTGCCAAAATAAAAATTTTAAACTGGTTCTAAATTTCCGAGTTATTACAAACGGAGAGAAGGAAAAAGCAAGTATGTCTTCAATTCCTTATTCATCTGCAGTTGGTTCATTGATGTATGCTATGGTGTGCACTAGGCCAGATATTGCACATTCTATTGGTTTGGTGAGTAGATACTTATCCAATCCTGGTAAATTTCATTGGGATGCAGTAAAGTGGATTTTCAGATATTTACATGGTACTTCTAGATTTTTCTTATGTTATGGAGGTAGCAAACATGTTCTTGAGGGGTATACAGATGCAGACATGGCTGGTGATATTGATAGTAGAAAATCTACCTCAGGTTATGTGTTCACATTTTCAGGGGGAGCCATTTCTTGGCAATCCAAGTTGCAAAAGTGTGAGACTTTATCTACAACCGAGGCAGAGTATATAGCAGCTGTGGAAGCAAGTAAAGAGATGCTTTGGTTGAAGAGGTTCCTTCAAGAGTTGGGTTCGCAACAAGAAGAGTATATAGTATTCTGTGACAGTCAGAGTGCTATGGATTTGAGCAAGAATTCCATGTATCATGCACGCACTAAGCATATTGATGTTCGGTATCATTGGTTAAGAAATGTGATTGAAGAAAATATGCTCAAGTTAAAGAAAATTCATACAAACAAGAATGGTGCAGATATGTTGACTAAAGTGGTTCCAGGAAACAAGCTTGATGTTTGTAGTAAGCTTGTGGGAATGAGTTTCAAATGATGATAGAAGCATGCACATCTTCCCCAAGTTGGGCTGGAGGGGGAGATTGTTGGGTATTCCAGCCCATATTTGGCATAATTTTATGCAGGCATATTTGGCATAATTTTATGCAGACATATTTGGCATAATTTTATGCAGACATATTTGGCATAATTTTATGCAGGCATATTTGGCATATCTTTTTATGCAGGCCATGCTTAATTTGTGGGTGAGATTTATTGGTTTTGTTTTTTCCCTAGATTTGTTGTGCAAGCATGCCTTTTATGCAACAATATCTTTTCTTTTCAAGAAAGACATTTGGGAGATTACTCACATTTTTGGTATGCACATTAAAAGAAAAGAGGGTTAATATAACCAGATCTGGTCACATAAGGCAGTAGCAGTTTTTGGTCATTTATCATCTTCTTCAAGGTGTTTTGGTCTTCAAGATTGAGCTTTATTCTTGCTCGATTCACCGCTGGCCTGAAGTGCACACATCGGGTGTTCTCTTACACCTTTTTTCATCTCTTATTGTTTTTGGATTCCGGTGATTAGAAGCGAATCTTTTGTAAACATTTTGGGGTTGTTTTCCCTTTTTTGGTTTATCAATAAGAGAAGAGGGTAGACTCCTTAAGAGGTCTCGTGGCTTTTACTCTTCACATCGAAGAGGTTTTCCACGTATAAAATCTTGTGTCTTGCTATTTTACTTTCATCGTATAATTTTTATTTGAATGGTGTGTTGATTGATTGTCTTGTGTGTGATATTGTGGGTGTAGCTTGAAGTAACCCCTAATCGATCCTATCATGTTCCACGTCATTGGATCCATCACCGACTGGAATATAATGTCCTCCTCGGTAGTCGTGAGATGCTCATGTCTAGTCTCTAGATGCTTTTGGCGCTGCTCCATAAACTTCTCCTGCAAGACCAAATATAAATGTAGATAAAATTAATATCATGATATCTTATTTTATTATAAGTTAACAATTACAACAAATGCTTTTGAATAAAATGAAATATTACACGACTCTTTCTGGATTTGTCATCATGCCATGTATATGTAATGTTCCCATTTGCATCGACATGCTCGACGGCATGCATACGAGTGAATACGTCCATTTATGAAACTAGACCCATCGCCTCTGCCTTCTGACTTTGATTATTACATACAATTATTACACATTCAAAATTATATAGCGTATTAATTTTTTATAAGTCGCATTTATAAAATAAACCAACTCCCGTTGATACTGCTGAAACGACTTCGATCGTCCTCGATGCATGACTGGAATTTTATACCGATTTGCAGAGTTTCTTTCTGACTCTGCATGTACATTCAAAATTTGATACATTACTTATCGAGTAAATATTTTTTATATTTAAAAAGATTAGTACACTTACCTTCGCCTCATCACTTTCCCAATACCTAAGAATCCATCCCGCACGGTTTCTCCCATCCAAATAGGTATTTCATGTTTTTCTTCATTATTGATATGCAATCCTTATAATTCTTTCTCATTTACTACATCTAATAGGTCCGAGCCAGCTGTAAGTCATGTGTCTGTATATCCACCTTGGCCTGTTTTTCACGTTAAACAAACAGTAGCAGTAAAATGTAATGTATATAAACGATTAAAAAAAAATTGGAAAAATATATATAAGAAAATACTTACAAGGGCATCCTGCCAAATGACCTCATGTATGTGAGGAGGGATCATACCCCACTTCGGCAAACATGCCGACATCCAAGCCTGTACGATGCTCTCGATGCGTCTAAAATAACCTTGGTAAAAAAATTAACATTCTAAATAAAGTTTATTTTTTACCCTGTACTCGTAGGCATTAAGGAGACGACTGGACGTTGTGAGGGTTGCGATCCACAACCTTCGCCTGAGGAATTCCCTCTCAATGACATGCCTATCACATACAAATCATTTTAAAAGATAACAGTAACATCATATTCAAAGTTAAATATAATTTCAAATATGATACATGTTTTTTAACGTAATTATTTTACATGGTCAGGCATTATACTTCCCATTATAAGCACAGTAAACGTTTACATTTTGTATATTACTTCGTCTCAAACAATTCAACAAAATTTCGGCAGCATTTCCCTTTTGTTTCCTACATTGTACACAAATGCATATACGTAGGAAACAAAAAGAAAAAATTAAACCGAAATTTTGTGAATCGTCTAAAACGAAGTAGTATACAAAATGTAGATGCTTACTACTTTTATAACTTGTCCAATATAAGAAAAAATCCGATAAATATTGTACGATATGAATATAAATGGTCGTTTTTTTAATTTGACAAAAACGACTATTTATATAATATCATGTGCAACACTCATCGGACGGGACCGAAAACACTTTAGGGGGTATTAGCCAATTAGATGTTACTAGAAAAATACAGTTTTACTACAACATAAAAATATTTTAATTTATCACATTCACTCGACGTATCAATCAACTTAAAGATAATTTAATATTATTGTCGTTTCAGTAGACTCAATTAGAATTTAGACTCATGTTTTGTTGTGTGTAAGTCAAAACGTGCATACAATTCTTGCTCGTGCATTCAGTTTTTTCTATATCAACTAACACAACATAAGAATCACACGTGCACAACGGTGCACGTATACATAAATAACCACAATTATACAATGGTTAAAACCAATTAAAGGGAACATATTCACAAATAACTAAATATTGCACATAAAATTTCCAATTTCACTATATCACATGAAATATGCACACTATAGGATGCTATTACCCATTACAATGCTATTGGAACCAATTATAATCAAAAGATAACCCTAATTTTCGATTTTAAGCATATATAAGTTTAGGTAAAAAATTGATTTTTAAGCAAATAAAGAGATTATACCTCAAATTGCTTGCCCAAGAGGTTGGAGATGAAGCTGGGGAGAATTATACACGAAGAAATCAATGATTAGGGGAGAAAAAAATCGATTTTGGGGCTGGTAGTGTTGAAAAATCGCATGCTGGAAATTTTAGGAGGAAAGGGAAAATGGGGAAGAAAGGTTACAGGTTGTAGTTTATCCCGATTATATCCGACGGCCCATCGGAAACCGTCGCCCCTTCCTATCGAAATTTTCAATGTTTCTTATTGTGGTATATATATATATATATATATATTTATGTGTGTTTGTTAGTGTGTTGTGTGTTGATTTTTTAATATATATATATATATATATATATATATTATGCAAGGGTTTAGCTATGTGTGTATAAATAAATATATAATATTTTGTAAAAGAATTGTTGTGTTTATTTTTGTTGAGTAGAGTTTGGTGTTGTGTTTCGAAAACCGTTCCAAAAATCCAATAGTCGTATTGATCCAATGAGCAATTCTCTAACCTCCCCTTATAAATAAATAAATTATTGAGTTGAATCCATTCTGAGTCATGCGTGGATGCCGTCGTTTCATCTGTGTCCATCCTTTTGCCTTCTCCATTTTGTGCCATGAAAGGTGAGTTTATCTCACACTTGACTTACATTGTTTTATGGTTGTTGAATTCAACACAAATGAATTGTTGTGAAATGTGTAGGATTGCTAATAGAAATCGTTTTATTTGATATGCACACCTTTTATATGTGACACGATACACACACACACACACACACACACACACACACACACACACACACACACACACATATATATATATATATATATGACACGTAGGTGCACTGATGATATATGATTTGTGATGTGATGATGCTGATGTTATGTGATGATTTATTTATCTTACTGATTTCCATACTTTTACGGAAATCACTATGGGTTGAAATGATAAACCTAAGTGTTTTTTTACTAAATTTGGGATTGTGGGTTGAAATTATACATACCCGTAAAATTTTAAATTGCGAATCAAAATGATAAATATCCGTATCACTTGATCATAGGGTAGAAATTATATACGGACACCATTGGTCAAGTTTTTGAAGTTAGAAATTTGGAAATTTTGACTTCAACAATAACTTAGGATTTTATACATATATTTTCTAATATAAATATTTTTTTAAACCTAAATTTTGTAACTTTTAAATTACATTTTTTGAAATATGTTTATAAGAAAATACAGATTTAGATATATATATTTAAATTTTTTACTTATAATATTAATTTTAAACCATAGAAAAATATGCAAGTTTGTTCTGTTCGCGTTAATTTAATTAAGGGTTTAATAAATTGTTACAAATAAAATGTTGTCATAATTTGAGCGAATTTGAACCAAAAATACTAGAATGAATTCTAGGAATAACACTATTTTTTGTTTCGCGAAAATCAGATGTTTTGACCTACGTTTAGTTACTTTCCCGTGCGAATTTTACGTTAAAAGGGGTATGTAACGCGTTTTTGATCAGAGCATCATGACACTGCAAACTGTGTTCCATTGCGTCCGTCGCATCGCGCTGATCATCGTAGTATATTTATTCATTGGTTTCGGTATTCGGTACGCGACATAATTGCGAAATAGCTTATGTAGTTCATTTTGAAAATAGAGCCATTTGAGTTCGACGTGTTCCTATTTGAGTTCGGCATATTTTTCTAGCCATTTTGGGCCTGTAAACCTAGTCTGTAACGTTCGTGTTGCATTTGAAAGGACAAAAGTGCGGATAGACAATACTAAATGCTTGGATATAAACGCGACATCTCACGTTCATTTAAACTACCTACGTATACATTTACCTTTTTTTCCTACTAGCTATTTACTTGTATCATTTTCTGCCTTGCCTTCCAATTCTTTAATACGTTTCCTCATCCATTGTTGGAAACAATGGTTCGGCTGAGTCATGGACTAGGTCACTTTCTTGAAGACGTTTCGGCGATCTACTCAAGGTGCAAAGTAGTTCGTATTGTTCGCCGCCGCCTCTGGGATAAAACAGCCTCTTCCTTGTTTTTCTTTCTATATCGGATCGTTTGCACATATGAATCCGATTCAGTTTGCACTCTAAAATAATACTGCTCAAGTTTATTTTCTTTCTATTTTTTGTAAAAGAATGGTTGAGAAGAGGATAGAAAAGTATATATGATTTTTCTTTCTGTGGAAGAGGACGAGAGAGTTTTTCCAGAAAAAAGAGCAATGAAAAAATGTTTTGTATTCTATCTTCTTTCTGGTCTATGACCAAGTTCTTATACAGAAGAAACAGTGGCTATTCTAGTGGGAGGAAAATTGGACTGAAATTAATGCCATATTACATGAAAAACCATTCAAAGAAATTTGCAATGTGCAAATTGCATTCGTTTCATAAAGAGAAGATTAATGTTAATAAATATTTATTTATTACCATTCATTGCAATTTGTTAATGCTATTTATATTTTGTAATAGCTCAATCAAGTACATGTGTGTGTGTGTGTATATATATACACACACACAACTGTTATGCAAATGTAACAACTCTCAGGAAAATTTTTACTGATACAAAATATAATACCGTTTATAACTTCCAACGGCTATATGCATTAATGGCTCATAAATATGCATTAACATCTCCAAAATAATGGCATAAAATATGTTAACAAATTACCGTTATAATTTTCAACGGCTCTATTGTATTAATTCCTCAGTAATAAAATTTTGGTAATGCAATTAGTTCTCTATTTTTTTTAATAAATTCACAAACTGTTCCAACAATCCCCCTTCTTAAAAAATATTTTTGAGCAGTTCATTAAAAATATATAATATTGTGCATAAACAAAGGTGTCATCCGACTTGAACCTTCGCATAGTGAGTAAGATTCAGTTTTTACTAGAGTGACATGTAGTCTTGAACTCTATTCCTGACATCAAACTACACACAACCTTTCTAGAGTGCAATCAAATAAGCCCGTGCATTTATGGCCATGCACGTCTATCCCAGTTTAGTGAACGATCTAGGAATCTTGCCCAAACTCCATAGGAAACGACCACATTTCCACATTCACATAGGTGAGTCTATCAAGAGTACTCCTGAAGGTAGGTACTCCACTCCAAATAGAGTATAGATCTCATTAAGAGTTTCTATTAACTCATCCTCTAATCACTTCAGGAATACATGCTTTTTGGTTTATTAAATAGCATGTTCAACTCCTATCACTACACAACTTGTTTTTACCCATTGAACCTAGTTCTTGTGATCTCCAGTCATTTAGGTCGGGTTACCATTGTGCTTGACTCATCAATCCAAGGGAAATAGTCCCATTCTTTTAGATTCATTTAGGACTTTCTTTCTGGCTAGTCCTTTCGTCAAAGGATCTGCCAAATTATCATCACTTCATATGTGATGTTCTCTAACAATACTGTGCATACGACTGTCATTTCTTACCGTTGTAATATCGGTTCTGTACTTCTTTCAATACTCGTCAAATTTTCATTACTATATATGTGATGTTCTCTTACAGTATTGTCCTTATGACTGTCGTCTTTTACCGTTGTAATAACGGTTCAATACTTTTTGCAATAGCCGCGGTACTATCACAATCGATTACACCACTGGTGTCGATTTTTTCTATATAGGGATCTCAACTAGCAGATTTCTTTAGTTCTCTGCTTCTTCACTAGCTGTGGCTAGTGCTATTATCTCAGTTCCTATAGTAGACTGAGTCAAAATAGTATGTTTCCTGAATTTTTCAAGAAACAACTTCTCTAGTAATGCTAAATATATATCCATTGGTTGCTTTTGAATCATCATATAACGTATTCCAGTCTGCATTGGAATAACCTTTTTCAACAGATGGAAACTTTTCATATTGTAATCCAAGGTTTAAGGTTTATTATAGGTATCTCACAACCCTCTCAATAACATGTTAATGCTCTGTACTAGGTCTACAAGTAAACTTGCATAATAATCCCACAACATAGGCAATGTCGGGTCTAGTACAATCAGTGACATCCGAAGGCTGCCAATGATGCTCGATTATTTTGACTGTTTTACACCTTCACTGGTGTTCTTAAATGTCTTTACACTAGGATCATATGATGTACATGCAGGTTTACAGTCAAAGTTGGCACTTAATAAGGATTTGACTGAGTTTATGGCATGAATGTTTGACCCAAAAAAATAAGTTGGTCATCTACATAAAGGCATATAATAGTGCAAATGTCATTCTTAAATTTGTAATGAATGCATTTGTCACTTTCATTAACTTTAAACCATGTGAAATGGTTAAGTTATCAATTTTTTTCATGCCATTGTTTAGGTGTTTATTTTTAAACCATATAATGATTTATCTCATTTGCATACTTTATGTTCTTGACCATGTACTACAAATCCTTCAGGCTGGTCCATATAAATTTCTTCTTCTAATTCATCATTCAAAAATGCGGTTTTAACACCCATTTGGTGTATTAATAAATTATGAATGAAAGCAAGTGAGATTAATACCCGAATGGATGTAATTCTAGTTACGGGTGAAAAAGTGTCGAAGAAACCTATATTTTCTTTTTACTTAAAACCTTTTGGCTACTAGTCGTGCTTTATATTTATCAATAGCGCCATCAGGATTTAATTTCTTTTAATTACGCATTTACAGCCTATAGATTTACAACCAAGGGGTAAATCTACCAAGTGCCAAGTCTTATTGGATTCCAAGGAACCCATCTCATAATTTATAGCCTCTTGCTAGAAGTCGGCATCTAAAGAAGATAAGGCCTCTTGGAGGTTTAAGAGATCCTCCTCTATAGTAAAAGCACAAAAAATTCTAAACCAAGATCTTTTATGATTCTTGCTCTTTTACTTCTTCTAGGTTTAGCTTCAGAATTTTCATTAAATTCTGTTCTAACAGGCAAACTTGAAGTGCCCCCACTATTCCTTAATTTAAAAGGAAATCTTGTTTTATAAAAATCGGCTTCATTTGATTCAATTATATTAAGTGTATTTTGGTTATAAAATCTGCATGCTTTCTTATTAATAGCATAGCCTATAAATACACATTCATATGCTCTACTTGCCAATTTTATTCTCTTAGGGTATAGAATGCGAACATATGCTAAATACCCCCAAGTTCTAAAGTATGACACATTGGGTTTATAATTCTTTAAAATTTCATAAGATGAAATTTTATTCTTTGATCTAGGGATTATATTCAAAACATAGCAAACGGTTAATAATATATCCCCCACCAATGTTTTGCTGCACTAAAAATTAATAAGATGGAAACTACTAATTTGGTAAAGGTCTTTTTTTTTTGCTTTACCGTTCATATCATGTGAATAAGGTGCAGTTCTCCCATGTCTAATGTCATGTTGTTTATACCAATTCAGAATAGAACTAGATTCATATTCTGTTCTTCTTCTACGATGTTCTTTATTTTTCTTGTTTGACTAATCTTCAATTTCATTTTTGAATGTCTCAATCATATCAAATGCATCACTTTTATTTTCATGAGATATACATATGTGAAATCAAAACAACCATTAAAATAGTGGTGTCCATATCTAATCAATGTTATTCACTTTCACATAAAATACACTCATTGATAATTAAATCTACACCATTGTCGTTTCTTAATGACATTCCAAAAGAAACATTATGCATGTAATTAATGCCCTTTTATAATGAAGGCATTTCCAAATATGCATTCAATTAATCTCAATTTTTAGTGACATTTTCTAAAATTTATGCATATAAACTTTGTCAATTTATTTTGATGCAAAAAACCTATTCAGCCAATTAATGTCAATTCTCAATGACATTATCAAATAACATACGCATTCTATTAATGTCAAATATTTAGTGATATTTCCAAATAATATATGCGTCCTATTAATGTCAATTTTTAATGACATTTCCAAATAAACATGTGTATTACCATAAGCAACCAAAAAATTAACAGTGGCTCTCATAACTAATGACCACCGTACAAAGTCTTGCTTACATGCATCATAATATCATTCATTGTTTTGTTTATCAACAAGCTATATAGATAAGAATCTCCTTCGTCACTAAATAAAGAAATGGTTTGCATTTTGATTTTACCATTTGAACACAAAATTCGTGCTTTTGTATAAAAAAGGGTAATGACAATATTCAATTTGGACCATTAGGCATTAACCTAATTGTATACAGATCAAATAATGACTGTTTCTCCCAATTTTTTCATTAGAGATCATAGTCCAAGCAATATTATTTAACAAGCGACATAAGCAGATCTACCAAAGCAAACTGCTCTTAAACTAAACAAATAGTTTATCACATGTAAATACATGTAAACAGTAATAATATGATAATGAAAATAGTACCTTTGTCATCTTGACTGTCCTTGAAATTTCCAAGGTCTTTGATTTCATAAAATTATTTTATATTCTGTTCATGGAAGAAATATCTCTACATACCTTAGCGTTTTGTCCAAACTCTCTCTTGAAGATACCAATAGTCCCATGCCCACAAACACAAAACAGTGATCCCGTCCGTACCTTTACATGAAAAATATGTCGATACTCATTGCGGTTTCTTTAAATCTGAAAAGCGCAACACTAAAAATTGAAACTTGGACGATGGGGCAGCATCATTAAGATTTGCAGTAGAAACCATTATTTTCCTGTGAACGTCTTCAAATTGTTGGAAACAATGGTTCGGCTGAGTCGTGGACTAGGTCACTTTCTTGAAGACGTTTCGGCGATCTACTCAAGGTGCAAAGTAGTTCGTACTGTTCGCCGCCGTCTCTGGGATAAAACAGCTTCTTCCTTGTTTTTCTTTCTATATCGGATCATTTGCACATATGAATCCGATTCAGTTTGCACTCTAAAATAATACTGCTCAAGTTTATTTTCTTTCTATTTTTTGTAAAAGAATGGTTCAGAAGAGGATAGAAAAGTATATATGATTTTTCTTTCTGTGGAAGAGGACGAGAGAGTTTTTCCACAAAAAAGAGCAATGAAAAAATGTTCTTTATTTTATCTTCTTTCTGGTCTATGACCAAGTTCTTATACAGAAAAAACGGTGGCTATTCTAGTGGGAGGAAAATTGGACTGAAATTAATGCCATATTAAATGAAAAACCATTTAAAGAAATTTGCAATGTGCAAATTGCATTCGTTTCATAAAGAGAAGATGAATGTTAATAAATATTTATTTATTACCATTCATTGCAATTTGTTAATGCTATTTATATTTTGTAACAGCTCAATCAAATACATGTGTGTGTATATATATACACATACACAACTGTTATGCAAATGTAACAGCTCTCAGGAAAAAAATTACTGATACAAAATATAATACCGTTTATAACTTCCAACGGCTCTATGCATTAATGGCTCATAAATATGCATTAACATCTCCAAAATAATGGCATAAAATATGTTAACAAATTACCGTTATAATTTTCAATGGCTCTATTGTATTAATTGCTCAATAATAAAATTTTGGTAATGAAATTAGTTCTCTTTTTTTTAATAAATCCACAAACTGTTCCAACATCCACTCAATTCTTTGTCCATTGATGTTCATGCATGCATGTTTCCTAAGCTTACTATTTCATTACAACCTATAACTGCCTCGTCATGGTCAAGTTTTATATTTCAATGCATATATTGGTTATCTCCATGTATCTTTCCAAAGCCCATGTTCCTATATAAATAAAAAATAAAAAATGAAATGCATGCCTTATATTATATATACATAAAAAGGAAGAGCTTGTAGCCATATTTACAAAGGCGCGTAAGGCCAATGTGAACAAGGCTCTTGTTCTTCCATTTTAAAGACATTCTTCCTAAAATGTTCCATATAAAATAAAAAAATGGAATGGTAATAATATTTTGAGATGAAATATAAATGAAATCAAAGAATGTTGAACTGGAAAATGGGGTCGTACCGGTTTTGCATGATTAGAGGGATTTATATTGAACTTTTCATTTGTATCAGTTTAAAAAAACGCTCTGGTGATACATACATATACGTATATCATCCTTTCATTTTCTTGCTGGTTGCTTTTTCCTTCTTTACTTACCCTGCTTCTCCTTTCCCCTATTAGATCTAATGCTTCCTTTATTAAAAATAATAAGCATGGCCTCCTTAAATCACTCCGTCACCCTTTAAATCTAATTGCCTTCCCACTTTCATTGTCATCGCCCATATCGAATCGCTACAAATCGCGGACCGTCTTTGTTCATCACTAAAAATCCATTTTGCTGTCACCACCCTGCTCCATTCAACGCTGATTTTATGGTGAGTATAATCTCAAGATTTATTTGTTTCAAGCACTTTAACTTCGATAGGAACTAGAATTTGGTTTTGATTTGTGGTTGACTATGATTTGGTGACCTTATTGCCCATTATATTGCGCTTGCTGCCCTGTTTCCCTTGCCATGTTTGCTGCTGCATCTTTTTGTTCTTATTCTTAATAGTTTGGCTTGATTTAAACATTATACATGTATTATTCTCTACAGGATTATAGTTTGTATGCTTATAAACATTATATGTATACTGTCAATGGCTTGCACACTTTGATAGTTGTATGCTTGCGGTAACCTTTCAAATTTAGTTTACTGAATACAAGCTAGGTTGCCATTAACTGCTAACATTGTTTGAACAAATCTGCATGTCTTCAAAAATGCTCTAAGCACAATAAGTCGACTTTGACCTATACACTAGTGTGTTAACCGTACATATTTTCATTGCAACATATTTTTGGTAGTAAAAAAATTATTGTCTGTTTTCCATTGGAACTTGACTTGGGTACTCCCTTATTGCATTCGAAGCATGCTTGCGGCTGCATGCCTAGGCGTGCCAAGTATCTGTAACAACCCGGAAAATCTAAACCAATTAAAATTTTTTAAATTAGCTATTTTAGTGGATTTTAAATATTTAAAATAAATATTTAAAATAATAATGATGAAAAGTAAGTTTGAATCGACGTTTGAAAATAAATATAATTAATTCTAATTATAAACAAGGCCTGAAATGGCGCGGTAGTTTCAAAATTTGAATTCAAACTTTGACTGACTATATCGGGTGCAAAACAAAATGGATTTGAGTGAAACCAAAAATATTAAAATCTGTTAGTGAGTACCTTTCTAACGAATCTGAAAAATCGAATTTTCATAGCAGGAAGCAAAAGTTATGGCTAAATGAATTTTCAAAAAGGTCGCTATAGAGTTTATATAGCCCGTGAAAATGGCCATTTTGCAAATGACCTCAGAATTCGACGAAACCACTTTTGTTGGGTCCGGGATGTCGAATTACTACTAGGTTTCAAATTTTATAATTTTTGAAGCTAGTATGTGAGCGTGGCAAAGGAAAATGTGTTTGATCGATTTCTACTAAATTGGATCGACCAGAAAAGGGCCATTTTTCAAACGGTCCCAGAATTCGATGAAACTAGTTTTGTTGGGACCGTATCATCAAAACATAGCCAGATTTATTTTTCAGGAATTTTTAGAATCAGTATGTGGCCCCGGCAAATTGAAATGTACGTTCAAATTAAATATTTAATGTTTTATATTTTAATTTGAAGGAAAACTAACTGAAACAGTCGAATGAGCCTACGAAACATATTCCATTGTGTTCGAAATGGGGGTAAAACATTAGGGACGATAGTCGTTGGGTTTGGATTAGAGTTCGTATGAGATAAGGGGTATTTTAGGATTTTTAAAATTTATAAATAATAAAAAAATCTGATTGGTCCAGCTCATTTTCTCTCTCCCCGCTTCTTCCCCGAGAGCTCTCGTTGAACGGCGGAAAATGATCAAATCTTCTCTCCTCTTTTCTGGCAAATCCACTCATCAAAATCACAGGCTCCAATTGGGTTTTTTATAGAGAATTCTCTCATCTCTAAATCCATACAAACCTGGTCTTCTCTAGTGGAGTATTTGCCGAGATCCAGCTCCTCAAAGTCGAAGACTTCATCTCGCCGCTGCCACATCATCTCGTCGTCGATCAAGGCTGGAGGACCACCGCCAGGCGTGCGACTCGGAGCTGCTTCATGTAGCATGATCTGATCATCCTCAAACTGAACGAATCGTGCGTGAATTCGTGACCTAGTTTTGAAGCAAACAGTGGAGGTTCGGCTGGAATAATTTTAAACTATATTATAGCAGTTTAAAGCGCTACGGTTTTTGATTTCACTGTAAAATTCATATCTTTTCCGTTTGTTGATGAAATTCAGTGAAATAAGAAACAGTGGACTCGTGTGGACGTCTTCAACATTCTAGAAGAGACCGCATATTTTTCTGAGCCTTCTGCTATTTTTGGTGGAGTGGAACCCAATGTGAGATTTCTAAACTATAAACGATATTGAAAACGACAATGTATAAATTATATAGTCGATGTATGAGTTATATAAGCGTTGTACACCACATGTATAAGCATTGTATAAGTTGTACGTTCGATGTATAAGTTATATATGCGTTGTAAAAATTATATATGTGTTGAATGGAAGTGAAATATACTTATATATATATATATATATATACACGCCCCTCGTCCACAAACCATAGACGATATTTATTGGTTGTGATTGGTGTGAAAATTGATTGATAGCGAATGGTTGATTAAAATTGTTTGTGGTTGAAATTGATTGATTGTGGTTGAAAAATACCCGTTTGTGGTTGAGAATTATTTGGTTAAAACCACATAGGATTAGTTTGTGGAAATGAAAAAAATATACATGCCGCCTGTGTGCGAACTAGATGCATGAAATCCCCATTGTCAAAAGCTGCGAGGCTTTAAGGTAAAGCGAGGAGCCGTACTAGGGACGGCCCCGGTTTTAACTACCCTGCCGTTATGCTGCCAAAATTTTGAATAATATTCATGTGTTAGAATTATTTTCATGTGTGGAAACTATATTCGTGTGTTGAATTGAAATTCATTTGTTGAATAGAAATTCATGTGTTGAATGGTATTTTGAATACATTGCTTTAACAATAAAAATCACATTTTTATTATATATATACGAACTATAGAAAACCTTCATGTGTTGAATAGAAATTCATTCGTTGAATAGAAATTCATGTGTTGAATGGTATTCGTGTTTTAGATAAATTGTTTTATAACAAAAATCCTATTTTTATCATCTATATGAACTATATAAAATAGTCGTGTTTTGAAAGAAATTGTTTTATAATAAAAATCCTATTTTTCTCACCTATATGTACTATATAAAATAGTCGTGTTTTGAAATAAATTGTTTTGCAATAAAAATAACATTTTTACTATATACATGAATCGTTAAAAATAGTGAAGTGTCGGGATAAATGTCTGTTGGATAAAAATATCATTTTTATCAAATGTATGAAAGAATATGGTTTTGAAATCGAAGAATCGATTATATATATATATATATATATATATATATATAATTAAAATATATCGAATAATGAAGCTGCAGTTCGTGTTTTGAAACCATGATTTCAAACGATTAGTGCGGGAGATCCGACCATCGGATTTTCCCGAAACCGAAACCGTTGGGTTCGCTTTGGAAATATCTTTCCAACGACACCAACTTTGTAAAGATCCAACCGTTGGATTGCCGGGAATGTTTAATTCAAATCTGAAGAAAAACAGCCCCAGAATCGATTATATATATATATATATATATATATATATATATATATATATATATATATATATATATATATATAATTAAATCGAATAACGACGCTGCAGTTCGTATTTTGTAATCGAAACTTCAAACGAGTGTACCGGGAGATCCAACCGTCGGATTTTCCCAAAACGAGAACCATTGGATTCGTTTTTAAAAGATCTTTCTAATGATGTAAAATTTGTGATGATCCAACAGTTAGATTTTCAGATATGTGTAAATCAAATTAGAAGAAAAACAGCGCCACGACCGCGTTATGGCCTGAAACGTCATTTGAATAAATTGGCTATAAATAAATAAATAAATAAAAATAGCGATAAATCGTTATAAAATATTATAAACGATATGGAATGTGAAATTTATAAACCAACTGAAAGTTAGCTAAGTCGGATGGTTTCATGGGTTTTGATCTGATGTTGGTTTCGACCTTCGGGGTTAATATTTGGGAAATCGTTCTCTTACTGATTTACGGTTAGTAACTGATGAATTGAAATGAGGCGTATGTTGTGTTTGTGTAGCACTTTTTATTATATACGCGAGTTGCTCAGAAAGACTGGGTTTATCCCATTCTGAATAACTTAATCGACGATAAGAAATCGAAGATGAAGGCGGTGGTCGAAGACCGGAGATCTTCGCCTCGTTTGGATGGTAACTGATGTCCTGATTGGGAGGCATCTTGAAATATGGATAATGAGAGGTGATCGTCTAGAGTACGTGGAGATCGATGGGTATGCGAGGTATATAGTGCCTCCGGTTTCGTTCCGACCCAGAACAGACTTATAAATGGACTGTGTGTCTGACATTGGATTTCATTCTGTGTGATTGATGGCCATCAGTTACATGGTGTGAATTTCCTGTGTGGCATGCTAAGATGCAGTGATCAAGGCTTCTGTTGAAAAGCAAAGTCTTGTGGTTGATGATCAAAGCACCGCCTGTGTGGCGTAGCTTTGTGTATAACGTGAATTCGCGAACCTCACACCTCGGTATGAACCAGAAATGGGAGAGGACCTCAGGGAGGACATGCGTTTCTTTCTAGTTAGAGGTGGTGTCGGTGCTTGAACTGGCTGACATTTATATTATTTTCACCTATGTGGTTGTTGCTGTTGCGAGGCGCCTCGGTTATATCGGTGACTATGTGAAGCCGATGGAGTCATTCGTTGGCTCATTTACACCCCAAAGGGCGGGGAAACGTAGTGTTCAGGAATTTTAATCCACATCGGTGGACCGGCCCTGTCGCTCCAAGGGTCGATGCGCTCTGGCCCTGAGACATGGGCTAGATTGTCTCGAACTCGGTAAGGATTGTCCTTTGACTTGGTTCATGACGGAAATCCAATTTCCAAATATGTGACTGTGCGGTTTTGATTGTATACCTATATATGGCGACATAGTGGTATGGGGCATTAATGCCGTCTATGATTGATAGTTATGATTGAAATTGTTTCTGAAACTTATAAACACTAGTAATAATATCAAATTCTTTTGTTTTATTCGTATCAAGCATATTTTGGCCGTTATAAGGTAAAACTCTATCCTCCGGTTTGCGTTGCATTGTGTGATGGGAACTGAGTCTTATAATGGCTTCATTTTATAAAAAGCATTGCGGTGTTTAAAAGATTTATTTGTTTTAAAGCACTGGCAATCCAATGGAGTAAACCCGTTCCGCGAAAGTGGCGTGGTCCTGTGATTAGCCAAATTATATAATGTGTTAAGTAGATTTCTTATACCAGTCCCATGAATGACTCGTAGTTTGTTTCACTTGCAAACTCGGGTGCCCTTTTTTCTACATGGGCAGCCTTGTCTTCAGGTTTTAGCTGGCTCTTTCTAGATAGCTGGAGCTGAAGATGGATTCTATCACTTATCTCTTTTTATGCTGTTCAGCTCCTATTGTACATATTTTGTTTGTTTTCCACTGTAGACATTTATGTATAGCTGAACTGTATTTGTACTAAGTATGATCCTGTATACTGTGTAACTCTGATGATTACGTTTATCCAGTGTATTCTATTGTACATTATTTGGTGCATTTATTTATTTCTGTTCTACTATTATCTGTTTATGTGTTATATTCCAAAGATTACCCTTGCCACCGTCAGTACGGGGTTTGGGGTCGTCACAATATCCCTTCCTATTGTCTGGCATACCCACATGTTTTGATATTTGACGTAGCTCTCGTAAACACCGCTAGCCTAAATTGTTGTATGCCTTCTTTTTTGCTCACTGATGTACTAGGTTTATGTATATTTTCAGCCCCTGCTGCATTTTGAAAACACGTAGGCCACTTGGGTATCTTGAAGCCTGCAGGAAAGTTAAATATGCATTTCTGATTGTTGTCCTTAGTTCCTTTTGTAACGTGGAATGTATAGGTTTTGCACCACATATTATTTTTGGCCTTGAGATTGATTGACCAATACATTCACTTACTACCTTCCTGCGCAAACTGGAATTTATTAGTTGATAACAACCCGAAACGCTGGTATACATGTATAGATATATTGACGCTCGGAAATTTTGGCACTTTTTGTCTTGAGAAATATACATAGATTTTATGCAGGCCTCTTTAAGACTGAATATTAATTAACCTGAAGCCACCACTTTGCCTTATTTATGTTGCCATATTTCTACTTAAAAGGCCGTGTGTAGTTTTGATGTTGACTTTCTTTTCGTTAGTTCATCAATAAGCTGAATTAATTGTGACTCCGAAATATATACATATATATGGGTTATTTTTCGTTATTTCTATATGCCAGGATTTCGGTAGTATTTTTCATGATACACTTGAATTTAATTGTTGAGTTAACTAGCTATATTTAGTGTTTACTTGAAGTTGACTTACTTGAAATAAGTTTAATCCTGACTCAAATGTTTTATGTTTTGCATGAAACGCTCAGGTTAGACCCCAAGTGTTACAGATTTAAATATTTTCAGCTAGCAAAGAAGAGAGGCACTTAAAGATGCACTCGCGCACAAGCCCGAAAAAATTGTAAAATTCCTTTTATTTAAAAGCCATGTAATTTTTTCCACTGTGTAAATTATTGTACAACTCTAATATTTTTGTGTAAAATGCTTCTGCCTCGAGACATTATAGTATTTATTCTGTGATTTATGTGTCTGATTCTGTTTAAACCCCATAAGCTAAATAACAATATGTGGTTCCGAGCGGTTTAAGTTGGTTTATTACTGACCTGAAGCGGTCGAAAAGGCGGGTCGTTACATTTGGTATCAAAGCTTTGGTTTACATAAAGCTTAACTTATTGTGTTTAATAAAAATTAGTCACTAGAAATTACACTAGAGAGAGCGTAATTTGAAATTTAAATTGTTTTGAAACTAATATTTTGAAAGCGTAGCGTAACAGAAGCGTTTTGAAATTAATAAATTTTGAGACAAACTTATTTTGTAATTGATAAATTATTTTTAAATATGCCCTTTTTGTGACGATATATCTTATAAAAAGAATTTTGAGTATTTTATTCAACGTTAAGGTTGGACTATTTAGTATGTAAGATTTTGAATATATGCCTAGTTAACATATATAAGTTTTATACTTACTAGATAGACATGAATCACACTCTAGTCGCTTGAAGATGATTCTGATGATGGTGGCAACATCCTTGATTTTTATTTTTGAGTTCAAAAGTGGGATAATCATATGATTCTGATTGAAACGTTGAGAAATACTTAAGTCGTTTTGATAAATGTTTAATAAATAGTAGTGCTTTTGGCAAGTTTATGGGAACAAATTTAAATAAAGTGCATCTTTGTTTGTGAAATGTAAATTGAATTTAGAAACAAATGTTTAAATTAAATTGTAAATTGAATAGCGAATGATGAAATTGGAGAAATTGTGAACTTTAAAAAATTTATAACGAAAAGTGCATGTTTTGTTTATTATAACAGTATGATTTTTTTTATGATAACAAACATAGATATTATTTTATAAATGTGTTTGTATTCTATATTTCACATCACATACAAAAATATATATTTATTTGAATAGAATACTATCATACATAACTGAATGTTCAAACCAGTGTTTTTATTCAAATAAATATTTTATTTCAATATTTAAAATAGTACGTATTTTTCACTCCACTATTTAAAATTCAGTTAAATATGTTTTGGATATTTCTGTTTAGATTAAGCATGACATACTTGAATATATATCACATGAAGTTGTACTATTAAAAGAATTCAAACGAAATAGATAGATTGAATCAAACAACAAAAATATATTTTTATTTCAATCAATTTGTTTATTACAAATAATAGTACAATCTTATTCATTCATGTCTACAATCAATTTTATATTGAGATATTCCTCACTACAGTTCACTCAGTATCACTCAGTGTTCATATATAGACTTGTATACATTGATAGACATACATTGAATCTTCTTGTGCTCCAATCTAGTCCAGTCACATGTATACCTATCACATAAACACACACAGTAAACTGGAATAAAAATAAACTTAAATACAAGCAAATATTAATTGATTTTAAATTTTATATACCACAGAATTTTACTGTGTTTCTCGTCATTGTTCTAGACTTGGTCTGGTACATATATACATTTATCTGACTTTGACTTCTTGTAATATTCACAGGAATATTCTGTAAATACAACAAGTCAGCCTGTATCTCTAGTGCTCACAGATCAGCCCTGACACAACTAAACTGGTTTGCTGATCAGAACCAACATTTAAAATTAGCTGATTTTGAATAGCCACAACTCAAATATAGTGGTCTGCTGATAGAAAATTCATGTCTATCATTCGAGTAACCCACAAATATAAACAGTGCACATACATGATACATGTATACACATACAGTTGTGTGTATATACATATATATGTATATACATACATACACACACACACACACAGATATATATATATATATATATATATATATGGATAGAACAAGTATAGCAGCACATACACAAGAGCAGAAATGCACATGAATAAGAGGCATGGTCATAGCTAACATAAATAAGCAGGTCGAAGTACACCAATACATAGAAGGGATGAACAAGGAAACAACTTTTCTTATCAAGATTAATGATGCAGGGGAGTAGCATATATCAGAGTTATAACCAACAGATAAATAGTCGTGATCAACAAATATTAATTCCAAGTTAAAGTACCACAAGCATATGGTGCTGGAAGAACAGCAAACAAAGCAGTAGTAAAAAAACAAGCTACAACAAAGCAGGCCACACCAGTCTAGAACTGTGTATATATACAATGCAGCAATGTTGATGCTACATAAATGAACCGATGCATGTGTGCAGTGAATGCATTTTTTTTAGATACACAATAGTGGCATCATACAACTAAACAAGGTGACAAGCACAAAACTAAAATGGTTCAACATAAACAAGAATACCACAACCAAGAAGGTTCAGTCAATTTGAATAAACTCAAATATACATGGAACCATAACTGCCAAGACAAAAGCAATATTAAGCTATAAGAATTACCATAGGATCAAGGAAAATACATATGCACAAGCAAATGGTAAACGCCAGTAAGCTAAGCCGAGCAAAGACAAGAAAATATATACATGGTGTTGTACATAATATGTGGTCAAGTGAATAGCATCAACAAAGGATCATCATCCAAATCGACCAGGCCAGTAACAAGTGCATGGTAGGATACACAGGAGGAAAAGTTCAACTACAAGTGCCAGAACAAATTACAAGCAAGAATGACACACACAAAAGAATAGTATTAGTTACATAGTAACTAAGACTATAGGTGCAAAGCAATTTGAGTATAGTCGTGGTCAGCAAAACCATCTGAAGTGCAGTATCCATTCAAAAATTCAAGAGTAGTATTTCAAGTTTTTAGCATCGGTTCTTATCAGAATATTTCAAAGATAGCAACTTTTCAATTTTAAGGCAACAAATTAATTGAGACAGTATTAGTTTGAAATCATGTTGATAATATTCAAGGAATCTCTAGATGTTATTAGGAGAATATACATACCCAAAAAAAAAAAACAGGAGGAAGTCGTGCAAATTCAAAGTCGAGAAATCCATAGAAAATTAATCCAATAAGTTTGAATATTTCAAACTCAACAAATTCAAAGCCATGGATGTCAAAGAGCAAACATGTCGCAAATATCAGTATCGGGTCTAATGATGAAATCAGAGAAAATATCGACATTTTTAATCCTATTTATACACCCGATCATCATCGACAATTAAAGAATCGAAGTTCGAGCATAAATCAAATAAAAATTCGAATTGATAATTCATAAAAGAGAAAGTGTGGACGAATAACTTGGATCGAATCAAACTTCTTCAACTCGATTAAAGCAAAGGAGATTGCAATTGATAATTGGAGCACATCAGAGAAGAGAAAGGAAACCATCATATCAAATTTAAAGGGGATTTAAAACCCTTGTTCCAATTGCCAAAGCGCTTTTCTTTTTCCAGAGAGCAAAGAGATAATAGGTTAATCAAGAGAATGCGGGCCGAATAATTTGAAGCAAGTCACAAGGCATTTAAGTGGGCCAAACACGAGACCAACAAATTATCTAAAAAAGGTAGAGAACCCTAAGTTTTGAAGTGCTATATTTTTAGGGTTTTAATTTGTTTGGTCTTTAGTTGTTTTTATTGTATTGTTTTTTTATTTTGAACTCTAATTTAACTAGGTTACAAACTATAGGATTTATAGTTTGGGGATTACGAGTTATGGGTTTGTAATTCGGGGAAATCTGATCTTGGGGATAGAGATTAGTGCAATGTTTTGTGTAACACCCCGCCTCCGCTAGGGTCACTCGCAAAAGGAATGCACTAGCTTTAAAGGGGCATTATTGGTAAACATGCACAGAAATATCACAAGACAGAACATATAAAATAGCGGAAGTAAAATCAAACTTTCATAACATGAATAAATAAGGTCTAAAGCCTTTTACATCAGAGTACATCAAAACCTGTCTTGCCATAGTAAAGAAGCATAAAGACATTTTCATAAATTATTCCCCAAGTAAAAACAGTAAAGTAGCCATTAGCCAAGAAAAGTCCAAGCCATCCATGATGACCTTCAAGCAGAAGAAGTCCGAACTAAACAACAGTATTTCCTCCCTGTAACCTGGGGGGGAAACGGAAGAAAAGAGGCGAAACAAAACGGGTCAGTCAAAAAGACTGAGTAAGCCCTATCTACTATTAGCATAAAAACTAGTAAAGTTAACTGACATGAGAAACTGAGATGAACATAAGCATGATAACAAGATAGATAAGCTAAATCAAAATAACAGGATGAACTATTGAACTCAGATAAACTAAGGTGTCATGATAAATTACGATGTCAAGATAAAACAAGGTATCACATCGTCAGGTTTCTATCAAGTATAATATCCCCAAGATATCTGTCACGTATAACGCCCCGTGATATCTATCCTGTATTTTAGCTCTGCACCTACCGTACTAGTATCCCCACCGTGTCATGTGTTAACCAAGAATGACCCTCACTCAAAAGTCGTGTAATGGTCCATGTCAACCTAATATATCGCATATATAGGTTACTCAACTTGTATGTTTTATTCCATGTAAATGTTCAGTCCCTTGCCGTAGACCATACGGGCTTTCCCATGAGATTCTATATTACTTTAACATAGTTCCATGATCCTTAAGATCGGTTTTGACTGTTACCCTAAACCTAACCAGGGTCTTCCAACATGAATTATCGTTTGTACAACTAGGACTTATGCTACCTTGGGCTACTAGGGATTATGCTTACCTATTGCACGTTTTCGTATCTCGGTTTGGGTTCAACCACCTGGGGCCACTAGGGATTACGCTAACCGCCAACCGCGCCCTTTTTCCCACGCATATATCGTGAATCGTTTTTCCATGACTGTATGCACATGTATCACATCGTGCCATCCGAGTCCTGTCACAGGGCAGACCAGGAAATACAGGACTCGGTCGGGAGCTTTCCATTTATCTGCCGATGCAGATGCTAAGGTCTGTTTTTTCCTATACGTGGCTATGGTCCCACGAGACCACTCCCTCAAATAGTGAAAGACAAGACAGGATAAATCCTTTATGAGAACACAACACTGGCCAACCCACATCCAAGCCTTACCGTAACCATAATTAGATAGCAATTATGGTCTATTGGGTGTTCTCTGCCTTTCCGTACATACACGCTTGACCAAAGATGGTAGGTAGCCTGACGAAATGCTATCTAGGGTACGACCGTGTATCGTCGACTATCCCCTATCCATCCCCGTCTTTAGGTCGCTCGTATAGCAACCAAGGCATACTCTTGGTTCTTCTAACGCAGACCTTAACCTCTCATGAGCCTAGTATAATCACCTGGCAGCTCATAGAGGGATACCAAGAATATCCTCACGTTCCCCGAAGCCGCTGCTTCGTTACCCAGTTCGCTGGAGCCTTTATCTAAATCAGATACTTGCTCCTACTCGTATACTTAAACGATGACCTACCGTATCAGGTTACTCATCTATCTATGAACTGGTCTAAATTTCCTTGACTAAGAATCATTACTTAGTTTTTCTTCAACTAAGGTTTACCACTTAGCATTGTTCCCGTTATCCTTGTTAACTACGGTTATCCACCTAATCCTCAGAACTAGGGTTTACATAATGGATTAAGTGTCACTTAAGTTCATGAATTAACCCGTCTACAAATCCTGTCAAAATTGGCTAAGTATCCAAGTTCAAGGCTTAACCCTACAAACCATGCTCAAGTTGATTAAGTATATTAAGCAATTCACGACTTAACCTCGTCCAATTATCATTCTAGATTGGTTAAGTATATATTAACTTGACCCTATCAATTTACTTAGTCAAATCGGTCAAGTGTATTCAAGCGATTCGTGACTTAGCCTTATCATGTTTTCACGTTATATTGGTTAAGTATTGGTTAACTTAACCACAATAAATTAACGAGTTAGATTGGATAAGTATAGGTCACTTAACCACATCAATTCATCATGTTTAGATTAGTTAAGTGTTTAACTTAACCCCATTAAACTACCAAGTGGGATTAATTAAGTCTAGGCTAACTTAACCCCATCCGATTTCCATGTTTAGACTGGTTGAGTCTAATCTTAACCCCATTCGTTAACCGTATTTTTCGGTTAAGCGTCATTAAGAAAACTTACTTAACCTTACCAAGTTATCGCGTTGGATTGATTAAGTGTTGGTTAACTTAACCCCATCCACTAGTCATATAAAAATGGTTAAGTGTCATTAGGCAAATCAAGTTACTTAACCTACCCAACCTTGTCATGTTTTGTTAAGTATCATTAGCCTAATCAAATTACTTAACCCATTTGTCCATGTCATATTTGGTTAAGAGTCATTAGTCAAATTAACTTAACCCTATCATGTGGCATTAATTACTTAATGCACCTTCACCTCTCACATTAGACTTTGTTGTGGTTACTAGTTAAGCCGGTCGGTTCCGGGTAGCTTTACACCACAACTTGGTCTAACCTCGGGTTCAAGCACAACATGACCAACTTCTCACATTGGGTCCTATTGTTTGCAACTACTAGTTAGGCCGGTCGGTTCCGGGTAGTTTTACGTTGCAAACTCAACCCAACCTCGAGTTGGCCACACTTATATTATCTAAATGTCATGTCCATCATGTTTCCCAAAACATGTTACAATTTTTCAAGCATTTGGGTAGACCTAACTTAATAGGTAAATTCCCAAAGGGTAGACCAAACTTAATAGGTAAATTCCCAAGCTTATGTTTTTATGCATACTTACATGTCAACTTCCATGTTATATTTCAAGTCATGTTTTCAAGTTGTATTTTCATGTCATTAGAAATTACCCATAACATAACCCAACGCTTTTAAACTCGCATATACGTTCGCGACAACGTAATGGATTAAAAGAAGAGACTTGGCAAAGGCATGACAAAAATGAATATTAAGCCACAAGTTAATCATGGTGGAAAATGAGGCACAAATGTGTTCATTAACTTGCATGTTACATTCTTAAGCCTCAAAACATGCATAAACCCAAACTTGGCACATAAGCGAATCATGGTGACAAAAGATATGGAATGATGACTAGTAACTCGCATATATCATCATATAAGGGTTATGACTTCATATGCAAGTTGACATAAAGGTTATGAGGGTTCTCATGTTGCCTAATGCAACATTTCAACATAAAGGTTGTAGCTTTTAGGTCACAAGATCAAGATAATGACTTCATAAACTTGCATGACATGATAGCATGTATCATACTCAATGATCAAACCCAAACTTGCAACATGAACATTTAACTTCATAGTTAATATCTAAGAGTAGGGAAAGGGCTTACATTGCTATGAAGGCACAAAAGATATGACAAAGCCCTTATGCAATCAAATAGACCCAAAATGCAAGCTCTAACATAAAAACCCTTGAGCCAAAATGATCAAAACCCTTGCTTTATGATGCAAAGATAGAAACTTGACTTGAATGCAAGCTAATGACACTCATACAAGCTTGAAAACACTTGTATGCATGGAAAATCTCTCATAGAAACCATTTAGAAATTTTATGAAGAGAGTGGAGGCCATGAGAGGTAAAATTTTGCCATAGTTTAGTTGCATGAATGAATAATGAGGATTTAGGATAGGTTAGGGTCTTATTTATAGATTAGGCAAGTGTTTTAGGCCATAGGATTAAACCTAGATTCAATCCAAGCCATCAAAGCATGTCTTGGGGAAGAAGTCAAGTCTAAAAAATGGAGTGGTGTCTTAACCAGGCCTAAAAATGGAGTGGTGTCTTAATTGGGCTGAATTTCAAATCTGTTTTCGGATTTGAATTTTCGTGAAACTTTGCGAGGCCATATCTCGGTCATACGAACTCCGATTTACAAAATTTCGGACTCTATTTCGCGTATTTTTCCGAGACGAACGCAATGGCGCAACCCGTTTATCCTGATTCAGGTTTTATAATTAAATTCTGCCTTGATTTCTTGTTTTAACGTGTTATCGAAATACGGGTTGTTACATTCTCCCCTCCTTTTTAGGATTTCGTCCCCGAAATCTCCAAGTTAGGAAGAACATATCCTAGCATCCATCATCCATCTACTCAAAACATCATCCACAGGCAACCATTGTCCTTATACGATTTCTAATGCCATATGAACACATGCAGAAAGTGTGTGTATATGTTCCTTAGCTAATGCTAATGATCAGGCCTGAATGATCTTTCTAATGCAAAATATGTATAGTGCCATGAATCCAACATGTATGCAAATAATCCTAGTCATATAGATACTATATGCGTGCACAATCATTCATTCATATGCAACAATCACATGATAACACATTCAATTTCATCCATAAACAAGTATAAATACTCGTGCATATGCAATATGAAATGTGACCGAGTCGAGCTAGTATCTAATGTGTATTCGCGCATCCACGAGCAACCACTTGCAACCACTTGCAACCATATCAATCATAACATGTTTCAAATACATGTTTCAAATACATGTTTACATCCATAGGGTTCTACCTAGGATTCCTTGAAACAGGGTCGAGAAGATAAACAAGACAAACTCCTTACGGGGTTTGTAACAGAAAATAGGACCAAGAAGATGTCCACAAAAGATAGCCTACAAGTAAGCTCTACATAAAACAGGGATCAAGGACATACTCCCAAAAAGAGATATCATGCGCGTATCTAGTCTTTGACCATCAGAGTCGTATTTCCTTGAGCTTAATTCTATTGTGCCTTGACCGTCTTTTAACTTCGCGATTTCGTAGCTTTTTATTTCCTGTTTCCATAGCATGAGCTGGAACTCATTTCTTCGTCGCCTCTCGTTTCACTTGCACTTATCCTTTTCCTAGAATACTTGGCGCAAACATGACTGCGTACTCATGATCTCATGCAAGCTTTCCAAAATTCACTAGTGAATCTCGGACCTCGTACCACAAGGTATTCCACGTAGAAGAACTTCCTCTTGAAAGTAAACAGATGCCAACCAGGTTATCAAGCGCACTTACTAGGGTGATCTCTATAACCCATTCATAAATGAAGTAAACCATCCATCTTATCGGCGAACACCACTCGATCGGGCTTCAAATTTCCAATAAAGGCATCAAGGGATTCTAAGTAACTAGTCACGACAGAACCTCAAAAAGGTTACACGATACTTCGAGGGCATTACCAAGGCTAGTCAAAAGGTCTAACTACCCTCCTATCAAAACCGAGAGTGGCACCCCCAACTGGATAACCACTTCATCCCTAGAATCCATCCATAGCTTATAAACATAAGCATTATTTCCAAACTCAACACTTGGCATAGACATTCTCAAATCCAAACAAGTCATGTATAAATGGACTGATTCTCCAATAGGACTTTGAGACAAAAATGGGATTCTCTATTACACTAGTACTTAAGGTGCAGAGACTCAACTATCGAAGCAGACTTAAATGATACGAAAAACGAAGTCCTAACAGGATGATAGAGAAGTAAAGCTAAACCTTTAACAAGATCGTTACCCTCCTTCCGAGGTACTCTAGAAATGAGAGCATACTACTGCCCTCCCGATGATCTTGTCCTTGTCCCATAATACTTAACTATCCGCCCCGTTTTACCATGCCAAAGGTACTCTCTCGTCATGGGTTTCATTGTTCATCTTTCTCCCTCCTTTGAGGACTAAGCCATACCAACAAGTTGCTCATCCTTAAGCTCATATCCTTTATCCTCTTTCTCACGATCCTTTCTTATAACGCGGCCACTGGTCTCTCGAGAACCACCTCCATCGTATGGAAAACACTTTCGTAGATAGAAAAGACTAGTCGCAGTTAAAACCACTGTGACTACAGATGGAGGAAAGAAAGAGATTCAATTAAGGAAACAAGGATAGTGCTAATGGCCTTTGGGGAATAGCCTTTTCCTTTTAAAAGAAAATTTTCTTGAAAAATGCTTCTTTGTAAACGGTTTTTCAAATAGTTTTCAGAAGGTCTTTAAAAACTTTTGCCCAGTCTGGTAACCTTCGGCTCTGATACCAAATGTAACACCCCGCCTCCGCTAGGGTCACTCGCAAAAGGAATGCACTAGCTTTAGAGGGGCATTATTGGTAAACATGCACAGAAATATCACAAGACAGAACATATAAAATAGCGGAAGTAAAATCAAACTTTCATAACATGAATAAATAAGGTCTAAAGCCTTTTACATCAGAGTACATCAAAACCTGTCTTGCCATAGTAAAGAAGCATAAAGACATTTTCATAAATTATTCCCCAAGTAAAAACAGTAAAGTAGCCATTAGCCAAGAAAAGTCCAAGCCATCCATGATGACCTTCAAGCAGAAGAAGTCCGAACTAAACAACAGTATTTCCTCCCTGTAACCTGGGGGGGGGGGGGGAACGGAAGAAAAGAGGCGAAACAAAACGGGTCAGTAAAAAAGACTGAGTAAGCCCTATCTACTATTAGCATAAAAACTAATAAAGTTAACTGACATGAGAAACTGAGATGAACATAAGCATGATAACAAGATAGATAAGCTAAATCAAAATAACAGGATGAACTACTGAACTCAGATAAACTAAGGTGTCATGATAAATTACGATGTCAAGATAAAACAAGGTATCACATCGTCAGGTTTCTATCAAGTATAATATCCCCAAGATATCTGTCACGTATAACGCCCCGTGATATCTATCCTGTATTTTAGCTCTGCACCTACCGTACTAGTATCCCCACCGTGTCATGTGTTAACCAAGAATGACCCTCACTCAAAAGTCGTGTAATGGTCCATGTCAACCTAATATATCACATATATAGGTTACTCAACTTGTATGTTTTATTCCATGTAAATGTTCAGTCCCTTGCCGTAGACCATACGGGCTTTCCCATGAGATTCTATATTACTTTAACATAGTTCCATGATCCTTAAGATCGGTTTGGACTGTTACCCTAAACCTAGCCAGGGTCTTCCAACATGAATTATCGTTTGTACAACTAGGACTTATGCTACCTAGGGCTACTAGGGATTATGCTTACCTATTGCACGTTTTCGTATCTCGGTTTGGGTTCAACCACCTAGGGCCACTAGGGATTACGCTAACCGCCAACCGCTCCCTTTTTCCCACGCATATATCGTGAATCGTTTTTCCATGACTGTATGCACATGTATCACATCGTGCCATCCGAGTCCTGTCACAGGGCAGACCAGGAAATACAGGACTCGGTCGGGAGCTTTCCATTTATCTGCCGATGCAGATGCTAAGGTCTGTTTTTTCCTATACGTGGCTATGGTCCCACGAGACCACTCCCTCAACTAGTGAAAGACAAGACAGGATAAATCCTGTATGAGAACACAACACTGGCCAACCCACATCCAAGCCTTACCGCAACCATAATTAGATAGCAATTATGGTCTATTGGATGTTCTCTGCCTTTCCGTACGTACACGCTTGACCAAAGATGGTAGGTAGCCTGACGAAATGCTATCTAGGGTACGACCGTGTATCGTCGACTATCCCCTATCCATCCCCGTCTTTAGGTCGCTCGTATAGCAACCAAGGCATACTCTTGGTTCTTCTAACGCAGACCTTAACCTCTCATGAGCCTAGTATAATCACCTGGCAGCTCATAGAGGGATACCAAGAATATCCTCACGTTCCCCGAAGCCACTGCTTCGTTACCCAGTTCGCTGGAGCCTTTATCTAAATCAGATACTTGCTCCTACTCGTATACTTAAACGATGACCTACCGTATCAGGTTACTCATCTATCTATGAACTGGTCTAAATTTCCTTGACTAAGAATCATTACTTAGTTATTCTTCAACTAAGGTTTACCACTTAGCATTGTTCCCGTTATCCTTGTTAACTACGGTTATCCACCTAATCCTCAGAACTAGGGTTTACATAATGGATTAAGTGTCACTTAAGTTCATGACTTAACCCGTCTACAAATCCTGTCAAAATTGGCTAAGTATCCAAGTTCAAGGCTTAACCCTACAAACCATGCTCAAGTTGGTTAAGTATATTAAGCAAGTCATGACTTAACCTCGTCCAATTATCATTCTAGATTGGTTTCTCTCTTCAAACTAATTCTATGCTTTCTGTTGTTGATGCTTTTAACAATGGCCATATTAGTTTAGTTCCAGGTTCACTTTTTGATTGGCGCACTCTCTCGCAGCTACTGAGCATCTTTGCTCTCATTCGTTGCACCCAATTAAATAGCTTGGATGATCATTTTGTTTGGGTTCTCGCTCCATCTCGAGGCTTTTCTGTATCTTCATGTTATAGCTATTTGAACTTCTCGGGTAGATTGTTTAAATTCTCAAGGCTTTGGAAATGCAATCTGGCTCCTAGAATCCTTTTTCTCCAATGGTGTTTGATTCACGAGAAGATCAATACTAGAGTCAAACTGTTCAAATGCAATGTTGTATCTAACCCTAACTGCCCATTCTGCAATTCTCACGATGAAACCATTCACCACCTTTTCTTCTCTTGTGACTTTACCTACCCAATCTGGGCTGCATCGAGTGCCCGCTTACTTGGCTTCATCCCCACCATTTCTTCTTTCTTCGATCACTGGGAATCCGAATCTTGTACACTGCTTGATACCTTCCTGGCTGTTTATAGTTGGTGTGTATGGAATGAAAGAAATGCAAGGATTTTCAAAAACAAAACTAGTTCGACCATGCTTATTTGTCATCGCATCTTTCATATTTTCATGTCATCATCAGGTTCTGGAGCCAATCATGCTGCGGTGTTCAGGTTTGCTTTACCGGTGGCCTCTTCTCCCGCTTCCTCTGTTGACAGCAATGGCTCAGCATCCAGTATGGAGCTTACATGATTTATGCTAATGCGTCTTCGGCTTTCTATGCTATATTTGTATAATTATGTCTGATGGTACTCTGTTCTGCATGCTACTGTAGTCGCATATGTAACATGTACTTTATGTTGCATGATATGTCTTAATCTTGGAGTGATGGTTGTATTTTGGACCACCAACTGGGTATGTCAGTTGGAAAAATATTACTAAATACTAACTAATCGGCTATGTAGTCTCACGCAACATATCCGTTTTGCTCAAAAAAAAGTATATATTAACTTGACCCTATCAATTTACTTAGTCAAATCGGTCAAGTGTATTCAAGCGATTCGTGACTTAGCCTTATCATGTTTTCACGTTATATTGGTTAAGTATTGGTTAACTTAACCACAATAAATTAACGAGTTAGATTGGATAAGTATAGGTCACTTAACCACATCAATTCATCATGTTTAGATTAGTTAAGTGTTTAACTTAACCCCATTAAACTACCAAGTGGGATTAATTAAGTCTAGGCTAACTTAACCCCATCCGATTTCCATGTTTAGACTAGTTGAGTCTAATCTTAACCCCATTCGTTAACCGTATTTTTCGGTTAAGCGTCATTAAGAAAACTTACTTAACCTTACCAAGTTATCGCGTTGGATTGATTAAGTGTTGGTTAACTTAACCCCATCCACTAGTCATATAAAAATGGTTAAGTGTCATTAGGCAAATCAAGTTACTTAACCTACCCAACCTTGTCATGTTTTGTTAAGTATCATTAGCCTAATCAAATTACTTAACCCATTTGTCCATGTCATATTTGGTTAAGAGTCATTAGTCAAATTAACTTAACCCTATCATGTGGCATTAATTACTTAATGCACCTTCACCTCTCACATTAGACTTTGTTGTGGTTACTAGTTAAGCCGGTCGGTTCCGGGTAGCTTTACACCACAACTTGGTCTAACCTCGGGTTCAAGCACAACATGACCAACTTCTCACATTGGGTCCTATTGTTTGCAACTACTAGTTAGGCCGGTCGGTTCCGGGTAGTTTTACGTTGCAAACTCAACCCAACCTCGAGTTGGCCACACTTATATTATCTAAGTGTCATGTCCATCATGTTTCCCAAAACATGTTACAAGTTTTCAAGCATTTGGGTAGACCTAACTTAATAGGTAAATTCCCAAAGGGTAGACCTAACTTAATAGGTAAATTCCCAAGCTTATGTTTTTATGCATACTTACATGTCAACTTCCATGTTATATTTCAAGTCATGTTTTCAAGTTGTATTTTCATGTCATTAGAAATTACCCATAACATAACCCAACGCTTTTAAACTCGCATATACGTTCGCGATAACGTAATGGATTAAAAGAAGAGACTTGGAAAAGGCATGACAAAAATGGATATTAAGCCACAAGTTAATCATGGTGGCAAATGAGGCACAAATGTGTTCATTAACTTGCATGTTACATTCTTAAGCCTCAAAACATGCATAAACCCAAACTTGGCACATAAGCGAATCATGGTGACAAAAGATATGGAATGATGACTAGTAACTCGCATATATCATCATATAAGGGTTATGACTTCATATGCAAGTTGACATAAAGGTTATGAGGGTTCTCATGTTGCCTAATGCAACATTTCAACATAAAGGTTGTAGCTTTTAGGTCACAAGATCAAGATAATGACTTCATAAACTTGCATGACATGATAGCATGTATCATACTCAATGATCAAACCCAAACTTGCAACATGAACATTTAACTTCATAGTTAATATCTAAGAGTAGGGAAAGGGCTTACATTGCTATGAAGGCACAAAAGATATGACAAAGCCCTTATGCAATCAAATAGACCCAAAATGCAAGCTCTAACATAAAAACCCTTGAGCCAAAATGATCAAAACCCTTGCTTTATGATGCAAAGATAGAAACTTGACTTGAATGCAAGCTAATGACACTCATACAAGCTTGAAAACACTTGTATGCATGGAAAATCTCTCATAGAAACCATTTAGAAATTTTATGAAGAGAGTGGAGGCCATGAGAGGTAAAATTTTGCCATAGTTTAGTTGCATGAATGAATAATGAGGATTTAGGATAGGTTAGGGTCTTATTTATAGATTAGGCAAGTGTTTTAGGCCATAGGATTAAACCTAGATTCAATCCAAGCCATCAAAGCATGTCTTGGGGAAGATGTCAAGTCTAAAAAATGGAGTGGTGTCTTAACCAGGCCT
This sequence comes from Allium sativum, assembly GCA_030737875.1. NCBI lineage: Eukaryota > Viridiplantae > Streptophyta > Magnoliopsida > Asparagales > Amaryllidaceae > Allium > Allium sativum. Next base: position 485,830,833 of record CM060912.1, on the reverse strand, counting down.
AAAAATGGAGTGGTGTCTTAATTGGGCTGAATTTCAAATCTGTTTTCGGATTTGAATTTTCGTGAAACTTTGCGAGGCCATATCTCGGTCATACGAACTCCGATTTACGAAATTTCGGACTCTATTTCGCGTATTTTTCCAAGACGAACGCAATGGCGCAACCCGTTTATCCTGATTCAGGATTTATAATTAAATTCTGCCTTGATTTCTTGTTTCAACATGTTATCGAAATACGGGTTGTTACATTTTGAGCATAGGATTAGAACAGTTGGGAGCGGGTTTCGTGAGCTTACAGGGGATCGTAAGCGTAGAGATTGTTTTAATTCCTAGTAGAAACCTTGAGGAATGCAACAGTAGGCAGGGTTTTGCCGAATCTGGGTATATCAGTGTGTTATTTACTTTTCCGCATTTATTCTGATTATTATCTATGTCGCTATTATTTATTACTTAGCGAAAAACTACAATAAACCCTATTCACCCCCTTTAGGGTTAATTTAGATCCTACAGGTTGTATCAAAGCAGGTATTTTTTATTTTAAAATAACTCTCGAGTCATGGATTTCATTAACGGTGAGTTTTCTAGTTGTCAATCCAGCGAGAATTTTTCCAGTATAACCCCAATATTTTTGATGGAACAAATTTTTTAAATCAGAAATTAAAACTAGAATTTTATTTAGAACCTGTTAATTTTTGATGTTGGGATATTATTAAAAACGGATGCGATATGGTAGATAAGAATGATATTATAGTTAATTCTTGTGCTACGCATATTTTATATTCTTATATTAATGATGATCAGTTTAACCATATTTCCTATTGTTTAACTGCATAGGAAATCTGGAAAATTCTCGATGTGTTGTATGGAAGAAAAGGCAACAATTGCTCAAAACCCCTAAAAGCAACTCAGTTTCAGAATTATGCTTGATTTGATTTACAAAAGATGAATCGCAAGACGACAGTGAAGAAGACTCAATAGATAATGAACATGGTGAATTTCCTTTTGAAGAGTTAGTTCTTCTTTGTGAAAAAATAGCTAAAAATGTTGATAGTCTCAAATTGACAAATAAAAATTTAAAATCTAAAAATATCGAGTTGACCAATAAAAATTATGATTTGGAATTAAAACTTGAAAACGTTAAAAAGATTGAAAACTCAAATTCCAAAAAATGTTTAAATTTGGAAAATGATTTAGTTCATTTCATTGAAAAAAAATTAAAGCTTGAAAAGGGAATTGTGTTTTTAAAAATAAACAAGATTGAACTAAAAAAGAAAATGATTTTTTGCAAAAGGAGTTGGATTGGTTTAAGAAGGTTAAAAATTCCAACATGAAATTTTAGAGAAAGAGAGTTTATTGAAAATCGAATTGATTTTGGGTGAGCTTGAAATTGAAACCGATAAAATCATAAATCTCAAATGCAATAAATGCACCACCTGTCAAAAATAATTGTTTGAAATAAAAGAAAATTTCAAAACCCTTAAAAAAGAAAATGTGTTTTAGAAAAATAACAAATCTGAAATTATTCTTATAAATCCAAATTTGAAAAATGATATTGAAAAAAAATCGAGTATTTTGAAAAACTTGAAATTGAAAAGCTTAAACAATTTGAAATTAAATTTTTGAGTCCAATGCCAAAGTTAAAATGATCGAAAACAAAAATATGGTATTGAAATAAAATGACGTTCAAAAAGAAAGATCGCTATAAATTGTTGTTCAAATTTAATGAATGAAAATATTGATATTATATCCAAAATTCAACGACTTGAATCAGTATTGGCTTAATTTTCTAAAGGAGAAAAATCGTTGAATATGTTTTTAAAAAACCAATTTTTTGTTGAGAATAAGAAAGGACTCGGCTTTGGAGAAATTGATCAAGTTTAAAACCTAAATTTTAATGTTTTAAAAAAATCCTACAAATAACTTTGTAAAAGGTCAAATTGGAAATTTGGACTCTAATAATTTCAAAGGGTTTTTAAATCATAAACGAGATATGAACCTATATAGAAACAATCCAATTAAACAAATTTGGATCCCAAAAGATAACAAAATGTATTTGAATAAGATTAAACAAATTTAGGTTTCTAAGGGCACTTTAATGAATACTAATGGATTGTCATATAAATGGGTTTGGGTACCAAAACATGTAAACGAAGTTATGAGTGGTAAAACAACCTTTGTTAGACCACTCATTCCTATGAACATTTAGGTATTGAAGGAGGCTAAGGAACAACCTTGCTAAAGAGAGATAAAATTCAAGTTGTTCCATATTAGTGAGTTATTCAAAGTTCCTTAGCCATAAATTTCTGAGTTGGATATTCGTTGGTTCACATTGATAATGGTAAGACAGGTATGATCTCTAAACTCGTGTTTTTATTTTCTTACAGATGCTTATTTGTATTGACACTGCTATAGTATTTCTGACATATATTGAGCTTCTTAACTTCTATTTGATTTTTTTTTTGTTTTCATGAAATTAGATTCAATTGTCCAATACTTTTATGTTTTGACTATTTCTAGATTATGAACTTAAGTTGGTGAAAAGCTGCAATTCTTTTGAAGTTTAGTCTTTAGACTAGTCCCTGAATTTCTGACAGTGTGAAGTATTTTGAGCATATCATGAACATTGTTAATCAGAATTTTAAAATTTATGATGATTTGAAAAGCTAATGAAATTTCACATATCATTGCTGTTTTGAGTTTCTTCTAATTCATCTTGGAAAATACTGAAAAACTGCACTTAATACAGCGCACACTACTTGAAAGCTAAAATTGATAAGTTGTGATAATTTCATAGTTTCTGGATTGGCTTGACTATTTTGTTTTTGAAATCACTTGTGATTGATTGTTAAATCTCATGGAATATAAAATTTGGATTTGAATTCTAAAAACAAATTTTTGAAAAACAAAAATGTGTGATCTTTTATAAAGAAGAGAGCGCGCACAGACTCATACACACACATATGTATATATATACATGTATATATAAAAAATCATATAGTCCACAATACTTTCAACATGCCCCGCAAGTAGCTAAAATATATACTACTCGAACTATGACTATATGTATGCATAGAATAGTAGATAGATGAACTGTAACACCCCGTATTTTTTGTGAACATAAAAGTAACAAAACAAAGTATACCTAATTTTTAAAAGAAGAATTAAGGGAAACGGGCTATGCCATTGTGTTCGTCTTGGAATTCTGCTTGAGATAGATTCCGAGTTTGCGTAAATCGGACTCTGTATGAAGAAGTTATGGCACTTAGAAGTTTCAGAAAATTTAAATTAATTAAAACAGCTCAGTTCGAAATTCAAATCACACACCTAGGCTGGGCGGGAAATTTCCCGTCCAGCACCCAGGTCGACCAGGGGGTCGACCTGGGTCACATAGGTCGACCAGGGGTCGACCTCCCCCTATTTCCAAATCCAAGGTCTGGTTCGTTTTTCTGCATTTGGGCGCCCGTTCCGACCAGATTCGTTGATCCCTTTGTTATTTAAACACCCCTAAACCCCACTTTCTCTCTACACCAAACCATTCTAACGCTATGCTGCCTCAATTCTAATTAAAATAAATCAATAGCGTCTCTGCTCTACTGAAACCTAAGCTATAACTAGTGCTTCTTCTTCTTCCAATCTGAATAGGATTAAAAGAGAATAACTACAACCCTTTTTCTTTTAGAATCCAACCAAGGTGAGTATAGTTATTTTCAGATATTAAATTTAATTATGATCTTGACATGGCTATAAATCTGAATTTGAGATTATGCATATTCTTGTTTATCATATCTGTTTTTCTATGTAGATCTATCTTATTAATATTATAGTAACTATTCTGTATCTTTTCCTTCCTTCTGTTCTATAGCCAGGCTACCACGAGCCTGAGCCAAACATCATAAGAGATTGACGCACAAATGCTAAAATTGGGGAAATTAGTGAATGATGCATAATTAGACATGACTGATTTGTTACTGATTTGAGAAAAGAACATATGTTGTAATTTAAGATCTGGATCTGGGCATATTATATATGATAGTCTGTGATTTGGAAGAAGGAGAATTATTGTGCATATGACTTAGGCGCAAAGATCTATATTATAATAGGATAACTATTAAATGTGAATACGCCTAATTGGGGATTTTGGATATTAGGCATATGCTGAAATCAAAGGCTATAATTTGGCATAATTCGTATTGTATATCATGATTTGGGGTTTTTGGAGAATATTCTATACTGTGTAAATTTAACTAAAATTTGGGGCATATGTTATATTGTGAATTATTACCATAATTTGGGTATGAAAAATTAGGCTTAATATTATGATTAAACATGTTAAATTGCTTAATCTGCTGAATCTGTTGAAACTAAAAACGGTAAATTTGAGGTATGAAAATCTGTAGACTCGATCTAAAATTGAGCAAAACAAGTTAAAAGAACTTTGAATAATCTGTTGTATTGTAAAGAAGTTTAACTTGTTGAATAGGCATAATTAGTCTGATATTGGCAAAATCCGTGAAATGGATACTTTAGCTAAAAATAAGAATGCTGAGACACGAGTTTAGACTCTGTTTGCGGTAGAAGCCTGCCCGGACCCAACCGGCTTAACCAGCAACCGCAAACTGTCAGTCTAATGTGAGAGGTCGTAGGCATAGCTAAAATATGCTTAGACACAAGGTTAGGTCTGGTTCGTGGCAGAAGTCTTCCCGGAACCGCCCGGCACATCCAGCGGCCACAAGCTACCGACCTAATGTGAGAGGTCTATGCATTAGTGTAACACCCCGTAATTTTAAAAAAATTAAAGTTAACAAATTAAAGAATATTAATTTCAAATGTAGGAATTAAAGGAAACAGGGTGCTCCATTGCGTTCATCTCGGAATTCTGCTTGGGATAAAGTCCGAGTTTGTGTGAATTGGACTTCGTATGAAGAAGTTATAGCCTTCCGAAGTTTCAGAAATTAATTAATTTAAAAACAGCTCAGGTTCAGAAAAAATTTATATATAATAGGGACCAGGTCGACCAGGGGGTCGACCCTAGTGTCGACCTCCCCCTATACAGGTCGACCTCAGTGTCGACCTGGGGGTCGACCTCAATGTCGACCTGGGGGTCGACCTGCCACCCCCCTCCCCCCTCCCCCCCGGGCAGATATGAAAGATGACGATTTTGTGACTCAGTGCTGAGTCATTAGGGCTGAGGTGTCACCCTATCTTGACTGGATGGTCTTGATTGATTCTAGGTTGATCGGATGGCCAAAATTAATCCTAAATTTTATATAAACACATGTGGACTCAAACCCTAAAACCTAATCAAAATTAGAACCAAGCCCGTCATGCTATCACCCAGCAACCTAGAGTAGCCGCCACCAACTAGAAGAAGCTTAGCAACAATTCAATTCAACTCAAGTCTAATCTAAATCAAAATTTCTCTACATTAAGGGAACGCCAATCAATTATAGAATACAAATCCCAAAATTCAAGGCTTTCGTTTTGTCTGTGAGTACAATTTCATCCACACAGTAATTGTTAATTTAACTGGAATAAGGTTATAATATGGATTTCAAGAACATGCCTGTTGAATCATGTGACGTTACTTATATTTTGTTTATGAACATATGATAGTCTTGTTAATTCATGTTGTGGATCTATTTTATATGACCAATCACATATATCTTGATTCATTTGCTTTAATGACATCAATTTATACACAAGTTTGTGGTTGTGAATCACTGACTGCTATGATATTATCTATGTTGTAAATCTATGTTAGTTGCTGCCTTACGTACAATCGATTCATAATGATGCTTCATATGCTAGTTTTGTCATGTTAGTGGATCTAATTTATATGTTAAATCATATGTATGTTTAACTTGATATGCAACTTTGGATATGTTAATTTATACTTGAATCATATGCAAGTTTAATGAGAATCAAATGCAACTTTGTACGTTTAACTTGATTCATGACATCTATTTTATATGTAAGTTTGGATCTAAAGTATATGCTAAGACATATGTGAGTTATATGCAAGTATGTATGCGGATTATACACAAGCTTTCATGCTAGTTTACATGTAGATCTTAATTTACATGTTTATATGCAAGTTTACATCATCACATATGCAAGTAAATATACATATTTGGGATATGAATCATATGCTAGTTTAAATGTAAGTTTGAGATTCATGTGCAAGTTCACACCTTTTTGTTAGATCTATATTTATATCCATGATAATACATAAGTTATGCAAACATATGTGTTACACACCCATTGTCTATGCAAGTTTAGATGAAAACCATAGTCACACATGCAAGTTCACCTCTTTATGTTTAGATCTATATAGTTGACTATGCAAATTTTATAATTAGATCTAATTTATGTGCTATGCATGTTGTGATGTTTCCTTTCTTAGACTATGGCGAGTCTAACATATATTTCACATTAAACGAACAAACGTACAACATAGGGAATTGGGATAATATTAAAATATTTAATATTGTGAATTAGTATAAATGCCTTAAAAGACATATAATTAGTTTGTAATGTTAATTGGTATAATTTATATACATAAATAGATGGACATAATTAAGGTGATAATTATGGACATAAATAAATATGGAAATGATTGACAAATTTGAATAGGGATATTAATCCACTTTGGGGTTAAATAAAGATGTGTAATAATAAACCGCCTAAGACACGAGGTTAGACTCTTTTGTGGTGTAAGACTGCCCGGACCCGCCCGACAAATCCAGCAGCCACAAATGCCAGTCTAATGTGAGAGGTCGAAGGCATGAATTAAATGCGTAACAGTTGTAAAGACACGAGGTTAGGCTCGTTTGTGGCTTAAGACTTCCCGAACCCGCCCGACAAATCCAGCTTCCACAAATGCTAGTCTAATGTGGGAGGTCTTTACAAGGTTACAGTGTTAATGAGTTAAGAAACACTTAACTAGATAAACATGTGGTGGGACATGAGGGGGTTAAGTATGTGCCTTGGGTGGCATGTGAAATACGGTTAGATGCACTTAACCAATATTGAAACATGTAAGAGGACATGAATAAGAATAGGGTTAAGTGGGGAAAACCTTAGAGGGGACCAAGCATAGGTTGAAAGTTTGTGTCATACATGGGGGCCCTTTTCAAACCAGTAACCCATTAAGTATCTTTGTGGGTTTGACCCAAGTCGAGGACGGGACACGCGTACTGGGTTTGATTGTAAGAGGTCAAAACGGGTTAGCGGTGGCACTGCTAGTCCAATGGGGTCATGTGCATGTGTGGCCCCAGGCTGGTAGGTAGGACGTTGTTGCTTCGTGTAGATATAAGCCATGCATTTTTGGTAGTATCGGGTTGCCACTTTGGGGAGTGATACACCCCACTATGGGGCCAGCACGGGTATCTACGAGTTAGGGAGCCGATCAAATGGGAAAGGTAGTTGGTACGACTAGCGGAGATAGGAGCAGGCGACACCTATGATGGCAACTAGGAGTGCAACTACCATATTATAAACATTGTGATTAGAAAAGGGGAGCGTAGCGGGTACAACTAGGGGAGATAGGAGCAGGAAGCACCTATGAAGACAACTAGGGGTACACGAAAACTGCCATTATGATTATTATGTTCAGTAGGCGGGATCAACTTTTAGGGTGACTAGTATTGGTGTAGTATGGTAATTATTCTATAGTGTTGGAGGCGCAATTAACATTATCTTATTCCTCTTGTTTGCCTTGGCATGCCTATTTTGTTCGCAGTCATTTCTTGTTTTGCCAGCTTATGCCTTATCCTAGTTACTTTAATAATTACATTGTTAAAGTTATTGTACTCGCCAGACTTTATGTCTGACCCCCTTTGTTTTCGCCTCTTTTCTTCCTTTTCTCCCCCAGGTTCTCAGGGTGGGACTAATGCTAGTGGAGCTTGGTTTGGATCGCTTTATTTCTCTCTCTTTTGGAAAAGCTTGGATTGCTGAAAGTAAAGTTTTAGCTCATCTTCTTTATGGCTATCTACTTTGGGGTTTATGCTTTTTATTTTATGTACTCTGATTTTGTCAAGATGGATACTATGTACTTGACTCTAGTCTTTGGTTTTTGATGATGTAACCAAACGTATTTGTTTACCCCTGCAATGAATGAAGTTTTAAATTTTTAAGTACTGTTTTATATCTGTCTTGTTGTTAAGTTTCTGTTCTATACACACTTAAAACGCTCCATAGAAGTAAATGCATTCCCTTTGTGAGTGACATTAATGGACATGGGGTGTTATACCTGGTATCAGAGTTGAAGGTTATCAGAACAGATATGAATTTTGAAAAACTGTTTTTCGAAAGCATTTTGTAAAGAAATACTTTCAAAAATATGTTTTAAGGAGAGTATTTTTAAGAGAAAAGTTTGTTTGTTTTAAAAACATAACCCCAAGAGCCATATATCTTTCCTTTGATTCTCCGTTTTAAATCTCTTCCTCTTTCCTTTTTGAATTTCTTCCTTCATGCATATAGGCGCGTTTTCTAAGATATGTAAGAACTTCCGTACGAGGAGCAGAAAACCACTTCATGGGACTGGGGAATTTGTCAAATCTAGGAGGAAGTGGAGGACTTGTTGGTACCTTTATGATAAACGATGGGAGGAAGGTTCAACTAGCTGCTTGGTTAATGAAGGACGAAGCCTCATTTTGGTGGGAGGTCACGAATGGAGAATGTGTAGGAGAGACATGGATAGGACACAATAAGGAAGTAGATCCAAAGAAAGGGGTTAAGGATAACAAGGGGCCAAGAGAAAAGGAAGGGCCACACTTGTGAAATACCCGACTACTTAAATAAAGACGTTGGAACGAAGAAAAAGACTAGTTGTTATCGTTACGGGGAAACAAGACATCTTATTAGGATTGTCCAAAGAATCAAAAGGCAAAGGTAAGGACAAAGTACATGATATTCTGGAGGGCAGACGCGTTCCCTCACGTCTGACACACCTGATAGAGGTAGAAATATCTTGGTTGAAAGTTTGGTTTTTCTTTTTCATCATCCTGTTCAAACTTTGTCGATTCTAGTGCTTTACACTCGTTTGTATTTGCTTCGTCAGTTGAAACGCTGCACATAAATACTAGTCTAGTTACGGATCCCATTGTAATCTCAAATTCTATTGGTGGTTCGGCTCATCATTCAATGATTTGTCGGGATTTGAGAGTGTCTATCTTGGGCGTTGGGTTTGAATGCAACACCTTCGTTCTTGGCTTCATGGGCTATGGCTTGATTCTAGGTATGGATTGTCTAACTAGATATGGGGCCATCCTAGATTGTGAAAGAGGGTAGTTAGATTGTTGACTCGTTGTGGAAAGACCCTTGGTATTTCTTGTGACCCTAGAGGTCCGGTAATGCTTAGCTACCTAGAATCCCTAGACGCATCCAATGATGATTTGAAATCTGTTCGTGTGGTCCGTGAATATAGTGACGTCTTCAATGAAGTTCGAGGTTTACCCCTGAGGCATGATATAGACTTTCAAATATATCTAGTAGATAATGCAAAGCCAGTTGCAGTACCAGTGCGCCACATGGCTCCGAGAGAGAGAAGAGAACTCAGTAAGCAAGTAAAAAAGTTGATTGAGAAGGGTTCATAAGAAGAAGTATTTCGGAGTGGGGTGCTCCAGTCGTTTTTGCTATGAAAGCTGATGGTTCACTTAGATTGTGCGTGGACTATAGAGAGCTGAATAAACTAACAAAGAAGAACCAGCACCCATTGTCGGGGATAGACGATTTATTCAATCAATTGGTGGGTGCCTCAGCTTTCTCGCAACTGGATTTGGCTACAGGGTTGCGTCAGCTAAGGGTGGCTGAAGATAGCATCGATAAGACTGCATTAGAACTCCTGACGGTTTCCTTGAGTGGCTCGTCATGCCTTTTGATTTGATGAATGCACCCGCATACTTTGTTGACTTAATGAGTAGGGTGTTTAGGGAGTTTCTGAACAAGTTTGTAGTAGTCTTTGTAGACGATATTCTGGTTTTCTCTAAAAATGAAGAAGAGCATGCCCTACCTCTTAGGGAAGTCTTAGAGACCCTACGAACGCATCAACTTAAAGCTAAGTCCTCCAAGTGCCATTTTTAGAGAAAAGAAGTGAGGTTCTTAGGACACGTGGTCTCTAAGGAAGGGATAGTTGTGGATCCCGCTAAGGTAGTTGTAATCCAAGATTGGAAAGCACCTAAGAACGCAACAGAAGTAAGAAGCTTTTTAGGGCTGGCTGGTTATTATAAGAAGTTCATTAAGGACTTCACGAAGATATCAACCCCTCTCACTCAATTATGTACCCGGATTATTGGCATCGTCATAGGTGCAACCTATACTTTTGGGTCGAGTTGGAGGCACAGCGAAATGACCCATAGTTGGTTGAGATAGTAGGCGAGCTTATAGGAGGGGAGTCATCTTGATAGATATGCTATAGATGAGAGAGGTTGGCTACATAGAGATGGAAGACTTTGCGTACCACAAGACGAGAGTTTGAAGAAGGCAATTCTTAAAGACTCACATCGCTCTAAGATGACCATATATCCCGGTGGTGATAAGATGTATAGGGATATGAAGCGAGTTTTCTTTTGGGCCGGAATGAAGAAGGACGTGGCTGAGTTCATTACTAGATGCTTAGTGTGCCAACAAGTCAAGGCGGAGCAAAAGAATCCCGGAGGTTTGCTCCATCCCTTAGAGGTTCCGTTTTGGAAATGGGAAAGTGTTTCCATGGATTTTGTAGATGGGTTACTAAGATCGAGGAAGGGTACTACGGTGATTTGGGTAATTGTAAACAGACTTACGAAGAGTGCCCATTTTATTCCCATTGAAAGCCTAGGTAGCATCTGTTTATCTTCGAGGGATAGTCCGTTTGCACGGCATACCCTCCAACATTGTGAGCGGTAGAGATCCCATTTTTACAAGCGAATTTTGGAAAAGCTTACAAGAGGCGGTTGGAACCTAATTATGCTTAAGTACCGCTTATCACCCTCATACGGACAGCCAGATCGAGAGAGTAAATCGGGTTCTAGAAGACATTCTGAGACTATGCATCCTAGCCTTTGGAGGAACATGAGAAGGACACCTTGCACTAGTGAGTTCGCCTATAATAATAGTTTTCAGGATAGCATTGGTATGGCACCTTTTGAGACTCTTTATGGAAGACCGTGTCGATCACCTACATGTTGGTGGGAATCCACGGATAAGATTTTACTTGGACCCGACATGATTAGGGAGACTTCGGAGAAGATAGACCTGATTCGACGGAGAATGAAGATGGCGCAGGACTGGCAGAAGTCATATAGGAGACGAACCGATATTGAGTTCAATGTTGGGGACACGCTTTTTACTAAGGTGTCACCATTGAGAAACGTAGTCCGTTTTGGATCAGTAGGGAAGTTGGCACCAAGGTTCGTTGGACCCTTTCCAATTACAGAGAGGATTGGGCAGATGGCGTATAGAGTAAAGTTACCGGTAAGCTCAGTGAAGTTCATGACATGTTTCATGTTTCACATTTGTGTAAGTGTCTGCATGATACGGCGAAAGTGGTAGAGCCGAGCACGCTCGAAAAAGTGGAAGTAGAGCGCAATGCCACGATCAGACGAGCTCCTACACGCATTCTTGGATCGGAGGTCAAAAAGCTTCGCAACAAAGAGGTCAAGTTGGTCAAAGTGCAATAGGGAGGTGATTAAAGAGACGCTACTTGGGAGACGGAAGATAAGATGCGTACATTGTAGCCTTACCTTTTTGTGGGTATGTTTTAATTTCTCCTTTTCCTACCGCTTTGTTGATACTTGTCCTATCTTTTAGTATTATCTTTGCGATGACATCTTCGATTTTTAGTTAGGAAGAACCCTATGGTTGAAACATGTGTTTGATACATGTTATGTTTGGTGGATGCAAATAGATGCAAGTCGTTGCTAGTGGTTGCTCATGGATGCATGTACACACACCTTAGGCACTAGATCGGCTCAATCACCTTCATGTTGCATATAAATGTGTGTGCATATTTAAATTAATGGATGTATAACAGTTGTGTTATCATATGGATACTGCATTTTGATGAATGGTTTTGCACACATGTAGAAATAATATGTATCGATTGGATTCTTTCGCATACATAATGGACGCATGGCACTATCATGACTTGCATTAAGGAGGTCAACTGAACCAGTAGACCGCCTGATTTTGCATTAGATAAGGAACATATACACACACTTCTTGCATATGTTCATACAGCATTAGAAATCTTGTAAGGACAATGGATGCCTGTGCTTGATGGTTGAGTAGATGGATGATTAGATGTTAGGAGATGCATTCTCCTCAACTTGGAGATTTCGGGGGCGAAATCCTTTAAGGAGGGAAGAATGTAATACCCCGTAATTTTAAAAAATTAAAGTTAACAAATTAAAGAATATTAATTTCAAATTTGGGAATTAGGGGATACGGGTTACGCCATTGCGTTCGTCTCGGAATTCTGCTTGAGATAGAGTCCGAGTTTGTGTGAATTAGACTTCGTATGAAGAAGCTATGGCCTTCCGAAGTTTCAGAAATTAATTAATTTAAAAACAGCTCAGGTTCAGAAAAAAATATAACAGGGACCAGGTCGACCAGGGGGTCGACCCTAGTGTCAACCTCCCCCTATACAGGTCGACCTTAGTGTCAACCAAGGGGTCGACCTGCCCCTCCCCCCCGGGAAGATCTGAAAGATGATGATTTTTTGACTCAGTGCTGAGTCATTAGGGCTGAGGTGTCACCCTATCTTGACTGGATGGTTTTGATTAATTCTAGGTTGATTGGATGGCCTAAATTAATCCTAAATTCTATATAAACACATGTAGACTCAAACCCTAAAACCTAATAAAAATTAGAACCATAGCCATCATGCTATCACCCCACAACCTAGAGTAGCCGCCACCAACTAGAAGAAGCTTAGCAACAATTCAATTCAACTCAAGTCTAATCTAAATCAAAATTTGTCTACATCAAGGGAACACTAATCAATTACAGAATACAGATCCCAGAACTCAAGACTTTCTTTTTGTTTGTGAGTACAATTTCAATCACAAAGTAATTGTTAATTTAATTGGGATAAGTTTATAATATGGATTTCAGGAACATGCTTGTTGAATCATGTGACGTTACTTATATTTTGTTTATGAACATATGATAGTCTTGTTAATTCATGTTGTGGATCTATTTTATACGACCAATCACATATATCTTGATTCATTTGCTTTAATGACACCAATTTATACACAAGTTTGTGGTTGTGAATCACTGAATGCTATGATATTATCTATGTTGTAAATCTATGTTAGTTGCTGCCTTATGTACAATCGATTCATAATGATGCTTCATATGCTAGTTTTGTTATGTTAGTGGATCTAATTCATATGTTAAATCATATGTTTGTTTAACTTGATATGCAAGTTTGGATATGTTAATTTATACTTGAATCATATGCAAGTTTAATGAGAATCATACGCAACTTTGTACGTTTAACTTGATTCATCACATCCATTTTATATGTAAGTTTGGATCTAAAGTATATGCTAAGACATATGTGAGTTATATGCAATTATGTATGCGGATTATACACAAGCTTTCATGCTAGTTTACATGTAGATCTTAATTTACATGTTTATATGCAAGTTTAAATATACATATTTGAGATATGAATCATATGCTAGTTTAAATGTAAGTTTGAGATTCATGTGCAAGTTCACACCTTTATGTTAGATCTATATTTAGATCCATGATAATACATAAGTTATGCAAACATATGTGTTACACACCTATTGTCTATGCAAGTTTAGATGAAAACCATAGTCACCATGCAAGTTCACCGCTTTATGTTTAGATCTATATAGTTGACTATGAAAATTTTATAATTAGATCTAATTTATGTGCTATGCACATTGTGATGTTTCATTTCTTAGAATATGGCGAGTCTACCGTATATTTCACGTTAAACGAACAAACATACAACGTGGGGCAATGGGATGATATTAAAATATTTAATACTGTGAATTAGCACAAATGCCTTAAAAGACATATAATTAGTTTGTAATGTTAATTGGTATAATTTATATACCATAAATAGATGGACATAATTAAGGTGATAATTATGGACATAAATAAATATGGAAATGATTGACAATTTTGAATAGGGATATTAATCCACTTTGGGGGTTAAATAAAGATGTGTAATAATAAACCGCCTAAAACACGAGGTTAGACTCTTTTGTGGTGTAAGACTGCCCGGACCCGCCCTGCAAATCCAGCAGCCACAAATGCCAGTCTAATGTGAGAAGTCAAAGGCATGAATTAAATGCGTAACAGTTGTAAAGACACGAGGTTAGGCTCGTTTGTGGTGTAAGACTGCCTGGACCCGCCCGACAAATCCAGCTGCCATAAATGCCAGCCTAATGTGGGAGGTCTTTACAACGTTACAGTGTTAATGAATAAAGAAACACATAACCAAATAAACATGTAGTGGGACATGGGGGGTTAAGTGGGTGCCTTGGGTGGCATGAGAAATTAAGAGGGTGTCTTGGGTGGCAAGTGAAATACGATTAGATGCACTTAACCAAGATTGAAACATGTAAGAGTACATGAATAAGAATGGGGTTAAGTGGGAAAAACCCTAGAGGGGACCAAGCATAGGTGGAAAGCTTGTGTCATATATGGGGGCCCTTTCCAAACCAGTAACCCATTAAGTATCTTTGTGGGCTCGACCCAAGTTGAGGACGGGACACACGTACTGGGTTTGATTGTAAGAGGTCAAAACGGGTTACCGGTGGCAACGCAAGTCCAATAGGGTCATGTGCGTGTGTGGCCCCGGGCTGGTTGGTAAGACGTTGTTGCATCGTGTAGATATAAGCCGTGCATTTTTGGTAGTATCAGGTTGCCACTTTGGGGAGTGTACACCCCACTATGGGGCCAGCACGGGTATCTACGAGTTAGGGAGCCGATCGAATGGGAAAGGTAGTGACTACGACTAGCGGAGATAGGAGCAGGCGGCACCTATGACGGCAGCTAGGAGTGCAACTACCATATTATAAACATTGTGATTAGAAAAGGGGAGGGTAGCAGGTACAACTAGTGGAGATAGGAGCAGGCAACACCTATGAAAACAGCTAGGGGTACACGAAAACTACCATTATGATTATTATGTTCAGTAGGCGGGATCAACTTTTAGGGTGACTAGTACTGTTGCAGTATGGTAATTATCCTATAGTGTCGGAGGCGCAATTAACGTTATCTTATTCCTCTTGTTTGCCTTGCCATGCCCATTTTGTTCGCAGTCATTCCTTGTTTTGCCAGCTTATGCCTTATCCTAGTTACTATAATAATTACATTGTTAAAGTTATTGTACTCGCTAGACTTTATGTCTGACCCCCTTTGATTTCGCCTCTTTTCTTCCTTTTCCCCCCAAGGTTCTCAGGGTGGGACTAATGCTAGTGGAGCTTGATTTGGATTGCTTTATTTCTCTCTCTTTTGGAAAAGCTTGGATTGCTGAAAGTAAAGTTTCAGCTCATCTTCGTTATGGCTATCTACTTTGGGGTTTATGCTTTTTATTTAATGTACTCTGATTTTATCAAGATGGATATTATGTACTTGACTCTAGTCTTTGGTTTTTGATGATGTAACCAAACTTATTTATTACCGCTGCAATGAATAAGTACTGTTTTGTATCTGTCTTGTTGTTAAGTTTCTGTTCTATACACACTTAAAATGCTCTATAGAAGTTAATGCATTCCCTTTGTGAGTGACAATAATGGACGTGGGGTGTTATAATTAGCAATTAATTAATGCAAATCTAGGATAAATATGATGCCTAAAATGTGTTGGGTGGATAAGGTTAAATCAACTGGGCGGATGAATCTAATAAACCTGTTTCGTAAATCTGTAGGCCCAATACAAGGTTAGGTGAAACAATCTATAAGTCTGTTAATCTGTATATCTAATCCGTTAGTCTGAAAACTTGTTAATCTATATGTCTGATCTGAGTACTAGTTAATCTGAACTTTGTACATCTGAAATCAGTAAGCAAGTTAATCTGAAATCTGCTAATCTGGGGACACAAGGTTAGGAGGGGTAATTACTTGTGTCATCTGTTGTATGGAACCCATATTAGTCAGTAACCCTTTTCTGGTATCAAAACTATGACCCAACACTAGGAGGGGTCCGGGCACGCTTACTGAACTAATTGTAAGAGGTTCACTCTGATAATGGCGAGGGGTGTCGATGGCGCATTCCAACCGGGTCATGTGTGTGCATGGATCCGTTCTGCTCTGAGGATGTAAGACATCGTGACATCTGTAAATAGGTCTGTGTCTATAGGTTGCCACTTCAGGGAATGATACATCCTTCTGTGGGGCCGACACAGGGTATTTATGTATTAGGGAGCTGATCGCTTAGGCTAGAATTTAGAGTACACCTAGTTCTGTTTGTTTTTGTTGGTGTATCATCTGTTTCTGTTGGGGTGGTAAAGGGCCATTAGTTGGGTTGGTAAAGGCCCATTATTAGCATTCTGTTTCTGTACCTTCTGTCTCGGTTGGGGTGGTAAATGCCCATTAGTTGGGGTGGTAAAGGCCCATTATTAGCATTCTGTTTCTATACCTTCTGTCTCTGTTGGGGGTGGAAAGGCCCATTAGTTAGGGTGGTAAAGGCCCATTATTAGCATTTTGTTTCTGTACCTTCTGTCTCGGTTGGGGTGGTAAAGGCCCATTAGTAGCATTTTGTTTCTGTATGGATTATTCTACTTCCGTTTCTGTTTCAGTTTAGACATTTGGATAACACCTAATCCTGTTATACTAAGTATTAATGCAGAGAAGTAAGATATTGGTAAGAAGCATATCTTGGTCTATATCATTCTGTTTCTTCTGTTTAACTTAAGCATACCTGCTACTCCTGTTGCTATAATCTCTCATCCAGCTTTATTTACGTGTCATGTTACTAGTATCTGTTTATATGCTGAAAGTTATTGGACTCGCCAGACTTTATGTCTGATCTCGTTTGCTTTCGCCTCTTTTTCTTTCCGTTTCCCCCCAGGTGCTCAAGGTGGAAACAAAGGAGCTTGATTCATATTCTCTCTGCTTGAAGTGCTTGAAGTATTGCTTGGCTTTGACTCTACCTTCTTATGGCAGTTTATATTGGGGATTATGGTTTTAAAATTATGTATTCTGAAGGATTTTGGTACAAGACTGATACATGTGTACTTGGATTTTGGTATTGTAATTTTGAAGGATGTAACCAAACTTATTTCTGTTTCTGCTGTAATAAAGTTATAAAATTTTCATGTACTACTTTACGTATCTATCTTGTAATATTCTGTTATGTTTGCTTATAATGCTTCATGGAAGTTAATGCATTCCCTTTGTGAATGGCATTAACGGACATGGGGTGTTTCACTTAGTATCAGAGCTGAAGGTTACCAGATTTGATAAAAAGTTTTAGAAAACTATTTTCAAAAGGTTTTAAAAAGGAAGTATTTTCAAAAGAAAGGTTTATTTTGAAAAACATAATCCCCAAAAGCCATATATCTATCTTTCGATTCTCCGTTTTGAATCTCTTCCTTTTTCTTTTCAGCATGTCTGGGGTACCCAAGATACCCGAGGGCATACCGATACCAACCTGGTTCAGGAGGTATCTGGAGGCTAGGGCCACCGCCGCAGGCCCAGTAGACGTTCCTCCTCCCCCAGCTGCAACCGCTCCTCCTCCCCATCCCCACATTAATACTTTTTCGAAGATATGCAAAGACTTTCGGGCAATGGGCGGGAAACCTTTTCACGGGTCAGAGACGTTTGTTGAAGCTCGAAATTGGCTTAAGGAGATGGAAGATTTGTTTGGTATCTTCAAGATAGAAGGTGGAAGGAAGGTCCAATTAGCTTCTTTGTTAATGAAGGACGAAGCCTCGTTTTGGTGGGAGGTCACGAATGGAGAGCATCCAGGGAGACATGGATGGATTTCAAGCATAGGTTCGAGATGAAATTTCTCTCACGAGCAGAAGAGAATTTATACATGGAGAGGTTCTTGGCATTGACGCAGGGGAATTTATCAGTAAAGGAGTACGTTATCAAGTTCAATCAGTTAGCGACATTTGGCTTAGACTTGATGAACACACCTGAAAAGAAGGCCCTGAGATTCATTAAAGGTTTGAATGAGCCGCTACATGGGTTGGCTATGACCCACATTCCTATGGGGGCTACCTTTGAGAAATTGGTTGACATGGCATTGATGCATGAAGAGGAAGCCAAAAAAGAGAAAAAAGAGGAAAAGCTTGAAGGACCACAGAACAAGAAAGTGTGGCCCAAAAAGGAAACACAAAAGAAGGATGAAAAGTCTAAAGATAAGAAGGTGAAAAAGTGCTTTACTTGTGGAAGCTTGACTCATCTAAACAAGGATTGCAGAAAGAGGAAGGGCACTTGCTTCAATTGTGGTGAGATGGGACACTTCACTAGGGTCTGCCCGAAGAAACAAGGGCAAGGGCAGAGGACAGGACCTACTTCTGAAGGGCAGGTGAATGCTCACGTGGCTGGTGGATAGGATAGAGATAGGAATTTTTTTGTAGAAGGTTTAAATTTCCTTATCTGATTATTGAGTTAAAACTCTTTTTGATTCTGTCATTTTGATTCTGTAATTTAGACTCTGCACTTTAATACTGGTCTTGTTTCTGATCCCGCTATATAGTCTCAAACCCCATAAGGGTTATGACTCATCTGTTTGTAGTAGGTTGGGGTTTGAGGGTATCTGTGTTGGGCGTCAAGTTGACTATGATGCATACATTCTGGGTTTTGTGGGATATGGTGGGGTTTTATCATGCTTAGTTTCCTAAGAATCATTTGATAATCTGATATGTACTAGTAGTCTATAAGTATCTGAATATTTCTAAAAAGGATAGGGGTTTTTACTCGAAGCGTGAAGTAGATTTCCAGTTTTGACATTGTTTAATGGGAGTAATTCTCTGAGTGTCAATCTGATGTTGATTTCGGTCTTCGGGGTTGATACTTAGAGATTTATTCTCTTAACCGATGTCTAATGGGAACAGAACTTTTTTTTTAATTGTACTTGCTTCTATCACTCGGCTGTATCCTATCGATCGAGTCTTCGAGCTTTAGGTAGAAACTAATGGGTGTAAACATGTGTTTGAGACATGTTATATTTGATGATTGCAAGTGGATGCAAGTGCTTGCTAGTGGTTGCTCGCGGATGCATATACACACACTAGGCACTAGATTGGCTCAAAAGCACTCTCATACTGCTTATGGATGTGTGCGCATTTTCCAATTTTTGTGGATGCAAAATGATTGACTCGTCACATGGATGTTGCATTTGGATGAATGGTTGTGCACTCATATAGAGATGATGTGTATCAAATAGGATTTATTGCATACATAATTGGACTCATGGCACTAACATAAATTTGCATTGAGGAGGTCAACTGAATTAGTAGACCGCCTGATCTTTGCATTAGATAAGAAACATACACACACACTTTTGCATATATTCATACAACATTAGAAGTTTTTTAAGGACAATGGATGTTTGTGGATGATGGTTGAGTAGATGGATGATTTGATGGTAGGACACATTCTTCTTAACTTGAAGATTTCGGGGACGAAATCCTTTAAGGAGGGGACAATGTAACGCCCCATATTTTTTGTGAACATAAAAGTAAAAAACAAAGTATACCTAATTTTTAAAAGAAGAATTAAGCGAAACGGGCTATGCCATTGCATTCATCTTGGAATTCTGCTTGAGATAGAGTCCGAGTTTGCGTAAATTGGACTCCATATGAAGAAGTTATGGCACTTAGAAGTTTCAGAAAATTTAAATTAATTAAAGCAGCTCAGTTTGAAATTCAAATCACACACCCGGACTAGGCGGGAAATTTCCCGCCCAGGACCCAGGTCGACCAGCGTGTCGACCTGGGTCACATAGATCGACCTCCCCCCGTTTCCAGATCCGAGGACTGGTTCGTTTTTCTGCATTTGGACGCCCGTTCTGACCAGATTCGTTGATCCCTATGCTATTTAAACACCCCCAAACCCCACTTTCTCTCCACATCAAACCATCGTAACGCTATGCTGCCTCGATTCTAATTAAAATAAATCAATGGCGTCTTTGCTCTGCTAAAACCTAAGCTAGAACTAGTGCTTCTTCTTCTTCCAATCTGAATAGGATTAAAAAAGAACAACTACAACCCTTTTTCTTTTGGAATCTAACCAAGGTGAGTACAGTTATTTTCAGATATAAAATTTAATTATGATCTTGACATGGCTATAAATCTGAGTTTGAGATTATGCATATTCTAGTTTATCATATCTGTTTTTGTGTAGATCTATCTCTTATTAATATTATAGTAACTATTATGTATCTCTTCCTTCCTTCTGTTCTATAGTCAGGCTACCACGAGCCTGAGCCAAATCTCATAAGAGATTAACGCACGAACGCTAAAATTGGGAAAAATAGTGAATGATGCATAATTAGACATGGCTAATTTGTGGAGAAAAGAACATATGTTGTAATTTAAGACCTGGATCTGGGCATACTATATATGATAGTATGTGATTTGGAAGAAGGATAATTATTGTGCATATGACTTAGGCGCAAAAATCTATATTATAATAAGATAACTATTAAATGTGAATACGCCTAAATGGGGATTTTGGATATTAGGCATATGCTGAAATCAAAGGCAATAATTTGGCATAATTCGTATTGTATATCATGATTTGGGGTTTTTGGAGAATATTCTGTACTGTGTAAATTTAACTAAAATTTGAGGCATATGTTATATTGTGAATTATGACCATAATTTAGGCATGAAAAATTAGGCTTAATTTTATGATTAAATCTGTTAAATTGCCTAATCTGCTAAATCTATTGAAACTGAATACAGTAAATTTAGGGTATGAAAATCTGTACGCTTGATCTAAAATTGTGCAAAATAAGTTAATAGAACTTTGAATAATCTGCTGCAACTTGTAAGGAAGTTTAATTTGTTGAATTGGCATAATTAGTTTGATATTGGCAAAATCTGTAAAATGAATGCTTTAGCTAAAAATAAGAATGCTGAGACACGAGGTTAGACTCTATTTGCGGTAGAAGCCTGCCTAGACCCAACTGGCTTAACCAGCAAGCGCAAACTGTCAGTCTAATGTGAGAGGTCGTAGGCATATCTAAAAGATGCTTAGACACGAGGTTAGGTCTGGCTTGTGGCAGAAGTCTGCCCTGAACTGCCCGGCACATCCAGCGGCCACAAGCTACCGACCTAATGTGAGAGGTCTATGCATTAGTAACTAATTTATGTAAATCTAGGATAAATATGAGGCCTAAAACATGTTTGGTGGATAAGGTTAAATCAGCTGGGCGGATGAATCTAATAAATCTGTTTCGTAAATCTGTAGGCCCAATACAAGGTTAGGTGAAATAAGTCTGTTAATCTATATATCTGATCCGTTAGTCTGAAAACTTGTTAACCTATATGTCTGATCTGAGAACTAGTTAATCTGAACTTTGTACATCTGAAATTAGTAAGCAAGTTAATCTGAAATCTGTTAGTCTGGGGACACAAGGTTAGGAGGGGTAATTACTTGTGTCATCTGTTGTATGGAACCCATATTAGTCAGTAACCCTTTTCTGGTATCAAAACTATGACCCAACACTAGGAGGAGTCCGGTCACGCTTACTGAACTCATTGTAAGAGGTTCACTCTGATAATGGCGAGGGGTGTCGATGGCGCATTCCAATAGGGTCATGTGCGTGCATAGATCCGGTCTGCTCTGAGGATGTAAGACACCGTGACATCTGTAAATAGGTCTGTGTCTATAGGCTGCCACTTTAGGGAATGATACACCCTTCTGTGGGGCCGGCACATGGTATTTATGTATTAGGGAGCCGATCGCTTGGGGTAGAATTTAGGGTACACCTAGTTCTGTTTGTTTATCTTGGTGTACCGTCTGTTTCTGTTGGGGTGGTAAAGGCCCATTAATTGGGGTGGTAAAGGCCCATTATTAGCATTATGTTTCTGTACCTTCTGTCTCTGTTGGGGTGGTGGAGGCCCATTAGTTGGGGTGGTAAAGGCCCATTATTAGCATTATGTTTCTGTACCTTCTGTCTCTGTTGGGGTGGTGAAGGCCCATTAGTTGGGGTGGTAAAGGCCCATTATTAACATTCTGTTTCTGTACCTTCTGTCTCTGTTGGGGTGGTAAAGGCCCATTGCTAGCATTCTTTTTCTGCAGAGATTATTCTGTTTCCGTTTCTATTTAGTTTAGACATTTGGATAACACCTAATCCTGTTATACTAAGTATTAGTGTAGAGAAGTAAGATATTGGTAAGAATCATATCTTGGTCTATATCATTCTGTTTCTTCTGTTTAACTTAGGCATACCTGTTACTCTTGTTGCTGTAATATCTCATCCAGCTTTATTTACATGTCATGATACTACTATCTGTTTATATGCTGAAAGTTACTGGACTTGCCAGACTTTATGTCTGACCTCGTTTGTTTTCGCCTGCTTGAAGTATCGCTTGGCTTTGACTCTACCTTCTTATGGCAGTTTATGTTGGGGATTATGGTTTTAAAATTATGCATTCTGAAGGATTTTGGTATAAGACTGATACTTGTGTAGTATTGTAATTTTAAAGGATGTAACCAAACTTATTTCTGTTTCTGCTGTAATAAAGTTATAAATTTTTCGAGTACTACTTTATGTATCTGTCTTGTAATATTCTGTTCTGTTTACTTATAATGCTTCATGGAAGTTAATGCATTCCCTTTGTGAATGGCATTAACGGACATGAGGTGTTTCATAAGCTCCAAATAAACCACCTCCCATCATACTTCAAAAACGAGTTACGGCATGACCACCACCCGATAATGAAGTATATCTACTTCTACACAATATATACGTATATCCGTAATGAAATATAAAAAATACATATGCAACATAACATCTCAAATAAAGCAAGGACTCTCCAAATCCGCACTCCAATAAGCTCCACAGCATATATCACTACTCTTCGAACCTGCTCTCCCATAAACAACCCAGCATACATCAATTACCTGTAGCCTGAAATAAACTAAGCAAAAGTAAGCAAACATCACACACATATATGTATATGTGTATATATATATATGTGTGCATAACAAATATTAAATGATAACAAGAACAACATCTCTAAATCTCATATAAATCAGAAATCAATAACAAATGCAAATTCTATTGGAACTGAAAAACTTATTAATCCTAATATACAAACTTAAATTATTTCTAACTTTAACTAAAAATCTATCAAACAGTGGGTCCCTATTTATTGTAAACTGAGAATTAGACATCCATTATAGACTAAAAGTTACTATCTTAATAATTAATTTAGTGAAAATTAGTTAGGCATCCTTAAAAAGTTTCAAAATGTAAAGCGCAAGCGCATCCTCCTGAAACTTTTGTTATAAACACGGTCCCTGTTTTTAAGTGTCGCTCCCTCTTTTTTTATCCCTTCCTCCTTCTGTTATGCCATCTTCCGCCTTTTGCCTTTTTCTACCAAAAAAAAAAAAATGTTGCATACTTCTGTGCAATAATGACTGGAAAGTAGCATACATACATGCATATATTCATATAGTATTTTTATGTTGAAAATCTGGACCAATATACGCATACATGTATGCAACTATTACCAATAGTCGCATATATGTATGCATACAAACTTGAACTGAGATGCATGTGTTACGAATGGTTTTGCATACATGAATGCAACTATTCTGTATATATGCATGCATGTGTGCAACAAATTTAAAAGGGACGAAGGCTTCTGAATATGCACATGAATGCATGCACATATTCTGTACAAGAGCATAAATGTGTGCTACAATGTCTGAAAACAGCGAATGCTTGAAAAAAGAGGTTGAATTTGAATATATGCATAAAAGGATGCGTATATTGCTGTTTAACTGCATACATGTATGCATTTATACTGTAGTTTGGCGCAACACTGAAACATAAACATGAATGTATGCAACTATTTGTGAATAGATGCATCTTTTGATGCGTAAACCTGATGTTTCACTGTTTTTGTGTTATTTTGGGTTTTGAAGTGGTTTTTGATTGTTTTAACGCCTGAATTTTTTGGCCTGTATGTGTTTTATTTAATAATGAATTTTCATGATTTTTTTTAATAATTTTTTCATGAATTTTCAAAAAATAGGGACCTAATTTACAATAAGTTTAGCATCAGATGTGGGCCTAATTTTGAAACTTAATAGGAACCTGTGACAAACAGACCCATTAATACTTGAATGAAACATTCTCTGGTTTCTATTAGACCAAATAAACTAACTAATAATAGTAACTAAAGTGTCTAACACATATCTGTATTTAAACTTAAAATCAAATCTAAAACTATTCTAATAATACTCACAATCACCAAAAATATTGGAACAACTAAAAAATAATAATTCTTGAAACCATTTTAGTATCAAAAGAGTTTTGTAAAAGAGAAAAATAAATGATCAATATTTTCTTCCCATATATTACAGAAACAACGCTTAGAATCCAAAATAATAATTTTTCTTTCTTAAATGCTCTACCGTATTTAATTTCTTATGAATAATAAGGCACATATGAAATTTGGCTTTAGGTGGAGCATTAGTCTTCCAAACGAATTTAAAATTTAAAAACGAAGTACCTGAAAATATATTTTTATCAAGTGATTTCAAATAACTTGCTATTGATTGTCTCTTGTGCTTGTTAAAGATGCTATGAAAAATTCTCTTATGAATCTTGCTTTGAAACAGATTTTATGTTGCTATGATAAAAGGAATCGAATTGTAAAAAATGTTTGAACTTAATGATTGGGTGATGGGTTCAAAAATCAGTTACTATATTTTATTGAATTCCGTAGATAATTTGAATTACAAGTGGTTTTTAAAATTGTCTAGGACTAATCAGTCTTCAAAGTATTAGAAAATTTCACATTCGACTGATTGATTTTTGAAACTAATTTTCAACTTGCATTATTTTTTCAAAACCCCTCTTGAAATTGATATTTTCAATTTTAAAATCATTTTTGATTATTTATTCGAAAATTGAAATTATTGATCAATCTGAACCATTTTGGAACTCATCAAAGTTATTATTAAATTTATGAAATTGTGATGAGTTGTGACTATGGTATATTTCATAACAAGAGAAAATATTATTTAAATTCTCATGATCAACGGATAGATTTTACAATTATTTTTTGAGTTAGCACTTATTTCACGATCGTCTTCTATTTCTACCATATTTCTATCACTCATTATTGTTTTATATAATATGGGGAGTTTAAACTGTTTTGGAAATAAGGAAATATTTTGGAAATAAAATCCTTGGTATTCTCTCTCATTTAAAAGTCCTTGCAGTTAAGCATGGGTGAATCACCTTAATCTTTGTATGTACTTCCATTCTCATTTAAAAGTCCTTTCGGTTATGCATGGATGGAACCCATAAGAGAGGATAAAGTTAAGTATTCTTCTAATCTCATTTAAAAGTCCTAGCGGGTATGCATCATTAGAAAATAATTAACAAATTTAAGTTACTGCTAACTCCATTTAAGATTCCTAGTGGTTATGCGTGGTTAGAAAGTGCTTAAATTTGAAAATTATGGAATTCATAAATACTATATTTGAAATTCAAAAACTATCCTCATTTTTATAAAATCAATTATAAATCCATCATTTTGAAAAGTGAAATTCGCTTCAAATTTAATGAATATTATGATTTTTGTTTAATTAAATGAGATTTATGATATATATTTTCCCTTTTGATTTGAATTTATATCTCTAGTCTATATTCATTACTATTTTGATTTCTACTATCGTTTTGATGATAACAAAATGGGGAGAATAGTTAAGATATTGATTGATGAGTGAATAATTCAAGAATATTTTAGTATTGGAAATTCAATTGAAATTTTAAAACCACTCATATGCATATATATATATATATATATATATATATATATATATATATATATAGGAGTTCAGTTGTAGGGGGAGCATACAAATAGAGGGAGTATTATATTTCACATTCAAACACATTTATCACATTCAAAAACTTTGTGTATGTTTGTCATCATCTAAAGGGGGAGATTATTGAGTATAACAATATGATTTTTGTTTGATGATAATAAACATATATATTATTTTATAAATGTGTTTGTAAGCAGTACTATTCTATATTTCACATCACATACATATTTATTTGAATAAAATACTATCATATAGAATTGAATGTTTAAACCAGTGTTTTTATTCAAATAAATATTTTATTTCAACATTGAAATAATACATATTTCTCTCTCCACTAATTGAAATTCTGTTAAACATGTTTTGGATATTTTTGTTTAGATTAGACTTGACACAATTGAATATATATATATCACATGAAATTGTACTATTAAAAGAATTCAAATGAAATAGACAGATTGAATCAAAAACACAAATATTTTTTTATTTCAATCAATTTGTTTATTACAAATAATAGTACAATCTTATTCATTCATCTCTACAATCAATTTTATATACATATATTCCTCACTACAATTCACTCAGTATCACTCGGTGTTCATATGTAGACTTATATCCATTGATAGACACATATTGAATCTTCTTGTGCTCTAATCCAGTCACTTATATACCTGTCACAGAAACACACACAGTAAACTGGAATAAAAATAGATTTAAATACAAGCAAATATAATTTTACGTTAAATTTTATTTGCCTCAGAATTTTGGTGTGTTTCTCATCATTTTTCCAGATTATGTCTGATACATATATATATATATATATACACACACACACACATTTTTCCGAGTTTGGACTTCTTTTAATATTCACGATGATACACTGTAAATACAACAAGGCAGACTGTATCTCTAGTGCTCACAGATTAGCCCTGACACAACTATGTTGGTTTGCTGATCAAAACCAACATTTAAAATTAGCAGATTCTAAACAGCCACAACTCAGATATAGTAGTCTGCTGATAAAAAAAAAAATCAGATTTGTCATTCGAATAACCTACAAATATAAAAGTTGCACATACACGTTACATGTATACACATATAGTTGTGTGTATATACACATATATATTTATAATGGGAAAGTACATAGGTTCGACATGCAAAGCATGAATCGACACATAGAAGCACATACATAAGAGCAAAAATGCATATAAATAAGAAGTATGGTCATGCTAACATAAATAAGTAGGTCGAAGTACACCAATACACAAAAAGGATGATCAAGAAAACAACTTTTCTTATTAATATTAGTGATGCAGTGGACTAGCATATATCAAAGTTATAACCAGTAGATAAATAGTCGTGATCAACAAATATTGATTCCAAGTAGCAGCACCACAGGCATATGGTGCCAGAAGAATAACAAACTAAGAAGCAGTAAAAAAACAAGCTATAAGAAAGCAGGCCACACCAGTCTAAAGCTGTGTATATATACAATGCAACAATGTTGATGCTACATACAATGAACCAATACATTTGTGCAATTAATGCATTTCTGGTAAATACACAATAGTGGCATCATACAACTAAACAAGGTGACAAGTAAAAAACTAAAATTGTTCAGCATAAATGTAATAACCCGGAAATTCTGAACCAGTTTAAAATTTTTATTTTGGCAATTTTAGCGAATTTTGAAGATTTAAAATGGATTATTTTAAATAAAATCGACGAGAAATTTATTTTGAAAATAATTCGAATGTATATATTATATGCGCTGTCGTTAGAATATAAATAATTATATATAATTATAAAAGGAATTGAAAATGGCGCGGTAGTTAGATAATTCGATTTCAAACTTCAATTGAATGTACCGGGTGCAAAACAATCCGGATTTGAGTGAAACCAAGAACATTAGGACCTAATTGATAATATCTTTCCAACGAATCCGAAGAATCAAAATTTCATAGCGGGAATCAAAAGATATGTCCGGTTGAAAATTCTGAATAGTCGCTATGGAATTCAGGCCCTTAAAAATGGGAATTTTGCAAACGACCTCGGATTTTGACGAAACCACTTTTGTTGGGTCCGTGATGTCAAATTATTGCTAGGTTTCAAACTTCATAATTTTTCGAATCAATATGTGAGCGTGGCAAAGGAAAATGCGTTTGACCAGTTCTAGTTGATTTTAATCGACTGGAAAATGGCCATTTTTCCAATGGTCTCAGAATTCAACGAAACCAGTTTTGTTAGGACCGTATCGTCAATACGAAGCTAGAAAATATTTTTCGAGAATTTTTAGAGTTAGTATGTGACCCCAGTAATTTGAAATGTACGTTTAAAATTCAATATAGTGATTTAAATGTAAATTCAACGGAAACAGATCGAGGCGATAGAATTGGCTTGCGAAACATATCCCATTGTTTTCAGAATGGGGGTAATTAGCTAGGGGCGACAGTCGTTGGGTCTCGTTTTGAGTTCGAAATAAAAAGCTACTTTTTGGAAAAAAAAATATAAAAAAATTACTTATTGGCCCTGCCCTTATCCCTTACCCGAAGTCAAACCCCCCCCCCCCCCCTTGTCGTTCGTTCTCAAATCAGAAGACAAAGAATAAAAAAAAAGAGAAAGAAAAGGAAGGAGGAGGCGCGCTCCTCCCAGCAGCGCGTCCCCGGAGCCACGCCGCCGCCAGGAGGCGCAGCCCCCCCCCCCCCCCCCCCCCAGCTTCCCTCCTCCATGCGTTGCTCTCTCTCTTCTTCTCCCTGTAGTCGCGACTCCCCCTAATCCAAGCCCTAATCGGAGTAAACCGCCCCAGCGCCGCCCCTACCGCCTGCGAACCACCTCCAGCACCACTCCTCCGACCTGCGCAGCCCCCTGGCGCCACCCACCACCTCCACGGACCTCTAGTTCGACTGTAAGCACCCCCCCTTTTGAAAATGCAATGTAAGTTTTAATTTTGGGTATTATTTATTTTCTTCAATTTAAAAACTGATTTTAAACGAGAAAGATCGGATTTTTATTTAGGAGAATGGTCGGATTTTTATTTAGAGGAAAGGCGATATTTTTAAATATAGGAAGTGACTGTAAAGATATGATTTTTAAAATGCAAAAGATTAGATTTTTATAGTTGAAAAGGGCGATATTTTTATATTATAGAAAGGCTAAAAATATAATTTTTATATAGCATAGATAATAAAAATTCGATCTTTATTATGTGGGAGATGTAAAAATATGATTTCTATATTTTTAAAGTATTAAAAATATAATCTTTACTATAAAAAAGTGTAGAAATATGATTTTTGCTTAAATAGGAAAGAGTATATTTTTAGAGAAAAAAATAGGATTTTTGCTTTTGTAAAGTTCGGATTTTTAATATCTAAAAGTACAGATTTTTAATATCTAAAAGTTCGGATTTTAATATTAGAAAAGGCGAAAACTTCTTATTTTTATAAAGGTGAAATCTATATTTTTGAAATGGAATTTTTATCTATATGACATCAAAGTAAAAATTCGATTTTTATATATTGAATAGCAAAGTAAAAATTCGATTTTTATATATTGAATAGCAAAGTAAAAATTCGATTTTTATATATTGAATAGCGAAGTAAAAATTCGATTTTTTATATATTGAACAACAAAGTAAAAATTCGATTTTTATATATTGAATAGCGAAGTAAAAATTCGATTTTTATATATTGAATAGCGAAGTAAAAATTCGATTTTTTATATATTGAACAAGAAGTAAAAATTCGATTTTTATATATTGAACAGCGAAGTAAAAATGTGATTTTTACATATGAAGTGGGTACGAGCAACGAAAGCGACAAAAGGCGAGAATGACGAACACTTCTACATTTGAAGTGGCGTGAATTTGGAATAACTATCGGTGAGAATTTCTCACCTTTCAATTTCTTTTTCTAGTTATATATATATATATATATATATATACTAGGATGCAGACGGTGTTTAGTAGCACCCGACACAACCGTCCACAGACCATGGACTTGTTTGTTGATTGCAAAAATTAGTTAGATTATTTGATTGAAATTGAATTGTTTGGTGAAATGAATGGATTTGATTGATGTGTGAATGGCGTGGGCCTTCACTAGACCGGGGATAAGGCTAGGCCTCGTCCCGTTTCTAGTATCATGCCGTTATGCCGCCGAAATTTTCTAAAATAAAAATATCATTTCATTGTGTAAACGAACTGAATAAAAATTCATGTGTTGAAATAAAATATTTTATCGTTAAAAATATAAATTTTAACGTGAAGTGAACAAGATAAAATATTCATTTACAAACTGGACGGTTTGTTTATGTACACTGATTTGACTGATATTGATTGGGTTGATAAATTTTACACATCGCCCAACTGCACAAATAAAATCTGTGTTTGATTGTTTGAAACCCCACACAGGTGTTGGGATGAAATTTGAAGTTCACTCATCCTGATTGACTAAATATATCGATCGATTGATTAACAGGCTGTTATAAGCGTTAGATATCTATATTTGATGCTTATACAGTGTAGTGCACTTTGGTTGATGGTTGATTATCTTTCAATGCTATTATATACGTGTGATGTATGAAAATCCATGTAATTAATATTATATGGTGATTGATTGGGCCTCACTCCAATTTAGAAAATAAAGAATATTATAAAATAAAGGTTCATGTGTTGACTGTACTCATCCGTTGAGAATAGTCATGTGTTGAACGAAATATTTTAACAATAAAATTTATATCTTTATTATTATAAAATAAAGGTTCATGTGTTGACTGTACTCATCCGTTGAGATTAGTCATGTGTTGAACGAAATATTTTAATAATAAAATTTGCATCTTTATCAATATAATATGAAGGTTCATGTGTTGACTGTACTCATCCGTTGAGATTAGTCATGTGTTGAACGAAATATTTTAATAATAAAATTTGCATCTTTATCAATATAATATGAAGGTTCATGTGTTGACTGTACTCATCCGTTGAGATCAGTCATGTGTTGAACGAAATATTTTAATAATAAAATATACATCTTTATCATATTTAAAATTAGAACTACTTCACGGTGGAGTCTAATTGAAAATCAAACGATAGATACCCAAATTTTATAAAATATTTTAAATAACAAAAATAGCCACACGTGGACAGTACTCATTCGTTGAGATTAGTCGTGTGTGGAGAAAAAGATAAATATTCATTTGTCGAGTAGAATATTTGAAAATAGAATTATATGAAGCCGTGTTGATTAGATTAACGCCATTTTGACGTGAACGATATTTATATCGATTTTATCGATTTCGAAATGAATTGAATTGAAAACGATTTCGAAATGAATTGAATATATAATGAGTTTGATTTGAATAGGAAATGAATTTGAATCGAATAGAAAATCAATTTGAATTGAATCGAATAGAAAACCACTTTGAATTGAATCGAATTGAAAACGAATTCAAATTGAATTGAAAGCGATTTCGAAATGAATTGAATTGAAAGCGATTTCGAAATGAATTGAATTGAAAGCGATTTCGAAATGAATTGAATTGAAAGTGATTTCGAAATGAATTGAATTGAAAGCGATTTCGAAATGAATTGAATATAAAATGATTTCGAAATGAATTGAATTGAAAACGATTTCGAAATGAATTGAATATATAATGAGTTTGATTTGAATAGGAAATGAATTTGAATCGAATAGAAAACCAATTTGAATTGAATCGAATAGAAAACCACTTTGAATTGAATCGAATTGAAAACGAATTCAAATTGAATTGAAAGCGAATTGAAATGAATTCAAATTGAATTGAAATTTGAATTGAATAGAAATGAATTTTAAAACGAATTTATAAAGAAGAATTCAATTTTGATTTGAATTGAAATGGAAGTTGAAATTGCTTTTGAAACGAATTTAAAACTATTTATATAATTTGTTTTAAATAGAAATCGACGAAATATATATTATATATATTATATATATAATATAATGGCCTGAATAGAACGCGCCGCGACAGTTCATGAATTTCGACCATTTATTTCAAACGGACATTACGGGAGATCCGACCGTCGGATTCTCCAAAAACCGGAACCGTTGGGTTCGTATCGAAAAGAGATTTCTAAAGAATATTAGAAATTTGAAATCTAATGGTTGGATTTGGAGATACGTCCAAATCAAATTTGAAAAAAAGTCGCTGTAAGTGCAGTTCGATGGCCATTGTTGGAAATCGACTGTACGGGTCTTGATAAAATTATTAAAAATAGTAATAATTTGTGTAAAATCATAAGAAGTGATTTGGTAAGAACTGGGGGGAAAAACTCCATATTTGAAAAGAGAAAAATAGATTTTATCAAAATGAACTAGTTTGAACTAAATTTAAAACCCGATTTGTTTTTAAATAAATGAATTAGATTTAAAAAGGGGTTTTAAATAATCGGGATTTCTAATATATTTGATTGGATTTGAAATGGGTTTATCGTGAACGGTGTTTTAAATAACACTAGTTCTTTAACCCGATAATAAATAGAATGTGATTTGGGTTTGTCGTGAACTGTGTTTTAAATAACACCTAGTTCTTTAACCCAGTAAAAGGAGTCTTATTGAATCTGTAATTAGATTGAAATGTGAAGCTATAATCTAAATTATCAAATTTATAAATGAGCGAGAATGGAGTATCGCCAGTTTTGCTCCAAAGCGATAGTTAAATCTTTAATTAGATTTGAACGTGAAATGGTAATTAATCTTATCGATAACACCATAGTATTAGATATGGAGTATTACCAGTTTTGCTTCATGGGATGAATAGGTTGGGATTGGGAAATAAAATAAATAATTACTTCGTTACAGTTCGCTAATCTCGACTAGTTTAGAAAACCATAATTTGGTTTGAAACGACATCCAAAGTAAGATTAAAGGATAAATTTGAAAGAATTTATCTTGGATAAAATTAATGGGAACCCTTCCCTCAAAATGTGATTTTGTGAATAAAAGAATATTCTGAATTGGAATGAGGCGTATGTTGTGTTTTGTGTAACATTTGTTTTTAATATACGCGGGTTGTTCGGAAAGGCCGGGTTTATACCTATTTTGAATAAGCGATTCGACGATAAGTCGAAGATGAAGACGGTGGTCGAAGACCGGAAGTCTTCACATCGTTTGGGTAATTACCGACGATCCTGATTGGGCTGTACACCCAAGAGGATGGAAATAGTTGGTGGTCGTCCAGACGTACTTGGAGATGGATGGATATGCGAGGAAAGTGCCTCCGGTTTCGTTCAGACCCAGAACGGACTTGTAAATGGATTGTGTGTCTGACATTGGATTTTATTCTGTGTTGATTGATTTCTATTAAATATACATCTGTTTGGCGGCGGAGAATTTATTCTTTTGCTTAACGCCCTTCTCTGAGACGTACGAGCTCAGAGGTTGTATATCGATGGACATCAGTCGCATGGCATGAATTGCCTGTGTGGCACGCTAAGATGCAATGATCAAGGCTTCTGTTGAAAAGCAAAGTCTTGTGGTTGATGATCAAAGCACGCCTACGTGGCAGCTTTGTGTATAACGTGAATTCGCGAGCCTCACACCTCGGTATGAGTCAAAAACGGGATACGGACTGCAGGGAGAGCACGACGTTTCTTTCTAGCTTTGGTGGTGTCAGTGACTTACCAGCCCTGACATTTATATACTTTTCACCTATGTGGTTGTTGGAATGCGAGGCGCCTCGATTTTAGGTCTGTAAGGACCGGGAAACGTGTGTTCAGGAATTGCCAATCCTCTAACGTAAGTGAGGACCGGCCCTGAAGCATCCAGGGTTACCCAGAGTGTGTAGTCCTGAGACATTTGCTAGAGTGTCTCGAAGCGGAGAGGAGCTTGCCCCTTGCCTCGACTCATGACGGAATCCAATTTCCAATACGTGTAATTCGGTTTTAATTGTAGAACTAGTATGGCGACATAGTAGATGGTAGCTATGCCGCCTATGATTTATATTTATGATTGAAATTGTTTTGACACTATACACTTTATATAGTATCAAATGATTTGTTTTAAACGTACCAAGCATGTTTGGCTATTATAAGGGAAAACCCTATCCTCCGGCTTGCATTGCATTGTGTGATGGGACCTGGGTCTTATAATAGCTTCATTTTTCGAAAAAGCATTGCGTTGTTTATTCTATGCACTGGTATTCTTGGGAGGAAACCCGTTCCGTGTTATACGGCGTGGTCCCTTGAATTACTCTCTTTTAAAGTAAAGTTTTAAATAACTGTTTTAGTTCTCACACCAGTCACATGACTGACCTGGAGTTTATTGTTTTAACCTAAACTCTGGGTGCCCTTATTTTCGACACGAGCAGCTAGTAGTTTTGGTTTTGTAGATTTATATTCACAGGATCCTGCTTTACAGCTGGAATGATATCCGGAAAGCTCTGTATCCGTATATCACCTTCAGTTGTGCTTTGTATTATTTTCCGCTGCTATGTAATTTATTGTAATCTCTGATATTTATCGAATGTAATTTATTCATTTATACTCTGTATATTCTTGTATCTGATGGAATTGTTGTAATAGCAATGAAATGTTCTTCCGTCTGCGTTCATTTGTGTGTTGTTCTCAAAGTATCCGCTCTTTCCTCCACGGGGAAGTTACGGGTCCTTACAATAAACAAGGATGCCACAACCAAGAAGGTTTGGTCAATTTGAATAAATTCAAATATACATGGAACCATAACAGTCAAGAAAGGAGCAATATTAGGTTACAAGAATTACCAAAGAATCAAGGCAAATACATATGCACAAACAAATGGAACATGCCAATAAGCTAAGCCGAGCAAAAACAAGCAAGTAGATACATGGTGCTGCAGTTAAAACATGGTCAAAGGATAACATCAACAAAGGAGCATCGTCCAAATCGATTAGGCCAATAACAAAAACATGGTAAGATACACAGAAGCAAAATTTTAAGTACAAGTGCCAAAACAAATAACAAGCAAGAATGACACACACAAGAATAGTATCAGTTACACAACAACTAAGACCATAAGTGCAAAGCAATTTGAGTATAGTCGTGATCAACAAAACCATCTCAAGTGCAGTGTCCATTCAAAAGTTCAATAGTAGTATCATTTCATCTTTTTAAGTATCTATTCTTATTAGAATATTTTAAAGATAGAAACTATTCAATTTTAATGCAACAGTTTAATCGGGACATTAGAGTTTAAAATCATGTTGATAATATTCAAGGAATCTCCAGATATTATTAAGAGGATATGAATCGCCAAAATAATTAGGAGGAAGCCATGCACATTTAAAGTCGAGAAATCGATACAAAAATTAATCCTGAAAGTTTGAATATTTCAAACTCAACAAATTCAAAGCCGTGGACGTCAAAGAGAAAAAATATTGCAAATATCACACCCGAGTCTAATGATGAAATCAAAGAAAATATCGGCATTTTTAAACCTATTTATACACCCAATCATCATTGGCAATTAAAGCATACAAGTTCGAGCAAAAATCAAATAAAAATTCGAATTGATAATTCATACCAGAGAAAGAGTGGACAAATAACTTGGAACAAATCAAACTTCTTCAAGTCAATTAAAGCAAAGGAGATTGCAACTGATAACTGGAGTATATCAGAGAAGAGAGTGGCAACCATCGAATCGAATTTAAAGGGGATTTGAAACCCTAATTGTAATCGCTACTTCCACTTTCATTTTCCAAAGAGAAAAGAGATAATAGGTTGATCAAGAGAAAGAGGGTCGAATAATTTGAAGTAAGTCACAAGGCATTTAAGTGGTCTGAACACAAGACCAACAAATTATCTTAAAACGGGAGAGAGCCCTAAGTTTTAAAGTGATATATTATTAGGGTTTTAATTTGTTAGGTATTTAGATGTTATTATTGCATTTTATTTTTTATTTTCAACTCTAGTTTAACTAGGTTACAAATTACAGAATTTGTAGTTTGGGGATTACGAGTTATGGGTTTGTAATTCGGGGAAATCCGATCTTGGGGATAGAGATAAGTGAAGTGTGTTGAGCATAGGATTAGAACAGTTGGGAGCGGGTACCGCAAGCTTAAAATGGATTGTAAGCGTAGAGATTTTTTTAATTCCAGGTAGAAACGTTGGATCATGCAGCAGCATGCAGGGTTTTGTCGGAGCTGGGTATATCTATGTGTTATTTATTTTTCCGCATTTACATTGATTATTATCTGTGTTGCTATTATTTATTACTCAATGAAAAAAATGCAATATACCCTATTCACCCCCTCCCTTTAGGGTTAATTTAGATCCTACGTGTTAGAAGTAAAATGAAAATTTAAAAAGAAAGTAACTTGGATGAAATTGAAGAAAAGGAAACGAGCTTTAAATTTTACAACGACAATTGTGAATATTTTGGAATTTGAACTACAGTGAATTAATTAAAGAAATTTCATAGCTGCATCATTTACCCCCTTAACCTTGAGAATATATAATTCCTTTGTTCATTTTGATTCGTTCTCTTAGCTTTACTTATTGTTGTTTGACCTGCCCACCTTTGTTTTATTCATGTTCGAACTTTCGTTACTACTAATTCAGGTCCTTATACACTTTGTTTATCGTGCATTAGAATTTGTCTAAAATAAAGTTGGATTAATGACATATTTTGGATTTGAAACAATATTTGAATGTTGAGTTATGAAAATAATTGAGTATTGAATTTTCAAGGTATTTTTTTATACTATGTTAATGGATATATTGAAAATGAGATGTAAAGGATTATTTAAATGGATTGAAATAGGTCTTTTTTATTATTTTGAAATATATCAAATCTAGCTTATATGAAATTTGTTAGAAATATTTTTACTAAGAAACATTTTGAGAAGGTTGTATTGCACAATTTCGAATGTATGAATTATAAGCTAATTTCATAAGCTTTCGAAGGAGTTTATTTTTTGTGAACAATGTTCGTTTTGAGAAATGATCACTGGAATCATATTATTGAATCAAAGCTGAATTAGCATTGGAGTTTCAGATAAATTGATTCGGATTGGATTATTTCTTGAAGTTAGTATTTTTTTTGCTTTACAACTAATATACTATTTTTCCTAAACTATAAAAATTTATTTCATTTACTTTACTTAAACTACTTTGATTATAAACTTAGCTATCTTATTCAACTATTTTATAACAATAATATTTAGTTTATTTAAACTATTTTATACCAAAACTTACTTATTTCAATTTAAAACTTATTTTATATCAAGCTTATTATTTTATTGAAACTATTTTATATTTAACTTAACTATTATGAAGATAAAAGTATATGTTTCCAATCCAAGCATTTTAAGTATGAAATGATCTAATGTAAATATTCGGTTTAATAATGATATTCATGACATGTAATCTAAATTGAATTTGAAGTTTTATTGATGAATTGATTTATAAATCTGAATTTGAATTGATCTCGAATATCTAAATCAGTTAAGAAATCAAACTGAATTTGGTATTGAAATGGAATTTAAAGAATCTTCCATTTTTGGATGTTTGATATGAATGTTTTGAAAATTATATATGAATGATTTATATAAAAATGTAATGAATTCGAAACTATTGATTTGGAAGGTAATTGATATGAAATGAAATCTTAAATAAAATGGAATTTGTATAAGAATGACATTTGAATATAATTCTAGAAATCTTACGTAAATGAAATTTTATATAAGTACGATATATCTGAGGTGAAATGAATACCATATATAGCATCATATAATTTCAAATCGAAGATAACGAAAGTACCTTCTATTGAAAATTGAGGTCCTACTCGGCATGAACTCTTGTTAATATTCATTTGATTGTGGTTGTCCGAACATAATACTCATGAGTTTTCCTTTAAACATGACTGCATAGCGAAATTCGCAGGGCCGCGGAGGCCTAAAAGTGATGGATGTTTCGTGGGGGAACCAGGCATAACCATTGTGTCTGCTTTGATCTATGATCGTTTTACGATGGAGAAATCCACAGGTCTGCGGATGCCTATGGGTACGAATGTTTCCTATGGGATCCAAGCGCACCCATTGTGTATCTGCGGTCCACATGGCGTAATTCGTAGGGAAATGTACGGTCGATGGGTTATAGAGATGTAGCCACCAGTGTTACTAGATGTAGACTGCAATCCATGCGATTGTTTTGAGGCGTTATGGCGAAATGTGTAAGGCAATGATTTCCTGGCCACCTATGGCCGTGGCACTTTGTCCTCTCAACCTGGTGATAGAGCGACCTTAGTGGCTGTGTTCCATGATGATCTAAGGTTATTCTGTTCTATTTCTATTGATTCATCCTTTTGATTGTTCGTGATGAAATTCGCAGGGAAGAGATTACATACGGATACAAATGTTTCTTAGGGAACCCAGGCGTAACCTTTGTGTATCCGCGATTCATGAATAGTTTCATTAGCAGGTTTATCAGATGGTACTTCTTTTATTTATTTTACTATTTTTCAAGTAATTTCACTGGATGTTGAAAGGGATTTACTTAGTACTTCGCGATTTCTAGTTTTGCCTCTTATCAACGCATTACTGGATCCTTGAAGAATGATAATAAACTTGTGGAAATATCGAGTTATCAAAAACTAATTTTAATATAAAATATTTTTGATATAAAAGAAAATTTTCAAATAACTGAAAAATGAACTATAATGCGCGTGTGTGCGAAAACCATTATATTCACATAACAGTTTTGATTTAGTTTAAATATTAGATTTTTATTCCAAATAGAATTGTTTGCTCGATTCTCGATGACGGACACTGCTAAGAGTTTTTGATGTGAATCTGAAATTTTCTGTCATAGCTTAGTGCTATGTAAGGAGGATAGAAGTTTCTAATCAAGAAGTCGAATTAGAAGCTCGTACTAGAATGATCAGGTTAACAATACTAATTAGAAGAAAAATTTTGTTTTTGAATAAACAATCGAAGTTGATATGCGTATGAATGGTATATCGTATAAGCACTAGTTCTCTATTTCGTTCCTTTTCAAGGACGAAAATTTCTGAATGGGGAAGATTGTAATATCCCATATATTTCGATCATTTAAGTTATTATATTAAATTTAATTATTGAATTTAAAATGGTTTATAATAAGAATTAAATGATAAATTTAATTTAAAATGTATTTGTTTTAGAAATCAAAACATGAAATTGTTCCATAATGAAACGTTTATCTTTAAACATTTTTTTTGTTTGGAAGTGATCTAAATAATTTTATATTGAAAACATCAAAGTTTATTCACTCCATTTGGATCGGTTTTTGATGATTATTTGTGGTAGTGACAACCAATGTAGCTAAAATAATAATAATAAGGACTTTTTACAATCTTAAGCCTGTTTTAATAGTTTATTACATGATTAGCCATGTTTCAGAAATAATTACAAATATAGACCTGTTTTGTCAGGGGCGGGCTATAGGCGCCTTATGAAAACTCGCCTTCGTGCGCATTTTCAAAACTCGCCTGTGTATTTGGGGTAATCTCAAAACTTTATATATACTCACCATTCTTCTCATAATTCTGATTCATACTCAACCACAGCTTCACAACTCCGAATATTTTCAAAATGTCTTCTCAAATAATGGTTGAGCAAGAGGTTAACTCGTATCCAGTTTGCTGCCACTGTGGATATATGGCTGAAGTTGTCGTCTATGATGATGGCGAAAACATTGGTCATCGAAGTATTCTTTGTTCCAATTATCCTCACAGATGAAATTTTTCAGAATGGATTGACGAACCGCTTTGTCCCAGGGGCATAGCATATGTGAATGAGCTGGAGCAAGAAATTAGACTTCTCAAAAAACTCCTAGAGGACTTGCAATTTAAATCTAACCACTAGTTTTTCTATTATTCGTCGTCGTTGTAGGTTTCTGAAGATTAGTTTGAATTATTGTATTATCCGTTGTCATTGTATGTTTCTAAAGTTTAGTTTGAATTATTGTATTATCCGTTATCGTTGTATGTTTCTGAAGTTTAGTTTGAATTATTGTATTATCCGTTGTCGTTGTATGTTTCTAAAGTTTAGTTT
This sequence comes from Allium sativum, assembly GCA_030737875.1. Lineage (NCBI taxonomy): Eukaryota > Viridiplantae > Streptophyta > Magnoliopsida > Asparagales > Amaryllidaceae > Allium > Allium sativum. Next base: position 485,790,802 of record CM060912.1, on the reverse strand, counting down.
GAATTATTGTATTATCCGTTGTCGTTGTATGTTTCTGAAGTTTAGTTTGAATTATTATTTGTGTGTTTGTAGGAGTTGGAAGATCAGTACGAAGTAGATGTTTCTGTTTTTCTAATGAATTATTTTATGCTTATGAAGTTTGAATTAAAGCTTTGTATGTTTGCTGGTTTGTACAGTGTACATTATGACATAAATAAGAATTAACAACTCGCTGCCAGAAATTAAAGCTGGGTCAATTTGTTTCTGTACAGTACGATCTGCCGCAAATCAGGTGATTTGACTAGATACGGGCATATGACAATTGATTCTGTAAAGCTGGGTCAGTCCGTTTCTGTACAGTACGATCTTTCAATTCTGACGCATAGCTTGTTTTTTGTGATCAGGACGAGCATAGGACAATTGATTCTGATTCTGCTTTATTTTGAAATGGGTGACATGATTAAAGCTCTTTCAATTCTGACTTGACAATGACCACACACTGAGTTGAATAAAGTTGATTTAATGGTGACGTTGCTTAGTTGGTTTCCCTATTTCATAGCTCTTCAGCACATTATTTCTCATACACTTCAATCTTGTCTTCAAATAACTTCAAGAAAAATAAACACAGTCAACAATGGCGCCTCCTTTTATTACTGCACTTATCTACTACGATGGTGAGTTGGTCGTGGATGGGCACCAAAATGGAAGATATGTGGGAGGATTATGCAAACCAGGGAGAGTTCGAAGGGGTTGCACACTTGGTGCTTTGAAAGACACAATTTTCCAAGCAACCAGAATTAACCCTCTCGAATATGATATAGAGTTGTCGGTCAACTGGCCTACTGAATCGGGGTCGAGAGCCGTAGCGCTTTCAAATGATGAAGATGTACAAGTAATGTTTTCCACTATGAAGAAATCGTTTGAGTTGTTTGTTGGAAAAACAACAAAAGAAATCGTGGAAGAAATAATCACACCTCCTATAGTGAGTAGCGGTTTCGGTTATTTCACAGAAATGTTGCAAACTCATGATCCATCAGTCAACTTTAGTTCTCCTTTATACACCAATCCGTATTGTCCACCAAATGTGGCTGAGCAGCAGCAACATCAACAACAACAAGAAGAAGAACAACAGACCGATCAGTCAGAATTGTTAGATATGAGCCAAAGGTAGTTAATCCACATCAAGTTAGTTTTATAACTACCCATTGAAATGTAAGATCTAACTGAAATGCATTTATTAGCAGATTGACTGTAGAAGCCGAAGCAGAATGGGGTGTAGGTCCTTCACAACAGGCCGAACATATTGACAGCATGGCAGTTGCCACGACAACAGTTGATGATACATGCTGGACCGGAGTCAACAATGAACCACTGAACTATGACTATGATACAAACACAGTAGATCCCGAAGAAGATGGTGATGAGGTTCAAATGGAAGTACCCATGGACGATGATCTCTGTACGGCGCAAATGATGGCCAGATCCGTAGTGGCTAATCTAGAGTTTTCTGGCGAAAAATTCTCGGCTGCCTGCATACAAAATGGTTTTGATGTTGGGATGGTATTCCAAAGCAAGAAACAGTTTCTCCATCAACTTACGGAATGGTCTATTCTGCACGGTGTTTCATACAAGGCAGTCAAGTCGAATAAAACAATATATACCGCTGTATGTTGTGTTGACGATACTTGTCCATGGCGAATACATGCTATGGTGTCGAAGAAATTAGAAACGGATTGTGGGAAATCAGAAAGTTGCCTCACGAACATAACTGTGTCAACCCTACGATTAATTCAAACCACAAGCAAGCCACTTCCGCGTTTCTTGTATCCAAAATCATGGCTTTTGTGAAGGCCAATTTGGATATCTCAGCTGGGACGGTGCAAGTGCTTGTCGACGAGCAACTCTTCATCAAAATCAGTTACATGAAAGCTTGGCGAACGTTGAACAAAGCTTTGGAAAAAATATATGGTGACTGGGCTGAATCGTATTTGTATTTGCCTCAGTATTTTGAGGAAATAAAAAGACGCAATCCAGGTTCAGTAGGACATGTAGTACACGATGAGTATGGGGTATTTCAGTGTGCTTTTTGGGCATTTGGTCCTTCCATTGCAGGTTATGTACACTGCCGTCCAGCGCTCTCTATTGACGGGACACATTTGTATGGTAAGTACAAAGCAATACTGCTTGTTGCTACCGCTGTAGATGCGGACGACTGCCTTTACCCATTAGCTTATGGGGTGGTTGAGTCCGAATCGTATGATAGTTGGGCATGGTTCTTTTCATGCATGCGTGAGTTCATTTATAGTGTACAAAATCGACGCATTACATTTATATCTGACAGAATGAAAGGGATTCCAAGCACTTTGCAGGATAAATGGCGACAACCACACAAACATAGGCTCTGTGCAAGGCATCTTAAAGAAAATTTTTAAGCTGCAGGTCATCGAGACAAGCGACTTGTAGGCTTGTTTTACGCTGCTGCATGTGCTTCAGAAGTGGTTGAATACAATAAACTTAGAGAAGAGATCAAGACAACTAAGCCGAAGGTGTATGACTGGATTGAGCGAAGCCTAGGGAATTGCGAAGAAAACTGGGCTCTTTGCAAAGACGACGACGACCGCTTCCATATTATGACGACCAACGCATCTGAAAGTTTTAATGGCGTACTAAAAGGCGCCAGATCCTTGCCTATAAAGGCGTTGGTTGCAAGAACGTTCTTTCGATCAGTTGAGTATTTCTATAAGAGACAAGAAAAAGGGGCAGTCTAAATTCGAAACTTACTCCAAAATGGGAAGCTAAAATATAAGGTCGTGCTATTGACGCACGGCGTTGTAGGCTGGTTCGATTTGGTTGATATAAATGGCAAGTGATGAACAGTTACGGCGATGAATATGATGTTGTGATCGACGGTTCTGATGTCACATGTACATGCAGAATCCCACTTCTGCAGAAGATACCATGTGCTCACGTGATGGCGGCTTGTTCAGCACAGGATTTTGGTGGTAATATGGCACATCACAATTTCACTTTCTGAATGGTACTCCGTCCAAATTTATAGAGCTACATACGACCCAGAGTTTAATCCTATACGCGATAAGAAATACTGGGACCAGTACAACGGTCCACTAATACACGCTCCGCGTGTCCGAAAACTAGCTGGACGACCCAAATCAACGAGGTTCAAAAATGTTATGGACGAGAATCAAACACCCAAAACAAACAGGTCCAGCAAATGTGGATCGTTGGGCCATAACAGAAAGCAATGTACTTCAGTAGCTTAAAATGGAGATGTATGTTTGTTGATGCGATTTCAGTATGTTGCATTTCGTGTATCTGTATTTCTTATGTTTCGAACTTATCTGTCCTTAACCGGACTATGTATCTCTCTTGTATTTAAATATTAGAATTTGGTATTTGTTTTACGTTGTTTGGTTAGGCTATATATACTATTTAAATGTCATGGTAGTTCGAAGTTTAATGTTTACACCTTCATTCAAACATATAGGAATCGTTATACGTCGGTTTTCATTGAGACACAAAACGTTCCAATCTATAGAACTATATTTCAGTAATGAAACAGAAAAATGGGAATTTTATATTACAAATATCGAGTTATGTCCAAATCATATTTCAAGGAAGTCGCCATGTCCAAATGTGATAGTGCCTAAGTATATATAATTCTATAGTATATAATTGTTAGAATACACGGGCGAGTTTTCAGAACACGCCTTTGTGCGTGTTTTCAAAACTCGCCTTCGTTAGTCCAAAACATGTCTATATTTGTAATTACTTTTAAAACATGGCTAATCAAGTTATAAAGTTTTAAAACAGGTCTAACATGGTTAAAACTCCTAATAATAATGTTAAATAAAAATAAAAATCCCAAATTAATTATTTGACATGCGCCTAACTAGACATAGCGGAGGAATGAATTTCATAGAAAAATCGCAAGTTTGTTTCGTTCGCATTGATTTAATTAAGGATTTGATAAATTGTTACGAATAAAACGTTGTTGGAATTTGAGCGAATTTGAATAAAAAATAATAGATTGAATTCTAATAATAACGCTACTTTTCGTTTCGCGAAAATCAGACGTTTTCACTTCCGTTTAATTATTTTCCCATGCGAATTTTACACTAAAAGGGGTTTGTAACGCGTTTTTGATTAGAGCATCATGAACTGCAAATTATGTACCATTATGTCCGTCTCATCGCTCTGATCACCATAGTATATTTACTTTTTAGTTTTGGTACTCGATGCGCCACAGAATTACAAAATAACTTGTGCGGTTCATTTTGGAATCAGAGCCATTTGAGTTCGACGTATCCCTATTTGGGTTCAGCATATTTTTCTAGTCTTTCCGGGTCTGTAAACCAGTTTGTAACTTTCGCATGGCATTTAAAAGGACAAAATTGGGGCTAGACAATACTAAAAGCATGGATATGAAGGTGGCATCTCACGTTCACTTAAACTACCTACGTATACGTTTAATTTTTTCCAACTAGCTATTTACTTGTATCATTTTCTGCCTTGCCCTCCAATTCCTTAATACATTTCCCCATCCATTCAATTCTTTGTCCATTCATGTTCATGCATGCATGTTTCCTAAGCTTACTATTTCATTGCAACCTGTAGTCGCCTCCTCATTGTCAAGTTTTAAGTTTAAATCATGTATTGGTTATCTCCATGTATCTTTCCAACGCCCATGTTTCCATGTAACGAAAAAAAAGAATTGCATGCCTCATATTATATATAAAAAAGGAGGACCTTGCATATTTAGTTATTTACAAAGGAACGTAAGGCCAATGTGAACAAGGCTCTTATTCTTCCATTTAAAGACATTCTTCCTGAAACATTCCATACAAAATAAAAAATGGAATGGTAATAATAATTTTTCTGAACTAGGAATGGTAATAATAATTTGAGATGAAATATAAATTAAATCAAATAATGTTAAACTGGAAAATGGGGTCAAACTGGTTTTGCATGACTAGAGGGAGGTATATTGAACTTTTCATTTGTACTAGTTTAGAAAAAAGACACTGATGCCTTTATACACACAAACACACACCCGCGCGCTTGCACAAATACATACATACATACACACTATCCTTTTATTTTCTTACTGGTTGCTTTTTCCTTCTTCACTTACCCTACTTCTCCTTCCTCCTATTAGATCTGATGCTTCCTTTATTAAAAAAAATCATGGCCTCCTTAAATCGCTCCGCTGCCCTTCAAATCTAACCACCTTCCCCCTTTCATCGCTATCGCTTAAATCAAATCGCTGCAGATCGCGAACCGCCTTCGTTCGTTACCAAAAATCCATTTTGCTGTCACCACCTCACTCCACTCTACACTGATTTTAAGGTGAGTATAATCTCACGGTTTATTAGTTTCAAGCACATTATCTTCGATAGGAACTAGAATTTGGTTTTGATTTGTGGTTGACTGTGATTTGGTGACCTTTTTGCCCACTGTTTATGCTTGCTGCCCTATTTCCTTTTCCATGTTTGCTGCTACATCTTTTTGTTCTAATGCTTATAAATGTTATACATGTTTTATTCTCTACAGGATTATAGTTTGCATGCTTTTAAATATAATATGTATGTTGTCAATGGTTTGCACACTTCGATGGTTGTATGCTTACGGTAATTGTTAGATCAAAATTTGGACCTAACAACCAAATCGTTCTGATTCTTAAAGAATTTTAACTGGAGAATGAAGAAAAAGCAGAAAACACACAGAATTTATAGTGGTTCGGCGTTAACGAGCCTACGTCCACTTTATATGTTATCGATTATACTTTGAATGCTAATACAATCAGTGATTTCTCTCAAGCTCCTTTTACAATTGTGATTTCTCTCAGTAATCTAGTAATAAAACTGATAAGAAATGGTGGTATGACAATAATGGCGGAATCAATGCTTAATATTGCCAAAAGATCCTGAAAAATGCCAAGCTCTGGGCTATTTATAGCTGATTTTGTCAGGCGGATCGCGGTCACACGTGGCACAAATCCCGAGAATATCGGATCGTATCGCAGCCTTACGAAGAATTAGTCAAATTAGCCATTGTGGACAGGTGTCGCGATCCCCTTAAATATCGGATCGAGCAAAGGGGGAGAATCAGTCAAAGTGACAGTTGGGGACACGTGTCGCTGGATCCGTGCATCTCGGATCGCTGAAGACTAGCTGTGCTTGAACAGGTCAGAAGCTTCGCTGTGCATCAGGGGATCGGATCGGTCTGTGCAGGATAGTAGCGTAAGGACGGATCGAATCGTGCAAGGGTAGTCGGATCGCTGAAGCTATGGGGGCGATCCGATGGGGGGCGATCTGAGAGGGGCGATTCGAGAGGGGCGACCCGATCCTTCATGGACTTTTAAGGAACGTAGTTTCATACTTTCTTCTTGTGAATGAACCTTGGTGGCTTGGTCAAAAAGCTAGCCAACATTTTGCCCCCTCGAAGTATGTTTTATTGATGGTGGAACATGCTTCGAAACTATAGAAATGCCTTTTCATAAAGAGATGCAAATCAGTGGTAGCGTCTATCCGAAAGGCCATATCATTTACGGAAAGTTGTTTCTTTGCTTGCTATAAATATCGGATGAATCTTTGATAGTTTCCCTGTTTATTGGATAATTCTTTTCTGGGATCTTTCAGAGTCTTCATCATCGAATCTATCGGGTGCATTTTTGAATTTTCGTTCCTGTCGGTCATTTATCGGTTCGGATCGCATGCGCGAGTCGTGGTCTGTTAGCAGGTCATTCTCCTCGTCCTTTGGTGAGCGCTTGGGCCTCTTTACAGAACGAGGTGGGCTTCTCTTCGAGACGTGGTGGGCTTTTGGTTCGTGACGTGGCGGGCTTTTGGTTCGTGACGTGGTGGGCTTTTGGTTCGTGGCCCGTCTATTTTCGCGGATCGAATAAGACAAAAAAGGGGAGACAAACGGTCGCCCTTTTGCCTATATAAATCGATCCTCACCCTCATTCTTCTCTTCTTCTTTCTTTGTTTGCAGCCGCCGCCAATTTTCCTGAGAGAAAACCCTAACTTTGATTTTCAAATTTCCAACCAATTTCAAACTTTAAGAAGGTAATTAAACAGCTTTACTTTAGTTTCTAGCTTGTTCGCACTGATTTAGAGAGTGGAGACAGCGGAATTTCGTAATATTCGATGATAGTAAACGCGAGCGTGTCAGGTGCGACTCCATGGATTTAAGGGTGAAGAGGAGAGTTGAGGAAGAACAAGGAAGGGATAACCAGGTCGGTTCGTGGGGGAGGCCCAAGTTCGAAGCGGTGGTGAGGCGAAGGGAGAGGGTACGGAACTGGAAAGTTGATTTGGCTAGTGGACCGGATCGCGGAAACGACAAGGCTACGATTCATGGGGAACTAGGCGCGAGTGTCAGATCGCGGAGATACCGGAGTTTCGGGTCTTGGAGGATGGGGGCGATGCAGATCGCCAAGATACCATCGCGATCCGTTCTGGATGAATTGGTGCGCTTCACGATTCGAAGCCCTTCCATGATCTAATACACTTCCGCGTACCGAGTCCTTCACCACGATCCGTCCATATGTCGCGATCCGATCCTGCCCTGCGATCCGACTGTCGGACGATCTGATGCACACGCTGACTAAATAACATGATGCAACTCTAAAAAATCGATGAACAGTTAGGTTAGAGCCTTTGAGACGAACATTCCGGATCGAACAAATGCATAATCTATCAACCGAACAACGACCAATGTCTGGATGATTTTGTTGACCCTTGTACTTTTCTTTAATGCACGCACAAGCACACACACCGGCACTTGCACACACACAAAGGGGGACGTGTAGTTTTAATCTTATTTCTCATGTTTCTTCGCCTAAACAGTAATGTCCGATAATCACTCCTCTTCGAGATCTAACACCGAGACGGATCCCGAGGTGCCTGAGCACCATAACCCTGAGGTCCATCCAACTAATCCAAGGAGCGAGGATTCTGGTTCCGAATACGAAGCAACGAAATCGGATCCAACTGAAAGTACTTCACTTAACGAGGAGTCTGAAGTAGACGATCGAGCTCCTGACGAGATTCCTGGTGCACTTGGGATAGAGAAATTTACTGATTCTTTAGCTTCCAAACTCGATGAAATAAAGCTTAAAAGAATTCGTCTGAGACATGGGATCCCTTGGGATGATGTGAGGACACCCGTTAGCGAAGATAGACCCCACTTAGCTCCGGAAGGGTATATGGCAGTCAGCCGAATCATGTGCTCGGTAGGAGCTATTCCTCCGTTTCCTCCAATCGTGATTGAGACCTTAAAACGATTGGGTATCTCTCCGATGCAGCTTCATCCTAACGCCTACGCGGCTTTGTACACTCTATATATCGCATACACGGAGATCTTGCATACCGAGCTCACATTTAAAGATTTAACATTCTTTTATCTTTTCAAGCATCGCTCCTCGGCGACCCCAAATTTCTCTTTCTTCGAATCGGTGGCGAATAGGAAGGTTCTGTATGACGGTTACAGTAATATAGGGGATCCCAAGTCTGATTGGTTCTATATAAAGAGGCAGGCCGGGTGCTCAAGAAGATGGCTTAAATCAAGTAAACTTTAATCTTTTGACTAAATATCTTGCTTTAGAAACCAAAGCATTAACATCCCCCCTTTTTTTTGTTTTAAGCAGATCACGTCTTTCCCAAGACGGAAGGCTTATTATACAATCATCGATTGTCTATTCTTCTACAAAACAGATCCGATTTTCTAAGGATCAAGAAGTGCATCACTGACGAGAATCTTCATAAGCATCTCCTTCTGGATATAAGATTTGGACTTGGTGCTGGCGGCAAACCCTACAAATACGTGCCCCCAACGGAGGGAGAGGGACGTCACGGGCAGCAGAAACAACTAAATTCCGTAAGAGTCCTTCTCCGATAATCATCCAGGACGATGAGGACCTAAACATATATAGAGGAGATGAGGCCCGTGGTGACAAGTCCAAGGAAATCCCAGTTTCTCCGGGGGGTTTCCCCTCCAGGGCTTCTTCCGATCAAACCTGCTGCTCCCGATGATTTGACAGAAGAACAGCTATTTAAAGAGCTGAGCAAAATTCCTTTACCCGATGATGTATACACAGAGGGGGACTTTGAAGGGGAGCCATTTTTCCCTGCTTCTGAGGAGACCACCGTTCCAATTAGAGGACAAGAAACTACTCAGATGAGCCTGACTTCAGGCCCGGGTCTGTTAGGGGGAATTATATGGGATGCACAAATCACACACACTGCCTGACCCCACACTTTTATATCAACAATATCCAAGGTTCTAATACGCTCTTTTCTCCTTTGCAGGGAAGATGTCTCGCAGGCGGTCTTATTCTTATCGCTCTCTTCGTGAGGGCACACCCAGTCTTCATCCGAGTACCGAGCGCCCTCGCGGCCTTTCTCACAAGCCTACTTCTTCGCAACCCCAGTCTCCATCAAAATCGACTTCTGGCAAGCTTCCCAGTTATTCGGTAGCTCCTGCAGGGGGAAAACAACTTCCTAAAGAGTTAACTCCTCCGAAGAGTGCACCCTCTCACAGTAGGTCGTCAAAAAGACACTACGAGCCCAAGGATAAAAGCAAGGATCCAATCAAAGATTCTGAAAAGGAGAGGAGTGACATTGTCCCTTCCAGCCAGCCAGAGTTGGTTGCCCCCGGGTCGCGAGATTGCATCCATGGTCCCGAGACTCAAGGTAGGCTGGAAAAGTTGCGGGAAAAATTCCCCAACATATTCTTCGAAAGGATGACGTATGTTCCAGCCTTGGAACCAGTCCCTAGGAACTGGGATAATGAAGTCGTCGGGCATATTCGCCATGTAGCCAGGCAGTATGAAATGATGAAGAAACATGCTATTAATCTTTCAGAAGTCATCCAAACGCTTGAAATGGAAGCTCATAGATCCAAGGTGAAGATTGAGAACAACGAAAGGGCCAGGACAAAGACGGAGAAGGACTTGGAAGATGCTCAATCCCAACTTGCCTTAGCACAGAGAGATGCTGAAAATTATAAGATCGAATTGGAGAATGCTAAGAAACGCTTTCATTCGGAACTTGACTCAAATAGTCAAGAGAAAATGGCCTTAAAGAAGGAGGTAGAAGATCTTAAAATGGCCAACATTGAGTTGAAGACAGCACAAGGCCATTTTGAAGCTGAGAGAGCTGCCTGGGAGGCAGAAAAAGCAAGTTTGAAAGAAAGTCTAGCTTTGGCTTAAGCAGAAAAGGTGATTTTAAATGATCAAGTCGCGGATGCGGAGAGGCACGCGGCTCTCGCCGAAAAGAATTTTGAAAGTGCCATTGAAATGGCTACTGCTTCTAACAACAAGCTCCTCGAGAGAGAAAAGGATATCGAAGGGTTTGAAGAGATGATCTTTGACTTCCTCGGTCATGTCCTCAAAACCCGTAACATCTCATGGATCCCAGATTACCACGTTACTTTAGCCAATTTATGGGATGCCATCGTTGAGGGTGAGAAGGAGAGATTGGGAGTTGAAGAGATTGATGAAGATGAGCTGATGAAGACCATCCTGAGGGATAACGAGCCCGAGGATCTGGCAGAAGGTCGTTGTCTAATTCAAGCAGAAATGGAAAAGGAGAGAGCCCTGGCTAAGGGAAAAAGTAAGACTGACGAAGGTTCGAGCTCAGATGTAGAGTCCAAATCCTCCGGAGTTGAGGAGTACCATCCTGATGATCCATTAATTCCTTTGGGACTAACACCTGTGGTCGTCAGAGCTTCTGCAGCTAGCCTAGATGGAGGATCAGCGGAAGGTGTCCCCCTTTTTTCCCCACAATTTGTCAAAACAATTGTGAGTTGTCGTTATCTGGTAGAGCAACCAATTGAATTGATAACATGTGTTCCCCATAATACAGGTGGTGAGCCCGTCGACAAGGATGTCGAGAAGAGGAAAGAGGCAGAGAAGGTTGTCGTCTCGCCCAGCGCCGGTGTTGAGATACCGAAGCAGGCCGAGGGTACAACAGCAGAGAAGGGCGTCCTGGCACCCAGTGCTGATGCTCCCAAGGATGATGAAACCATCGAGGCCTTGAAAGATATGGATGGGCGCCATATAGAGGATGAGGAGGATATCATTGGCACCAAAGAAGCCGAAGACGATGACGACGAAACTTTGGCTAACAGAAAAGCTAGGCAGGAAAAGGAGATGGCTTTAAAGAAAGTGGGACAGGAGCCTTTGAACATAGTCCCTATCTCAGAGTTTAATCCCAAAAATGGGATGGTTTTGAAACTCCAGCCCAAATCCATCAGCAAACAGCTTCATTTTGCGAACCCCGATGATTTCCCAGCTTCCCTTACTGATAAAAGAAAGAGAAAGGAGGTGGAGGAGGGATCTTCTGAAGAGTCGGACGTTCCTCTTGTAGACAAAAGGAAAATAAAGAAGGGTGATCAATCTGATACTGACAAGGCGAGGCTGGAGAAGCAGAAACAGGATAAGAAGTTCAAGCGTAAATAGGATATTGTTGTTTGTCGATATTTTGTCTTTAGGTTTCCCACTGGCCATGAAATGTAACTGTGAGACTGGCCCTCACTTTTGTTTAAGTTGTTTTTTCACTTTCTAGGCTTGCAGTTTATAAATAAAAGCTTATCTCTTTTTGCACCACCGTGTACCTGCATTTAATAAACTTTTCATGCTTAGTCATATACCATCTGATTATAACTACAAATCAGTCAAGCAACAGAAAGAAAAATTTAAAAATTTCAGTGTTCATGTGTATATGTATATATGTATATGTGTATATGCCCCCAATCAATCGTTAATGTGGCGCCTGACTAGGGCTTATTAAGGATTGATTAGCATTGTCTGCACGTTGCCCCCTATTTCTGAATATGGGGGACTTAGAAAATTTAGCAAGATAATTGTCCTTATGGTGTTGAGTTTCCGGCACCTTTCTTTGTGCTTAACCATAGACTCTCTTATATTCCCCTGGCGGTTGCCGAGGTCAGAGTTTGAATTTAACAGTTCATTCGCTCCCCGATCTTTTAGCGGGGCAAGAGTTCTTTCTTAGCGCTCAGTCGGAGACGCTTTTATACTCTCTCTCTCTCTGGAGAGTTAGAGTTCGAGCTCAGCAGTTCAATCGCTCCCCGATCCTTCAGCGGGGCGAGAGCTCTTTCTCAGCGCTCTGTCGGAGACACTTTTATACTCTCTCTCTGGAGAGTTAGAGTTCGAGCTCAGCAGTTCAATCGCTCCCCGATCCTTCAGCGGGGCGAGAGCTCTTTCTCAGCGCTCTGTCGGAGACGCTTTTATACTCTCTCTCTCTCTCTCTAGAGAGTTAGAGTTCGAGCTCAGCAGTTCAATCGCTCCCCGATCCTTCAGCGGGGCAGGCTTTATTCAAATCCGAGAAATCGATACATGTTCGCCACTTCCCGTTAGCCTTCTTCCCCAGAACTGGATTTGAAATCCAGTCTGGGTAGATTGAGTCTCTGATAAATCCATTACTCTTTAGCTTTCCAACTTCTTCTTTTAAGGCAGCGGACCTCTCTGGGCCCAGCATTCGCCTTTTTTGTTTTACCGGAGGATGTTTAGGGTTGATGCTGAATGAATGACTCATGATTGATGGAGATATCCCGCACATGTCTGCGCGGGTCCAAGCAAATACATCCAAATTATTTTTTAAGAAATTCATCAGTTCTTCAGCTAAATTCGGATTTAACTGGGATCCAATCTTAAGGACCTTCTCTGGGTCACTATCATCGATCGGTACATCCACAGTTGTCTCGTTGGGAGTCGCCATTCTGCCCCCAGGTTCTTTGTCCTCTCTGGGATCTATATCCTCGGGCAACTCTCTGGGCGACTCTCCTACGGTTATCCTCTTTAGTTGCTATAAGGTCTCCGCCCTTGTAGAGGGAGAAACGCCCTTGGTTTCTATGTCCCCTCCATTGCGGAGTAGCTTTAGCTCTGCAACATAACATGCTCGTGCGGCAACCTGATCTCCTCTGACAATACCAACACTAGCTTCCGTAGGAAATTTCAATAATAAGCACCAGGGGGCTATACAGGCTCTAAACTTTGCGAGGGCCGGTCGGCCCAAGAAGGCATTGTAGGGTGATTCAATATCCAAAACCACGAAGGGAAGGATTCTCACTCTCTGGCGTTCTCCTTCCCCAAGCGTAACTGGTAGCTCTACATAACCCATTGGAGCGGTGGTTGCTCCGTTAAATCCACGGATCCATCCCTGACAGGGCTTCAAGTCTTTTATCTCGAGGTTCATCTGGTCGATTGTCCTTTTGAAAAGAATATTGACGGAACTCCCGTTATCCACTAAAACTTTATGAACAGTGGCCGGGCCAATAGGTACTGTGACTACAAATGGATCTTCAGTCGGAGCATGGACTCCAATGCTTTCTCGTTCGCGGAAAACGACATCGTCGGATATCATCTTTTGTTGCTTTACCGGGACGTTGTCCTCGGGGTTGCTACACTCCCCTACCTCGAGGTGTTGCTTGGCTGCATTGACATACTGATCCAATGCCTTGGAACCGTGCCCGGCGAGATAAATCCCTCCGATTACGGTATTGATAATAAGGTCCTTTCCCTTTTGCTAGGTGGTTGGCCTGACAGCAGGTTGATTCGGTAACTGATTTGGGGCTTGTACGGCTTGCCCCCTGTCTCTGGGCGTTACTCTGTATTTGTCCAATTTTCCTTCTCGGAGAAGCCTCTCGACTACATCTCTTAGGTGACGGCATTCATTTGTCGAATGGCCATGAATCTGATGAAAGAGACAAAACTTCCCCGTTTCACGTTCTTTCTCCGTCGACTCTCTGGGAGGAGGCCTTTTATTTTGGAGGACGTTGTACGAATCCATGAAGATATTTTCCAAATATCGTTTATTGGCGTATAACTCTCAAAAGACCTGGGACGAGTCCTTCTCTGGGAGTCGTTCCCTCGATTCCTCTTCCGGTTGTTGCCATTACTGTTATTATCATTGTTTCCTGATTGACGACCACCCTGATTCCGATTTCCAACATTAACTTCGACTTTCCCCGAGCTGTCTCCTATCTGCTTGATGGCGACATTGCTCTGAATTTCCTCTTTATCGGTCGTTTTTGCCTTTCGGTTAGCATATACTTCCTCCCGGCGTAAGTGTACGTTAGCTTTTTCATAGAATAACTCTCTAGTATGGGGTGGCTTGCCGACCAGATATCTCCCAAATTCAGTGTCTTTATCTACCCCGTCAATTAGGGCTGCCACAACAGTTGGCTCATGAGGATCTTTAACTTCAGTAGCGGCCAGGTTGAAACGGTCTAGATACACCCTCAAACTCTCGCCTGGTCGTTGCTTGACAAGGAACAAGTCAATCACACTCTTCGTCTTTTGTGCATCGATGCGGAACTGTTCCACGAACCTTTCACTCAACTCCCTGAAGCTGGAAATTGATCTTGCTGATAAGCGAGTAAACCATAACAATGCTACATCCTCCAAGAATATGGGAAATGCTTTGCACTTGACAGCGTCAGAGGCTGCGGCAGCGGTCATTGACCAAGAATATCTCATCAGATGCTGGACGGGATCAGATCTACCCGCGTAATGGTTCATTTGCGGCATGTTGAAGCGCCTCGGGAAAGTCGAATCTAAAATATCATCAGTGGAAGGGGTATGACTGCGGTCAATTCCCCAATCTTCATTTCGTTGTCCACGACTATCTGCCAAAATTTGATGGATCATAGCTGCAACATTTGCACTGGTCAGCGGAGGTTCGGGGTCAGCGCTTCTTGCTCGGTGGGGTTCCCTAATCTCTCTTCCGGGAGCAGTCATGAAATCTGGTGCTCGGATTGGGCTTCGTTGCCCCCTGTTACCATGAGCATTTGCACGGCGATGGGGCTGAGGTAGTCTGTTCTGTACAGGGCTGTCCACACCTCGAGCTCTGGGAGTTGCGGCGTGATCGTTCACATTACGGTTTGAGGGCCCTGCACATAGTGCCTCTTCTTCCCATGATGGCAGGGTTCCAAATCGAAGCTACTCTATGTTTTCGGGCCTCTCATACGGTCGCCGCGGAGGCCTCGGCGATTCCTCTGACGAAGAAGAGTATTCCAGGGTGAGCGGACGAACTGGTGGCGTCCTTTGCCTTGCAAGATCATTAAGCCTTCTATCCATAGCGGTTAAATTTTGTCGCAGAACGGAGCTTTCCTGCCTTTGAGCAGCCAATTCATCAAATAGTCTTTCCCACATTTCGGAAAAGCGAGAGAGATCCCCCTCAGTAACGGGAGCAGAAGGATCATATTGATCATCATCACTTTCTCTTATGCGCAAAGAGCTTGAGCCAGGTCGAGCGGAGGGGCCAGGACGGTAGGAGCGAGCCATAGGCTCCTTTCCAGGTCGAGTTGTAGTCCGATCATCAATTCGGATCGCTGTGGATCGAGGATGGTGGCTCGCAGCGCCCCCTGGGATCGGTTCGTGGTCACGGTACGTGGAGGATTCAAGGCGTTATCACGGGATCGAGTAACAACCCCTTCAGCAGTCCGGATCGTCTCGTCCTCGTCGACTCGGAGCATGGCACCTTCATCGGATCGGTTCGCGCCCGGCGCTCCGCGATCCAAAGTTCCCTCATTGCCCAGCTCGTGCACACTTTCTTCAACCGCTTCATTCGCGATTTCATTTGTTCGTGAAGCGCGTACTTCCTTAGACCTCTTTCCAGCCATGATATCAGATGTCGCTGGAATTTTCAAAAAACTGAATAGTGAAATTTTGGGACTGTTTTCTCAGTGAAAGCACCGAAATGTTAGATCAAAATTTGGACCTAACACCCAAATCGTTCTGATTCTTAAAGAATTTTAACTGGAGAATGAAGAAAAAGCAGAAAACACACAGAATTTATAGTAGTTCGGCGTTAACGAGCCTACGTCCACTTTATATGTTATCGATTATACTTTGAATGCTAATACAATCAATGATTTCTCTCAAGCTCCTTTTACAATTGTGATTTCTCTCAGTAATCTAGTAATAAAACTGATAAGAAATGGTGGTATGACAATAATGGCGGAATCAGTGCTTAATATTGCCAAAAGATCCTGAAATATGCCAAGCTCTGGGCTATTTATAGTTGATTTTGTCAGGCGGATTGCGGTCACACGTGGCACAAATCCCGAGAATATCGGATCGTATCGCAGCCTTACGAAGAATTAGTCAAATTAGCCGTTGTGGACAGGTGTCGCGATCCCCTTAAATATCGGATCAAGCAAAGGGGAAGAATCAGTCAAAGTGACAGTTGGGGACACGTGTCGCTGGATCCGTGCATCTCGGATCGCTGAAGACTAGCTCGTGCTTGAACAGGTCAGAAGCTTCGCTGTGCATCAGGGGATCGGATCGGTCTGTGCAGGATAGTGGCGTAAGGACGGATCGAGTCGTGCAAGGGTAGTCGGATCGCTGAAGCTATGGGGTCGATCCGAGAGGGGCGATTCGAGAGGGGCGACCCGATCCTTCATGGACTTTTAAGGAACATAGTTTCATACTTTCTTCTTGTGAATGAACCTTGGTGGCTTGGTCAAAAAGCTAGCCAACAGTAACCTTCCAAATTTAGTTTACTAAATACAAGCTAGGTTGCCATTAAATGTTAACACTATTTGAATAAATTTGCATGTCTTCGAAAATGCTTTAAGCATACTAAGTCGGCTTTAAACTATACACTGGTGTGTTTACCGAACATATTTTCGTTGCCACATATTTTCAGCAGTAAAAATATATATCTATTGTCTGTTTTCCATTGGAATTTACTTGGGCATTCCCTTATTGCGGTCAAAGCATAGTTGCCGCTGCATGCCTAGGCATTCCAAGTGCCCCTTCCTGTTAGTTGACATACCCACATGTTTTGATATTTTCTGTAGCTCTAGTAAACACCACAAGCCTACATTGTTGCATGTCTTTTTGTTTGCTCACTTAGATTTATGTGTATTTTCGGCCCTTGCAACATTTCGAAAACATGAAGGTTAATTGGGTACCTTGAAGCCCGCAGGAAAGTTAAATTTGCATTTGTGATTGTTGTCTTATACACTTTTGTAGCTTGGAATATAAAGGTTTTGAACCATATATTATTTATGGCCTTAACATTGAATGACCGATACATTCACCTGCTACCTTCCTACGCAAACTGGAATTTATTTGTTGATGACAACCCGAAATGCTGGCATACATGTACAGATATATTGATGCTTGGAAATTTTGGCACTTACTGCCTTGAGAAATATATATAAAGATTTTTGTAGGCCCCTTGCTAAGGCCGAATATTAGTTGACCTGAAACTACTAGTTTGCCTTGTTTATGTTGTCATATTTCCACCTAAAGGTCATGTGCAATTTTGATGTTGACTTGCTTTTCGCTAGTTCATTAATTAGCTGAACTAATTGTGAGTCCGAAATATGTACACATTATGGGCTGTTTTTCGTTATTCCAAAATGTCAGGATTTCGGTAGTATTTTTCATGACACACTTGGATGTAACTGTGGAGTTGACTAATTATATTTAGTGTTTACTCAAAGTTGACTTACATGAAATAAGTCTAATCCTAAATCGAATGTTTTATGTTTTGCATGGAACACTCAGATTAAAACTCAAGTGTTACGGATTTAAAGATTTTCAACTTGCAAAGAAGAGAGGCACGTGAAGAAGCACTCGGCGCATGCCCGACAAATTTGTAAAATTTATTTAAAAGCTATGTAAATTTTTTCCGCTGTGTAAATTATAGTACTACTCTGATATTTTATGTAAAATGCTTCTACCGTGAGATATTGTAGTTTACTTATTATGTGATTTCTATGCCTGATTCTATTTAAATCCCGTAAGCTAAATAACAATCTGTCGTTTCAAGTGGTTTAAGTTTGTTTAATTACCGACTTAAAGAAGCAAAAAAGGTGGATCGTTACAGATCCTTAGAGGATGGTGATCCAAAAAATCCTTTAAGTTACTGATGCATTTCATTGAACATTTCATTTGAGTTGATTTACTTCCATGAGAATGTTAGTCCTACTCCGAATTGCTTTATTTTGCATTATTTCTCGGTCAGATCGAGTATTACAACCTTTAAGATTTACTCTTGGAGCTTGGGGATTATTGGGGTTTCTCTCGTCTTGTATCTACCTATTCATTTGTCATAGTCTTCAGCTATTCCTGGCGTTTCCATTTCAGATAGTTATCATTTGTTTAGGTACTAGTGATTATTGTATTAGACTTCCGTTGTTTTGTTTATGCAAACTCTGTTGTTAAAATTTTATTTAGTAGCCTCGTAAACTACTATTGTATTATTTATTTTCCACTGCGAGATATTATATTGCTCTATGTTTGTATTTGAGATCTGTGATTATTATATTTATCCCAGAAGCTAATAACAATTTGTTGTTTTGACTAGTTCGAGTTTGACATGTTTTGTCGATTCAACATGATCAAAATGGCGGGTCATTACACAAAGAGAATGTTGACATTAGAAATGACATATAAACCCTCTATGTTAATTATCTATTGTATATTTGTTTATACGGATGTAAATAGATCGATTTGGAAGTTCAAAAAAGCCTCAACAAAGTAAAGTATTTGCTTTATTAGTAGATATATACACACTACAGCTGTACACTTGATTAATTAATGAACATACAATCACTTTCTTCCTCTCAAAAATATCACAAAATTTCAAATTGAAACATACGTCAAATTTTTACATGGTACTAGAGCTAATAATGCTTAACAGCAAAATTGGTTTCTGATATTTGAAAAATTCTCATATTCGAAAGCAATTTTGTCGATGGAATATCCATCAGAAAGGTTTCATCATCTGGATTCCTATCATTATAGATATATTTGTATCTCATCATTTGAGAGTTAGGCTTGAAAACTGTGAAGCTGTGCCTCGCCTAGTCAAAAAACTAGCTACAACAACTTCACATTGTCAATCTTGTGGCAAAATCATTTTGAATTATTAGAAAATTGATCAAGAAATTCCATAAAAGCATCACAGCTAAATAAAAGTGCCATTCAGGAAGGCTCTTTAGAAAAGAAATAAAAAATCTCATTAGAAATCATCGTACAAGCAAGATTGCATCTAACATTCAACATGCATCTTTTCTAAGAAAATATCAATTCAAAGTATCTAAAATTTATAAACTCATACCTTTCTCGTTGTTGAGAGATCGTCACTATTATATCCATGGTCGAAGATAAAATCTCAACCACTGCAGCAAATCAACGTTCCATCCAAAGTTAAGCCACATCTAATAACCAAACCACACCCAATGCTGAAACATTGGTGAAGACTGATATTAATCCTCAAGCCCAACTGATCAAAGTTCATCTCGAGGAGAATAATTATTTGCTTTAGCAATTGTAAGTCGAGACTGCAATTCAAGGATATGGGCTGGGGGTTCACCTAAAATTTGTAACTGATACAAAAAACAAAGTAGTTAACAATGAAGATTTTGTGAAATTTCATAGGCAAGACAAACTAATTTGTGTCTGGTTTTTGTCTTCTATTAGTGAAATGCTATTGTCTCAAGTTATATGGTGTAAAACTGCCAATGAGTATTAGACTACAATTGAAAAATCATTCAACACCCGATATGCAGCCAAGATAATGTTCTACAAAAGACAGTTACAAAGCTCAAGAAAAGACAACTTATCCATGATCGAATTTCTTGCTAAAGTGAAAAACACTTGCGGACTTAGAAGTAGCAGGGTAAAAGATAAGTGAATCTGAACAAATATTAACAATCTTAAATGGTCTTAGTGAAGAGTAAAAAGTTGTTGTGGAAGTAATATCATAATAAAAGGTAGTTTTTTCCGTGGAAGATGTGCACTCTATCTTGCTTGCACATGAAGCAAGATTTGAAAACAGAAAATCACAACTAGCTGATCTATTTGTCAACTATGCTGAAAGTAAAAATAATAACCAAAATAGAGGTGATCAAACAACTCAAAGAGGAGGCTATTATGACAAAAACAGAGGTAAAGGAAGGTGGAACAATAATAATACCAGATCCAAGTGTCAAATATGTAAAAAAAGTGGGACATATTGCTGTAAAGTGTTACTTTAGACTCAACTCAAACTATGTTGCTGACCAAAATCACTACAACAAAACAGTCCTTTTACAACAGGCAAAAACCGTTGTAATATGCATTTCACAACGGACATATGCCCGTCTTAATATGACCAGTCGTAATAGCTCATGACTATTTGACAACGGGCAATGACTGTTGTAAAAGACCATTGTAATAACTTGCTCTCTCACGTGCAATGACTCTGTGACAATGGTTGTTATCCCATTGTAATAGTTAATAAATTACAAGCGGCCTTTGCCCGTTGTAATAGCAAATTTAAATATAATTGCTGCGATATGCATCCATAATAATAATGAATATTTTAACATGCAATAAATATTGTAATGCAACAATCAAAATCACATAATAACACATACTAAAAGACTGAAGAAAGAATCATATAATTCCAACACATTTCAAAAAGTTTGATAAGTTTATACTCCAAAAGACTATATAAGTTTACATTCCAAAAGATTACATAAGTTACATCGACATAGTTCTAACATAAATTACATAACTAGTTTCATAAGTACCAAAACTAGACCAAGGAAATGTAATCTTTGTGCCACGCGACGGCAGATCCAACAGCCTGTTGATCTTGAGTCTGCATATATTTACTAGCACGGTGTGACTACAAAAAAAGAAAAAAAGTTACCAAATGTAGAAAGAATATATTATTATACACCATTCAGAACTTATTATACAACATTTAAGTCTTTGCATTGCTGTAACTTTACAGCCTTTGGTTCCATAGTCTTCCTATTTCAGTTTAGACACCACCATATCCACAGTTTGCAGTTGTATTTAAGTAAAAATATTTGTATTTGTAACTGACATTATATACGAACTTTTATTTCTACAATTATATAACCAAAGGAAGAATTAATTACATAATAAATAGGCTTCAATTGAAAGTCCAAACATATGCAGATGTGAGAGGTTGAGTGTGCATGCGTTTGACGACGCCTACAAGTTTCTGTTGATCGTAACTTGAAACAAAAAATGCTGCTTATTTCACTAGAAATAGAGAGCGCACCTGGCTATGTTAAACACAAGTTTTATTCTTTTAGAGTGACTCGCCGATCTCCCCTTCTTTAATATAGAGAAGAAACCTCTACATCGTTAAAAGCTGGATTAACAACGGCTTTGACTTTTTCGTCGATATGGGTAGAATCATTGGCAATTTCAACACTGTAACTTTAGCTAAAATTATAAGGAATATAAGCTAGTATACTAATGCGTGTTTGGAACTTCCAAACATACACTACTGCTATTCAAAATGATAAAATGAATAAAAGCTAGCATGAAATAAGATAAAAACAGAAGATAAATTACATTTTGAAGAACGAAGCCAACTTGCATCGACTGTACCATACATTAAGATGATCTTGTTAGCAAAGCCCGAAGTAGAACCACAGGGAAAACTCCACACAGATGTAGCCCGGTTAATTCCAAAATATCTAGAAGTTTCTGCATGATCAGCGCAAGCATTATTCATTACAGTGCAATTTCAAATAATATGCATATTGATGTACATTTACTGCTATTTTTTCTCCACTGTTTTATCCTGAGCACGGATTAATTTTCATTCAACAAAGTAATATTCAGGTAACACTATTTATTTCCCAAAAAGCGGAAAAATGGGAAACCCACAGCCTGCAATTTAAGATGAAAATCATTCAAGATGAAAAATATTTAAGATGAAAAATGGGTAACCTGCAGCCTACAATACAACAGTGTTCATATTAATGAAACTATTTTTTTGCATCTTCATATGGATGTTAAATAGCAGATAACAACAACAAGATGCAACTTCAAGATACATATATGTTAAATAGCAGAACTAATATCAATTGTTTATGAACATTTTATAGCCATTTTATGTGCAAAATTACTAATATAATAGTTTCTAATAATAAAACCATCATCATACATTAAAACCAATATTTCCCAATGAAAGACCTCATTAGTCATGTTCCTAATGTGTATATTACAAAATTTTACTCAACTTGGATACTGATATTTCTGTAAAATAAAATAAATACAAAACATGGTAACATATGTAGAAACTACTTGAATTAAAATACAACAATTCAAAAAAAAAAATCTGCAGCATGAACAAGTTTATTCAAAAAGAAAAAATATGCAGCATGAACAAGTTTATACAAAAAAAAAATCTATAACATATGTCATATCAACTTGAAGCCTCACTGTTATGAAAACACGATGAATCCACTTCCTAATTGAATCACCTACCAAAGTTGTGTTCACTGTTCAATACCAGTGACTATGGTTCCATTTCCCATCACGAATACTTCATCAAAACTTCACCACACTCCCCTAACAATGATTTGCACATACCAGCCTCCATTACACTCTTGAACTCACTAACCAAACCATCACAAAACTCGAAAAAAACTGCATCATCATCTCCTACCCCTCACCCGAACAACATTCACCTTACAAGAAGTGTAACACCCCGAATTTTCTATTAACACTAAAGTTGCTAAAATATTAATAAGTGTGTAAGAGGGGGGATGTATCTAATATGAATATAAAAGTGTGTAAGAGGGGGGATGTATCTAATATGAATATAAAAGTGTGTAAGAGAGGGGATGTATCTAATATGAATATAAAAGTGTGTAAGAGAGGGGATGTATCTAATATGAATATAATAATATTAATAAGTGTGTAAGAGAGGGGATGTATCTAATATGAATATAAAAATATTAATAAGTGTGTAAGAGAGGGGATGTATCTAATATGTATATAAAAACAATAATAAGTGTGTAAAAGGGGGGGGGGATGTATCTAATGTGTACATTGTAGAATATATATATATATATATTGCTGAGTGTTTGCTGAGTCACTTCTGACTCATTGCTGAGTCAACAAGATAAACCCCATCTTGTCTGAACGGCTGCGGTTATTTCTAGGTTAAATCTAATGGCCTAAATGCATTCTAAAATCTATAAATAAGTGGGTAGACCCTAAACCTAAATCACTTGTAAAATTAGAGAAGCTACCGTCATGCTGCTGCCATGGAGTTCAGCGTAGCCGTCACAAACTAAGAAGAGGAAGCCTAATCATCTACAACTAAATCTACACAAATCAAATCAAAAGATCTCTCTTTCTCTAATTCTTTTCTTTTGTTGGTGAGTAAGATGATTCTCACAAGACTATTACAAACTAATTTGACTCAGTTATGAATGGATCACAAGAAAGTGATGTGATTTGTAATTGTAAATTCTATATATTGTGGATCTCTTATTATGTTATTATGTTGTCGTATGATGTAAATTATATATGCTATGTCATGCTATGTTGTAAATTCTCTTATGCTATGTCGTGCTATGTTGAGAATCATGTCAAGCTATGTTATACTATCATACTATGCCATGTTATAAATCATGTTATATTATGTTGTAAAATCATGATGTTGTTGGAACATGCTTAAAGTTATGTTTTTTTTTTAATTTAAATGGATCTTGTTTATGGGAATTTGCCTATTAGGTTAGGTGTACCCATAAACTTGAAACTATAATTAAATAAAACTTGAATATGGGAATTTGCCTATTGAGTTAGGTGTACCCATATAAAACCATGTTGTTAAAAAATTAGATGATGTTGATTCACACATGTTCATATGTAAGTTTATGAAAATTGATTGAGATTATATTAGGTGAATTTTGAACAAGTTGACACCTTTAGGTCCATGACATGTATAATCTATGCAAGTTGGACATATGCAAGTTTCACCCCTTATTATGATTCATTTGGTCACATATACATGTTGTTATTATGATAATCTCTTTTATGCTATGAGTTAGGCTATTCGAGTCTAACATATATTTTGCGAATAAACGTTCAAACGTGGGGTAGGGGTAATATTAGGAATTAATAAATTGGGTGCAATTTTGTAAGATTTTGCATACCATGAATGGATGTCCATAATTGAGTCAATTATGGACATTGTTAAAAATTGGAAGTAATTAATAATTCAAGTAGGGAATTATTAAAATTGGGGGAAAGTGGATTATTATTAATAATCAATGCTTAGGACACGAGGTTGGACCCGTTTGTGATGTAAACCTGCCCGGACCCGCCCGGCAAATCCAGCAGTCACAAATGTCGGCCCAATGTGAGAGGTCCTAGGCCCAAACTAAAGCATAACAGTTGTAAAGACACGAGGTTAGACTCTTTTATGGTGTAAGACTGCCCGGACCCGCCCGGCAAATCCAGCTGCCATAAATGCCAGTCTAATGTGAGAGGTCTTTATGAGGTTATGGCCTTAATGAACTAAGAAATACTTAACCAGATAATCATGTAAGGTGGGACATGGGGGTTAAGTAGGTGCCTTGGGTGGCATGAGGAATCTGGTGGTTGCCTTTAGAGGCATTTGAAATACGATTAGACTTAACCAAACACACATGTAAATGAACATGACTAAGTGGGTTAAGTGGGATGGACTAATGGGGACAAGCTTAGGTGGAATGCTTGTGGTAAATAGTGGGGGCCCATTTCAACCAGTATCCCAAAACGTATCTTTGTGGGCTCGACCCAAGTCGAGGACGGGACACGCATACTGGGTTTGACTATAAGAGGCCAAAACAGGGAGCGGTGGCAACGCAAGTCCAACGGGTTTCATATGCGTGTGTGGACCCGGGCTGGTAGGTAAGACGTTGTTGCATCGTGTAGGTATAAGCCGTGCATGTCCATTGTATCAGGTTGCCACTTTAGGGGAGTGATACACCCCACTGTGGGGCCAGCACGGGTATCTACGAGTTAGGGAGCCGATCGAATAATGGGAAGTAGGGTACACCTAGTGGAGATAGGGGCAGGCGGCACCTATGTAGTCAGCTAGGGGTACGTAAAGCCATTGGGAAAGCTTCTAAGTGAAGCTAAGTGGGATGAATCTTTAGGGTGACTGGTGTGGTGCAGTACAGTGTTTATCCTTTAGTATTTAGGAGCGCCTATAACGTTGCCTTTAGCGATTGTCTATGTCCTTAATCTGCTCTTCATAGACATTTTCTTGTTTTCCAGCTTATGCCTTAGTCCAGTTATTTTGGTAATAGTATTGTAGAATTATCATATTCACCAGACTTTATGTCTGACCCCCTCTTTTCCATCCTTTTTCTCCCTTCAGGTCCGCAGGTTGGGCCAAGTTCTAGTGGAGTCTAGTTGGATCGCTTATCTTCTGGAAAGCTTGGACTGCTGAAGTAAAGTCCAGCTTGTTATCTTTCTTTTTAATGGCTATTCATGTAATGGGATTATGTACTTGTTTTATCAAGATAGATATTGTACTTGACATTGAATATGGTGTTATGATGTAATCAAACATGTTTTGACTTCTGCTACAATGAAATAAAGTTTTTGAATTTCCAAGTACTATTTTATATCTGTCTTGTTGTAATTTTATTGTTCTATATTCACTTAAAACCTCCATGGAAGTTAATGCATTCCCTTTGTGAGTGACATTAATGGACATGGGGTGTTACACGAGGTATTAGAGCTTAGGTGGAATGCTTGTGGTAAATAGTGGGGGCCCATTTCAACCAGTATCCCAAAACGTATCTTTGTGGGCTCGACCCAAGTCAAGGACGGGACACGCATACTGGGTTTGACTATAAGAGGCCAAAACAGGGAGCGGTGGCAACGCAAGTCCAACGGGTTTCATATGCGTGTGTGGACCCGGGCTGGTAGGTAAGACGTTGTTGCATCGTGTAGGTATAAGCCGTGCATGTCCGTTGTATCAGGTTGCCACTTTAGGGGAGTGATACACCCCACTGTGGGGCCAGCACGGGTATCTACGAGTTAGGGAGCCGATCGAATAATGGGAAGTAGGGTACACCTAGTGGAGATAGGGGCAGGCGGCACCTATGTAGTCAGCTAGGGGTACGTAAAGCCATTGGGAAAGTTTCTAAGTGAAGCTAAGTGGGATGAATCTTTAGGGTGACTGGTGTGGTGCAGTATAGTGTTTATCCTTTAGTATTTAGGAGCGCCTATAACGTTGCCTTTAGCGATTGTCTATGTCCTTAATCTGCTCTTCATAGACATTTTCTTGTTTTCCAGCTTATGCCTTAGTCCAGTTATTTTGGTAATAGTATTGTAGAATTATCATATTCACCAGACTTTATGTCTGACCCCCTCTTTTCCATCCTTTTTCTCCCTTCAGGTCCGCAGGTTGGGCCAAGTTCTAGTGGAGTCTAGTTGGATCGCTTATCTTCTGGAAAGCTTGGACTGCTGAAGTAAAGTCCAGCTTGTTATCTTTCTTTTTAATGGCTATTCATGTAATGGGATTATGTACTTGTTTTATCAAGATAGATATTGTACTTGACATTGAATATGGTGTTATGATGTAATCAAACATGTTTTGACTTCTGCTACAATGAAATAAAGTTTTTGAATTTCCAAGTACTATTTTATATCTGTCTTGTTGTAATTTTACTGTTCTATATTCACTTAAAACCTCCATGGAAGTTAATGCATTCCCTTTGTGAGTGACATTAATGGACATGGGGTGTTACACGTGGTATCAGAGCATAAGGTTACCAGAACAGATAAAAATTTTTTTAGAAAAATATTTTTTTTTCTAAAGTATTTTTGGAGGAAGTGCTTTCAAAAAAAAAAAAAAGAAAAACATGTTATTTAAAGAGAGTTTTTATGAAAAACATAATCCCAAATAGCCACATCCTTATCTTTATCTTTCGAATTCTCCATTTTGAATCTTTCCTTTTTCGTTTCAGCATGGCTGAAGATCTTAATCTCCCAGAAGGTGTGACGATTCCAGGGTGGTTTAGGAGATACTTGGAGGCTAGGGCCACCACTGCAGGCCCAGCGGATACTCCTCCACCCCTAGTTGCACCCATTCCTCCTCCTCCTCCTCCTCGTGTTGACACTTTTGCAAAGACGTGCAAGGAATTCAAGGCTATGGGAGGAAAAAAAATTCAAGGGACTGAGACGTTTGTGGAGGCCAGAGATTGGCTTAAGGAGACTGAGGAATTGTTGGATATCTTTGAAGTGGAAGATGGGAGGAAAGTCCGTTTAGCTGCTTGGTTAATGAAGGGAGAGGCCTCGTTTTGGTGGGAGGTCACTAACGGGGAACGTCCAGTTGATTCATGGGCGGATTTCAGACGAAGGTTTGAGGCAAAGTTTCTTTCAAGGACAGAGGAGAACTTAAATATGGAAAAATTCCTGGCACTAAAGCAAGGGAGCTCATCAGTAAAGGAATATGTCAATAAATTTAATCAGTTAGCAAGGTTTGGCTTGGAGTTGGTGAACACGCCAGAGAAGAAAGCTTTGAGGTTCGTTAGAGGCTTGAATGAACCGTTGCAAGGGTTGGCTATGACCCACATCCCTATGGGAGCCACCTTTGAAAAGCTAGTAGAAATGACACTTATGCATGAGGATAAGGCAGTTGAAAAGAAAGGGGATCAGAAGAAACCCCAACAGCAAAATAAGAAGGGTGGTAAAAACAATAATGGCAAAGGGAAGAAGAAATGCTTCAATTGTGGGACGCCTGGCCATCTCAGCAAAGATTGTAGAAAGAAAAAGAAGACTGGTTGTTTTCATTGTGGAGATGCGGGACATTTAGTGAAGGACTGTCCAAAGAAGGGGCAGAGGGCAGGGTCTACCTCGGGAGGACAGGTGCAGGCTCTTATGGCACCAAGGCAGGCAAGGGGGCAAGTTCAGGCTATTGCGGCCCCACCGCTGCAAGAAAGAGGTAGAACAATTTCTGTTGAAAGCTTAGTTTTTCTGTTTGATCATCCTGTCCATACCTTATTCGATTCTGGCGCATCTCATTCGTTTATCTCTGCATCATTAGTTGAATCACTGCACTTGAACACCAGTTTAGTAGAGGATCCCTTGGTCGTTTCAAATCCAATTGGGGGTTCGGCTCATTTGACCATGATATGTTTGGATTTGAAAATCTCTATACTTAGCATTGAATTTAGATGTGATGCTTATGTATTGGGCTTCACGGGCTATGGGCTAATTTTAGGAATGGATTGGTTGTCTAGAAATAGGGCCATTCTTGATTGTGAAAGGAGAGTAGTTAGGCTTGTGACTCGCCTTGGTAATGCTCTCGACATCTTTTGTAATCCCATAAATTCCGTTATGCTAAGTTATCTTAAATCGCTTGACGCGTCTGTAGAGAACCTGCGATCGGTAGAAGTGGTCCGGGAATATCCGGATGTGTTTGAGGAGGTGAAGGGCTTACCTCCAAAGCGGGAGATAGACTTTCGAATTTATCTTGTGGATAATGCTAAACCCGTATCTTTGCCAGGCGCCACATGGCTCCTCGTGAAAGGAGGGAACTCAATAAGCAAGTAAAGGAGTTGCTTGAGAAGGGGTTCATAAGACGTAGTATATCGGAGTGGGGTGCTCCAGTAGTTTTTGCCACAAAGGCGGATGGGTCTCTTAGACTTTGTATGGACTATAGAGAACTAAACAAGCTTACTAAAAAGAACCGACACCCACTGCCGAGGATTGACGATCTCTTTGATCAGTTAGTTGGCGCCTCAGTGTTTTCGCAGTTGGACTTAGCCACTGGCTTTCATCAACTGAGAGTGGCTGAGGATAGTATAGATAAGACTGCTTTTAGGACTCCTGACGGATTCTATGAATGGCTAGTGATGCCCTTTGGTTTGACAAACGCCCCTTCATATTTTGTTGATTTGATGAGTAGGGTGTTTAGGGAATACCTTAACAAATTCGTGGTAGTCTTTGTGGATGACATCTTAGTCTTTTCTAAGAATAAAGAAGAGCACTCCCTACATCTTAGGGAAGTGTTGGAAACCCTTCGAGCACATAACCTTAAGGCAAAATTTTCTAAGTGTCACTTCTGGAGGAAGGAAGTACGGTTCTTAGGGCACGTGGTTTCCAAAGAAGGGATAGAAGTGGATCCCGCAAAGGTGGTGGCCATCCAAGATTGGAAGGTCCCTAAAAATGCAACCGAAGTAAGAAGTTTCTTGGGGTTGGCTGGCTATTATAGGAAGTTTATCAAGGACTTCGCAAAAATATCAGCTCCATTAACACGGTTAACGAAGAAGAACCTGGGTTTTTACGTGGGACAAAGATTGCGATGATGCGTTCCAACGTTTAAAGAGAGCCTTAACTTCAGCCCCAGTCTTAGTGCTGCCAGACGGGAATAAACCGTTTACCATCTATACTGATGCTTGTGGGACGGGACTTGGCGCGGTCCTCATGCAAGAGGGAAGAGTAATAGCCTATGGTGGAAGGCAGTTGAGGGTTCATGAAAAGAATTACCCCACGCATGATTTAGAGCTAGCCGCAATTGTTTTCGCGCTTAAGTCTTGGCGTCACTATCTTCTTGGTGAGAAATTCGAACTGTTCACTGACCACAAATCATTAAAATACTTATTCTCTCAGAAGGATTTGAATTTAAGGCAGCAACGGTGGATGGAATTCTTAGCCTCCTACGATTTTGAAATAGCATATACCCCGGGCAAGGGTAACGTGGTGGCAGACGCCTTAAGTAGGAAAAGGTTGTCCTTGAGTCCGTTGTTTGTTGAACGACAAAGCTTAGAATTCATCTCTATGTTTGACTTTAGACCCTCCGTTGACTTAGTACCCGGTCTGTTAGCATCCTTGGAGGTTAGACCTACACTTCTAGGACGGGTTGGTGAGGCACAGCGAGACGACCCACGGTTGGTTGAGATAGTAGAAAAGCTCAAAGGGGGGGGAGTCGTCAAGCCATCTTCGTAGGTATACCCTAGACGATAAGGGTTGGTTACGAAGGGATAATAGACTTTGTGTACCGCAAGACGAAGACTTAAGGAAGGCCATTCTTGATGATGCTCATCGCTCAAAAATGACCATTCATCCCGGCGGGGATAAGATGTACAAAGATATGAAGCGGGTTTTCTTTTGGGCCGGTATGAAAAAGGATGTGGCCGAGTACGTCGCTAGATGCTTGGTGTGCCAACGAGTTAAAGCAGAACAAAAGAAACCCGGTGGGTTGCTTCACCCATTAGAAGTTCCACTATGGAAATGGGAAAGCATCTCAATGGATTTTGTGGATGGATTACCAAGATCAAGGAAGGGTAACACGGGGATTTGGGTTATAGTAGATAGACTTACTAAAAGCGCCCATTTTATTCCCGTGAAAAGTAAGAGGACTGCTCCGTGGTTGGCTTCTGTATACATTAAGGAGATAGTTCGTTTGCACGGTATTCCTTCTAGTATAGTAAGCGACCGTGACCCCATCTTTACTAGCGAATTTTGGAAGAGTTTACAAGAGGCGGTAGGGACTCAGCTATGTTTGAGCACCGCATATCATCCTCAGACAGACGGCCAGACCGAGAGGGTGAATCGCATTCTAGAGGATCTTTTAAGGCTTTGTATCCTAGACTTTGGGGGTACATGGGAAGAGCACCTTCCGTTAGTAGAATTCGCATATAACAATAGCTTTCAGTCTAGTATTGGCATGGCACCTTTCGAAGCTCTTTATGGAAGGCCTTGTCGTTCGCCTACATGTTGGTGGGAATCTACCGATAAAATCCTACTTGGGCCCGATATGGTTAGGGAAACCTCGGAGAAGATTGAGTTGATTCGAAGGAGGATGAAAGCAGCACAAGATAGGCAAAAATCATATGCTGATAAGAGGAGGACAGATCTTGAGTTTGACATTGGGGACATGGTTTTTATCAAAGTATCTCCGTTACAGAATGTTGTTCGCTTTGGGTCCGTGGGGAAATTAGCACCAAGGTTTGTAGGGCCGTTTCCTGTAAAAAAAACAGGATTGGGAAGATGGCATATAGGGTGGAGTTGCCTGAGAAACTTAGTGGAGTACATGACGTATTCCATGTATCACATTTGAGGAAGTGTTTGCACAAGACCGCGGAGGTGGTAGAGCCGAGCTTGCTTAAAGAGGTGGAAATAGAGCGTGATGCAACAATTAGACGAGCTCCTACATGCATTCTTGGGTCGGAGATCAAAAAGTTGAGGAATCGAGAGGTCAGACTGGTTAAAGTGCAATGGGGAGATGATGAGAGCAACGCAACTTGGGAGATAGAAGAGAAGATGCGTTCGTTGTACCCTTTTCTTTTTGAGGGTATGTCTTTTAATTTCTCCTTTATCGCTTAGCTTATCTTATCTTATCTTTAGTATGTCCTCTCATTAGTATCTTTGACCTTTAGTTAGGATAATCCTATGGTTGAAACATGTGTTTGAGACATGTTATGTATGATGGATGCAAAATGGATGCAAGTGTTTGCTAGTGGTTGCTCGTGGATGCATATATACACACACTTTAGGCACTAGATCGGCTCAGTCACTACATATTGCATATTGCATATATATGGATGTATTTAGTAAAATGGATGAACGATGGTTGTATTATCATGTGGATGCTGCATTCAGATGATGGTTGTGCACGCATATAGAAGTATTATGTAGCATTAAGAATCTTTTGCATACATAATGGATGCATGGCACGATCATAGTTGCATTAAGGAGGTCAACTGAATCAGTGGACCGCCTGATTTTGCATTAGATACGGACATATACACACACTGTGCATTTAAACATGAAAGCATTAGAAGTCTGTAAGGACAATGGATGCCTGTGTATGATGGATGAGTAGATGGACGTTTGGATGGTAGGATATACATTCTTCCAGACTTGAAGATTTCGGGGACGAAATCCTAAAAGGAGGGGAGAATGTAACACCCCGAATTTTCTATTAACACTAAAGTTGCTAAAATCTTAATAAGTGTGTAAGAGGGGGGATGTATCTAATATGAATATAAAAGTGTGTAAGAGGGGGGATGTATCTAATATGAATATAAAAGTGTGTAAGAGAGGGGATGTATCTAATATGAATATAAAAGTGTGTAAGAGAGGGGATGTATCTAATATGAATATAATAATATTAATAAGTGTGTAAGAGAGGGGATGTATCTAATATGAATATAAAAATATTACTAAGTGTGTAAGAGAGGGGATGTATCTAATATGTATATAAAAACAATAATAAGTGTGTAAAAGGGGGGGGATGTATCTAATGTGTACATTGTAGAATATATATATATATATATATATATATATATATATATATATTGCTGAGTGTTTGCTGAGTCACTTCTGACTCATTGCTGAGTCAACAAGATAAACCCCATCTTGTCTGAACGGCTGCGGTTATTTCTAGGTTAAATCTAATGGCCTAAATGCATTCTAAAATCTATAAATAAGTGGGTAGACCCTAAACCTAAATCACTTGTAAAATTAGAGAAGCTACCGTCATGCTGCTGCCATGGAGTTCAGCGTAGCCGTCACAAACTAAGAAGAGGAAGCCTAATCATCTACAACTAAATCTACACAAATCAAATCAAAAGATCTCTCTTTCTCTAATTCTTTTCTTTTGTTGGTGAGTATGATGATTCTCACAAGACTATTACAAACTAATTTGACTCAGTTATGAATGGATCACAAGAAAGTGATGTGATTTGTAATTGTAAATTCTATATATTGTGGATCTCTTATTATGTTATTATGTTGTCGTATGATGTAAATTATATATGCTATGTCATGCTATGTTGTAAATTCTCTTATGCTATGTCGTGCTATGTTGAGAATCATGTCAAGCTATGTTATACTATCATACTATGCCATGTTATAAATCATGTTATATTATGTTGTAAAATCATGATGTTGTTGGAACATGCTTAAAGTTATGTTTTTTTTTTAATTTAAATGGATCTTGTTTATGGGAATTTGCCTATTAGGTTAGGTGTACCCATAAACTTGAAACTATAATTAAATAAAACTTGAATATGGGAATTTGCCTATTGAGTTAGGTGTACCCATATAAAACCATGTTGTTAAAAAATTAGATGATGTTGATTCACACATGTTCATATGTAAGTTTATGAAAATTGATTGAGATTATATTAGGTGAATTTTGAACAAGTTGACACCTTTAGGTCCATGACATGTATAATCTATGCAAGTTGGACATATGCAAGTTTCACCCCTTATTATGATTCATTTGGTCACATATACATGTTGTTATTATGATAATCTCTTTTATACTATGAGTTAGGCTATTCGAGTCTAACATATATTTTGCGAATAAACGTTCAAACGTGGGGTAGGGGTAATATTAGGAATTAATAAATTGGGTGCAATTTTGTAAGATTTTGCATACCATGAATGGATGTCCATAATTGAGTCAATTATGGACATTGTTAAAAATTGGAAGTAATTAATAATTCAAGTAGGGAATTATTAAAATTGGGGGAAAGTGGATTATTATTAATAATCAATGCTTAGGACACGAGGTTGGACCCGTTTGTGATATAAACCTGCCCGGACCCGCCCGGCAAATCCGGTAGTCACAAATGTCGGCCCAATGTGAGAGGTCCTAGGCCCAAACTAAAGCATAACAGTTGTAAAGACACGAGGTTAGACTCTTTTATGGTGTAAGACTGCCCGGACCCGCCCGGCAAATCCAGCTGCCATAAATGCCAGTCTAATGTGAGAGGTCTTTATGAGGTTATGGCCTTAATGAACTAAGAAATACTTAACCAGATAATCATGTAAGGTGGGACATGGGGGTTAAGTAGGTGCCTTGGGTGGCATGAGGAATCTGGTGGTTGCCTTTAGAGGCATTTGAAATACGATTAGACTTAACCAAACACACATGTAAATGAACATGACTAAGTGGGTTAAGTGGGATGGACTAATGGGGACAAGCTTAGGTGGAATGCTTGTGGTAAATAGTGGGGGCCCATTTCAACCAGTATCCCAAAACGTATCTTTGTGGGCTCGACCCAAGTCGAGGACGGGACACGCATACTGGGTTTGACTATAAGAGGCCAAAACAGGGAGCGGTGGCAACGCAAGTCCAACGGGTTTCATATGCGTGTGTGGACCCGGGCTGGTAGGTAAGACGTTGTTGCATCGTGTAGGTATAAGCCGTGCATGTCCGTTGTATCTGGTTGCCACTTTAGGGGAGTGATACACCCCACTGTGGGGCCAGCACGGGTATCTACGAGTTAGGGAGCCGATCGAATAATGGGAAGTAGGGTACACCTAGTGGAGATAGGGGCAGGCGGCACCTATGTAGTCAGCTAGGGGTACGTAAAGCCATTGGGAAAGTTTCTAAGTGAAGCTAAGTGGGATGAATCTTTAGGGTGACTGGTGTGGTGCAGTATAGTGTTTATCCTTTAGTATTTAGGAGCGCCTATAACGTTGCCTTTAGCGATTGTCTATGTCCTTAATCTGCTCTTCATAGACATTTTCTTGTTTTCCAGCTTATGCCTTAGTCCGGTTATTTTGGTAATAGTATTGTAGAATTATCATATTCACCAGACTTTATGTCTGACCCCCTCTTTTCCATCCTTTTTCTCCCTTCAGGTCCGCAGGTTGGGCCAAGTTCTAGTGGAGTCTAGTTGGATCGCTTATCTTCTGGAAAGCTTGGACTGCTGAAGTAAAGTCCAGCTTGTTATCTTTCTTTTTAATGGCTATTCATGTAATGGGATTATGTACTTGTTTTATCAAGATAGATATTGTACTTGACATTGAATATGGTGTTATGATGTAATCAAACATGTTTTGACTTCTGCTACAATGAAATAAAGTTTTTGAATTTCCAAGTACTATTTTATATCTGTCTTGTTGTAATTTTACTGTTCTATATTCACTTAAAACCTCCATGGAAGTTAATGCATTCCCTTTGTGAGTGACATTAATGGACGTGGGGTGTTACAAGAAGACCCCTGAAACAGTATATATACTATCCCATATATTTTCAAAACTTAATGTATTCAAATCTTTTTTATTACATTCACCTGAAACTGTATATATACATTCACCTTACCGGCAGCCTCAAATACTAGCCTCAATTTTTGAAACTGTATATGTTATCCTCAAAAACTGCACCACACTTCACTTACATTGGAAATCTAAATCAATAAGTTTTATAACATTTCAACTAAAAGACAAGTAGTAAAAAGTGTTTTTTATTAATGAACATATACATAAAATAAACTGATTGAAAAATATGGGCTTTCAGTTTAGCTCAATAACATACGTTACATACCTTATTGGTTTAATACTAATAAATGCTTCTATGTTTTATTTACTCATTCTATTTAATTTTGGATCTAGTTTCACCTTTCGTCGTTCCATTTAAAGGGGATTTCTAACCAAGTTACATGACAGCAGAATCAGTTTCAATCAGTATACAATTCAGTTTCTCGGTCCAGGCGCAGCTATGATTCATTTCATTACCCAAATACCACTTGCTACAGTTCATCATATTGGAATTTTAGTTTATTAATTTACCTTTTGATATTCTTATTGACAACGAGCTTAGTAACTGAATATACTTGGGTATATGTTTGTAATAACATGAAATATATTTGTGCAAACAGAATATACATGAGTAAAAATGGGTAGATATAGTTTTGTAATAAACTTGGGTATATGTTGGATTATAAGAAGTATCAAGGAAAAAACAGAGGAAAAGCATACCACAAAAGAGTGAATGCAACCAATATATATAGTGTAACGTGATAAACTATAATTAACTTGAGCAGAAGATGAGATTGGCAACAATATTTAGATTGTGTAATATAAGAAAATCAGAAAATCCAGTTGGTTAAAAAGAGAAGATACCTCATTCAAACATGGAAGTATACGCATGACTTCTGGTCCTCTACTGTCGATTCTTATATTAGATCCATCTCATCAGTAAACGTGGAAGTATACTCTATTTGTTGGTCCTCATGTCGATAATAGTCTCCATTCTGAAGCATATCTGAACTCCAATGCTAATTTGCTGACTACTGAAGTAAAAATAAACAAATATGCATTAGACTGATAGACTCAGGTGCCATATTCTCAAGTTAAAAATGCATCAGACTCAAAAGTCAGGAAACTGTGATGAACTACACATTGCATTAAAACTGAGATTGTTGGAACTAGAAGTGGCAACAATCCACAGCCCACACTATTTATACATACAATTTTTGTATGCACCTCTATAATGTCTACATACGATGCTAACAATATACACATACACTTTAAGTAATATTAATTATAATAACATCATATTTGAGACTCCATACATAGGGATAATTATAATAACATCATAACTGGCACTTAATATATATAATGTCAGGAAACTTGCACTAAATATATACTCAAAGTCAGGAAACTGGCATACTTAATTATAATAACATCATAACTGGCACTTAACATATACATTTACATATGACTAATCTTGCCACATTTCACAGTGCAGCACATACTATTCACCTATTTACGCAATATCCACACTTCACAGCTTAGCTTTGTTTATCCTCAAGTCTACATTTCAATTTCAATCAAAACTTGCGATCTGCAAACTACACACCCTTAAGCCTATATCTTTCACTAATGCTCGTGGAGCAGCAAATTATTATTCATTTCCTTCCACATGACATCAAAAAAGACAAATACAAATATTTATAGTTGCAGTATGATTCTGCAATACCCCATCCAGTACAATCAATGTTCAAAATGAAGTACATACAAATTCAATAAACTCAAATAATGGTAATTCAAAGGCATATTCAAGCATCACTAACTTTGTAGTTTGTACAACTATAGTCGGTCGATAATAACAATTTGCCTAAGGATATAACAAAATAGAAAACTAAAAAACTTATCTTGTCACTCACGTAGTCGAAGCCATTTAATTTCTGCAATCTGCACTGTCTCGAAATCAAATCGATGCCATGAACAATCGTTCCTTCAAGGGGAGCACCAGTGGCAGGCGCAACATCGACACTCAACCGATGATTGAGGAGATTTGATTGATGATTGAACAATGAAGATTATACTAGGGTTTTTTATTTGACTTCGTCTGGTATTTGGTATTGAAGAGTAAATCCATAGCTTTTCACTTTTTACTTCTACTGTGGCACAGTTGGGTCGGTGGGTCAGATATTGGGTAATGGATTGAGCTTAGTTTTATTCAGTTTTGGGCCAGCTCTAATAAATCATAAACTACATCGGTTAATGGTTAACCGACCGACAAAATTTTGGTTAACCGAACCGAAAATACTCAGTTAAGATGGTCGGTTAACTGATGTTTCAATAACACAATTCAAAATAAAATTAGGTTTACGGATAACTAAGTTTAATAACTAGACAAAAAACAAAAATTATATTATATTATATCAGTTGAAATTGACTTTAATTTCTCATCATTGCTAAATTAATTAAAAAATAAGAAACAACCTTCAAAATTAAAAAATTAGCATAAATTATTAATGTTTATTGTTAATTAGCATAAATTTATATGATCGTTGTAAAATTAACGTTGGTTAAAATGATTATTTTTCATATAGTGTAGTAATATTATTAATCATAAATTATTAATGTTTATTGTTAATTATAAATTATTGATATTGATTACTAGATATATATTATTTACTAATAACTGGAAAGTAAAAATAAGTTTGTTGGAATATTGATTAGATATAATAATTAATAATTAGAGATTATTTATTAATAATCATTAAGTATTATAATTTATAAATGATTAATATAATATTATTAATGATTGATTATTAAATATTAATAAATAATATAATATATTAATGATTAGTAATTAGTAATATAATATTATACTTAATAATAAGTAATATAAGATTAATGATTAATTATTGAATAATCAAAATTAATTTTATGGAAGTATTGTAATTATTAATTGTCAAAAATTAGCGTCTATTACAACGGGCATTTTGTGACCGTTGTAAAATAGACATCTATTACAACGGGCATTTTGTGACCGTTGTAAAATAGATAGCTATTACAACGGGCCTAAAAATGACCGTTGTAATAGCATTTATTACAACGGGCATTATATGCCCGTTATAGAAAGGGTGTTGTACAGGCATCTATTACAACGTTCCAGAAAATGACCGATGTCACAGCAGTCTATTACAACGGGCAACAAACGCCCGTTGTAAAATGGACGTTGTAATAGATCTGTTTTGTTGTAGTGAATCAGAGTAATCAGAGAAAAGCAAGCCCTATTTGTAACATGGCACAAATGGAAGCAGATAGTCAAAGCAACAACTCAAGAAATAACCAACCATGTTAAACTGATGAAATAGGTGATGATAACTAGTACCCTGATTCCAGGGTAACTAATGACATTACTAATAATCTCAACAATCTAAATATGGGTCCAAAAGAGTACATAGGAATGCATTCTATACATATGGGTAATGATGATAGTGTAAATATTACACACATTAGCTTTGGTAGCATAAAAGTGAAAAGGCAACTATATCTCAACAACTTAATGATGGTAACACAAATAAAAAAGAATTTACTCGGTGTTTCATGGTTTGCTAAAGACAATAGTGTGTATTTGAATTTCATCTCTATTACTGTTTAGTTAAAGACTTACTAACTAATGAAATCATCTTGCGGGGTAAAGCATACAAAGGACTGTACAAGTTTAATGTTGTCAATTTTACAAGTAGTGAAAAGAGGAGAAACAACTGTTACCTTTTTGAAATTAATGATAAAACTAGTGTGTTTGATCAGTGGCATGTAAAACTTACTCATCCCAGTGTTAATGTTGTCAAGAAAGTTTTATCTAACAATAAATTTTATTTGGAAATATGTTTAAACTTACTGCCAAATGGGAAAAAGACACAAAGTGCCTTTCTCAGATTGTTAAATACTTATAAACAACCTCTTGAATTAGTTGTTGCTGACCTATGGGGTCAAGCACCAATAAACTCTGATTATGGATTTAAATATTACATATCCTTTGTTGATTCCTACAACAAATATACTTGGATATATTTTATGAAAACCAAGTCTGAAACTAGTAGGGTGGTTATTTTACTCATCTAGCTGAGAAACAAACAAGTGAGTAGTTAATAATACTGCAAACTGATGGGGGCAATGAATTTAAACCTTTAAGTGATTTCTTTTATAATAAAGGCATTATTTACAGATCAAGTTGCCCATATATTCTAAACTGAATGGGTTGGTAGAGAGAAAATACAGATATATTGTTGAGAGTGGTATTACATTGTTAGCGTAAGATCTCAGTTAACCCTAAAGAGAGGATTAATAGAGTTTATTGCAATTCAAATGAATTTAAAATATTTTTCACAATAGAGATAACAGCAAAATAAGTACAGAGAAGAAACAACATAGAATTTACCCAGCTTCAACAAAACCATGCCTACGCAGCATTCCCCAATGTTTCTACTAGGAATTAAAACATTCTCTATGCTTATAGTCCTCTGTAAACTCGCGACACTTGCTTTCAACTACTCTAATACTATACTCAAAACCCTGCACTGATCTCAATCCCAGAGATTAGATTTTCCCTAACTTCAAAACCCTGTAGCTAGAAATCCCCAAACTACAATCCATGTAGTTTGTAACCTAGTTAGAGCTAGTGTTTGATATAAAATAACAGTATAAAAAAAACTAAAAACTTTAAAACCCTAATTTTAAATATAAGCTTAAGACACTAAAAAAACACGGTCGACAATATTTATTTTGTGACTTGCTAACTTTGGCTTCTTTTTAATCTTAAATGGATACTTTAGGGTTTCGCTTCCAAATCGCGACTTCTAAAAACTCTGATGAAGTTGATTCAGTGATGGCTTCGATTACGGTTTCTTCCCTGTCAAACGAATTGGATTTTGCAGATGATCGAAATAATGAAATTGTGAATTCTCTGATTTTTTTATTTCTATATTACTTGATTGAATTGCTCGGTTTCAATGATCATATCAATGATGAATATGGTGTATTTATAGAGTTTTGAAAACCTTGGATTTCGCTGATTTCTGGATTCTTCTCACGACTTGAATTGTTCATACTTGTGAGAATTTGTCGGTTTGTTATTTCAGAGATTTTGAACTTGCTGAAAATAAATAATTTTGTACATGTTCATTTCTAGAAGGTTTTAATTTGGTCTTTCTGAAAAAAAGAAATTGCAATTTGATGATTTCTGGAAAGTTTTGATTTTTTAGATTTTAAGGTAATTTTGAATATGACTAGT
Source organism: Allium sativum (assembly GCA_030737875.1). Taxonomy (NCBI): domain Eukaryota; kingdom Viridiplantae; phylum Streptophyta; class Magnoliopsida; order Asparagales; family Amaryllidaceae; genus Allium; species Allium sativum. The sequence continues at coordinate 485,750,726 of CM060912.1, read as the reverse complement.
TCAAATGCTTCTGTAATTTTGAATAATTCTTTACTATACTGCTCTTGATCGGCCACTTGATTTTAAACAATTGTTTCATTACGCCATAGATGACCTACTGTAACGAAAATCCAAGGTGTTGCTAGCTATAATGTTACTATAGCTATGCTGATTTTTGTCTTTTGCAACGCACGCTTCAATCTGTTAGTATATATATCGAATTGTATTGCAGTAACTATTGATATATACTCTAAAAAAAATACACCTCGAAGATCCACATCATTAGTTAAAACAAAATCTCAACCATTCACCGAATGTCTGTTGCGCTTCCTCTGTTTCCCGCTAAAATTTTCATTAACTCGCTTCCTTTTCATTTCGTTCTCCCCTAAATCGCCAATTCGAGTTCCATATCAATTTGGGAATTTCAGTTTCTAGATCAATTCAGTTTGAATATCAAGTAAATTTTTAGATTTCAGCTCGAAAGGATTTCAAAATCTATTTCGTGATTTTGATGTTTAGGGAATTACGCAATGGTGGATTTCTCTCTATTTTTGAGGTACATATCTTCTCTTTACTGTTATTTTTTCTCTAGCTGCCGAATCTAGCCTTAAGACCATCTTTTTCCTTCTAATTTGAGAAATTCGAGCAAAGTCCCTAACAAAATAATGAATTTGCTCTATATGGAAATTCCGTAGTTGAAACTTCCACAGTTAGGATTTTCAACAAAGGGGGAATCACATGTATGAATTCGCTAATTCAATACCTTCGATCATTATTTCGATTCTATCTACACATAAATTTCATATCAAATCTTGATGTGTTGTTCCTTAGAAAAAATGGCAGCACCAGGGAGGTCGATGCTTTATTCATTGCTATTTATTGTAAATTTGTCATCGATGGAAATGTATAGAGGAAAGCCGGCGTCTTCTGAGTTACTTACTATCGTTGGTGGATTTATTAGCTCTCTTCTATTTGTGCTTCAATTGCTTCAGTTCGTCAATTCAGTTTTTGCACTCCTACTATCAGGGTTTTTAAGGAATTTATAACCTGGAATGAAGGAAGAGAGCGGGTGCCATAAAAAGATGAGAAACATCTTCATTTCTAAGGGATTTCCTTATGATAATTGAGGTTTTGTTTTTGTTTGTGCTGACTTGATGTGAAAATACTAGAGAGGAGATGACATAGTCTAAGTGTTCATGAATGGTAACAAGAGGTGGCAAGAAGGATGGTGCTACATTATCAAAAAGTGGTTGGATGTGGACATAAGCATGCTGATCTGCTTTTAGGGAGAAAAGGGGTAAGTCAACAGTTATTATGATTGGTTGAGAGGTAGTGGAGAGGGTAGATTTGATATTGGTTGAACCAATTGGAGGGGTATAGCATTAGGAAGTGGGGTAGAGAGGGGGTGGAAGCAGTATGATCAGAGTGGATGGTTTGAGGTGGAACTGGGTTTTTAGAAAAAAGGAGGGTGGGGTTGCCTGATCACTTGAAATGACAGGATCAGACTAGAGAGACAAGTGGCAATCAGAGAGAAAATATAGTTAAGGCATTTCATTTTGCATTATAGATATGGGAGAGTTGGAGTTAATTTAATCAAGTTGTTAATGATCAACAAAAGAAACTTGTTGCGATGATGGTGTATACGGGTTATGATTGGGACGGTTAAAGGATATGCACAAGCTCTCATGCACGTGCACAATTAGGCTCATCAAATCTGAATTGTCCTGAGTTAAGTCCAAAATTGGTTGAGTTTCATTTGTAAGCTTTTCAGAAGAAGTTGCAATCTCTTTTGCAGAAGTAGTAGAAAACATGGTATCATCTGCATACGAATCCTTTTGCACCACCACTTTACATTGTTGCTTTGGATCTGCATATTGCTGAGTTACTTACTATCGTTGGTGGATTTATTATCATAATTTACTATCGTTGATGTTACTAAAAAACACTTACTCAACCACTATTGTTGGATCTAGATTAACCCTAGAGGGGGGGGGGGGGTGAATAGGGTTTATCACAGTTTTAAACTGAATTGAAAAATTGACAGGATATTAAAATAAAAACAGATCACAGAATGCAGCCGAAATAAAAGTGCAGAAAATAAATCACACACAGATATACCCAGCTTCGGCAAAACCCTGCCTACTGCTGCATTCCTAAGGTTTCTACTAGATGATAGAACAGATCCCGCATACAAGACCTTGTACACTCGCGACTCTCGCTCCTATTCTAACTCTACGCTCAAAACCCTAGACTGATCGATATCCCCTCAATCAGATTTCCCCGAATTACAACCCCATAATCCGTAATCCAGATTTTACAGACTCTGAAACTGACAGTCAAAACCGTGACTGATTCCCCCTAGAGATTACAGACTCTAGAACTGCTGGACGGTTTACAGAACAATTTAAAACAATACAAAATAAAATAAAGCTAAACCCTAGATTAAAATAAATTTAAATTCCCCTTTAAACATTTGAACTAGACTAAGCTTAGTCAAGAGGAAATAGGCCGGCGCACTCTCTTTTCATTTAGCTATTCTTCTCTTGTTCTCTGAAAAAACAGAAAATGGCGGCGGCTCTCCAAATTGAACTAGGGTTTATGAAATCCACCCAAATCCGAGTCGATTTGCTTGATGAAAGGTTTAATCTCTGTAGCTCGAATAGCTTTGTGGCTTCCTCGAATGATTTGGTGAAATTCTCGATCGAAAACTTTGTGAGTATTCTCTGATTTGAATATTCCTCTTCGAATTCTCGGTTTGTGTTTTTTGATTTGAAACGTTGGGTTTGTTTTCGATAGCTTGCCTGTGATGTAAAAGGTGTATAATATAGGATTATAAAAATCCTTTAATTCCTCTGATTTCACATATATGGCCGATCTGATTTGTGTGCTCTCCCTTTTTGAATCTCGGCTTGAATGTTTGTGGTCCCTTGCTTTTTTTTGATTTGCTGTTTATGCTCCATGGCCTTGATTGAATCGGCCCTTGAAAATTTTCTGGAAACCTTTTTTTTTTTTTTTGAATTGTTGCCTTAAAAAAATCGGCCTTGATTTGAAATATGTATTTGTTTCCTTGTTTAAAAAAAAACGTGAATGTTGCCATTGATTTGTTTCCTGGAATACCACTCAAGATTGCTCGAACTTTCCCCTTTTTGGCAGTCACGGCTTTGAATGATTTTGCCCCTTTTGTTGATTCTTGATAAAAAGGCTCTCTTTTAGACACCGTTGATTTTCTTTTGCGTGATATAAATGCTTTGTCTATTCGAAAGGATTATTTCTGTATAAAGACTTTCTTGAAATCACATAATTACCGAGTTGGAAAATTTCCAGAACTGAAAACAATTTTCTCCTTAGCTTGACTAAAAAACTGGAAATAAATCTTTCCTCTTTTGCTGTCTTGATTGAATCACTGAAAATGCAGTCTGCATACTTGAATTATTGCCATGTAAATGAATTTCTTCTGGTCCCTCTAGTTGTCTCGGTTTGAATTTGCTTTAAAGAATGCCGAGAATACTCTTGCCAAAAACTGGAAATTTAGAGACTTTCTAGAAATGAATTTCTTGCTTTTAGTAAGTCTGTGAATGTTCATTTTCTCTCCCTTGAATAAACTTGCTGAAAATGATTTTCTGGTTTCTTTGCTGTTCCATATTGAACTGTCTTGCTGATGCACTTTTTGAACTTGACATGCTCAAGCCTCTTATGTCCATGCTGCTATGAACATTTTACTTGCATTCTTTGTTGAGCTTTTTTTTCAATACTTGCTTGCGCACTTTTGCCATGCTGTTTGTTCACTTGAACAATTTTGTAGTTGCTGCCCATTTCTGAAGGGCGCTTGCACATCCTCACTTGAAATGTTGCTATGTCATATTAAACTTAGCTCGACCATGCTACGTGCACTGTTGCATCACTGTATATCATTTGTTATCTTGACATTTGTGATAGTTTACTTGCTGTAACTCCACTTTATGCTGCTTGCATGATATACACACTATCCACTACATTTCTGAGTGTATGTCCACTCTTGCTTCACCATTGCTTGTGCATGCTCATGTGTTTGACCTGCCTTGTATACTTGCACACCAGAAACTTGATAAGCTGAATTTAAGTTGCATGTTGCACCAAGCTTGATCCTGACACCATTCTGAAACTGCCCTTGTGCTGTTTTGACTGAACCTGTGTTATTGCTTGTGACATTACCTCGACAACATATGCTTGTCCCCTTTTCATAACTTGAATTTGGCTTTGCCACCATGCTAGCCTGTGCACCACTCTTTGCTGTATGAACTTGTTGTTTTGATTTTGATTGACTTGCTCATGTGACTTTTTGAATTTTTTGCTCCATTTCTATGTTGCACTGTCCCTTGCTTGTGCACTGAGTCGAGCAGGTCCACGTGGCTACTCCTCAGTTGCATACTGATTGGCGTGGCAGTGCACACGTGTATATCTATACACCTGTGTATATGCAGCCATCAGACAAATTTTCCTGTCCCTGCACTGTATATACATACTGTCTACCTTGTGATATTTACAGTGTATCATTGTGAATATCACAAGTTGTCTAGACACAGATTGATGGTTTTAAAAATCAGATCAAGTCGTGAAAAAGGATGAGAAACACACCAGAAAACTGAGGCAAATAGAATTTTAAAAATAAAATTTATATTTGCATGTGTTCAGATTTATTTCTATTGCAGTATACTGTGTGTGTGTGTGTTTCATGTGACAGGTATGAAGACTGGACTGTCTGAAGGATGCTGTGAAGACTGGAGCTTGAAGACGTAAGATGAAAACAACAAGACAGTGTTGATTGTGTATATGAGAGTGAATGTATATGTATATATGTAACTGAGTATGAGAGGAGCAGTGTACTGTAAATGAAAAGTATATGCAATGTGATGTATTACTGAGATAAACAAATAGCGGAGTTATCAAATTGTACTGTTTAAATATTGAAATAAAATATTATATTCAAATAAGATACTGTGTTAATATTTGAATTTCTGTACAGTCGTATTTTATTTAAATATAAATATTATATTCCAGACTGTAATGTATAATAACAGTACAGTATCAAACACATTAAAAATAAATATTTATTTGGTTGTTATCATCAAACAAAAATCATATAATTGTGTATACAACACCGTTATATACAACAATCTCCCCCTTTTGATGATGACAAACAAATAAAAGATTTTGTATACAATAACTGTGTTTGACAATGAAAAACGAACTCCCCCTATTTATTAGCTCCCCCTACAAAAGCTCCCCCTATAACTGTGCTTGAGTGAAGAAACATGAATTTTGAATGAATTTTTAAAATTAAAAATATTTATAAAATATTTACTCATAAATCAAAATCTCTATCCATTCTCCCCCTTTTGTTATCATCAAAAGGATACAGAATTTAAAATATAGATGAAAAATGAATAACAAATACTATATCAACTTAAGAGGAAGAACAGTCATCATAAATCTCAATCAGTCAAACAAAAATCATAATAAACTAAGAACTGGTGGCATATCTCACATTGTAGAGAATGACGGATTTACGATGAATTTTATATAAAACGGGGAGACTAAAAAAAATGTATTCCAATTATTTTTCAAAAAAAAATGAGGTTCAAAAACAGAGATGGAATTTGGACTATAATTAATAATTCAATTAAAGTGACAAGATCGAATAACCTCAAATCCCAATCGCTATCAATCAATAAAACATAATACTTCATAAGATATTAACACACTTCACAGATTAGAACATGGATTGATAGGCTGGTTTTTATAAATACCAAGGAGAATTTCACATTAATTTATTTTATCCAAATTATTTTCTTTTCCTTTTTTTTAAAATTTAAGAGCACACTGACCACGCATAACCAGATCTTGGATTTTTAAATGAGATCAGTTGTAGCTTAAATATAAGTAATCTCATAACCATGCATAACCAGAGCTTGGATTTTTAAATGAGGTTAGAGAAATACTTATGAATATTATATTGTTATATTTTTCTGTTTCAAAAATGAAAAACTCCTTGATATATAAAACCAATATGGATGATAGAAAATGTGGTAAGTACAGAGATGGACTGTGAAATAAATTTCTAAATTAATTATATTATGAAATATGCTTGACTGTACCGGGATTATTGAAAATTCACTTATCACTAATTCTGAATAATAATAACATGGCCACAATTTCATCACAAATATTTTCACTGTTTATTCACGATGATTTTTTTCAAAAAAATATCAAACTCTCCACATTAATATAGAATTATCATGGATGGCAGAAAGATGATAGGTAATGAAGATGGTCGTGAAATAATTGCCAGTTCAAAGATATTATAATAAGTGTTCATCCATCATGAAAAAACTAAATACAATCTCCTCTTGTTGTGAAATATACTGCAGTCACAATTCATCACAATTTCAAATTCTGATATATTTTGATGAATTATAAATACTGAACAATTTGGATATTGATTTCAATTTTTGGATGAATAAAAAATAAATAATTTTAAAATTGAAAATCAAATACAAGAGGAATATGCTGATCTATACACGACAAGAGGGAAAAAAATGTGTACAAGACAAAAAGAGTGTGTGGATTTATACATGGTGAAGATTTGAATCTAAGTACAGATGGGTGAGACAAATATAAGGCGCTTCTGATACCACTTGGTGTCTCTATTTACGAGGAATGGTAACAAGACATTTGAGACAAACAAGTATACCACAGACAAAAGAATCTTAAATACAAAGCCCAGGCAGATCAAATTAATTTCATGTATCAGAGCATGGTATGTATTTGATACCAAAACAAGCAGTCATCAAAAAAATATTTTCAAGTCAATTTCTTCTAACCAGAGCAACATGATTTCAGAATAAACATTTTTCAAAACAGTATCAGAGCAGCACACAGTTGGTTTCAAAGCACACTTGTGAAGACATTTCTGATGGTCACAGAAGATGGTTCATGATCCAAGATTAAAAATACCATTTATTTTAAATCATTTGATGAATATGAAATAATCTAGATTCAATGAATCGATCACACCAAATTATTAATATCAGATTCAAGATATGTGTGTGATTCAATAAATCAATAATTTCAAATGATTTTAAACAAATAAATATTTAAATCAATTAATCATGAAATATCAATGATTTCCAAAGACCATTTTCAAAAAAGAACTTTTCAAGAGTTTCTCAAAAATTATTTCTTACAAGCCCAATAGAAATGTCAGATCATTTATATCAAATTTGAGAGGTATTCATGATACCAGAAATTAAAAAATAATTTATTTGAAATCACTTGAATCAATGTCAAGTTTGAGATATAATGAATCATTCACACAAGATCGATAATTTCAAATTTAAGAGGTATGTGAGATTCAAAATATCAAGAATTTCAGATGATTTCAAACAAATAGATTTCAACCATAAAATGATCATGGATATAAGATGATTTTCTAGATGTATCACCGTAATTCAAGACAATTCAAAATATCCAAGCCAATCTGAAAAATAATGAAATTATCACAACTGATAAATATTGGTGTGCTGTAATATTTCAAGCTTTTCTAAAATGAATTAGAAGAAACTCAAAACAGCAGTGGTGTGTGAAACTTCATCAAATTTTCAGATCTTCAAAAATTTAGAATTCAAATTAATTAACAGTGTTCAAGATATGACATGAATACAACAACACCGTTATGAATTCAGAATTAGGAAAATAAACTTCAAAACAATTGCAGATATTTACACAAATAAATTCAAGATCTGGAAATGATTACAAACACGAGAGTTTTCTACAAATAAAATGAATTTCCAGACAAATATGAGTTTTGCAATTGGAAGTTAATGGAGCACAGAATAAACAAAGATATGGCAGTGACAAATCAAATAAAGACAAATAGAAGAAAATAAAATAGAAAGGGGTAGAAGAAGCAGGAATAAACAATAAAAAAATATTTACAAGGTTGAGATCAGAAATCATACCTGATTCACAGAAAACGTTGTGGATCTCTAACTCGACAGACTTTGCTAAGGAACAGTAGATGATTCAATGATGTGAAGCAGTTTGAATCAGTTTCTCTTTTCAGCACAGTTGTTCCTCAGCCTCCTTTGGTACCTATCGATTGAGATGATCAAGTGGTCGAACAAAATTAGTAAAACCACTCACAGTTGTATTCATTTGTTTTGGTACCCAAACTCGTTTATATAACAAACCATTCGAATCTACCTTTGTACCTTTCGGGACCCAAATCTGTTTGAATTTAGTCGAAGCCGTTTTACTTTTATTTGGGGTCCAAGATTGTTTAAATGATTTGTTATCAATCAAAATCACATCACGTTTTTGATTTAAGAATCCTTTGAGAATGTTAGAGTTCAAATTTTCAAAACAAACATTTCCAAAATGATTTGAGGGATTTTTAAAACCAATTGAATTCCGTTTTTCAAACTCATTTGTTTTTCCAAGAACATCATTTTTTCCGAAGCCAAGACCCGATTTATTTCCAATAGAAACTTGGTTTTGTAACAACATATTCAATGATTTTCCCCATTAGAAAATTTATTCAAAGTGGATTCTAATCGTTGAATTTTGGATTTTAGATCGCCATTTTCTTTTAATAAATTTGAGCAATTATTTATAGCGATCATCTGTTCAGCATTGGTCTGTTTTAAAACCAGATTCTCATTTTCAAGCAATCTAATTTTGGCTTGAGATTCCGAGATTTCAAATTCAAATCGTTTTTGTTTTTCAGACTCAAAAATCTTGGATTTTTCAATCTCATTTTCAAGTTCTTTCAAAATCAAATCACTTCTCACCAAATTTTCATTTTCAGCAATCTCAAATTTGGAACTTATATCAGTCTTAAAAACTTCAAATTCCTTTTGTAGAAGATTGTTCAAATTTGATAACTCGATCTTGTTTTCTTTTAAGATCAGAATTTCCTTTTCAAACTTTTGAATATTTTTATTGAGATGAACAAGATTGGTTTTCAATTTTAAACAATTTTTGCAATTAGAATTTGAAGAATTCTTAACGTTTTTGAGTTTTGATTCCAAAACATTATTTTTGCAGATCAACTCAAGCTTCTCAGATTTCAGAAGTTTATTTTTAGATTTTAACTTCTCAACAGATTCAGTTAAACCATTTAAACGGTGAATCAAAGAAATATTTCCTGTTGAGTCTCCATCTGGATTTCCATCTGTACAACCTGTCAAGCACAAATCTGAAGCCGAGTTATCTTTCTGGGATTTTGAGCATTTGTCAATTTTTCCATATAGCGCGTTGAGAGTCTGCCAGATTTCCTGCGCAGTCAAACAATGGGAAATAAGGCTATATTGAATATCATCAATATAAGAATATAAAATATGAGTAGCATGTAAATTAAATTCAATATCAACCCTACTTACAATATCATACCCATTTTTAATACTATTCCAACATTTAATATCAACAGATTTTAAATAAGATTTCATTTCTGATTTCCAATTTAAAAAATCTGTACCATTGAAAATAGATGGAATATGACTGGACTGACTCTCTATGGACTGACAACTAGGATTCACCATTTCTCTAGAGTTAACCGAATACCTGCTCTGATACCAAATGTTGGATCTAGATTAACCCTAGAGGGGGGGGGGGTGAATAGGGTTTATCACAGTTTTAAACTGAATTGAAAAATTGACAGGATATTAAAATAAAAACAGATCACAGAATGCAGCCGAAATAAAAGTGCAGAAAATAAATCACACACAGATATACCCAGCTTCGGCAAAACCCTGCCTACTGCTGCATTCCTAAGGTTTCTACTAGATGATAGAACAGATCCCGCATACAAGACCTTGTACACTCGCGACTCTCGCTCCTATTCTAACTCTACGCTCAAAACCCTAGACTGATCGATATCCCCTCAATCAGATTTCCCCGAATTACAACCCCATAATCCGTAATCCAGATTTTACAGACTTTGAAACTGACAGTCAACACCGTGACTGATTCCCCCTAGAGATTACAGACTCTAGAACTGCTGGACGGTTTACAGAACAATTTAAAACAATACAAAATAAAATAAAGCTAAACCCTAGATTAAAATAAATTTAAATTCCCCTTTAAACATTTGAACTAGACTAAGCTTAGTCAAGAGGAAATAGGCCGGCCCACTCTCTTTTCATTTAGCCATTCTTCTCTTGTTCTCTGAAAAAACAGAAAATGGCGGCGGCTCTCCAAATTGAACTAGGGTTTATCAAATCCACCCAAATCCGAGTCGATTTGCTTGATGAAAGGTTTAATCTCTGTAGCTCGAATAGCTTTGTGGCTTCCTCGAATGATTTAGTGAAATTCTCGATCGAAAACTTTGTGAGTATTCTCTGATTTGAATATTCCTCTTCGAATTCTCGGTTTGTGTTTTTTGATTTGAAACGTTGGGTTTGTTTTCGATAGCTTGCCTGTGATGTAAAAGGTGTATAATATAGGATTATAAAAATCCTTTAATTCCTCTGATTTCACATATATGGCCGATCTGATTTGTGTGCTCTCCCTTTTTGAATCTCGGCTTGAATGTTTGTGGTCCCTTGCTTTTTTTTGATTTGCTGTTTATGCTCCATGGCCTTGATTGAATCGGCCCTTGAAAATTTTCTGGAAACCTTTTTTTTTTTTTTTGAATTGTTGCCTTAAAAAAATCGGCCTTGATTTGAAATATGTATTTGTTGCCTTGTTTAAAAAAAAAACGTGAGTGTTGCCATTGATTTGTTTCCTGGAATACCACTCAAGATTGCTCGAACTTTCCCCTTTTTGGCAGTCACGGCTTTGAATGATTTTGCCCCTTTTGTCGATTCTTGATAAAAAGGCTCTCTTTTAGACACCGTTGATTTTCTTTTGCGTGATATAAATGCTTTGTCTATTCGAAAGGATTATTTCTGTATAAAGACTTTCTTGAAATCACATAATTACTGAGTTGGAAAATTTCCAAAACTGAAAACAATTTTCTCCTTAGCTTGACTAAAAAACTGGAAATAAATCTTTCCTCTTTTGCTGTCTTGATTGAATCACTGAAAATGCAGTCTGCATACTTGAATTATTGCCATGTAAATGAATTTCTTCTGGTCCCTCTAGTTGTCTCGGTTTGAATTTGCTTTAAAGAATGCCGAGAATACTCTTGCCAAAAACTGGAAATTTAGAGACTTTCTAGAAATGAATTTCTTGCTTTTAGTAAGTCTGTGAATGTTCATTTTCTCTCCCTTGAATAAACTTGCTGAAAATGATTTTCTGGTTTCTTTGCTGTTCCATATTGAACTGTCTTGCTGATGCACTTTTTGAACTTGACATGCTCAAGCCTCTTATGTCCATGTTGCTATGAACATTTTACTTGCATTCTTTGTTGAGCTTTTTTTTTCAATACTTGCTTGCGCACTTTTGCCATGCTGTTTGTTCACTTGAACAATTTTGTAGTTGCTGCCCATTTCTGAAGGGCGCTTGCACATCCTCACTTGAAATGTTGCTATGTCATATTAAACTTAGCTCGACCATGCTACGTGCACTGTTGCATCACTGTATATCATTTGTTATCTTGACATTTGTGATAGTTTACTTGCTGTAACTCCACTTTATGCTGCTTGCATGATATACACACTATCCACTACATTTCTGAGTGTATGTCCACTCTTGCTTCACCATTGCTTGTGCATGCTCATGTGTTTGACCTGCCTTGTATACTTGCACACCAGAAACTTGATAAGCTGAATTTAAGTTGCATGTTGCACCAAGCTTGATCCTGACACCATTCTGAAACTGCCCTTGTGCTGTTTTGACTGAACCTGTGTTATTGCTTGTGACATTACCTCGACAACATATGCTTGTCCCCTTTTCATAACTTGAATTTGGCTTTGCCACCATGCTAGCCTGTGCACCACTCTTTGCTGTATGAACTTGTTGTTTTGATTTTGATTGACTTGCTCATTTGACTTTTTGAATTTTTGGCTCCATGTCTATGTTGCACTGTCCCTTGCTTGTGCACTGAGTCGAGCAGGTCCATGTGGCTACTCCTCAGTTGCATACTGATTGGCGTGGCAGTGCACACGTGTATATCTATACACCTGTGTATATGCAGCCATCAGACAAATTTTCCTGTCCCTGCACTGTATATACATACTGTCTACCTTGTGATATTTACAGTGTATCATTGTGAATATCACAAGTTGTCTAGACACAGATTGATGGTTTTAAAAATCAGATCAAGTCGTGAAAAAGGATGAGAAACACACCAGAAAACTGAGGCAAATAGAATTTTAAAAATAAAATTTATATTTGCATGTGTTCAGATTTATTTCTATTGCAGTATACTGTGTGTGTGTGTGTTTCATGTGACAGGTATGAAGACTGGACTGTCTGAAGGATGCTGTGAAGACTGGAGCTTGAAGACGGAAGATGAAAACAACAAGACAGTGTTGATTGTGTATATGAGAGTAAATGTATATGTATATATGTAACTGAGTATGAGAGGAGCTGTGTACTGTAAATGAAAAGTATATGCAATGTGATGTATTACTGAGATAAACAAATAGCGGAGTTATCAAATTGTACTGTTTAAATATTGAAATAAAATATTATATTCAAATAAAATACTGTGTTAATATTTGAATTTCTGTACAGTCGTATTTTATTTAAATATAAATATTATATTCCAGACTGTAATGTATAATAACAGTACAGTATCAAACACATTAAAAATAAATATTTATTTGGTTGTTATCATCAAACAAAAATCATATAATTGTGTATACAACACCGTTATATACAATAACTATAAGTAGGTCTGCTCATTACTTGTTATGTTTACAACATCTTTTCTTTATTTAGCACATTGTACAAAATAGGCTTAACTTTGGTTCAACCTTTGAATATTTTTTCAGGTGATACTGCTATGCTACGGGGAGTCAAATACTACAATGATTTTCTCATGGAAGCAGGGCCCAACTACAGGTGGTCTTAATATTAGTATTGTCTTTTGTTTGATGCTAATTTGAGGTTTATAGGGACTAACTTCTGCTTGACTATGCACAGCCTTTTATTTAAGTCTATTCTCGCTCATGCTTTGTTAGTAAGTTTTGTTGGAGGGGAACTTGTTAGAAATAATGTTTTGGATCAACTAACAAATTTCAGCCAGGTATATGAAGTTATTTTTATTTCCTTTGTCTCCATAATATAGATTACTAGTATTGGTTTACCAGCTTTTGTCTAAGCTGCAAAAATTAGCTTATCTTTCCACTGTTCCTACTACAAGGCTGTTTGATGGAATCTTACTCACCAAAATTTGACATAATTGATGACAAGGTTTGTATTATAAATTTCATTTATTAGTAAACAGTCGATTCATGTAACATCATTGAGTGCACTGCTGTTGTAATTCAGCAACGGTCAAAAAGGTGGATCAGTTGATAAATTTCATCCTCTTACATAGGTGCACTGCTATTGTTAGTCTGAAAATGCAGCAGTAAATCATTGAGTGCACTCCCCACGTGTAAATTGTTTTTAAACCTTTTACTAGCTATGAGTGTTCCTTATATATATTTGAATACACTGTGTTATTGATTGCCAATGATGTTATTGAATATTGACTATTGATTTCTAACTGCAGGTTTGCAGCTGCATTACATCATCAATAGATGAACAACTGGGTCATGAATGTTGTGCCAATAAGTGGACCAAACACATTACCTGTAATATATAACCGTGGATTGCTAGGAGTAGCCATGATTGGTACTTTTTTGTGACTTTATTCGGCTCTTATCTGAAATGTTTTGTTTGTTTGTTCATTAGTTCATTAGTTCCAGAGTACACTGCGGTGAATACACGGGAATGGGAACAAATGACCAATGGGGCGCTGCTGGTGCAGATTGGACTGAAGCTCCAATTCCTCCTCCTGTAGCTACCTATGCTGACCGGGAGGCTGTTCAATCTCAAGGGAAGATTGTGTATGTACTAGTGTGGTGGATGTGAACCTCGTTTTGGATGCACGTATAGGTCTTTTGAGCGCTAATAAGGAGTTGCAGAATGTTTGGACCGGAAGACAATGCAAGTCATCCTTGGTCCAACATCGAAGGTATATGAGTGAATTAAGTGACAGTGTAGTGAGGAATGTATGTAAATATGAATGACTATGAATATCGGTGAATGTACAATAGTGGAACCATAAAATTTGTACTATTTGAAATGTTGAAATAAAATATTTATTTGAATAAAATACTATGTTTGAATATCCAATTGTGTCAATAGTACATTATTTAATAAATATCATTATATTCAACAACATATTGCAAAATGTGATGTAATGGTTCCATAGCTATGATATAATGTTGCAGTATGTGATGTTAAATGTTGTCATACCGATGATATAGTGTTTCCATTGGATGGTAAAAGTGTTGTCTTATATTAGTGAATGTGGGTCCCACAACACGATTCGATAACGGTTGGCTACAGATTTTAGTGGGCCTCACATTTTAGTAAATTTAGTACCTTTGGCAACACCTGTACGTGTTGCCTCATGGTTGCAAAGATGTTCCCTTTGACTATAAGGTAGCACGACAAAATGCTACACCGAGAAAGCGTTGCAATAGATCATTTTTGGCCTATAGCAACATTTTTTGGCACTTCCTGCATCACTTCTCTGGTGTTGCAGTATGCAATCTATGACGTAGTGTTTGCTTCCCGTATCTTGTATCCTTGTATATGCATGTTGACTGGCTCCCCTGTTTGCGGCTCCACTCTTTGCTACATTTTCACTTTACACTGCTACATTGTTTTACTGCATCTGCTGCCAGTTTGTACATTTTCTCCACTTTCAAGTTCTAATTCTCCGTCTTTGCATGTGTGTTGTTGATGCCAGCCTGAATACTTTTGAATTGTTGAATGGCCCTTATGTCTCATACTTTAACTATTGATGTAAGACCATTTGTGTCTTGCGTCATCTTTTAGGAATATATCCTATTTAGTACTCCATTTGTATTTTTGGTTCCTATATCCATGGGCTTGTGTTGACATATGCTAGCACTTTTGCCTTGAGTTTGGTTGTTTGTCACTTTATTTACACAACCTTGTGCATTCTATCTAGGATTTTATGTCTTTATCCTTTGTTGTCTTGTGCATGCTATTTGAAAGTGTCTAACCTTATTTCTATACATGTTTGTTCATCTTGGTTTCTTGGCATTTTCCACTGCACATATTTGTGTATTTCTTGCTTAAGCCTGAACCTGAAATATTTAGTGTTTGCTACTGCCATGTTATGTCTGCTTAGGTAACCAATCCTGAGCTGCTTGCTTCATTATGTTGTTTTTAGTGTTTTAAAAATATATGCTATTTTGCAATCTTGGTCATGTCTATAACTTTGGGCCTGAGCTGTTTGGTGCATTGCTCATGGTCTGTTGTGATTTTGGCTTTTTGTGCTTTGTATTGTTGCCTGCTGAGTCATGTGCCTAAAGCTCTTGCTATTCATTGTAGTTGCATTACTTTGTTGGACCTCGATATGCAATATTAGTTGCCTGTCCTGTGCTATGACCTGATCATGTTGGTCTTGAGTTGCTTGGTGTAGCCTTGTTCATTGTGTTTGCATGTCTTCTGTTATGCATTCACTGGCCACTTTTTCATCTCTTACTTTGTTGTTGTGCATTTGTTGTTTGAGCATGACCTGAAATTTCTTGTGACTCGAAGTTGCCTTTGTACATGCTGCCCGGTTTTATACATGTTCACCTGAAAATTACTATATAAATGTGCGTATATGTTCTCCATTTCAATCGGAAGACCAGTTATATGCTGTGTCAAGGCTGGCCAAGATATTAGCAGACCACATAAGTGAGTCGAGGCTGACCTTGATCAGCAGACCGCTATAGCTATATTAAGGCTGATCTGCGAGCACCGGTGTTCAATCTACCTTTTGTTATTTATAGTGAATCACTGTGAATATCAGAAGTAGTCTAGACTCAAATAAATAAATATATATCTGACTAAATCTAATAAAATGATGAGAAACACACCAAAATTCTGAGGCAAATAAAAAATAAATTTACATTCATCTACAGTTGAATCTATTTTTGTTCCATTTTACTATGTGTGTTTCTGTGACAGGTATTCAGGTAACTGGATTGAATATTGAGAAAATTGAAGATTCAGTGTGTTAGTGTATATAAAATTGTATATGTAAATGAGTGAACTGAGTAATGTAGTGACTAATGTTTGTATAATGAATTGTACAATAATGGAGTTAGAAAATTTGTACTCTTTCAAATATTGAAATAAACTATTTAATTAAATAAAAATACTGTTTGAATATTCAATTCTATGCAATAACATTTTATTCAATCTAGATTTGTATTTCTATATGAGATGTAATATGGAATAGAACAGTTGCAAACACATTTATATAATAGTATATATGTTCTTTATCATCAAACAAAATCACATTGTTATACTCAACAATCTCCCCCTTTTAATGATGACAAACATACATTAAGATTTTGATTGTGATAAATGTGTTTAAATATAAAATGAAGTGCTCCCCTATATATGTACTCCCCTACCATTGAACTCCCCCTATTTATATGCATATAAGAAAATTCAAATTTAATTGAATTTCAAATATTAAAATATTCTTGATTTATCCACTTATCCATCAAAATCTTAACCATTCACTCCCTTTTGTTATCATCAAAGGAACAATAGAAATCGAAATAGTGATGAACATAGACTAAACATGTAAATTCAAATCAAGAGGGAAAATATATATATCGTAATTCTCATTTAATCAAATAAAAAACCAAATATTCTTTAAACTAGAAGCAAATTTCACTTTTCAGAATAACAGATTACGATCGATTTTATAAAACGAGGAGAGTTTTCAAATTTCAAATATAGGATTATGAATTAAAATTTAAGCATAAAATAATGTGAAAATTAAAGAGGCATCCCTATTATACTTTCATATTGTAAAATCGGTCCCTGTCAAAGTTTCATTGTAACTCCAGTCCCTATTTTCTAGAAACAAAGAAAATTATTGCTGATGTGTCAACAACTTTTATAAATAACTGTTGATATGTCAGCAATTTTCACTAGTAAAAATTCATTGTAAGTCTGCCCCCCATTTTTCAAAAACAAAGGAAAAATTATTACTGATATGTCAGCAACTTTTATAAATTATTGCTGATATATCAGCAACTTTTCTACAATGTACAGAAAAGTGAAAAACTATTGCTGAAATATCAGCAATTTTTGTAAATCATTGCCGAGATGTCAGCAACTTTTATATCGTTATGTAAAAGTTACTAATATGTTAGCAACTTTTATGAAATGTTGCTGATATGTCTGCAACAATCGAGGATAAAAACAGGGTCCTAATTTACACTGAAATTTAGTGAAAGACTTTTCGTGTATTTTAAACCTTAATAAGGACCTATGCCAGAAGTACCCTAAAATAATTTAAGAACTTCCTAACCACACATAACCGCTAGGACTTTTAAATGAGGTTAGTAGTAACTTAAAATTTGTTAAGTATTTTCTAACCATGCATAACTATCAGGACTTTTAAATGAGATTAGAAGAATGCTTAACTTTTATCTTCTCTTATATGAGTTCCATCCATGCATAACCGTAAGGACTTTTAAATGAGAATGGAAGCACATATACAGAGATTAAAGTGATTCACCAATGCGTAACCGTGAGAACTTTTAAATGAGATTGAAATACCAAGGATAAAAATAATTTAATTTTAAATATATCTTTATTTCCAAAAATAACTTAAACTCTCCACATTATACAAACCATGATGAATGACAGGAAGATGGTACAAAAAGAAGATAATCATGAAATAAGCACCGATTCAAAGATATTATAAAATCTGTTCAATCACCATGAGAAATTTTGATAATATCTCCTCTTGTTTTGAAGTATACTATAGTCACTACTCGTCACAATTTCAAAGTTCTAAAAGTAATTTTGATGGGTTCTGAAATGGTTCAAGTGGTTAATCATTTAATTTTTGAATAAATAATCAAAAATACCTTTAACATCTGAAATATATGTAGACCAATTTTCTATTAAAGGTTTTTTTGCAACTTGTACACCAATTGTAGTTTCAGATTACCTATAGAATTCAATAAAATCTAATCATTGATTTTTCAACATATCATGTAGAAAACATGCTCACTTAAAACTTTCAATTTCTTGTATCAGAGCACCTGACTATCAATTTCCGAACTAGATTTACAAAAGAATTTTTCTTCACAACATTTTTATTAGACACAAGAGGCAATCAATTATTCAAATCTAAAACAATTCATTTGAAATCACTAGATGAGATCTTTAATTTCAGAGATCGAAATGAGTTAAAATCATGATTGATTTGATATTTAGCATATCAACACACATCAAATGATTTCCATATCAAATTAGCAAAGCCAAGCCACAAACCATGAAATTATCGCAACTTATCTAAAATGGTTTTCAAGTAGTGTGCGGTATTGAGTGAAGACTTTAAAGACTTTACAAGGTGAGTTAGCAGAAACTCTAAACAACAAAGTTAAGTGAAATTTCATTAGCTTTCCATATCATCGAGAATTTTAAAATTCCGGTCAATAATTTTCAAGATATGATCAAAATACTATAGCATTATTAAAAATTCAGAGGCTATTCTAAAAATTAAACTTCAAATGTATTGCAGTTTTTCACTAGTGTAAGTCCATAATTTGGAAATCATCAAAACTTGAAAGTTGTAGGAAAATGAATCTAATTTCCAGAAAATCAAGAGTTGTTCCATTTAAAGTTAAGAAGCTCAAGTTATCACAAAATTACTATGGAAGTGTCATATCAAAAGCAATCATCAACATAAAATTAAAAACACGAGTATAGAGATCGTACCTGACTTACCATAATCGATGTGAACCAGTAAATCTCCAACTCAGAAATATATGGCTAAGGAACACTTAAAAAAATTGTTACAAATATGGAACAAATTAAATTCACTGTTTTGCACATTGTTCCTCAGGCAGTCTTAGTACATAAATGTTTATAATATCGAGTGGTCTAACAAAAACTATTTTACCACTCTTATTTTTGTTTACACGTTTTGGTAAACAAACACATTTATATAACAATCGATTTTCACTTATGAAAGTACCTCAGGGAATCCAAATACGTCTAGATTTATTCAAAACCGTTTTACTTTCTTTTGGGACCCACGATTGTTCAAATGAATTGTTTTTGTTTTTAAACACGCATCTATGACCACCGTTTCCACAAATCACACACTTACGAATTCCATTGAGTTTGTTAGATTTTTTTCAAAATGATTAGATTTAATGAATCTAAGTCCATTTTTGGTTTCAGCAGAATATTAATTTTTCAACAACATATTCAAAGATTTTGCTCCATTAGAAATTTTTGCCAAGATTCAAGTCGTTGAATTTTAGATTTAGGATCGCTATTTTCTTTCATCAAATTGGAACAACGATTAATAGTAATCTTTCTATTTTCAGAATCATTTTGTTTCAAAACCACATTTTCTTTTTCAAGCAATTTGATTTTATCATTGAATCCAGAAATATCAAATTGTTTACGCCTTTCCAATTCAACCTTTTCAAACACTTTTTCCATATCAATGTTTTTGCTCAAAAACTCATTCTCGTTATTCTCCAAGGTATAGAGTTCATTTTTCATAACCTCAACATTTTGATTACAATCAATTCTTGATTTAATTTTTTTTTGCTCACATTCACGATTTCGGATATTTCTAACCTTTTGAAGCTTAGTTTCTAACCTATTATTTTCTTGAACTAATTTTGACCTATCAACTTTTAATTTCTTAACTTTTAGTTCAAGAGTACCAACCGTTTTTGTGAGATCATGACACATTAAAATTAAATCTTTGTAAGTAAAGTTCAATACCTCACTAGAGTCCTCTTCACTACTTTCCGAAACTGACCATGCCATAAGACACAAATTATCTCCCACTTTATCACTATTAGAAACTTCTTCTCCTTCCTCATCATCCATGTAGCAGCCAAAGTAATCTTCTTTTTTCCTTTTTCATTCTGAAGCCATAAGCAATCTAGTTTGATATGTACTACTTTCTTACAATTGTAGCAACTTCATCGTCTGAGCTATCTGAATTTTTGGACTTGTTAGATTCTGAATTCTTCCTGGCAGATTGTAATTTATGTTAGACCACTTCCTAAGAACGATGGGTAGCTCTTCAATAGGATCTTCATATTCACCATCACTTTCAATAGTAATATTTAGAGCAACCGAATTTTCTTCGATTTATAATTATTCCTTCTTCGTTTTCTTTTAGCTCCATCTCATAAGTTATCAAATTTCAGATCAACTCTTCAATGCTTAATTTATTTAGGTCTTTTGACTCTTGAATAGTCGTCTTAGCTTCAAAATTCATCAATAACACACTTAGTATTTTCCTAAATAATTCCACTTCAGTATAAACTTTTCCAAAAGCTTTTTCACTATAAACCAGTGATGAGAATTGACCAAACATATCTTTAATATCTTCGTCTTTTCCATAGATTTTTTTTCATATTTATAGCTGAATAGAGCAAGACGAGATTCCTTAACTAGTGATGTCCCATCGTGTGTAACGTCCAAAGTATGTCAAATTTCCTATGTAGTTAAACAATGAGATATTTGGTTAAACTCAGTTTTATCAAGAGCATAGATAAGAGCATTCATGGATTTATCATTTAATGAAAACATTTTTTTATCAGATGCATCCCATCTCTCTTTGGGTTTCGGAAATTCAACATTATTAATAATCATAGTAGGAGGCTTATAACCTATTTCAATAATGTCCTACACATCATAATCAACTGAAATTAAATAAATTTTCATCCTAGCTTTCCGGTACACATAATCAGTTCATTTAAACATAGGTGGTCTAGCTGTTGATTGACCCTCAGATAAAGCATTATTAGACATATTCATGACTCTAGAGTTGAAATATATCTGCTTTGATATCACTTGTACGATCTAAATTAACCCTAAAGGGGGGTGAGTAGGGTTTATTGAAATTTAAACAAATTTAAAATAATTATGACAGCAGAGATAATAGCTAAATAAGTGCAGAAAAGAAACAACATAGAATTTACCTAGCTTTGGTAAAACTCTACCGACTGCTGCATTCCACAAGGTTTCTAATAGGAATTAAAACAATCTCTAAGTTTACAATACCTATAAACTCGCAACATTAGCTCCTAACTGTTCCAATCCCACTTTTAGAACCCTGTACTTATCTCAATCCCAAGTATCAGATTTTCCCTAACTACAAAACCTTATAGCTAAAGATCCCCAAACTACAATCCCTATAGTTTATAATCTAGTCAGAACTAGTTTTTGATACAATAAAAACAATACAAAAAAACTAAAAACTTAAAAACCCTAGTTTTAGATATAAGCTTAAGGCACTTAAAAACATGGCTGGCCCTTTTATTTTGTGACTTGCTAACTTCAGCTTCCTTTTAATCTTTAATGGCTACTTTAGGGCTTCGCTTCCAAATCACGATTTTTAAAAACTTTGATGAGGTCGATTCAGTGATGGCTTCGATTGGGGTTTCCCTCTTATCGAATGAATTGGATTTTGCTGATGATCGAAACAATGAAATTATGAGTTCTCTGATTATTTATTTCTATATTGCTCGATTTCGATGATTATGTCAATGATGAATATGGTGTATTTATAGGGTTTCGGAACCCTTGAATTTCTTTGATTTCTGGATTCTTCTAACGACTTGAATTATTCATACTTGTGTGATTTAGTCAGTTTTTTATTTCAAGAAATTTTGAACTTGCTGAAAATAAATAATTTTGTATACCTTCATTTTTGGAAGGTTTTGGTTTGGTCTTTCCGAAAATAAGAAATTGTAATTTCATGATTTTTAGAAAGTTTTGATTTGGTCAACTTTTGAGGCAAATTCAAGTATGACTAGTTCAAATGCTTCTTTAATTTTGAATAATTCTTTAACATACTGTTCTTGATTGGCCACTTGATTTTTAACAATTCTTTGCTTCTCGTATCCTGTCTCCTTGTATATCCATGTTGCCTAGCTCCACTGTTTGCAGCTCCACTATTTGCTACATTTTCGCTTTACATTGATACACTATTTTACAGCATCCACTGCCTTGACGTGTTTGTACATTTGCTCCACTTTCATGCTTCGGTTCATCTTTGCCTGTGTGTTGTTAATGTCGGCCTGAATACTTTTGAATTGTTGCATGGCCCTTGTGTGTAACAACCCAGAATTTTGCAATAAAAATTAATTATTATAATCTCAACAATACGAATTTCTGGAAATGATGAAATTTAACCACGAAACCTTAACTGATGCGTTCGTCTCAGAATTTTGGTCAACTTTCAAGTTTGGAGTTTCACAAATGGAGTCTGTATGAAAAAGTTACGGACGAAATACGATAATGGATGGAAATAAATAAAATAGAATAATATATATATATATATATATAGTAATAAATTCACTGTCAGATCGACCGAGGAGGTTGACTGGCGGTCGACCGCTGGCTGCGACCGCTTGGTCGAGCCAGGCGGTGATGGCTAGGGTTTGGTTATAAAATATTGTTACATGAACGGATGGATGTTTAATAAATCAAATCTAACGATTCATGGCCAATTCCACTCCTATAAATAAAGGGATAAGGCCGCACTCTTTTCCACACAAATCTATGGGCAACAACGAAGCTCTGCCTTTTTCCTCCCTCTTCAAACCTAATTTCTTATAAAAAAATATTCATATAAAACAAATCAAATACAAATCATATAGAATTGAGAGGACTACCAAATTCAATGGAAAGGAATACGAATTGATGATCCAAATCGGATTCTCTCCTCCCTTCCTATTTTCTTACAGATCTACAGATCTGAAATTTATCCATTTTTTAGATAAACTGTAGATTTATAAGAATATGAGAATTGTAGGCCTAAAAGGTTCAAACTTTGGATTTGGATGCTTTAAGGTGAGTGGGAAATTTACGAATACAGTTATAATAGCCTATTTATTTCATTTGAATTAGATCTAAAATTTTATGCCTATTTCCATCAGATCTATTTATTAAATTGTTGTAATTAGATTGATACCCATCAGATCTGATTGTAAAAATTGTTAAAACTTGGATATTGTGAATTGTGGTTAGGCATAATATTAATTGTGGGATTCTTAAATTTGTTTATATGTATTTCCTACATTTATGTTGTAAAATGTATTGTGGTTTGTTGTAAAACACTATAGATCTGAAATCAGTCTCATTGAACACCATTTAAATGTAGTTATATTCTAGATCTCTAATCTCAGTGTTAAATAATAAATTATGTGAATATTGGAAAAAATGTTAAATTGTGTGGTTGTAACTTTAAAAGAATTATACCTGTTTATATTCAATGTTTTTGGGTTTTGGCTTAATTGTTGTAAATATGTCATTTTCCTTATTTTAAACAAAAAGATATTATTGGAATTCAGCGAGATATGACAAAAAGATTGAAAAGGGAAAAGTGGTGCAAACGTATGTATAAATATAATTATACATATTTGTGTGAAGTTTTCATCAACTATTCAAAAAACAAATATATACATATATTTTTTGTGAATTTGAGATATGTCTATTTTACAAATCAGGCATAATTTACAATAATAACAGCAAACGGTCCTTTTGTAAGATTTGAAACCCATTTCGGCAAAGACTGAATGCAAAAAAGAATGTTTAGTTAGAAATCAAACCTAATCATTAAATTTAAAAGAATAATATTAAGAATAAAAGATAACTACGTTGACCATGCAAAAACATAAAAAATATAAATATATACATATTATCCGCCCAAATCAGTGTAAAACGTAAAATATACATTGTACTGAATGTTTGAATGATGTTCAATTATGGAATTATGTGAAAATGTAATCCATATCGAATTAATACATTTGTGGTGACCATTATAGCAATTAATATAATTTATTGCTACAAATGGGACCATAAATCAATATATAACAATTGTAACCAATGTTGATTGGGGAAGTGAATATAGTAGGATAATGGTTACAATTCCCAATTTAATTAGGATTAATGTTGTACATCCCAATTAGATAAGTTGAATTACAACTGCATTTAGACACGAGGTTAAGCTCAACTTGTCGTAGAAGTTTGCCCAGAACCGAACGTCAGATCCAGCATCCACAGGTACTAAGCTTAATGTGAGAGGTCTAATGCGTAAATATAAATGTACTAAGGCACGAGGTTAAGTTCAACTTATGGTAGAAGTCTGCCCAGGACCGACCGGCAAATCCAGCATCCACAAGTAGTCAACTTGATGTGAGAGGCCTGGTGCATAAATGCATATATATAACAGTTAACCAATAGATAAATAAATAAATAAGAGTAGAAATTGTTTGTTTCAGTACAATAAATAAATACTGTGGGACTGAAAAATAGTTTCCCTAGAAAATATGACTGTTACGGTCACAAAAGGGAAATAAACAAAGAAATAGAAGTAAATGGGTGCAAAAAGGGGATTAATGGAGATTGAATGTTGTTTAAATGCTAAATCCAATTTGGGAAGTAATCAAATAAATGTCCTAGGGTAAAGCGGATATAACTTTCCGTATTTATATTAATGAATATAGAACTTATAATTAAAAAATAGAGTTGGAATTAGTAGGTTAATGATGTAAAAATATTATTAACCATAGGAACCCATGACGATAATAAATCTTATGGATGTAATATTTCCGTGAAGAGTAACTAAACGGAAAAGACGTAATGACATGGCCCACTTTATCCCAATAGGGAAGGTACTGTAACACCCGTATTTTAATGACACTAAAAGAGGATAAATTAAATAATAATTAAATTAATATTCAGATTAAAGGGAAACGGACTGCACCAATGCGTCCGTATCGAAATTCTGGTTAAGATAGACATTTGGTTTGCATAAAACAGACATCGTATGGAGAAGTTATGAGGGTTTTAAGTTTGTATATGCATAGAAGAATTATACTTATACATATGAGTCAGAACTTATCCAAAAGAGGTTCAAAATTCGAAATCGCATGAAAACAGAATGGGTGGCAAATTTCCTGCTCTAGGGGGTCGACCCCCCTAGAGGGGTGTCAACCCAGGTGTCGACCCACCTACAGGGGTGTCGACACCCCTAGGGCTGACGTGGCATAGTCAGTTTGGATGCTGGCATCTATAAATAAAGGTCCATTTTCACTTGTTTTCTATCCTGAAATGCAGTGGAGGCTAGATTCTATCAGTAGATGGACTAAACCAAATTCTATTCGTCTTCTGCAAATCAAATTCTGAGATTCAAGCGTAGATTCAACACCAACTTCTTTTCTATCTTCTTAACAATCCAAACACTGTGAGTTGGTTACTTTTAGGTTTAACTGAATAAAAGTAAATTGTGAAAGACTATGATTTGGATGTGTTGTAAACTATGAATCTATGCTATTGTTAAATCTTATACTATGTCATGATAGATCTACATCCCTGGATCTAATTCAATTGGGGTTATTCTATTATGTCGCCTTTGTGGATCTTGATTTGTAACTATATTGTAGTTAATGTAAATCTGTTAATTTGGAGAGTTACAACATTGGTTAGATCTAATTCTTTATGTAAATCACCTTTCACCTGTCATATTGTGGTCAATTTAGATATGTTATAAATTGGACATGTAAATCCATATTTAGATCTAAACATGCTACTATGTCATCCTAATTATGCTAGATCTGTTCTTATGTCCACCTTATAATTATGCTAGATCCAGTAGAAGAAAATATTGATTTTTAGCAGAAAAACCGGTCGCTAAAACCTCGCTAAAGGCCTGTTAGCGATGGATTTGCAGCAGAATAAGGCCATCGCTAAAAAACACGTCGGTATTTTAGGCACAATTTTGCGATGGAAATTAACGTTGATTCTCTGTCGCTTCACCGTCATTTTTTGATATATTATCATTCATTTTAAAATATTTCACCGACGGATATATATAACATTAAAAAAATCAGTAAATATTTTTCTGTCGCTAATTGCACGCTATTTAGCGAGGGATTACCGACGGAAATATATAACAAACATTTTTCATTTCTAGTTATCCGTCGTTAAATCCTAGTTATATAGCGATGGATTAAAGACATAAATATATAGCAGACATTTTTCAGCATTTCTGGCCATCAATCTAGACATCAAATACATTCATTTCAACAATACTCAACATTCAATACTCATCGTGCAATGAAACATATATACATATATATCAACTAAAAAAATTAATGTCACAAAACTTTATATAACAATAAAAATTGGTATAATAATTGATAAAATATTCACGTAACACCCAACGTTTATTACATTATCCGGTACAACTTAAAACTAATGTCACATAAGCAAAAACCTAAACAGAAATTATATAGTTGATGGATCTATGCATCATAATGTCTGAAGTTCAAAAAAAAAACCTGCACGTATATATAAAAAAGCTTCTCATTTTTAGCATGGATCTATCCTGACAGGGCTTGAATGCTTGTCCTCCAATATGCTCCTTGATCTTGGAACTATAAGTCTGTAACATAACACCACAATAAGTTTTAGGAATAAAAAGTAGTCAACTATACATAACAAGCACATTTATCATTATAACTGCTAGCTAACATTCACAAATAATTCCAAAATACAAATAATGCATGTAAGACAGTTAAATGATGTGTACAATATGTTGTAGCAGTAATATATAGTTTGGAGACATGGAAGTAGAAAATGACTGCTGCAAATGGAGATTGCAAGTTAATTTAGCAAGCCATGAGTGGCTATTGTTAATTTAGCAAGCTATGAAATAATGGAAGAAAAGTAATAATGATAAGCGATTAGTCTTAACTATTGAAACTCAAAAACAAAATGCTTTTTAATATGATCAAAGTATTACACCCAGCCGACAAATCAACATTGAGAGACTTCCTATAAACTGCAAGAAACAAGAACATCAATGAGAAGACAAATGCAACCACAAGAGAAGAATTGCATGAAGATGGTCATGATCAAACAAGAAGAAACATTCAAACAACATGTACCAAATTTGCTAAACAACAATTGAATATTTTATTGCAAAAATTTCATGTTATATGGTCTTAGTATTTCACTGTAGGATGGGAGTTCGTACCTTTATAGCCAACTGAAACCCTTCATTTGAACCAATTCTTCTTTACAAACGTGGGTTTACAAACATCTTCTTAAATGGTCAATCCAAAGATAATGACCACTTTGTTATGATTTGACACCTCAAAGCTTCATAGTAAAACTAAGACTAGTCTACTCCTACCATCATCAAGCTATAAATTCATTAACAAATATTCTGAGGCACAACAATCAAAGAAAGTCTGTTTACAGTTTAATCATCCTAAAATGAAAATAAATTAAAGTCTATGGTACATACGTTTACAATCTCATCATTACTTGTCTGTATGAATCCTTGGCACAATATGTCGAAGCAGCTCGAGCTTCTGTATCCATCCGTCTGAATAATATGCATAATATTCAAGAACAGAAACAATATATGACTGTATTAGAGCTGATTTGTTAGTGGAAAGATGAACCAACTTGTGAATGTGTTTTACACTTACTGTCCATGAAACAAAGAGTCGAGTCTCTTGATCATGTAGTTTTGGATTCATCTAAGATAAAATGGTATTGAGTTATCTTCGATGTTATAAGAATTATACTTCCCTTGAGAGCTCTCTTTAACGAGCTTTCTAATGAATTTTTTTGGCAATGATGTGTAAAACAAGCTTACAAGTCATAAACACAAAAGTTGACAGCAATGTAAGGTGCAATTTAAAGCAAGTAAGGGTCGAGACCACTGTAAAAGGAGGCAATTCCATCTTCTCGCAACATATTTATTGCAACCTAGAAAAATAGAAGATTATAAAAATAATAATAATTTACCATGAGAAAAAACTAGGACAAGTATTATCACCTGAGACATTGTTATTGATCCTGGTTCAACTACTAACCTCGATCGCAGTACATCCAAAGGATATGTTACCTGTGAAAAGTAAAGAAGGAAAAGCATGAACGCAATCGAATATGCATATAAATGCAATTCATACAATGTAATACTATGTAATCAACTTCCGCTTCACTCCTACATTGTGTTTATAATTGTTTCTTATAATAGTATTGTAAAGTGGAGTACACATATAATTTACTTTACATAATTTTATTAAAATATGAAGGGAGTGGGCTATTTATGTCACCTAGGAAAGTAGAGGTCATCCCTGCACAAGCACCTGCAGCAAGCCTCCCAATAACAAAGAGTTCACCATCCTTTTTCTTAAAGAGTTTCTACAGTAATATTACAATTTTCAAGCATCATCAAAGAAATAGAGACAGTGCAGAAAACTGTAGATTATATACATGCAAGAATACGACTAAGCAATACCTTATAAATTTCATAAGAAAAAAGCAGCACATCACTATATACGAGTATGCACATCACCTGAACATTGTTTTATTGATGTAGAAAGAATTAACTGTGAAGGAGCCAAATAAAAAATATATCTTGAGCATTATAATTTGGTATAACATACAAACATACGGAAGATTGCCTTTCCAATATCCTTTTATTCCTTCTTCTTTTTTAATCAGTACAATAGCCTAACGTCAGGCAAACGAAATCATGCATATCAACTAGACTAGTGAATGAAGATTTATGACAAGGAAAATGTTATATCTAATCTAATGAAAAATGTAGAAAGCATAAACTTAACATTTAACAATCCTCCTAATTCTGGCCGCTCAAAGAAAGACAGATTCAAACAATGCACAAAAGAGAAACACCAGTAGCTCATATACCTCAAAATAATGCATGGCATATTATATATTTTTATCACATCATTGGTACTATTCTATTTTCAACCGTGTTAAGTGTGTATCAATATCGTCTAATGTCGTCTGATTACTCACTCTAATTATAATTATCACTTACATAAACAGACATTGGTCAACGTATACCTCTGAAACCCCACTTAACTTCCAACCCCAGACCCATTTAGCAATGCACATTAGAGTTTAAACGAATAGTTTTTAAAGAGTCGATATCAATTCTATTTTGAAACCAGTGCCGATTCATATAAAGAAATAAGTAAGAAAGAGAAGATGTCCATTGTTCTTACAACTTCAGATTAAATTGCATAAGTAACCAAACCTGATATATATACTAAACAATAGTCTATAATTTGCCTGTAAGATTAAACTTATAACTTCAGAATAATTTGCTCGTAAGATCTAGTATACATACTAAACCGTAGTCTATAATTGCAATTTTTTCCAGCATAATTAAAATTGCAAATCAATGTTGAGGGAGGAAACCGAAATCGGATTGAACTTACAAATTCAAAGCTTCGCAGTTCGCACCTGTCCCCTTGTCGCTCTGAAGCCTATCGTCGATCTCCCCTTGTCGTTGCCGAATAGGTATCATTAGTCGCCCCTTGCAGAGTTGAAGCTGTCGTGGTTTCCTAAGTCAGTGATGAAGTCGGATTGACGAAGTTGTGGTTGTCGAAGTCAGTGACGAAGTCGGATTAGGGAGCGGAATGAGGTATTTTAATTTTAGGGTTTTCAGGTCTGGAAAAAGTTATGTCTTAGTTAACTAAATAATGGAGCGAAGGTTGTTATGATAGGAGTTAGGGATTTGGACTTTGATTGGTTGGGAGACAGCGAAGAAGATTGATGAGGTGGAGGCTTGTACAACGTTGATTATTTGGATTTGACGGTTTAGAATTGTGACTATACAAAGATGTGGATCGATATGACTATAATAATATAAATATCTCTTGCAAATCTGTTAGAATTCTGCTGCAAAATTGCTTCGATAAATATTCATTGGTAATCTGTCTGTATTTTCAGTGGAAAATAGCGACAAAAATTTTCTATCGGTAATTTGACGCAATTTGCAGCGGTTTAGTGAGGGATGGCAGAAAATGACAGTAATAAATAAGTTTGAAGAAATAAAAACTATCCCTTGCAAATCACACAGGAATCCGTCGCAAATTAGCGATGGAAATTTTCGCTTCTAAATATTTGACGCTAAACCAGTGTTTTCTTGTAGTGATCTGTTTTTATGTCCACCTTATTATTATGCCAAAACATGTCTATGCCAATATATATGTTCATGTCACCTTTATTAGAATGATCACTATTGTCATTTTTCCCATCACCTTTCCCTTTTTACCGTAGATGCCTAGGCTACTTTCTAGCCTACGTATGCCGCCAAATATATGTGAATGCGTTAGTTAGGGGACGGGGGAAAATATTAGATTTGGCATAATTTGATATGAGTTTGAACATATAATCCATTATGAGTATAATTGGACATTTAGGCACAATTGGAAATTTGAATGTTAATTTGGTTATTAATTGGAGTAATGAATATGAATAAATTTGGCATAAAATCAATTATGGACATAATTGGGAAAAAGGGGCATAAAATCTATAATTGACATAGGTATAATTAATAATAAATGCCTAGGATTACAATTAGAAATTGTAATGGCACTTATGACACGAGGTTAGGCTGCATTAGTGGTGGAAGTCTGCCCGGACCCGACCGGCATATCCAGCAACCACTAATGTTGAACCTAATGTGAGAGGTCTAAGTGTGCAAATACGAATCGGGTTAAGACATGAGGTTAGGACGAACTGTGGAATATGACTGCCCGGACCTGACCGGCATATCCAGCATCCACAAGTTGTAGGCCTAATGTGGGAGGTCTAGCCCATTATGAACCAAAAATGGACATGGTAATGAATTGGACTGATTAACCTAATTTAATCCATAGGGATTGTATGATTATGAATTTAATTAGGGTTAAGTAAAATTGGTTGGATAGTGGATCGGTTAAGCAAATCTGGAGGGGATGGGTAATATTTATATATAGGCCCACAAGCTTAACCCGATAAGGTTATGTAATTAAAGACATCTGGTGGTATACATAACCAGAGGAAATAATAAAGTTATGTAATTAAAGACACCTTTTAGGGTAAGCATAACTTGTAGAAATAATAGGGTTATGTAATTAAAGACACATAGTGGTATACATAGCCGAAGAAAACCTAGTGTGGATACAAGACAAAGGGGAGAGCTTGTATTATATCGTGTGGGACCCATTTCAGTCAGTAACCCGGAGTAGGTATCAAACAAAGTACTCCGTACTAGGCGGAGAGGGGGAACGCTTACTGACTGATTATAAGAGAACCAAACGTGGAGGACGGTGTGGGCAGCGCAAACTGATCGGGCCATGTGCGTGCATGAGTCGGGCAGAGGGGGATAAGACGACTGCGACACCTGTAGATATGGGGCTGTGTATATCAGTGAGGGGTTGCCACTTTAGGACTTGATACATCCTACCGTGGGGCTGGCATAGAGTATCTACGCAGTAGGGAGCCGATCGATTAAGGTAGTTGTTATGGTACATTTGGACGTATGCCCTAAGTCTACCACCTTATAGTGGAAGGGATTATCTCATTCTGGTTATACTAGTAATAGCGCAGAGTAATCATTACAGAAGCACATACACCTTATCATGTCTACCTTGTCACACCTGCCATTTATGTAGTGATCTCTCTTATCCACTTTATATGTCTGTCATGCTACTTTTATTTATTTACTTGCTAAAAGTCATTAGACTCGCCAGGCTTTATGTCTAATCCTTTTTGTTTATCCTTCTTTATTCCGTTTCCCCCTAGGTTCTCAGGGAGGAAACACTCAGGCTTGACCGTGATTCTGCTTACTTTTGCTAGAGCTGCTGATATGTATGGCTCAATCTCCTATCATTGTTGCTATGACTATATTTTGTTCTTGGGGAATTTTACTTCTTTTATGTAATCTGATATTTTTGAAGTACAAAACAGTAACTTTTATATTGTAATGGGCTTTTATGTTTAAGATATGTGATGTTTTTAGACCACGGTATCTTATGTTAAATAAGTTTTTATTCCTCTGTTATTCTGTATATTTGTCTTGTAATATTCTGTTCCTGTTTACCTATAATGCTTCACGAAACTTAATGCATTCCCTTTGTGAGTGACATTAACGGACATGGGGTATCACAAGTACTAAGGGCTAATAGGGTACGAATAACCTTCGCGTATAGTCCGCTTCCTGGGTCTTAAGATATTGGGGTTGAAGAATCCACCTGGGAGTAGGTCTTTCAGTTTAAGGGTCTTAAATGGCGTAAGTGTGTGGGGCCTACCCAAACCTGGAAACTAAAAACGTCCGATATGGCTACTTGCTCTACGGGATGTAGTAAGCGACTTAGCGGGTTATCCAATAAGGTCAGCTAGAAGGTACAACGAACGATAAAATATCATCTCTCACCTTATACACGGCAATGGTATATGCGTGAATAACTAAATCCTTAACTAGTAGGGCCCGTAGCTAGTGCCCTCTAGTTTATAAGAATGTTGAGCAAATTATCGAGAGGAATCCGCCAACCAATAAGTTCGCCTAGGGTCTTAAGTGATGGGGAGAATCCACCATATCTATCATTGATAGTGAGGCATTGAATAATAAAGGATAAGTGGATGGATAGGTTTGTGTGTGTGCATATATATATATACATATACATACATACATACATACATACATATATATATATATATAAACCCCTCAATCAGGAGTTCACTTCTCGGTCTAATAATCAGTTAAATCATGGTCTAAGGGCTTCTAAATATATGCGTAAACGTTCTATCTTGGTATCATAGCTTGGAACACTATTGTGTGAAGAGTATTAAGGTCATGCGTAAACATTTACAAGGTTAGGCTGGAATCACTAACCTTGGTAGGCATACATATTGGGTTGAACTAAACATGATACCTCTGTGTATTATAATCCGTGTTGTACATTTTATGTTCACCATAATTTTGTTGTTCTGACCCCACTCCTCATTACAATCACTCAGGTTTTTCTAGAGAAGGTGGGTTCCTACAGGTGTTTAAGTTTGGCTTTCGGTTCTCGTTCTCTCTCGTGCTTCGTATTGGCAAAGTGACTTACATTGAAAAATGTAGTTACTAGAGTTAATACTAGTTATTGTATTTTGTTTCCTCTATGAGTTATCTTATTATACTCTGATTATGCTCATGCTTCTTTATTTGCAGGTACCTGGTTTACATGCTCCATGCCTGAATGTGTTTGAGTTTCGATTTTTGTCGAAATTTGGGCATAAAAAAGTATGGGGTGTTACATTGTGTATCATGCTTTGACTAGTGCTGTATATAAGACCGTTTGTGTCTTGCTTCAGCTTTTAAGCATTTGGCCTATTGTAACACCCCACCTCCGCTAGGGTCACTCACAAAGGGAATGCACTAGGTTTGGTGAAGCATTATCGAGGTAAACATGCACAGAAATATTACAAGACAGAACATATATAAAACAATGGAAGTAAAACAAATTTCATTACCTCATAAAATAAGGTCTAAAGCCTTTTACATCAGAATACATCAAAATCTGTCTTGCAATAGTAAAGAAGCATAAAACTTTTCATAAATTATTCCCCAAAATAAAGCGGTGAAGCAGCCATAGCCAAAAGAAGACCAAGCCATAGATGATGACCTTCAAGCATAAGAGGTCCGAACTAAACAACATCATTTCCTCCCTGAAACCTGGGGGGGGGGAATGGAAGACAAAGAGGCGAAAGAAAACGGGGTCAGTCATAAAGACTGGTAAGTCCTATCTACTTCTAGTATAAAAACAGGTAAAGGTAACATGACATGCATAAACTGAAAGTAAACATAAGGATGATGACAAGATAGATAAGCTAAACCAAGGTAACTGGATGAACTACTGTAGCAAGATATACTAAGGTATCATGATAAACTACGGTGTCAAGATAAATCAAGGTATCACATCGTCAGGTTCCTATCAAGTATACTATCCCAAGGTATCTATCATGTATATTTGCTCTGCACCTCTCGTACTAGTATCCCAACCCACGTCATGTGTTAACTATGAATGTCCCTTGCCCAATGTCATGTAATGGTCCATGTCAACCTAATATATATAGCATATGTAGGTTTTCCCAACTCGTATGTTTCTTTCCATGTATAAGTTCAGTCCTTTGCCGTAGGTCGTACAGGCTTTCCCATGTAAATCTATACCACCTCAACGTAGTACCATTTTATCCTTGAAGTTGTTTTGGACTGCTACCCTTATGTTTTATGAACTATCGTGTGTTCACCTAGGGTTTATGCCACTTAGGACCGCTAGGGATTATGCAACCTGATGAACGTTTTCGTGTCTCGGTTTGGGTTTTAGCCACCTAGGGCTACTAGGGATTATGCTACCCGTCAACCGCGCCCTTTTCTCCCACGTATGAATCGTGAATCGTTTCCATGTCTAGACGCACATGTATCTCAATGTGCCATCCGAGTTCCGTGCCAGGGCAAATCAAGAAATACGGAACTCGGTCGGGAGTTTTAAGTCATCTGCCGATGCAGATATCAAGGTTTGTTTTTGTATTCGTGGCTATGGTCCCACGTGACCCCTCCCTCAACTACTGAAAGGCAAAACAAGAAAAGTCATGTATGAGAACTACACTACAGCCATCGACGCCCCCTTTCCGGACGGCCAACCTCACCCATACCTAGATAGCAAGTATGGTTTATTGGGTGTTCTCTGCCTTTCCGTACGTACACGATTGACTAAAGATGGTAGGTGGCCGACGAATGTGCTATCTAGGGCTACCGTGAAAATATCGCCGACCCCACGCTAATCCACCCCAATCTTTAGGTTGCTCGCACAACAACCAAGGCATACCCTTGGTTCTTCAACCGCAGACCTTAACCTCTGTGAGCCCAGGTTTCATGGACCATCCGCAACCTCACAGAGGGATACCAAGAGTATCCTCACGTTCCCCGAAGCTACCGCTTCGTCACCCAGTTCGTTGGAGCCCTTATCTAAATCAGATATTGCTCCACCTCGTGTATTTGCTGAAACGACGACCTACCGAATCGGGTTACTCATCTATTATGAACTGGTCCAATTTCCTTGACTAAGAATTATTACTTAGTTATCCTAAACTAAGGTTTATCACTTAGCTTCCTTTCCCGTCATCCTTGTTAACTACGGTTTTCCACTTAATCCCCTGAACTAGGGTTTTGTCTAATAGGTTAAGTGTTTTTATTCCAATTCATGACTTAACCCGCCTACGAATCATGCCAAGATTTGGTTAAGTATTTATGTTCAAGACCTAGCCCTACAAGTTGGTTAAGTATACCAAGAAGCTGATGACTTAACCCTATTCACTCATCAAGCCAAATTGGTTAAGTATCTGTTTGTCTTAACCCTATCATATTATCGTGTTAGATTGGTTAAACATAGATTATCTTAACCCCATCAGATTATCGAGTCGGATTGGTTAAGTGTGGGTTAGCTCAACCCCATCCACTAATCGTATTACAACAGTTAAGTATATTTAAACGGTCTTGTGACTTAACCCTATCAAGTTCTCATATTAGATTGGTTAAGTATAGGTTACTTAACCTCATCAAATCATCATGTATAATTGGTTAAGTATAAGTTACTTAACCCCATTAAATTATCACGTTTAGTTGGTTAAGTGTTGGTTACTTAACCTCATTGAATTATCAAGTTTAGATTGGTTAAGTGTTTAACTTAACCCCATCGTATTACCGTGTTTAGATTAGTTAAGTCTAGGTTAACTTAACTTCATCAAATTACCGTGTTTAGATTAGTTAAGTATAGGTTAACTTAACTTCATCAAATTACCGTGTTTAGATTAGTTAAGTATGGCTTAGCTTAACCCCATCCCCTAACTGTATTTTACGGTTAAGTGTCATTAAGAAATCAAGTCCGGTTTCACTTAACCTACCCATTCATGTCATATCGGTTAAGTGTCATTAGTCAGATTTACTTAACCTTATCATGTGGCATTAATTAAATTAATGCACTCTCAACCTCTCACATTAGACCTTGTTGTGGTTACTAGTTAGGCCGGGCGGGTCCGGGTAGTTTTACACCACAACCTAGTCTAACCTCGGGTCTTAAGCGCGACATGACCAACTACTCACATTGGGTCCTATTGTTTGTAGCCACTAGTTAAGCCGGGCGGGTCCGGGTAGATTTATGCTACAAACTCAACCCAACCCCGAGTTGGCCACTTTCATGTTTTTCTACGTGTCATGTTCATGTCAAATTTAGACCCCTTCTTAAGTCCATGTTTTCATGTAGCCCCATGTCAAGTTTTCGCGTCATATTCACGTTATTTATCATTACATGTTACATGTAATTTCATGTCAAGATCATAGCCAATTTTCAAGTTTGCCTAAACTACCCAAAGCGTGTCCCCAACTAGGGCTGTAAATTTTGTTCGAATGTCCGACGTCCGTTCGTGTCCGTGACCGAAATACGTCCATCCGAGTTTCATTTAGGACACGAGTTAGGACAACAAAATTTGTACGAGAAAAAACTCATGTCCGGTCCGAGCTCGTCCGAATTCGTCCGAATTACTTGTAATTCAACATATAGTTGAGAGAAAATCTAGTAAAATGTACAAAATGTGATATAAATAGTCACGTCCGACCGAGTCCGATCGGTCCGAACATGTCCGTGTCCGACCGATTTTATTTAGGACACGAATTAGGACAACGAAATTTGTCCGAGAAATTTTTTGGTCAGGTCCATGTTCGGTCCGATTTTTTTAGGACAGAAACTGAACACATCTCCGTCCAGTCCGGTCCGACCGATTTACACCCCTATCCCCAACGCACATGAAAGTGAATCAACATATTTGGGATAACATGACAAAGATGGGTACAAGATGGCAATGATGAATCACAAGTTAAACATGGTGAAAATTGAGGCAAAGGTGTTCACATAACTAGCATATTGCATATTGGCCTCTAAACATGCCCAATGTCATAAAGGGAATTGGCCACAAACGTGAATAATATCATAAAGGATTTGGCCTCAAGCATGCATAGTATCATAAGGGAATTTGGCCACAAACATGCATAGTATCATAAGGGAATTTGGCCACAAGCATGCATGATAACATAAGGGGTTTGGGTTCATTTACATGCATAAGCCCCAAAGTCAAGTCTTTGCCAATGTTTCACAAGTCAAATGGTTCCCAAAGGTTCATGCTAACATCCCATAGATAAAGATTCAAACTTGCAAGATAAACTAGGTTAAACATAACATGAGTGGCATGATTAAGTCGCTAAAATTTAGCCTAAGGTCATAGATCATAGAAAAGGGGCAAAGTTAGGTTCACATAGGCTAGCATACTTAAGTTTCATCGCATTTTATTCCATGCCATCATTAAAACTACCGTTTAGATCTAGAAGTAGCTAGAACTTACATAGCGAGGCTTAGGGATTTAGGAGCATGAATCATCTTTTCGAAGGATCCATGTTGAGACGATGATCAAAACCCTTGATTTGGTGTAGAAAGCTTGCACCTTCGTCTTGGATCTAGTTTGAATGCATAGGCTCTTGAAGTTGGAGATGGAGGCCATGATCAAGATAGATTTTGGCAGCACTTAGTTGCTAGAATGATTTTTAGTGATTTAGGTTAGGTCCTAGGGTGTTTGTATAGAGATTAGGAGTAGTTTAGGCCATAGGATGAACCCTAGGATAGATCTGAGCCCTCAAAATCCGTCATAGGCCCATAAAACATGTCTTGAGGAACAAGTCAGGTGCACCCAGGCCAAACTGGCCGACCACCCAAGTCGACAGGGGTGTCGACTGGGCAGTCGACACCACCTAAGGTGTGTCGACTCCCAAGTCGACTCCCCAGTCGACTTGGGGGTGGCGGGAATTTTTCCCGCCTGTTCTGCTTGGCTGAATTTGAATTCTGAATTCAAATTTGAACTGTTTTTGAACTTGAAATTTTTCTGAAAACTT
Organism: Allium sativum; assembly: GCA_030737875.1. NCBI lineage: Eukaryota > Viridiplantae > Streptophyta > Magnoliopsida > Asparagales > Amaryllidaceae > Allium > Allium sativum. The sequence continues at coordinate 485,712,778 of CM060912.1, read as the reverse complement.
TGACGGGCCATAACTTGGTCATACAGACTCCGATTTTCGAAAACTCGGACTCTATTTCGCGTATTTTTCCGAGACGAACGCAATGGAACAGCCCGTTTCCCTTGATTCAGATTTTATAATTAAATTCTGTCTTGATTCTTGTCTTAGCATGTTGTAAAAATCCAGGTTGTCACATTCTCCCCAACTCAAAGGATTTCGTCCCCGAAATCTCCAAGTTATGAAGAACGTATCCTACCATCCATCATCCATCTACTCAAAACATCATCCACAGGCAACCATGGTCCTTAAAAAGACTCCTAATGCTTTATGAACACATGCAGAAAGTGTGTGTATATGTTCCTTAGCTAATGCTAATGATCAGGCCTGAATGATCTTTCTAATGCAAAATATGTTTAGTGCCATGAGTCCAACATGTATGCCAATAGTCCTAGTCATATAAACACTATATGTGTGCACAACCATTCATCCACATGCAACATCCACATGATAACATATTCAGTTTCATCCATAAACAAGTACAAATACTCGTGCATATGCAATATGAAATGTGACTGAATCGACCTAGTGTCTAATGTGTATTCGCGCATCCACGAGCAACCACTTGCAACCATTTGCAACCATATCAATCATAACATGTTTCAAATACATGTTTACATCCATAGCGTTCTACCTAAGGTTCCCAAGAAAGAATCGAGGAGATAAACAAGATAAACTCCTTACGGGGTTTGCAACAGAAGCAGGACCGAGAGGATATCCACCAAGCGATAGCACGCAAGCAAGCTCTACAAGAGAACCAGGGATCAACGATATACTCTTAAAAAGAGACATGATGCGCGCGTCTAAGCCACATTTCCATGAGCTTAATTCCATTGTGCCTTGACCGCCTTTGACTTCATGATTTCGTAGCTCCTTGATTCCTATTTCCAAGGTATGAGTCGGAACTCATTTCACTGTCGCCTCTCGTTCCTTTTTCACTTATTCTTTTCTAGAATACTTGGCTCAACCATAACTGCGTTCTCATGGTTTCATGCAAGCTTTCCAACAATTCACTAGCGAATCTTGGATCTCGTTTACCTACTAAGAGGTATTCCACGTAGAAGAGCTCTCCCTTGAAAACAACCGATGCCAGCCATGTTGCCCAGTGTACTTACTAGGGTGATTCCTACAGCCCATGCTTAAGCAGAATGAACCATCCGTCTTATTGGCGAACATTACTCGATCGGATCAGAGATTTCCGATAAATGCATCAAGAGATTCTAGGTAACTAACCATGACAGAACTCATAAGGTTACACGAGATTTCGAGGGTATTACCAAGGCAAGTTAAGAGTTTAACTACCCTTCTTTCAAAACCGAGAATGGCATCCCTTACTGGATAACCACTTCATCCCTAGAATCCATCCATAGCTCAACAATGGAAGCATTGCTTCTAATCTCAACACTTGGCATTTACACTCTCAATTCCAAACTAATCATGAATAAATGGACCGACTGTCCAACCAGATTTTGGGACAAAAGTGGGATCTTCTACCAGGCTAGTACTAAGGTGCAGAGACTTACCTATCGAAGCAGACTTAAATGATGTGATGATCAATACAAAGTCTGGACGGGATGATAGAAAAGAAAGGCTAAGCCTTTAACAGAAACGGTACCATTCCTCTTAGGTACGCTAGAAAGGAGAGCATACAATTGCCCGCTTGCTGATCTTGTCCTTATCTTCCTTTGTGGATCCAGCCATACCAACAAGTTGCTTATTCTTAAGTTCGTGTCCTTTATCCTTGCTCTTATTATCCCTTCTTATAACTTCGGTAACAGGTCTCTCGAGAACTTCCTCCATCGCACGGGAAAACACTTACGTAGCTAGACAAGGATTAGTCGCAGTTAAAACTACTGTGACTACAGATGGAGGAAAGGAAGGAAAAGAGGTTCAATCAAGGAAACAAATGATAGTTTTAATGGCTTTTGGGGAATAGCCTTTAAAAACTTTTCTTGAAAAATGCTTCTTTGTAAACGGTTTTTCAAATAGTTTTCAGAAGGTTTTTAAAAACTTTTGCCCAGTCTGGTAACCTTCTGCTCTGATACCAAATGTAACACCCCACCTCCGCTAGGGTCACTCACAAAGGGAATGCACTAGGTTTGGTGAAGCATTATCGAGGTAAACATGCAAAGAAATATTACAAGACAGAACATATATAAAACAGCGGAAGTAAAACAAATTTCATTACCTCATAAAATAAGGTCTAAAGCCTTTTACATCAGAATACATCAAAACCTGTCTTGCAATAGTAAAGAAGCATGAAACTTTTAATGAATTATTCCCCAAAATAAAGCGGTGAAGCAGCCATAGCCAAAAGAAGACCAAGCCATACATGATGACCTTCAAGCATAAGAGGTCCGAACTAAACAACATCATTTCCTCCCTGAAACCTGGGGGGGGGAAAGGAAGACAAAGAGGCGAAAGAAAACGGGGTCAGTCATAAAGACTGGTAAGTCCTATCTACTTCTAGTATAAAAACAGGTAAAGGTAACATGACATGCATAAACTGAAAGTAAACATAAGGATGACGACAAGATAGATAAGCTAAACCAAGGTAACTGGATGAACTACTGTAGCAAGATAAACTAAGGTATCATGATAAACTACGGTGTCAAGATAAATCAAGGTATCACATCGTTAGGTTCCTATCAAGTATACTATCCCAAGGTATCTGTCATGTATATTTGCTCTGCACCTCTCGTACTAGTATCCCAACCCGCATCATGTGTTAACTATGAATGTCCCTTGCCCAATGTCATGTAATGGTCCATGTCAACCTAATATATATAGCATAAGTAGGTTTTCCCAACTCGTTTGTTTCTTTCCATGTATAAGTTCAGTCCTTTGCCGTAGGTCGTACGGGCTTTCCCATGTAAATCTATACCACCTCAACGTAGTACCATTTTATCCTTGAAGTTGTTTTGGACTGCTACCCTTATGTTTTATGAACTATCGCGTGTTCAACTAGGGTTTATGCCACCTAGGACCACTAGGGATTATGCTACCTGATGAACGTTTTCGTGTCTCGGTTTGGGTTTTAGCCACCTAGGGCTACTAGGGATTATGCTACCCGTCAACCACGCCCTTTTCTCCCACGTATGAATCGTGAATCGTTTCCATGTCTAGACGCACATGTATCTCAATGTGCCATCCGAGTTCCGTGCCAGGGCAAATCAAGAAATACGGAACTCGGTCTGGAGTTTTAAGTCATCTACCGATGCAGATATCAAGGTCTGTTTTTGTATTCGTGGCTATGGTCCCACGTGACCCCTCCCTCAACTACTGAAAGGCAAAACAAGAAAATTCATGTATGAGAACTACACTACAGCCATCGATGCCCCCTTTCCGGACGGCCAACCTCACCTATACCTAGATAGCAAGCATGGTTTGTTGGGTGTTCTCTACCTTTCCATACGTACACGATTGACTAAAGATGGTAGGTGGCCGACGAATGTGCTATCTAGGGCTACCGTGAAAATATCGCCGACCCCACGCTAATCCACCCCAGTCTTTAGGTTGCTCGCACAGCAACCAAGGCATACCCTTGGTTCTTCAACCGCAGACCTTAACCTCTGTGAGCCCAGGTTTCATGGACCATCCGCAACCTCACAGAGGGATACTAAGAGTATCCTCACGTTCCCCGAAGCTACCGCTTCGTCACCCAGTTCGTTGGAGCCTTTATCTAAATCAGATATTGCTCCACCTCGTGTATTTGCTGAAGCGACGACCTACCGAATCGGGTTACTCATCTATTATGAACTGGTCCAATTTCCTTGACTAAGAATTATTACTTAGTTATCCTTAACTAAGGTTTATCACTTAGCTTCCTTTCCCGTCATCCTTGTTAACTACGGTTTTCCACTTAATCCCCTGAACTAGGGTTTTGTCTAATAGGTTAAGTGTTGTTATTCCAATTCATGACTTAACCTGCCTACGAATCATGCCAAGATTTGGTTAAGTATTTAAGTTCAAGACCTAGCCCTACAAGTTGGTTAAGTATACCAAGAAGCTCATGACTAAACCCTATTCACTCATAAGGCCAAATTGGTTAAGTATCTGTTTGTCTTAACCCTATCAGATTATCGTGTTAGATTGGTTAAGCATAGATTATCTTAACCCCATCAGATTATCGAGTCGGATTGGTTAAGTGTGGGTTAGCTCAACCCCATCCACTAATTGTATTACAATAGTTAAGTATATTTAAACGGTCTTGTGACTTAACCCTATCAAGTTCTCATATTAGATTGGTTAAGTATAGGTTACTTAATCTCATCAAATCATCATGTATAATTGGTCAAGTATAAGTTACTTAACCCCATTAAATTATCACGTTTAGTTGGTTAAGTGTTGGTTACTTAACCTCATTGAATTATCAAGTTTAGATTGGTTAAGTGTTTAACTTAACCCCATCGTATTACCGTGTTTAGATTAGTTAAGTCTAGGTTAACTTAACTTCATCAAATTACCGTGTTTAGATTAGTTAAGTATAGGTTAACTTAACTTCATCAAATTACCGTGTTTAGATTAGTTAAGTATGGCTTAGATTAACTCCATACCCTAACTGTATTTTACGGTTAAGTGTCATTAAGAAATCAAGTCCGGTTTCACTTAACCTACCCATTCATGTCATATCGGTTAAGTGTCATTAGTCAGATTTACTTAACCTTATCATGTGGCATTAATTAAATTAATGCACTCTCAACCTCTCACATTAGACCTTGTTGTGGTTACTAGTTAGGCCGGGTGGGTCCGGGTAGTTTTACACCACAACCTAGTCTAACCTCGGGTCTTAAGCGCGACATGACCAACTACTCACATTGGGTCCTATTGTTTGTAGCCACTAGTTAAGCCGGGCGGGTCTGGGTAGATTTATGCTACAAACTCAACCCAACCTCGAGTTGGCCACTTTCATGTTTTTCTACGTGTCATGTTCATGTCAAATTTAGACCCTTTCTTAAGTCCATGTTTTCATGTAGCCCCATGTCAAGTTTTCGCGTCATATTCACGTTATTTATCATTACATGTTACATGTAATTTCATGTCAAGATCATAGCCAATTTTCAAGTTTGCCTAAACTACCCAAAGTGTGTCCCCAACGCACATGAAAGCGAATCAACATATTTGGGATAACATGACAAAGATGTGTACAAGATGGCAATGATGAATCACAAGTTAAACATGGTGAAAATTGAGGCAAAGGTGTTTACATAACTAGCATATTGCATATTGGCCTCTAAACATGCCCAATGTCATAAAGGGAATTGGCCACAAACATGAATAATATCATAAAGGATTTGGCCTCAAGCATGCATAGTATCATAAGGGAATTTGGCCACAAACATGCATAGTATCATAAGGGAATTTGGCCACAAGCATGCATGATAACATAAGGGGTTTGGGTTCATTTACATGCATAAGCCCCAAAGTCAAGTCTTTGCCAATGTTTCACAAGTCAAATGGTTCCCAAAGGTTCATGCTAACATTCCATAGATAAAGATTCAAACTTGCAAGATAAACTAGGTTAAACATAACATGAGTGGCATGATTAAGTCGCTAAAACTTAGCCCAAGGTCATAGACCATAGAAACGGGGCAAAGTTAGGTTCACATAGGCTAGCATACTTATGTTTCATCGCATTTTATTCCATGCCACCATTAAAACTATTGTTTAGATCTAGAAGTAGCTAGAACTTACATAACGAGGCTTAGGGATTTAGGAGCATGAATCGTCTTGTCGAAGGATCCATGTTGAGACGATGATCAAAACCCTTGATTTGGTGTAGAAAGCTTGCACCTTCGTCTTGGATCTAGTTTGAATGCATAGGCTCTTGAAGTTGGAGGCCATGATCAAGATAGATTTTGGCAGCACTTAGTTGCTAGAATGATTTTTAGTGATTTAGGTTAGGTCATAGGGTGTTTTTATAGAGATTAGGAGTAGTTTAGGCCATAGGATAAACCCTAGGATAGATCTGAGCCCTCAAAATCTGTCACATGCCCATAAAACATGTCTTGAGGAACAAGTCAGGTGCACCCAGGCCAAACTGGCCGACCACCCAAGTCGACAGGGGTGTCGACTAAGCAGTCGACACCACCTAGGGTGTGTCGATTCCCAAGTCGACTCCCCAGTCGACTTGGGGGTGGCGGGAATTTTTTCCGCCTGTTCTGCTTGGCTGAATTTGAATTCTGAATTCAAATTTGAACTGTTTTTGAACTTGAAATTTTTCTGAAAACTTTGACGGGCCATAACATGGTCGTACGGACTCCGATTTTCGAAAACTCGGACTCTATTTCGCGTATTTTTCCGAGACGAACGCAATGGAACAGCCTGTTTCCCTTGATTCAGATTTTATAATTAAATTCCGCCTTGATTCTTGTCTTAGCATGTTGTAAAAATCCGGGTTGTCACACCTATTTAGTAGTCTATTTTATTTGTGGTTCCTGTATCCATGGCCTCTTGTTGGCATATGAAAGTTCTTTTGCCTTAAGTTTTGTTGTTTGTCACTTTATTGCATAACCTTGTGCACTCTGTCTTGGCTTTTATGTCCTGGTACTTTGTTGTCTTGTGCATACTATTTTGAAAGTGTCCGACCTTGTTTCTATACATGCTTGTTGATCTTGGGTTTCTTATCATTTTCCACTGCACATATTTGTGTATTTCTTGCTTGAGACTAAACCTGAAATATTTTGTGCATGCTACTGCCATGTTGTGTCTATCTATATAACCATTCCTGAGCTTCTTGCTTCACCATTTTGTTTTTACTATCTTTAAAAAAAAAATGTTGTTTTGCTCTCTTCGTCGTGTCTATAACTTTGGGCCTTAGCTTTGGTGCATTGCTCATGGTCAATTGCAATTTTGGCTTTTGTGCTTTGTATTGTTTCATGCCGAGCCATGTGCTTGAAGTTCTTGTTATTTGTTGTAGTTACATTACTTTTATTGGACCTCGATATACAATATTAGTTGCATGTCTTGTGCTATGACCTGATCATGCTAGTCTTGAGTTGTTTGGTGCTATAGCCTTGGTCATTATGTTTGCGTGTCTTCTTTTGTGCATTCACTGACCACTTTTTCATCTCTTACTTTGTTGTAATGCATTTTTTGTTTGAGCATGACCTGAAAATTCTTATGACTTGAAGTTGCCTTTGTACATGCCCAATTTTATATATGTTCAGCTAAAAATCACTCTATGCATATGCTTATATATTCTCTATTTCAATTAGCAGACCATTATGTTGTGTCGAGGTTGGTCAAGATCGGCAGACCACATATGTGAGTCAATGCTGGTCTTGATCAGCATATCGCTATAGTTGTGTTGAGGCTGATCTGCGAGCACTAGTATTCAGTCTACCTTGTGGTATTTATAGTTCACTGTGAATATCGCAAGTAGTCTAGACTCAAATAAATAAATATATACAGATCATGTCTAGAAAAGTGATGATAAACCCAACAAAAACCTGAGGAAAATAAAAAATAAATTTATATTCATCAACAGTTGAATTTATTTTGTTCAATTTTACTATGTGTGTTCTTGTGACAGGTATATAGTTGACTGGACTGGATACTGAGGCAATTGAAGATTCAGTGTGCCAGTGTATATGAAATTATATATGTAAATGAGTGAAGTGAGTGATGTAGTGAGGAATGTCTGTATAATAAATTGTACAATAGTGGACTCAGAAAATTTGTACTATTTCAAATATTGAAATAAAATATTTAATTGAATAAAAATACTGTTTGAATATTCAATTCTGTGCAATAGCATTTTATTCAATCTAGATATTTATTTTTGTATGAGATGTAATATGGAAGAGTATAGTTGCAAACACGTTTATATAATAGTATATATATTTGTTATCATCAAACAAAAATCATATTTTTATACTGAGCTATTGGCACACAACCATCTACCTATGAAGTTCTAGCAAGATTCCTTTAGTACTTCAGTATACTTGATAAATAGATTATCAACTAAAGTACTAAAGGACAAAAGTCCTCTAGAAGTGTTATACAATGCAAAACCAGAATATAAGAAATTAAGAGTGTTCGACTTTCTATGTTATCCCTATTTAAAACCGTATAATGCTCATAAATTAAGCTTCAGATCTTCACTATGTACTTTTACAGGGTATGCTCTTGACCAAAAAGGCTAATAGTGCTTGGATGATGAAGGTTAAAAAAATATTAGCAGGCATGTTGTGTTTAACGAAAATGTATTCCCACTTTATAGTGCAGAGGTTACTACAATTTAGAATGTATACAATACTAAAAAAATCAATTCCAAGCATACCTCTATACTCAGATGATCAAGTAAAAGAAACAGGTGATGGTTGCTCAGACTCCCAACACATCATGCATCGTAAATCAAGTAACAAGCAGTCTCAACCATACAATCAACCCACTAACAGTCAGACACAGCTTGAAAGTCAACCACATGATTCAAGTCAAGAAGTCAACAATGATCAATCAAACATCAGACATCACAATACAAGAGGTTATGAACAAGAAAGGGAACAACCACAAATTAGTTATCCAATTATCACAAGATCAAAAAGAGGCATTTTCAAACCTAAACTTTATGCAGCTATCAGTGCATCTGAAGACCCAATGAACTACAATCAAGTTGTTAATAACAAAAATTGGAAAAAGGTCATGGATAAAGAGTATCGGGCACTGATAAACAATAAAACACGGGCTCTTGTCAAAGCACCAAAGGATAAAAACATTGTTGACATCAAATGGAAGTTTAGACTAAAAAGAAATGTAGATGGATCTATATATAGATATAAACCCAGGCTAGTAGCAAAAGGACACACTCAACAATATGAATTTGACTTTGAAGAAACTTTCTCTTCAGTTGTTAAGCCAACTAAAATAAGAATAATTCTCACTAAAGCTTTGCATAACAACTGAAGAATTCAATAACTAGATTTCAACAATGCTTTTTAAATGGTGATTTCAAAGAAGAAGTGTACATGAGTCAACCACAAGGATATCAAAAAGACAAAGAGATTAAATGCAAATTAAACGAAGAAATCTATGGCCTTAAATAAACTCTTAAAGTTTGGTTTGATAAATTGAAACTCACTTTGATTAAGTTAAATTTTCAATCTACAATATCAAACCACTTACTATCTATGAAAAATATTGACTTTATAATCATATATATGCTAATATATGTTGATGATCATCATTACAAGAAATAGTGTACTAGAGATAAAGAAGCTCATTCATCTATTGGACAAAAAAAAATCTGTCAAGGGTCTTGATGAAATCTATTATATTTTGGACATTGAAGTGTTTAAAGTATCTCAATCAGAGATATTTCTATGCCAAAAGAAGTATATTAATTAAATACTGGTCAATACAAACATGGATGCTACTAACTCTCTGCCTACACCCATGATTACCAGCCAACAACTATCAAAATACATGGGGGAAATATAGATAATGTTAAAAAATACAGAAGTCCAGTGGGTGCATTATAATATACCACCACCACTAGACCTGAAATAACATACAGTATAAACAAAATTTCTTAATTCATGTAAGAACCCAAAAAGAAGCAGTGGAAAGCAAGGAAAAGAATATTGAGATAATTAAAGGGGGAAAATGATTATGGACTACATTTCAAGGCATGAAAACAGCTAAGTATAACTGAATATAGTGATGCTGACTGGACTACAGACCCTGGTGATAGAAGATTAACTTCAGGCTATTGCATTTATTTAGGACACAATCCTATTTCTTGGTGTTCAAAAAATAGCCCCCTGTATCAAGATCAAGCAAACAAGAAGAATCCAGAAGTATTGCAAATTCTACTACTGAGATTATTTTGGTGCAATCATTACTCAGTCATAAATTACAAACACTTTAGTGCGATAATCTAAGCGCAGTGTCCCTTACAGCCAACCCGCAGTGAAATTTATGTTAATTTGAGCCGAAGCGTAATTATTTGATCAGGATCTAGTATTGTCTATTTAGATACCAGTGGATCTATAAAAAATCAATTATGCAGCCTCACGTAAACAATAGCAGAAATAAGAGACGCGAAAGATTTAATGTGGTTCGGATGTAAATATCCTACCTCCACGGAAACCCAATTACTTCTTTTATTCTTCTTCAGTTCAAGAGGGATTATAATAAGGGAAGAATATAAACCCTCAATAAAAATTTCTCATCCTATAATTGATATGGAAATAGAGATCTTATTGAGGATATATTTAAGAGAGCACTATTGACTTGTGATGAAAGTATGAGCAAATGTCTTTTTATTTATATGAGTAAGGATGAAAACTTGCATGAAGATAAGCATAAAAGTTTTCCGATTTCCTTGATTTGATTTTGATGCAAACTTTGCATATTTGTGTCTACTTCCATGTATACATATATTTGATTCCTCAAATCAAATAATATTACTTCTCACATCATCCAAATTTGTTGCCACATATATCTAGATTTGGTTATTTATCAAATCAAATAATCTCTTCTCATATCTTTCCAATTTGTTTCCCATAATTAATTGATTACAGGAATCAATTAAAAATTTCTATTCAATAAAATTGGCATGGATTTAAATCGTCTTATTTAAACATTCCATCTTGATTTAAATATAATCATAAATTAATAGAATTAATTATTGGGTCAACACCCCTTGGTGCTCAAGTAGTAGGAAGCAAATTGGCCAAGTCTGAGCAATGCTCAAACATGTTTTTCGGAAGTGACTTTGTCATCATATCAGAATGATTATCCAAAGTACCCACCATCACTAATTTGATCTTGTTTTTTTCTTCTTTAAGCATAAGGAAGAAACCTCTAACATCAATGTGCTTCGTCTGTGAACTACAAGCTTGATTCTCTACTAGATAAATTGCATTCTGACTATCTGAAAATAGCTCTACTATCCGCTGCGCCATTGAAAGACCATCTAATAACTAAAGTAAGTATAATCCTTCCTTTATTTCTTCCACAATCGATATCAACTCTGTCTTGGTAGTCGACAAAGCTACGATAGTCTGCAGCTTTGATTTTAATGAAACTGAGCATATGCCAAGTGTAAAAACATAGCCCGACACTGACTTCCTAACATCTCTATCCCGAGCATAATCAGAATCACGGTATCCTCTAAGAGAGATCTCACCATCTACTCTACAATATAACAAGCTAGTCCAAGAAGTGCCTCAAAAATATCTAAGAATCCACTTCACTGCTTGCCAATGCTCTTTGCCTGGTTTAGACATATATCAGCCCATAACACCCATTGCATGGGACAAATCTGGTATTGTGCACACCATCGCATACATAAGACTCCGAAAAACACTAGAATAAGGTATATTAGAAATATACCTCTTATCTTCTTTCGATGCAAGAGATTAGTCTTTCGGCAACTTAAAATGATAGCCTAATGGAGTGCCAACCGGTTTGGTATTCTCTATACCAATCAAGTGATGACCTTCTCGATGTACTGCACCTGAGTGAGTCTCAACACTCTCCATGGCATATCTATGTACATCACCATTCCTAGACTTCTTTGTGCTTTCCCTAAATCCTTCATGTCAAACTCGGTTACCGAGCTTGCAACAATCTAGATTTTCAGAACCAATTTAAAATTTTTATTTTAGCTATTTTAATGGATTTTGGATATTTAAAATGGTTTATTTTAAATAATAATGACTAAAAATTTATTTAAATCAAAGTTAGAACGTATAAACCTATTTTAATTATAAAACGAGCCTGAAATGGCGCGGTAGTTTGAAAATTCGATTTTAAATTTCAAATGAATGTACATGATTCAAAATAAATCAGATTTCAGTAAAACCAAAAACATTAGAATCTGTTTAGATATATCTTTCTAAAGAATGTGAAAATTCAGATATCATAATATAAATTGAAAGTTATGTCCAGTTTAAAATTTAAAATAGTCGCTATGGAATATATATATATATATATATATATATATATATTAACATATTATATAGCCCTTAAAAATAGATATTTTGCAAACGACCTCTGTTTTTGACGAAACCACTTTTGTTGGATCCGGAATGTCAAATTATTTCTATATTCCAATTTTAAGAATTAATATGTGAGCGTGGTTAATTTAAACGCGTTTGATACTTTCAGTTTGAATTTAATCGACTGGAAAATGACCATTTTTCAAATGATCTCCAATTTCGATAAAATTAGTTTTGTTAGGACCATATCGTCAAAACACAGCTAGATTTATTTTTCAGTGATTTTTGGAGTCAATATGTGGTCTTGGTAAATTAAAATGTGCATTCAAATTCAATATATATAGATTTATATTTTAATTTAAATTAAAACCGATCGAAACAATCGAATTGGCTTAGAGGACATATCCCATTATGTCCGAAATGGGGGTAATTAGGTAGGGACGACAATCGGTAGGTTTGATTTCGAGTAGAAAAGTTGCTTTTTTGGAAAAGGTTATAAATACAATTTCCTAACCCTAAAATTTCATTTTCAAAAAAGGGGGAAACCGTCGTTCCCCCAAATCGCTCCAGCCCTACCCCCGAATCCCGCCGCCGCGCCCACCACGGCTGCCGCCACCCCGGAGCACCACCGCACCCCTCCGACCCCTCCCCCTCGATGATCCTCTGCCCTTGACTCTCTCCCTCCTCTACAACCAAAACCGCCCCATAGCACCACCACCGACCACTAGATGTCCGCCGCCGCCACCTGCAACACCTCCGCCCCCTCCAGACCCCACGCCGGCCGCTCTGGCCGCCCCATTCCGGTCGTAGGTCCCTCCTCAAACAAAACCCAATTTTTATAATTTTCGGTGTTTGCAATTAAGCCCCTGAGCTTCCTCGGCCATTAACTCTCAAACCGAGCCCCTATAGCCAAAAATCTTTAGTACCAAAATCGAAGAGCATGGTTTTCTCTTCGATTTGAGTATTTGGAAGTCATATTTTGGATTGCGGAGTTGTTCAGAAAACGCATCCTAAGTCTGCTACCCAGATACTGTCTTTTCGCGATTTCTAGCGAAATGGACCAACTTCGAAAGGAAGGCCACTAGGTGAAAGTTGTCTGGAATTGCGCGTTTAAGCTTGAAAAGAAGACGGTGTGAAAATTGGAACTCGTTTGCAAATTCTGGAACCAGAACAGCAATTCAAAGCGTAAGAAAACAATGGCGGAGTGGATCCAAATGTGAGGACTCCTTCTCACTCAATTTATTTTACAATTAAATATATACTAGGTTGTAGACGGGGCTTAGTTACCCCCGACACTATTTATTGTACAAACCATAGTCGTTTGTTTGGATTATATTGTGGAAATTTGGATTGTGATTGTAAAATTGATTGTGTGATTGTTTGACTTGGTTGTGATTATTGTGTATGGCGCGAGCCAGTATTAAGAGAGGGGTAATGCTAGACATTACTCCGGTTCTAATATCGCGCCGTTATAATGCCGAAATTTTCTAAAATAGACATTTATTCATTAAAAATATAATTTTTAATGTGTATATGAAGTGTATAAAATGTTCATGTGTTGAATAAAATGTTTGAACAAATAAAATATTATTTTTATTGAATGTATGAACTATACAAAATAGTCAAATGTTGAAATAAACATTTTATCATTAAAAATATAATTTTTAACGTATATATAAATGACATAAATTCTCCTGAAATAAATATTCATTTACAAATCGGATGATTTGTAAATGTACACCCATTTGACTGATATCGATTAGGACAATAAATTTTACATACCGCCCAACTGCACAAATAATATTCAGTATTTGTTAGTTGAAACCCCATATGGGTATTGGGATGATATTTGGCGTACGCTAATACCAACTGTTTAGTTGCACGTCAATCGATTGATTGACAGACTGTTGTAAGCGTTAATTATTTATATTTAATGCTTATGCAGTTGTTTAATACCTCTAGATGATGGATAATTGTTTATCATTGTTGTTGTGTACATGTGTTGTATGAAATTAATACAAATAAAATTATATGGTAATTGACTGTGTCTGATTCCAAGTCAAAAAGAACAAATATTTTAAAATAATATTCAGTAAAGGATTAAAATGTGAATTTGATGTCCGATTTTGGATGGACACTAAAATATTGAAATATATGAAGCCGTATTGATTAGATTTGCGCCATTATAACACGAACGATATTTATTTCGATTTTATTCATGTTTGTAATGAATATCGAAAAGGAAGTGATTTCAAAATATGATATTTTGAAAATATTATCATTTAAATACTATAATGATAAGGAGTATTCAATTTTGATTTAAAATTGAAATGAAAGTGGGAATCGTTTTAAAACAAATTTATAAAATATGTTTCGAATGAAATATATAATATATATATATATATATTAATAGCCTGAATAGAACGCGTCGCACTGCGACTGATCGCGAATTTCGACCATTGACTTTGAATTGACATTATGGGAGCTCCGACCATCGGATTCTCCTAAAACCGAAACCATTGGGTTCGTATCGAAACGATCTTTCCAATGAATACAAGAGATTTGAAATCTAATGGTTGGATTTGGAATTATGTCCAAATCAAATTTGGAAAAGGTCGCTATGGATGCAATTCGGTGGCCGTTATTGGAAACCGACTGTACGAGCCTTGATAAAATTAAAAATATTAATAATTTATGTATAATCATAATAAATGAGTTGGAAAGGATTTGGATGAAAAATTCCAATTTTGCAAAGATAAAAAAATATTTTTATAAAAATGAACTAGTTAATAACTAAAAAAATAATCCAGTGGTTTTAAATAAATAAATTGGATAGGGAAATGGTTTTAATTTAACCAGGATTTTTCCAATATATGAATTGGAATGGATTTGAATAGAAATCATCTTCGGAATATTTCGATATTGGATTCCATGACTATATAGATATTGTGGAGGAATTTGGAAGGTAGATATATATCGTTATTTCCCATACGATATGTGTTGGTTTCGAAATTTGATATTGAATATAAGTCGATATAATTTCTATTCAGAGCCTTATATTTAATATTAAATTGGAGTTTGGGTTTTTCATCAATGGTGTATTTAGTAACACTGTTCTTAAACCCCATGTGAAAAGAATAAATCTTTTAATTAAGTTTATTAGAGTTTCCAATTATATTTAGTAATTGGAATAAAATGGAATGTGAATTGCTTTATTGTGAACTGTGTTTTTAACGACATTCATTCTTCAACCCAACTAGCAGTGAAATGTGATTTGGAATTTATAAATCTTTTTATTAAGATTTAATGGAAATTTTCCAAAGTACAGTTTTCTAATTTAATAAAATAAACTGGAATGGAATGGATTCGATTTGGTAATAATCGAAGTGTGCTTCTGTGGAGGAAGACTATTAATATATATGGAATTTAAAAAGCTTTGTCGTTATTCGATTTATATTATTAGTCGGATACGAAAATTGATATCGATTATATATTGATCTGTTTTCCGTGAAGATTCCATGGTTAATGGAATGTTATTTTGGGTTTATCGTGAACTGTGTTTTAAATGAAATTGGTTCTTTAACCCAGTTAAAGACAGGATTACATGTCTAACATTGTATTTCGAACTGTATTGTTTACCTCTGCTAAATATATATTTTTTGGTGGAGGAGAATTTATTCTCTTGCTTAACACCCTTCCTAAGACGTACAAGTTTAGAGGTTATGTATTGGCAGAAATCAGTCGTACGGTGTAGACTGTCGATGTGGCATGTTTGTGTTTCCCAAAGTTAAATAATCATTGAGTAATGATTTATGAGATTAAAACTAAGTGAAATTTTAATGAATCTTTAATTAGATTGAAATGTGAATGTGATAATTTAAATTATCAAATTTGGGAAATAATCGAGAATGGAGTATCACCAATTTTGCTCCAAGCGGTAGTTAAATCTTTAATAAGATTTGAACGTGAAGTGGTAATTAAATTTACCGATAACACCGTAGTGTTAGATATGGAGTATTACCCGTTTTGCTCCATGGGATGAACAGGTTGGGATTAGGAAATTAAACAAATAATTACTTCGGTAACGTTCGCTAATCCCGACTAGTTGATAAAACTTAATTGGGTTTAGAATTGATATCCAAAGAAAGATTAAAGTATAAATTTAAAAGAATTTATATTTGATAAAATTAATGGGAACCTTTCCCAAAGGATATGAATATTTGAATAAAAGAATATTCTGGATTGGAATGAGGCGTATGTTGTGTTTGTGTAGCACTTGATTATAAGATACGTGAATTATTCTGAAAGGTCGGGTTGTACCCATTATGAATAATTCATACGACGATAAGTCTACGATGAAGATGGTGGTTGAAGACCAGAGTTCTTCACATCATTTGGATGATTACTAATGTCTTGATTGGTCTGTATACCCAAGATAAGGTAATAAGTGGTGATCGTCCAGACGTACTTGGAGATCGACCGGATATGCGAGGACCTCTCTTTTGTATTGGACATATGGGACGAGGAATAAGGTGCCTTTGGTTTCATTTAGACACAGAACGAACTAGTAAATGGATGTCTATCTAACATTAGATTTTATTTTGTGTTGATTAATTTCTATTAAATATACATTTGTTTAATGGCAGAGAATTTATTCTCTTGCATAACACCCTTCTTTGAGATGTACGAGCTTAGAGGTTGTAACAACCCGGAATTTTAGAACTAATTTAAAATTTTATTTTAGCTATTTTAATGAATTATTTTAAATAATAACGACTAAAAATTTATTTTAATCAAAGTTGAAACATATAAATTTATTTTAATTATATAACGAGTCTGAAATAGCGCGGCAGTTTGAAAATTCGATTTTAAATTTTAATTGAATGTACATAATTCAAAATAAACCGGATTTCAATAAAACAGAAATATTAGAATCTGTCTAATTATATCTCTCTAACGAATGTGAAATCCAGATTTCATAACGGGAATTGAAAGTTGTGGCCAGTTTAAATTTTAGAATAGTCGCTGTAGAATTTATACATATTTTATATAATATATGACCCTTAAAAGTACCCATTTTCCAAACGACCTCCATTTTCAACGAATCCACTTTTGTTGGATCCGAAATGTCAAATTGTTGCTAGATTCTAAGAGCGTGATGAATTTAAATGTGTTTGGTCAATTCAGTTTGAACTTAATCGACTAGAAAATGACCATTTTTCAAACGGTCTCCAAATTCGATGAAATTAATTTTGTTAGAACCCTATCATCAAAACATAGCTAGATTTATTTGTTCGGGAAATTTGGAGTCAGTATGTTTCCCCAATAAATTATAATGTACGTTCAAATTTAATATTGAACATTATATATTTTAATTTGGAGAAAAACAGACTAAAATAGCCGAATGGGCTTACAAAACATAGTCCATTGTATCCGGAATGGGGGTATCTTGCTAGAGGTTATAGTCGTTGGGTTTGACTTTGTAACGTCCCACTTTTCAGTACAATTTAGGCTAACCTTTTACTACCACATTCATCCCAAATTACATAGAAAAGCATAATGTTAAGAGAAAGAAATTAGAGGATGAGAGAGAAAGAAATATTAGGAAGAAAGAAGAAGAACATCAGAATCTCACACCGGAACGAATAAAATATATAATATAACAACATATCTTTGTACAAATGAAATTCTTGTAAACATACCATTTATCAGAGTACAATATGAATCAAATACAGCGGAATAACTTTAAATAATTAACGGTGAAGCCTCCTGCTTCTAGCTCCTGGAAACTCCAAGCGAAAACTAACCTGTCAAATATGTTCGATCTGAGCCGAGCACATTTTGAAGCAAAGCAAAAAAAAAAAAAAAAACACGGGTCAGTCTGGAATACTTTCAGTGCTAAATTCACATCAACAATCGGTTTAACTTTAGAAATCCTTTTTGAAACAAAAGGATAATAGTAAGACCAGTCCACACATAAACACGGACGGTTTTTACCTTATTATAACCCAAACCATTTTTGAAGAATAATATTTTTCTGATATTATAATAGTGTCTATCAACCACAAATAAATAGTAATCTAGTGGAACGCTTACATCTCACACTCCACATATATATTATACAATCAAAAACCGCAGGCGCTTATTGGAAATTGGATTCCAACTATGACAAGGTATGGGACCACATGCCGATAGTGTATCTCTAGAGGCGAATACACTGGTTTCAACAAGAACGTCTTGCAACCCGGCCCACACATGACCGATCACTCATTTCGCTTGAGTGCATCGAATGTATATCACCAACGGTTGGGATCAACAACCGTTTCCCGAAAAGGGACAGCATCGAATATAGATTAAAGAAACAAATGGAATTTCTCTAGATAGGTGATTATACACCCTAATGGGAGCGACCCACATAGCCATGCTGCCTGCCTGATTTCTGTCATTTCCTGGTTGACGAGGGTTGAGGTTATAATCGACTTTTGGAACATTTGGTCACCATTCACTTCGAATGCCACATCGTTAGATCCTCCATATATCAATAATTGACGTCCACAAAAATACTCTTAGTTGATAAGCCAAGAGAAAGGCCTTTCTCCACCACCAACTATGGTACGTTTGAAGAAATCAACGTACCCGATCCCTTTGGAAATACTCTGTCAGACATTCGTCCATACAAGCCATCCAGGAACAGGATGAACCGAAGGTACTCTCCTATTGCATCCAATATAGGAATCACCCCATGGATCAGTAGCGAGAAGTCACTACACTCCGTAGATTCCAACCACGACAGAACCACAGTACATCTTTGGCTGCAGACCGAAGATTATTAGCAGTTCCTCCGTTTATGAAAATCTATGGTCTTCAATTGCTCCATCATTATCCCTTGCAAGTTAGCTTCGCACGTAACGTTGATTCGAAGTGGTTTTGGGTCTAGTTCCCATCTCGGTCTCTTCGAAACAACACGTCAAAAGGTCCAATAAAATATTTCGTTGATAGTTTGGTGTTTTAACTATCAACGTCAAACTAGTATGGTCAAGTATATTGGCAGCTCAGGTTCTTATTATTATTAAAATCGTTCATTAAAACTCTTATCGAATCATTAAAATCATTCCCTAGACTTAAAGTCGATTCCATTTAAATCTCTTGCCAACTTATCTTTTGTTTTGCCATTTGGAAACAATATCTCTCGTTTATTCTCACTTCGCTTTATTCTCTTTTAAATTCTGAAAATATTGCTATATTTTCATCAATCATTTATTTCCTTAATTCTGCAAATATCCACATATTAATATAACGTTAATTCATGAATATAATTCCATTGTCAATTCTTACGTGGTAAAAACCATGTTAAACAACCCATGCTTTCTTATTCAAAACTTAATGGCTTTACTACTTAAATCCAAATATTTATTTCTATTTCAAAAATTAATATAACCCTTCCATTCTAATTACTTATTATTTCAAATAAATATACTTTACTCATATTATTTCTATTTTCTAGATTAGTGCTATATAAATAGCCTATAGGTATAATTAAAACTATATATCTCAACTTGGCTAAACAGTTTTCATTTACACTATTTAATTTAAAACTTATTATATAAAATTTCATTTCAAACCTTGCAAATGGATTGCAAATGTTTTACGACAATAATACCTCATCTCCAAACTTCTTTACCATTACGAACTAGTACCATTCCTCGATAATAGTGCAGTCGGTCAAGTTGGGGTATTTTATTTACCTCTAAGACCTTAATCGACAACGTTCTCATCTCAGAGTAAATAGAAGTTTGTAACTTAAAACCCATGTTCTTATAATATCGATTAGATCTTACTTCCAATATTTTCATTTAAACTATGGTTTAAGAACCATATCTTTTCGTTTGAATATCTCGATCGACCATCACCATTTTACTTAATATATTATTAAGTACATCATTTAATCAAATATTAATCTCTTACTTCAAAACTCCTGTATAGCATAACCTGGATTACATTACACTAATCCATTCGCCCATTTCTTTTCCAAAAAACCTTTTCACTATATAATCTAACTTTGGATTTATAATCAAAAAAATCTTTTTTTTCAATTTATTTTATTCAAACCCTTAAATATACTTTTTACCTTTCAAATTCCACTTCGATTACGCCGTTTACCTTATTTGGTTCTTAAGCAAAATGTTAATTTAAAGCTTTGCCTTAGTTTAAAATCTCAAATTCCTTTTCCTTATAAACTAAGATTTGTTCACTAATACTTTATCCAACTTCTTTACCATCGTTATAAAAACTAATGGTTGAATTTCATAACCAAAACCCTTTTTATTTACCTTATTACTTAAGTAAATAAATATTTCCATTTTAATATGGTTTTACAAATCATCTCTTACATTTGAAAATCGCCTTTTCAATCATATCTACTTCCACTTATTCTTTACGATTAAGTAAACTCCTTTTCTGATCGCAAAACTTATCACTTAAAAATTCCTTATTTAATCAAGTCTTATATAATTCAATTCTAATTCTAAAGCCCTTAATCATCTCTAAAGTACATGTATGTTAACTCATTTTTAACTAACCAAGGTTAGTAAATATTAAAAATAATATACTATTCAATAATCTTCTCAAATACCATTACTTAAGATTAATTAACTCTTATAAACAAATTTTTAAAATAAAAACCCCATTTAATTTTTCCCTTGGAAGCCATTATTCTATATTATTCCCCTTCGATTAATATACAACTTTTTTATGAAATAAAACTATATAAATTATTTTAACATTCCTTTTATAACCAAAGTCATAAATATTGTCTTATTTAAAAACTATTGATTTAAATAACTAAATTAAAATTTTGATTTCGATTCAGTTAAAGATTAAACTTTAACTTTAAAATACATCAATTTGCCTATGGCGAATAAATGTTTCAATACGATGGATTTTAGACCATCAGCTGCCAATTCCCCAATCAATATTGCGTATTGATTTAAAACATGACAATTGTTGAATTTAGATTCAACAATCAATATTTATTCAATCATCGATATCTAAACATGATATGATATAAATTAGGATAAACAATTCATGGAAACAACAAACAACATATGATTTATTTGAGGAATCCGGTTGGATTCCTCCAACCTGTTCTTCCCTGCACAACAGTTTATAATATCGTTTAACACTAAAACAGGAAATGTCATGTATTTGAATGGCCAATTTATAAACACAAACAAACAATCAACCAATAAAAATCAACCATAACATCCATAGCGTCCATTCAGCCAATTTATACTAATTAATATTAGTATTAATAATATGGATTTAACACATCACAGTATTTCAGAAGTGTGAGAACTAACTCACCAGTTTTGTTTTTGATGATGTTGCGTCGCGCTATCGTTCTGAGACTATATAAATTCCAGTTATCTCAAAATCCTTCAATTTCAGCTCGTACATGTCGGTACCGTCGGTACAATCCCAGAGGATCAAGTTTTGCGTCATTATGTACACGTATGTGAAAGTTATACCAGAATCAAGTTTGTATAAATTATGATCTATAAAAATTAAATTAACCTATTAATTAATAATTTTAATTACCCATTCACGCTATAATCCACGTCCTCAGTCAAAACTGGTCAACCCGGTTTTCCTTTTATGATGACGCTAGCTTCTCGTTCCTCTCATTTCCTTTCGATTTTTGAAAACCGATAATTTTTTCCTTTTTTTTTCCACAAAAACCGAAGTCCCTTCCTGCCGTCCACCACCTACGGCGAAGTTCCTGGCCGCCATCACCTTCGCCTCTGGCGCTCCACTGTCACAACCGCCCCAGTACTGACCTACGACGCTCGACAGTTCCACCACACCTCAAAAATACGAACCCAGATCCAAACAACCCCCTCCGTTAAAAATCTCACCTCCGATGAACTGTGCCACCGGACCCCCTCAGACACCACCACCAACACTTCAGCCATCCTTAGACTTCCGATCCTGACCTACCTTGAATTCAACGGTGCGTCACAGCTCCGTAATGACATAAAAACCCGCAACAAAAAATAAAAACAGAAGCTCCTCCGTTTTCCTTCCTACTTCTCCAACGCCAGGAGCAACCAGTTCCACCCTGACCTCAACTGGACCCCGTCGGAAACTCCTCCATCGTCATCCACACCACTCTCTCAATGCACTACCTTGATGAACCCTGAAACCAATCCAGTTCAATGCATGCTAAATTTCCAGTGATCAAGAATATGTTTGGACCTAGTGCATCAAGGTGAAACGCAGCTCACACGAGAGGAATGAATAAGTATTGCCCAAATATTTTTCTTTGCTTTGTAAAGATTTATTTTTAACTAAGAAGATGGAGTAAGGCATTGAGATCGACAGAAGGAAGTGGTTTCCATTTGATGAAGTAGGAAACGTGTATATATATATATAGGTGGAGAGTTCTTAAGATAGGGGTGGTGTCATTTCTTCGGGTACGAAATAGCATGTAAAGTAGCTAAAATCTTGGTCGGTTGGAGAGGAGAAGTTTAGTCTGAATATTTCACATATGCTGGTACGAAAGTTTACAAGTGGTTGTGTAATAACCCGGAAAATGCGAGCCAATTTAAAATTTTTAAATTGATTATTTCAAAGTAATTTGAACAATTGAAATAGAATATTTCAATAAAATAGTAAGTTAGGAATAGTGAGTCAGTTTGAAAATTTGAATTCAAACTTTGACTGACTATGCAGGGTGGAAAATATAACGGATTTTAGTGAAACCAAAAATATTTAAATCTGTTAGTTAATACCTTTCTAACGAATCTGGAAAATCGAAGTTTCATAACGGGAATCAAAAGTTATGGCCGAATGAATTTTCAGAGGGGTCGGTATATAGAATATAGCCCTGGAAAATTGATATTTGCATACGACCTCGGAATTCGACGAAACCACTTTTGTTGGGTCCGGGATGTCAAACTATTGCTAGGTTTCAAATTTCATAATTTTTGAAGCTAATATGTGAGCGTGGCAAAAGAAAATGTGTTTGGTCGATTTCTATTAAATTGGATCGACCAGAAAATGGCCATTTTTCAAACGACCTCAGAATTCGACGAAACTAGTTTTGTTGGGATCGTAGCGTCAAAACATAGCTAGATTTATTTTTCTGGAATTTTCCGAATCAGTTTGTGGCCCTGGCAAATTGAAATGTGCGTTCAGAGTTAAAAATTAATTGTTTTATACTTTAATTTGAAAAATAACTGACTGTAACAGTCGAATTGGCCCACGAAACATATCCCATTGTGTCCGGAATGGGGGTATTTAGCTAGGGGCGACAGTCGTTGAGTTTAAAAAGGAGCTCGTTTAAGAAAACACTATTTAAAAATTTAATATAGTCTCGGCCAATCATATTTTTCCATACATAATTAAAAAAAATAACGGAAAAACCCCCGACCCTCCAGATCGAACGGCGGCTTCCTCTTTCCGCCTTCTCTCCTCCAAATCTCCACATCCGCTCATCAAAACACCAGGGCCCTTTGGAGTTTTTCGTAGAGCTCGAGACGAGCTTCAAATCCATACCAACCTCGCCCAGCATCGTCGAGTATTTCGCCGGATCCGCTCCTCCAAAGTTCGGCCGTTTCGAGGTCGATTCCACCGCCCAGAGGCCGTCGAGTTCAACGCCGTGGGGCCCGCACGTACGCCTCTCCTCCGCCTACAACCCTGCACTGGCCGATCATCCAACCGCTACACGGTTTGATCAAAAATCGCTGACCTAGTTTTGAAACCTTTAGCTGAGGTAACGGCCTGTTTAATTAAATTGTTTTACGACACTTTAAAACCGTTGCAAACCGTTTGAAAATCATATCTTTTTGGTATGTTGACGAAATTCGATGAAACAGGAAACATCGAGACCGCAAGGAAGCTCTCTACCCAATAGAAGAAGCTGCGGATTTTTCTGACATCGTATCGATTTTTAGCGCTCAGAAAACCAAGGTGAGAAATCTAAATTAACGTAAAATTGAATGGAAAATGTCGTGTATAATTTATATAAGCGAAATATAAATTACATACGTGTTGTATACCTCATGTACATGCGTAGTGTAAGCTATATGAGCGAAGTATGAATTTTTACATGCATAGAATAATTGATATATGTGTTGAAATGCAAGTGAAATATAGCAAATATATAATATATATATATATATATATATATATATATATATATATATATATATACTCCCCTCGTCCACAAACCATGGACGATATTTATCGTGGTGAATTGGTGTGAAATATTGGGTGAAAAATACGAATGGTTGAATAATTGTTTGTGGTTGATATTGTTTGGTTGTGGTTGAAAAATACCCATTGGTGATTGAAATGAATTGGAAATATTTGTGGAAATAAAAATAAACATGATGCCTGCGTGCGAATTAGATGCATGAATCCCCATTGTCAAAAACCGCGAGGTTTTAAGGTAGAGCGAGGAGCCGTACTAGGGACGGTGCCGGTTTTAACTACCCTGCCGTTATGCTGCCGAAATTTTGAATAATCTTTGTGTGTTAGAATTATTTTCATATGCTGAAATTATTTTACATACCTTGAAATTAAAGCCATATATTAAAACTATGTCCATGTGTGGAAATATTCATGTGTTGAAAAGTTTTCTGTGAAAATAAAATTCATTCGTGAATGAATGAAGTGTTTGATCAATAAAAATCACATTTTTATATATGTATGAAGTATGCAAAATATTCGCCTTATATAAATAGTTTCAACAATCAAAATTTTATCTTTCTAATATGAACAACATAAATAAAATGTCCATGTGTGGAAATGCTCATTTGTTGAGAAGTGTGTGTAGTGGAAATATTCATGTGTTGAATAAAAAGATCGAACAATAAAAAAAAATTACATTTTTATTGAAACTATGAAGTGTTGAAACCATACATTGGTTGAATAAATATTTTAAATGATAAAAATATCATTTTTATCATATGTGTTGTATGCTAAAGATATGCGGACGTTGAAATAAATATTTGTGATAGAAATATTATTTTTTTAACATGCATGGGAATTAAATAAAATAGTCATGTGTTGAAATCTATTTTAGTTCGCCAAAATTATCATCTTTGAAATGTGAAGTGTTGAAAATAGCCACTTGTTCAAATAAACGTGCATGAGTTGAAATATACATTAACTAGCTAATGATATGATTTTAGCCTATGCATGCGATATTAGAATGAATGGTGTTTTCAGACCAAAGCAAGTCAAATATGAAATTGAATGGAAAATGATAAATGTTAGAAATTGTATATATGTACATGCACATCTATTGAACAGGTTAAAGCAAAAAGGGGCTAGAGAAGAGAAATAGAATTTTGTGCCCGACAAATAGGTACACATTTACCGCTTTGTTTGGGTGATGATTTTATGAGCCTGTTGGCTAGCCGCTTGGCTTTTTCTTTTTCTTTTTGATATGAGACGCCCGTGTGGCTATTAGGGAATTTTCCCAGACCCTCCCGTACAAAGGAGGTTATGGCGAAATTTTTCCAAAAATTTAAGGCGTTAGTGAAATAATTGAAGTAGAAACGATATTGGGATTTTTGAATGAACTATATTTATATAAATATATAAATATAAATAGAATTAAAACGAAACGTGGCCGTGCAGTTCATATTTTGAAACCGTGATTTCAAACGACTAGTGCGGAAGATCCGACCATTGGATTTTCCCGAAACCTCAACCGTTGGGTTCGCCTTGGAAATATCTTTCCAACGATACCAACTTTGTGAAGATCCGACGGTTGGATTGTCTGGAATGTTTAATTCAAAACTGAAGAAAAACAGTGCCAGAAACGATTATATATATATATATATATATAAATATAATTAAATTAAATCGAATAACGACGCTGAAGTTCGTAAATTGAAATCGTAACTTCAAATGGTTGGTATGGAAAATCCGACCGTCGGATTTTCCCAAAACTGAAACCGTTGGATTCGTTTTGAAATGACCTTCCTAATGACATAAAATTTGTGAAGATCCAACGGTTAGATTTTTAGATATGTGTAAAACAAAATTAGTGGAAAGCAGCGCCAGTGCGTCGACACGACCTGAAACGTCGTTTAATTAAATATGGCCGTTCTAAATTAAATAAAAATGGCGATATATCGTTATGAAGTGCTATAGACGATATAAAGTGAAAATGAACCAATTTTGTTGTGTTTGCTTGAGATGTGATGGCTGAATGTATTTGACATGAAAATTTTAACTAAATAACTGAAATGTGAATGTTGAATAGTTCAACCATGTGATTAATTGGTTTGGAAATCTAAATATACGTGGATTATTTGAAAAGGCCGAGTTTATCTCATTTCAAATAATCGATCGACGTTGAGAAGTCGAAGAGTCGAAGATTGTTGAAGACCGACGATCTCCACATTGGATGGATGGGCGCTACTGATGCTCGTGATTGGAGTAGCTACCATGAAGGAATTGAAGTAGTAGCCGTCCAAACATATTGTTGATTGTACGAATATGCGAGGAATTGGTGCCTCCGGTTTCGTTCAGACCCAGAACGGACTTGTAAATGGACTGTGTGTCTGACATTGGATTTTGTTCTGTGTTGGTTGATCCCTGTTAAATATATATCTGTTTGGCGGCAGAGAATTTATTCTCTTGCTTAACGCCCTTCTCTGAGACGTACGAGCTTAGAGGTTATGTATTGACAGAAATCAGTCGCATGGAGTGGATTGCCTGTGTGGCACGCCTAAGTGGCATATGATCAAGGCTTTTGTTGCAAAGCAAAGTCTTGTGGTTGATGATCAAAGCATGGTCTGTGTGACGTAGCTTTGTGTATAACGTGAATTCGCGAGCCTCACACCCCGGTATGAGTCAAAAACGGGAGAAGGACCCAAGGAGTGCATGACGTTTCTTTCTAGCTATGGTGGTGTCAGTGACCTCCCAGCCCTGACATTTATATTTACTTTTCACCTGTGTGGTTGTTGGAATACGAGGCGCCTCGATTATAGGTCTGTAAGGACCGGGAAACGTGTGTTCAGGAATAACTAATCCTCAAAAGTAAGAGAGGACCGGCCTTGGAGGATCCAGGGGATTGCTGTGTGCGGTCCCGAGGCATTTGCTAGAGTGTCTCGAACGGAGAGGAGCTTGCCCCTTGCCTCGACTAATGAAGGAATCCAATTTCCAATACGAAATATGCGGTTGTGATTGTATTACTAGTATGGCGACATAGTGGTATGGGTCATTTATGCCGCCTATGATTGATATTTATGATTGAAATCGCTTTTGAAACATATATGCACTAGTAATAATATCAACCACTTTTGTTTTATTCGTATGAAGCATCTTTGGCCATTATAAGGTAAAAACTCTATCCTCCGGCTTGCGTTGCATTGTGTGATGGGACCTGAGTCTTATAATGGCTTCATTTTATAAAAAGCATTGCGTTGATTTAATCATTTACTTTATTCCATGCACTAGCACTCATTGGAGTAAACCCGTTCCGCGAAAGTGGCGTGGTCCTTTGATTTGCTTTATTATTGTTGTTAATAAGTTGAGTAGATTTCTCATACCAGTCCCATGACTGACTCGTAGTTTGTTTCACCTTGCAAACTCGGGTGCCCTTATTTTCACACGGGCAGCCTAGTTACAGGTTTCTGACGCATCTTTTGGCTCATGGCGAGGCTTGACTACACCGTGCTGACTTGGATTTTCTCCGCCATTATTGTATCTATATTATGATTCCGCCACTGGCGATGTAGACTGGTATTCCTTTTGTGTACTCTTTATGTATGATTCCGCCTCAGGCGATGGTGACTGATTATGTATCATTATGCACTAAGTTGTATCCTGTACTGTGCTTCTCTGATGTGATGATATCTATATGATTCCGCTGTCATATGTGTGTAAATTATTCTATTTTCTGTTTATGCTATTATCGGTGATCTGCTAATGATGATTAATGTGTTATATTCCAATGATTATCCTTAACACCGTGTCACGGGGTTTTGAGATCGTCACAGCTGGTATCAGAGCTTTGGTTAACCTTAGTTCTGGAGTCTAACACATTAAACACTTCGTTAAAATAGAATCAGTAGTATTCTAAGGTGAATCGCTCATTAGAGGTAGGACTGGTAAAGTCTTAGAATGAGCTGAGCAGAATAGCAAAAACAATTGATCAGTCCATCGTTATCTTTCCGTAGAATTTCTGCTTAATTATACAATAGACTATCATTTCTGTTAGCTGACTTTTTCGTTACTTATACAGAATTTGACAAATGGCTACCAGAGCAGCCGCCGCGAGAGGAGGCCGTGCCGGCCGAGGCCGAGGAAGGGGAGAAATCCCAGCTCAAGAAGGACCTTTGATACAACCTCCGGCAGCTCAATACTTCGAGCTTGACCGTGTAGCTAAGAGATATAAGAACTTAGGAGGCAAGACCTTCTCGGGAACTGGCACCGTAATAGAGGCCCTTGCATGGCTCAAAACATGCGAGAAAATTCTTGAAGGCCTAAGGCTAGGAGACGAAGACAAAGCTGTTATGGGCGCCTGGCTTATGCAGGAGCAAGCCGAATTGTGGTGGGAATCTCTTACCGCTGGGAATAGAGAAGCTGGAAGAACATGGGATGGATTTAAAGAACTCTTCAAGGAGAAATATGTCCCAGAACAAGCTCTAGAAAGAATGCACGATGACTTCGCCAATCTCCAGCAAGGGGATCTTTCCGTGCAAGATTATCTGAACAAATTTACAATGCTGTCGCCCTATGCTCCAGAGCTCGTTGCCACTGCGAAATCCAAAAATAAGAGGTTTATCTTTGGACTAAGACGACAATATCATGATAGAGCCATGGCCCATGTCAAGCTGGATTTCAATGAGCTAGTGGAAATGACATGCAACTATGAAGACCTGGATCAAAGGCATCTGGATCAGGATCGCGCTAGAAGCCAAGCCGGAAACAAGCGCAAGCCTGCTGTAAATCAAGGCGAGTCAAGCCAAGCAGCATCTTCAAAGCCTCAAACAGGCAAGCCGCCAAGAGGAAGTTGCTTTAACTGTGGTAAGCCGGGGCACTACTCAAACGTCTGCACAGCTCCGAAGAAACAGAAAACAAACTCTCAAGGCTCGAGCCAAGGCTCTCAGAACCCTCGCTCCTGCTTCAATTGTCGCAAGACCGATCATCTGGTCAAAGACTGTCCTTTGTTGAAGAAAGCTACTGTAGCTCATGTCTATGACGGGTCTAGCCCGCCAGCTGCTTCCGATGGAGCAGGTAAACCCGATGTTTTGGGAGGTACCCTTACAATTAAAAATATTCCTGTTTCTGTATTATTTGACACAGGTGCATCGCGTAGTTTTATTGCTAAAAACACAGTGCACAAATTAAAGTTAAAACAGCGAAAGCTTAAAGAATCGGTTGAAGTTCATAACCCGATAGGGGGTCCTATTACTCTTAATTCCTGTTGTAAAGTGCCAATCTCTTATTCTTTCTACAAGTTTCCTTTCAATCTAGTCGTTATGGATTTTCCCGAATTCGATATTATTCTCGGGCTGGATTGGTTAACGAAATATGAAGCCGAAGTGAAGTGTGCGGAAAGAATTGTTAAAATCCGAACGGAGCTTGGACATATATATATTCCCTGTCATGGTTCGAATCCGAATAGAGAAGAATTTTGGTCAGCATTAGAACTTATTCCCACCTCCATAGAAAAGATTCCGATTGTCAGAAACTATGCGGATGTGTTTGAAGAAGTTGAAAACTTACCTCCGCAAAGAGAAATAGAATTCCGAATCGATCTAATTCCTAATGCCAGACCAGTGGTGCATCCAATTCGCAGAATGACTCCGAAAGAAAAAGAAGAATTAGGCGATCAAACTCGTCAACTGTTGTGGAAAGGTCTAATCAGACCTAGTTTTTCTAATTGGGGTGCAGCTGTCGTGTTTGTCCCAAAGTCAGACGGTACTCTTAGATTATGTGTTGATTACTGAGACCTTAACAAACAAACGCTTAAAAACAAATATCCACTACCCCGCATTGATGATTTGCTAGACCAATTGAATGGGGCGAAGATATTTTCCAGAATGGACCTAGCTACAGGTTTTCATCAATTGAGAACAGCAGAAGAGTGTGTTCCTTTGACAGCTTTCAGAGGTCCAGACATATTTTATGAATGGTTAGTAATGCCGTTTGGCCTATGCAACGCTCCAGCATACTTTGTCGATCTAATGAATAGAGTGTTCAGGGGAGTTCTGAATAAATTTGTCCTCGTATTCATCGATGATATTTTAATCTACTCCAAATCAAAACCCGAGCATGAAAAACACTTAGAACAAGTATTGGAGATTCTAAGGAAGAACGTCTTCAAAGCCAAATTCTCTAAATGTGTCTTCTGGCAAGAAGAAGTCAAATTTCTTGGCCATGTCGTGTCAGAGAAAGGAATTTTTGTTGACCCAAGCAAAATAACAGCGATTCAAGACTGGAAACAACCCACTACTCCCACAGAAGTTAGAAGTTTTATGGGGTTGGCTAGTTATTATCGAAAGTTCGTTAAGGATTTTTCGAAGATATCCGGTCCGTTAACGAAGCTCACAAAGAAACATGAGAAGTTTAACTGGACTTCCAACTGTGAAGAAGCTTTCCAGGAATTGAAATCGAAGCTGACCACCGCTCCAGTGTTAACAATTATTGATGGCAATCAGGATTTAACGGTTTGGACGGATGCTTCTATTAGAGGTCTTGGTGCAGTGTTAATGCAGAGAGGCCAAGTAGTCGCTTATGCAAGCCGCCAATTGAAACCGCATGAGAAGAATTATGTGACTCATGATCTTGAGTTGCTAGCCATCGTATTTGCCTTGAAAATCAGGAGACATTACTTATTGGGCGAGAAATTTATACTGTATACAGATCATCAATCGTTGAAGTATTTATATACCCAGAAAGATCTGAATCTGAGACAGCAGCGTTGGCTAGAATTTCTTGCGGCGTATGATCTTGATATCCTGTATACGCCGGGAAAAGCTAACGTAGTAGCGGATGCACTTAGTAGGAAAACCGCAATCATTGCCAATCTTATAATTACACCTGGACTGATTGATAGGATATCTGTTCTCCAGAAAAGTGACAATTTTGTGAAAGAGATGGTAAAAAGGATTCAAAGGGGCGAAAGCTCCAGTTTCCTAATAGATAGAGAAGGAGTTCTGAGGCTGAATAGAAGAATATGTGTTCCCGACATTCCCGAGCTTAAAAGAGAAGTGCTGGATGAATGCCATAAATCCAAATTTTGCATCCATCCTGGGGTGAGTAAAATGTACAACGATATCAAACGCACTTTCTGGTGGAAGGCAATGAAAAGAGATATTTCTTTGTATGTTAGCAGATGCCCTACTTGTCAATTGGTCAAGAGTGACCAACAGAAGCTAGCTGGACTGTTGCAACCGTTGGAAGTCCCAGACTGGAAATGGGAACAGATTTCCATGGATTTCATAGATGGTTTGCCGAGAACCAAGAAAGGTAATGACAGCATTTGGGTAATCGTAGATCGCTTCACGAAGACTGCCCATTTTATACCTGTCAGATCCAATAGAACTGCCCAAAGTCTAGCACAGATATATTTCAGAGAAATTGTTAAGCTGCATGGAATTCCCATCAGCATAGTCAGTGATAGAGATCCCCTGTTTACTAGCAAGTTCTGGGAGGCTTTCCAGACAGAATTGGGGACAAAAATGAATATGAGCACCGCTTATCACCCACAAACAGATGACCAAACTGAGCGGGTGAATAGAATTCTGGAAGATTTATTGCGGGCTTGTATAATCGATTTTGGCGGGTCATGGGAAGATCATTTGCATTTGGCAGAATTCTCATATAACAATAGCTATCAAGCAAGTTTGAGAATGTCACCATTTGAAGCATTATATGGCAGACCATGCAGATCTCCAGCATGTTGGGTAGAACCTGGCAACAGACTTGTACTAGGACCTGATATGATTAGGGAAGCATCGGATAAAGTGGATTTCATCAAGAAGCGATTGAGAACCGCCCAAAGCCGACAGAAAAGTTATGCAGACTCTAGAAGGAGAGATTTGACATTTGCTGTTGGTGATCATGTTTATTTAAAGGTTTCTCCGATGAGAGGAGTAATCAGATTTGGAAAGACTGGGAAGTTGGCGCCGAGATTTATTGGTCCCTTTCCTATACTTGAGCGAATTGGAACTCTTGCTTATAGGGTCCAATTGCCAGATTGGTTGCCTGGAGTGCACAATGTTTTTCACGTATCTCAACTGAGGAGACATGTGCATGATCCGGATCTTGTTGTAGAAGAAGCAGCGCAACAGGATGTGGAGATAACTCCAGAATTATCACTCAGAAGAGAGCCATTAAAAATTGTTGGCAAAGAAACTAGAGAACTCAGAAGCAAAAAGGTTCATTTAGTTAAAGTGCAGTGGAGCAGTGATCCTAGAGACTGTACTTGGGAAACTGAGGAAAGCATTAAGCAAGCTTACCCCAAATGCAGAGTGGATATCTCTGACTAACTCCGGTGCAAGGTACCTTTACAATACTTTGCATTTACATTTTATTTCCTACTTTACTGTTGTTTCCTTTTCGAGGACGAAAAGTTTTAAGTAGGGGAGATTGTAATAACCAGGAAAATGCGAGCCAATTTAAAAAATTTAAATTGATTACTTCAAAGGAATTTGAACAATTGAAATAGAATATTTCAATAAAATAGTAAGTTAGGAATAGTGAGTCAGTTTGAAAATTTGAATTCAAACTTTGACTGACTATGCAGGGTGAAAAATATAACGGATTTTAGTGAAACCAAAAATATTTAAATCTGTTAGTTAATACCTTTCTAACGAATCTGGAAAATCGAAGTTTCATAACGGGAATCAAAAGTTATGGCCGAATGAATTTTCAGAGGGGTCGGTATATAGAATATAGCCCTGGAAAATTGATATTTTGCATACGACCTCGGAATTCGACGAAACCACTTTTGTTGGTTCCGGGATGTCAAACTATTGCTAGGTTTCAAATTTCATAATTTTTGAAGCTAATATGTGAGCGTGGCAAAAGAAAATGTGTTTGGTCGATTTCTGTTAAATTGGATCGACCAGAAAATGGCCATTTTTTAGACGACCTCAGAATTCGACGAAACTAGTTTTGTTGGGACCGTAGCGTCAAAACATAGCTAGATTTATTTTTCTGGAATTTTCCGAATCAGTTTGTGGCCCTGGCAAATTGAAATGTGCGTTCAGAGTTAAAAATTAATTGTTTTATACTTTAATTTGAAAAATAACTGACTGTAACAGTCGAATTGGCCCACGAAACATATCCCATTGTGTCCGGAATGGGGGTATTTAGCTAGGGGCGACAGTCGTTGAGTTTAAAAAGGAGCTCGTTTAAGAAAACACTATTTAAAAATTTTAATATAGTCTCGGCCAATCATATTTTTCCATTCATAATTAAAAAAAAATAACGGAAAAACCCCCGACCCTCCAGATCGAACGGCGGCTTCCTCTTTCCGCCTTCTCTCCTCCAAATCTCCACATCCGCTCATCAAAACACCAGGGCCCTTTGGAGTTTTTCGTAGAGCTCGAGACGAGCTTCAAATCCATACCAACCTCGCCCAGCATCGTCGAGTATTTCGCCGGATCCGCTCCTCCAAAGTTCGGCCGTTTCGAGGTCGATTCCGCCGCCCAGAGGCCGTCGAGTTCAACGCCGTGGGGCCCGCACGTGCGTCTCTCCTCCGCCTACAACCCTGCACTGGCCGATCATCCAACCGCTACACGGTTTGATCAAAAATCGCTGACCTAGTTTTGAAACCTTTAGCTGAGGTAACGGCCTGTTTAATTAAATTGTTTTACGACACTTTAAAACTGTTGCAAACTGTTTGAAAATCATATCTTTTTGGTATGTTGACGAAATTCGATGAAACAGGAAACATCGAGACCGCAAGGAAGCTCTCTACCCAATAGAAGAAGCTGCGGATTTTTCTGACATCGTATCGATTTTTAGCGCTCAGAAAACCAAGGTGAGAAATCTAAATTAACGTGAAATTGAATGGAAAATGTCGTGTATAATTTATATAAGCGAAATATAAATTACATACGTGTTGTATACCTCATGTACATGCGTAGTGTAAGCTATATGAGCGAAGTATGAATTTTTACATGCATAGAATAATTGATATATGTGTTGAAATGCAAGTGAAATATAGCAAATATAATATATATATATATACTCCCCTCGTCCACAAACCATGGACGATATTTATCGTGGTGAATTGGTGTGAAATATTGGGTGAAAAATACGAATGGTTGAATAATTGTTTGTGGTTGATATTGTTTGGTTGTGGTTGAAAAATACCCATTGGTGATTGAAATGAATTGGAAATATTTGTGGAAATAAAAATAAACATGCCGCCTGCGTGCGAATTAGATGCATGAATCCCCATTGTCAAAAACCGCGAGGTTTTAAGGTAGAGCGAGGAGCCGTACTAGGGACGGTGCCGGTTTTAACTACCCTGGCGTTATGCTGCCGAAATTTTGAATAATCTTTGTGTGTTAGAATTATTTTCATTTGTTGAAATTATTTTGCATACCTTGAAATTAAAGCCATATATTAAAACTATGTCCATGTGTGGAAATATTCATGTGTTGAAAAGTGTTGTGTGAAAATAAAATTCATTCGTGAATGAATGAAGTGTTTGATCAATAAAAATCACATTTTTATATATGTATGAAGTATGCAAAATATTCGCCTTATATAAATAGTTTCAACAATCAAAATTTCATCTTTCTAATATGAACAACATAAATAAAATGTCCATGTTTGGAAATGCTCATTTGTTGAGAAGTGTGTGTAGTGGAAATATTCATGTGTTGGATAAAAAGATCGAACAATAAAAAAAATTACATTTTTATTGAAACTATGAAGTGTTGAAACCATACATTGGTTGAATAAATATTTTAAATGATAAAAATATCATTTTTATCATATGTGTTGTATGCTAAAGATATGCGGACGTTGAAATAAATATTTGTGATAGAAATATTATTTTTTTAACATGCATGGGAATTAAATAAAATAGTTATGTGTTGAAATCTATTTTAGTTCGCCAAAATTATCATCTTTGAAATGTGAAGTGTTAAAAATAGCCACTTGTTCATATAAACGTGCATGAGTTGAAATATACATTAACTAGCTAATGATATGATTTTAGCCTATGCATGCGATATTAGAATGAATGGTGTTTTTAGACCAAAGCAAGTCAAATATGAAATTGAATGGAAAATGATAAATGTTAGAAATTGTATATATGTACATGCACATCTATTGAACAGGTTAAAGCAAAAAGGGGCTAGAGAAGAGAAATAGAATTTTGTGCCCGACAAATAGGTACACATTTACCGCTTTGTTTGGGTGATGATTTTATGAGCCTGTTGGCTAGCCGCTTGGCTTTTTCTTTTTGATATGAGATGCCCGTGTGGCTATTTGGGAATTTTCCCAGACCCTCCCGTACAAAGGAGGTTATGGCGAAATTTTTCCAAAAATTTAAGGCGTTAGTGAAATAATTGAAGTAGAAACGATATTGGGATTTTTGAATGAACTATATTTATATAAATATATAAATATAAATAGAATTAAAACGAAACGTGGCCATGCATTTCATATTTTGAAACCGTGATTTCAAACGACTAGTGCGGAAGATCCGACCATTGGATTTTCCCGAAACCTCAACCGTTGGGTTCGCCTTGGAAATATCTTTCCAATGGCACCAACATTGTGAAGATCCGACGGTTGGATTGTCTGGAATGTTTAATTCAAAACTGAAGAAAAACAGCGCCAGAAACGATTATATATATATATATATATAATTAAATTAAATCGAATAACGACGCTGCAGTTCGTAAATTGAAATCGTAACTTCAAATGGTTGGTGTGGAAAATCCGACCGTCGGATTTTCCCAAAACTGAAACCGTTGGATTCGTTTTGAAATGATCTTCCTAATGACATAAAATTTGTGAAGATCCAACGGTTAGATTTTTGGATATGTGTAAAACAAAATTAGTGGAAAGCAGCGCCAGTGCGTCGACACGACCTGAAACGTCGTTTAATTAAATATGGCCGTTTTAAATTAAATAAAAATGGCGATATATCGTTATGAAGTGCTATAGATGATATAAAGTGAAAATGAACCAATTTTGTTGTGTTTGCTTGAGATGTGATGGCTGAATGTATTTGACATGAAAATTTTAACTAAATAACTGAAATGTGAATGTTGAATAGTTCAAACATGTGATTAATTGGTTTGGAAATCTAAATATACGTGGATTATTTGAAAAGGCCGAGTTTATCTCATTTCAAATAATCGATCAACGTTGAGAAGTCGAGGAGTCGAAGATTGTTGAAGACCGACGATCTCCACATTGGATGGATGGGCGCTACTGATGCTCGTGATTGGAGTAGCTACCATGAAGGAATTGAAGTAGTAGCCATCCAAACATATTGTTGATTGTACGGATATGCGAGGAATTGGTGCCTCCGGTTTCGTTCAGACCCAGAACGGACTTGTAAATGGACTGTGTGTCTGACATTGGATTTTGTTCTGTGTTGGTTGATCCCTGTTAAATATATATCTGTTTGGCGGCAGAGAATTTATTTTCTTGCTTAACGCCCTTCTCTGAGACGTACGAGCTTAGAGGTTATGTATTGACAGAAATCAGTCGCATGGAGTGGATTGCCTGTGTGGCACGCCTAAGTGGCATATGATCAAGGCTTTTGTTGCAAAGCAAAGTCTTGTGGTTGATGATCAAAGCATTGTCTGTGTGACGTAGCTTTGTGTATAACGTGAATTCGCGAGCCTCACACCCCGGTATGAGTCAAAAACGGGAGAAGGACCCAAGGAGTGCATGACGTTTCTTTCTAGCTATGGTGGTGTCAGTGACCTCCCAGCCCTGACATTTATATTTACTTTTCACCTGTGTGGTTGTTGGAATATGAGGCGCCTCGATTATAGGTCTGTAAGGACCGGGAAACGTGTGTTCAGGAATAACTAATCCTCAAAAGTAAGAGAGGACCGGCCTTGGAGGATCCAGGGGATTGCTGTGTGCGGTCCCGAGGCATTTGCTAGAGTGTCTCGAACGGAGAGGAGCTTGCCCCTTGCCTCGACTCATGAAGGAATCCAATTTCCAATACGAAATATGCGGTTGTGATTGTATTACTAGTATGGCGACATAGTGGTATGGGTCATTTATGCCGCCTATGATTGATATTTATGATTGAAATCGCTTTTGAAACATATATGCACTAGTAATAATATCAAGCACTTTTGTTTTATTCGTATGAAGCATCTTTGTCCATTATAAGGTAAAAACTCTATCCTCCGGCTTGCGTTGCATTGTGTGATGGGACCTGAGTCTTATAATGGCTTCATTTTATAAAAAGCATTGCGTTGATTTAATCATTTACTTTATTCCATGCACTAGCACTCATTGGAGTAAACCCGTTCCGCGAAAGTGGCGTGGTCCTTTGATTTGCTTTATTATTGTTGTTAATAAGTTGAGTAGATTTCTCATACCAGTCCCATGACTGACTCGTAGTTTGTTTCACCTTGCAAACTCGGGTGCCCTTATTTTCACACGGGCAGCCTAGTTACAGGTTTCTGACGCATCTTTTGGCTCATGGCGAGGCTTGACTACACCGTGCTGACTTGGATTTTCTCCGCCATTATTGTATCTATATTATGATTCCGCCACTGGCGATGTAGACTGCTATTCCTTTTGTGTACTCTTTATGTATGATTCCGCCTCAGGCGATGGTGACTGATTATGTATCATTATGCACTAAGTTGTATCCTGTACTGTGCTTCTCTGATGTGATGATATCTATATGATTCCGCTGTCATATGTGTGTAAATTATTCTATTTTCTGTTTATTCTATTATCTGTGATCTGCTAATGATGATTAATGTGTTATATTCCAATGATTATCCTTAACACCGTGTCACGGGGTTTTGAGATCGTCACAGGTTGGCACGGTCAAGTACTGTATAAACTATATAAGCTGTTTGTTCAAGACAGAAAT
The DNA here is from genome assembly GCA_030737875.1 of Allium sativum. NCBI lineage: Eukaryota > Viridiplantae > Streptophyta > Magnoliopsida > Asparagales > Amaryllidaceae > Allium > Allium sativum. Next base: position 485,674,720 of record CM060912.1, on the reverse strand, counting down.
CTCTCATCCAAAATATGAAAACGAGTTGCCAACTTCACATAGATTTTCTTTTTGACTTTGTTTCCGTTTGTACAGGGCAAGATGTGTATATAATGTATGAACGGCTTAGCGCACGTTCATATATATATATTTTTTCTTTCCTCTGTCTATTTTCAGTCATAGATGGTACTATCTCATAGTATATAAATATAAATGTTGGATTCAATTCATGTGCCCAGATATACATTTGATATTCTTGGCTACAGGACACTCTGTGATTGGATAACGGTATGTTTCCTTGTGTTAATTGTAAATGCTTAAGATTTGTTGAGGACACGCTGACATATTTGACTGTTGTCAAGATTTGTGAATTGGAAAGGAGCGAGTGTGCAGTGGACAATATCTCATGTGCAAAGATTTAAAGGATTTTACATAGCCGAAATGTTTGATCTTAATTTAGATTAGATTTGCAAAGATATGATATTGTATATGTATTTCTAAGTGGCCAGTTAGAGTTTTAACAAAGGAAATAAAAACTGGCATGTTCAATCGAAAACGTTGAACTTAAGTTCAAAGAGAATGTCTATGAGGATTTGCCTAAGATTGCATAAAGATGCGCCAAGATTATGAAGAGATTTGGGCAAAATTTTAAAAGATTTGTTTATATATTAATAAAAGCGACCCTTATTATTTAAGTATAATTAACATTCGATGTTTACACTTTGTACGAGCACTTACAACGTCCGATCGAAACAAAATTTTAAATCCTGAAACAACTTAATATTTTGGATACAACGGAACCGGTTTCGTCGAATTCGAACTCGTTTGAATAACATCTCTTTTTATTTAATATAATAAAACGTTATAGGTTATAAACGATTTCCATAGTGACTATTTGAAATTTTGATTTGGACATAAAACAAAATCTACAATATGAAATCTTGATTTTTATGCTTCATTAGAAAGTTATCACCAAATGGATTCAGACGTTTCTTGTTTCGAAGAAATCCGACTTAAATTGGATCCTGTATAACCAACTGAAATTCAAAATGTTATATAACGAACTACCGTGCCGCTGCAGCCCGTTATATAATTAAAATTATAAATTAAACATTTAAACAGCGTTTATAATCGAAATTGTTAATAAAATTAAATATAACTTAAATAAATCTTATTATATTACCAAATCAAACAACTTTGCAAATTCAGCCAAATTCGATCATTTCGAAATTAAACTATTACTTTATTATTTAAACTAATATAATATCCAAAATTATTAAATTTAAAGCAATTAAAAATCCAAAATCGACATTTCAAACCAAATTTAAATATTAAATTAAATGGTAAAAATCCGAGCCGTTACATTCCTTCCCCCTTAAAATAATTTCGTCCTCGAAATTTCTAAGGTAAGAAGAATGCTGCAAACCTATTATATTTCAAAAATCTATTTTAGCTAAAATTTTCACTTTCTAAATTTTTAATCAAAACAAATCCAAATAATTTTAATCGAAAACAAATTTATACTTATCTTCCAAAATTTCGAAAATTTTCTAACATCTTAAATTTTGGAAAATTTTGGTAGAGTCTCCCTTGTATGGAGGAACGTCTGCAATATTGCAGGTTCAACAAATATATATACATCGACCAACACGGTCGAAAAAAGGAAAATTCCAATTCTATACCCAAGTCAGAAACCAAAAATTCATATTTTGCGTAAGCGTACCTTTTTGAACGTTATTACGCAATAAGCGATAAACAATAAGCGAGCCTGCTCAATTACTATGCAGCTCCAATCAAACTGGCTTCATTTAACTACATAATCTTCTTGGACATGTTTTAAAGACAAATTATCTCTTTTGCACTTGCTCTCAATTCTAATGAGCTTCATTACTTTCAAAACAATACCAGTAAATTTTTAATATCCATACCATCCTGGATTTTATTTCAATTAATCGCTTCTGTTCAAGACTGGTTTCAAACAAGTTCAAGCAACATTAATCCCAAAACATTCCCTTTGTATATTTCTATTCTCAACCCAAGCCAAATTAGTGTTGACTTAAGTCATATTTTAGTTCAATATTCAAGTTCAAATTTAATTTGTACGATTTATTCAACCCAACATGAGTTAAATTTCCATATTTCACATTTCAAATTTGAAATGTACTTGGATTGATCCAATCCAGCTTCATAGTCAAACACATTCGAATAAATCAACCAAGGCAATACAAGTTTCAAACAACCAGTCAACAATTTAAGATAATTTTTTTTTCTTTTTATTTATACAAAATATAATTTAGGAAAAAATATTTCATTTATTTCTTTACAAAATAATTTTTAAAAAAATTATATTCAAATATAAATACGCGCACTCATATATATATATATGTATATATATACAGTCAAACTCAATCTAGGGTATTACTAACCCCATCTCTACTGAGTTACGCCACAGATCCAAGGTTATCACTAAACCAATAGCTATGATACCAAGTTGTAACGTCCCACTTTTCATTACAATTTAGGTCGACGTTTTACTACCACAATCATCCCAAATTACATAGAAAAGCAGAATGTTAAGAGAAAGAAATTAGAAGATGAGAGAGAAAGAAAGAAATATTATAATAGAAGAAAGAAGAAGAACATCAGAATCTCAATGCGGAACGAATAAAATATATAATATAACAACATATCTTTATACAAATGAAATTCTTGTATACATACCAATCATCAGAGTACAATATGAATCATATACAGCGGAATAACTTTAAATAGTTAATGGTGAAGCCTCCTGCTTCCAGCTCCTAGAAACTCCAAGCGAAAACTAACCTGTCAAATATGTTCGGTCTGAGCCGAGCACATTTTGAAGCAAAGCAAAAAAAAAACACACGGGTCAGTCTGGAATACTTTCAATGCTAAATTCACAACAACAATCGGTTTAACTTTAGAAATCCTTTTTGAAACAAAAGGATAATAGTAAGACCAGTCCACAAATAAACACGGACGGTTTCTACCTTGCTATAACCCAAACCATTTTTGAAGAACAATTTTTTTCTGATATTATAATAGTGTCTATCAACCACAAATAAATAGTAATCTAGTGGAACGCTTGCATCTCATGCTCCACATATATATTATACAATCAAAAACCGCAGGCGCTTATTGGAAATTGAATTCCGACTATGACAATGTATGGAACCACCTGCCAATAGTGTATCTCTAGAGGCGCATACACTGGGTTCAATAAGAACGTCTTGCAACCCGGCCCACACATGACCGACCACTCATTTCGTTTGAATGTATCGAATGTATATCACCAACGGTTGGGATCAGCAACCGTTTCCCAAAACGGGACAGCATCGAATATAGATTAAAGAAACAAATCGAATTTCTCTAGATAGGTGATTATACACCCTAATGGGAGCGACCCACATAGTCATGCTGCCTGCCCAATTTCTGTCATTTCCCGTTGATGAGGGTTGAGGTTATAATCGACTTTTGGAACATTTGGTCACCATTCACATCGAATGCCACATCGTCAGATCCGCCATATATCACTAATTGACGTCCAAAAAAATACTCTTAGTTGATAAGCTAAGAGAAAGGCCTTTCTCCGCCACCAACTATGGTACGTTTGAAGAAATCAACGTACGCGATCCCTTTGGAAATACTCTGTCAGACATTCGTCCATACAAGTCATCCAGGAACAGGATGAACCGAAAGTACTCTCCTAATGCATCCAATATATGAATCACCCCATGGATCAGTAGCGAGAAGTCCTTGCACTCCGTAGATTCCAAGCATGATAGAACCACAGTACATCTTTGGCTGCAGACTGAAGATTATTAGCAGTTCCTCCATTAATGAAAATCTACGGTCTTCAATTGCTCCATCTTTATCCCTTGCAAGTTAGCTTTGCACGTAACGTTGATTCGAAGTGGTTTTGGGTCTAGTTCCCATCCCGGTCTCTTCGAAACAACACGTCAAAAGGTCTAATAAAATATTTCGTTGATAGTTTGGTGTTTTAACTATCAACGTCAAACTAGTGTGGTCAAGTATATTGGCAGCTCAGGTTCTTATTATTGTTAAAATCGTTCATTAAAACTCTTATCGAATTATTAAAGTCATTCCCTAGACTTAAAGTCGACTCCATTTAAATCTCTTGCCAACCTATCTTTTGTTTTGCCATTTGGAAACAATATCTCTCGTTTATTCTAACTTCGCTTTATTCTCTTTTAAATTCTGAAAATATTGATATATTTTCATCAATCATTTATTTCCTTAATTCTGGAAATATCCATATGTAATGACCCGCATTGTCAGAGGTATTATAATTTATTAATTTAATTATATAAATAGTGATTTAGGGAATTAAATCGTCGTTAATTAAATTATAGTGAATATTTAATTAAATTAAATAATAGAATAATATATTTAATTCAGAAATAATCAAAAATATTGGAAATCACAATATTCTATGAACTGGGTCATCCCTAAGATTTAATTCAGCTTAGAGTTGAATTATATTGACAAATATATTCAATTGACGTCAGTTTGAACGTAGAATTATAATATAATTAAAATAGAGCTTGAAATGGCGCGGCAGTTCACTATTAGGCTATTTGAACTTCAACTGAATATACAGGGTCCGTTTCAAGTCGGATTTCTGTGAAACAAGAAACGTTCAGAGCAGATAAAGTATATTTTTCTAATGGAAGAGAAAAATCGGGATTTCGTCATGTAGATTTTCATTTATGGCCAAACCAAATTTTAGAAAAGTCGCTATGGAATTATTAATAATTAAATTCATTTTAAAAGGGGTTTTGACCATAACTGGAGCAGACGATCAAACTAAGCTACGAAACCAGTTCCGTTGAGTTCGTATCGTCGTTTAGAGTCAGAAAACATATATTGTTTGTTATTTTTGAAATTGGAAAATTTGGTGTCTAAAGGAGCACTTAGGGTGCGTAGAAAATAACGTACCGGGAAACAGTCTCGGAATGCGACGAAGTGTGTGCCATTGGGTTCGTATTGATTTATCGTTATAAGAAAGTCAAGTTTTACGGAAAACCGATGATGTATGTGACCTCGGTGGCCAGAAACGCTTTGTTTTGAGTTAACCATTTATACGTTTTAAACAGGAGTAACTTTTATTGAATGGTTAACTGGTCAAACGAACTCGAAATTCAAAGAAACAAGTTTCATATGAAACCTTAGGAAGAGGTCTAGTGAAACGTCAAGGCCTCATATTTTTAGGATTTTTTCTGTAATTTTAAGGAATTAATGCTCGGTGTTTTTCATCGATATTTTCTAAGGGATTTTTACAAACGGTGTCGGAATTCGACGAAACCTATCCCATTGGATCCGGAATATTTTTCTATGCTAGGATTAGCCTGGTGTATCAAAAACAGATGTCGTATGGTTGTGTTTCAAAGATACCTCACGTATAAGGGATTGGACAACAAAATATCTAGATATTTTGAATGTATATAAATACCCCCACCAACTATCCTTAAGACCTAATCCTATTCTTTTCCTCCTTCGGGTTAATGATTCATTCCGAGCCGCCACTTTCAGAAATACTCAGTTCTTCGAAAAAATCATATTAAATCAAAGAAGAATTTTAGAAAGTCCAAAACTTGTATAGATGGATTCTTATACACCAACTCTTCAATACTGTGTACATATAGTTGAGCTCGATAGTTTGTTTGGACTCGCGGTGTTCTTCAAAGGACGGAGGGCGTGTGAAGCAATTGAGAACGCGAGGCTGGAGGGGATGAGCTCGAGATAAAGGGGAGTTGGTGACTGTTCCCCAATTCTCTTGCTTAACGCCCTTCTCTGAGACGTACGAGCTCAGAGGTTATATATCGATAGAAATCAGTCATATGGAGTGGATTGCCTATGTGGCATGCCAAGATGCTGTGATCAAGGCTTCTGTTGCAAAGCAAAGTCTTGTGTTAATGATCAAAGCACGACCTACATTGCCTGGTTTTGTGTATAGCGTGGATTCGCGAGCCTCACACCCCGGTATGAGTTAAAAACGGGATAAGGACTGCAGGGAGAGCACGACGTTTCTTTCTAGCTATGGTGGTGTCAGTGACTTACCAGCCCTGACATTTATATCTATTTTTCACCTATGTGGTTGTTGGAATGCGAGGCACCTCGATTATAGGTCTGTAAGGACCGTGAAACATGTGTTCAGGAATTGCCAATCCTCAAACGTAAGAGAGGACCGGCCCTGAAGATCCAGGGGTTACCCATAGTGTGTAGTCCTGAGGCATTCGCTAGAATGTCTCGAAGCGGAGAGGAGCTTGCCACTTGCCTCGACTCATGACGGAAATCCAATTTCCAATACGAAATAACGGACTCGATTGTAGAACTAGTACGGCGACATAGTAGATGGTAGCTATGCCGCCTATGATTGATATTTATGATGCTATTCGTTTTGAAACATATATGCACTAGTAATAATATCAAATGATTTTGCTTTACATGTATCAAGCATATTTGGCCATTATAAGGTAAAACTCTATCCTCCGGCTTGCGTTGCATTGTATGATGGGACTTGAGTCTTATAATGGCTTCATTCTTTTTAAAAGCATTTTGTTGTTTTAAAGAATTTACTATGTTTTAAATGTACTAGCAATCACTGGAGTAAACCCGTTCCACGAAAGTGGAGTGGTCCTATGATTTGCTTATTACTGTTGTTTAAACAGTTAAATAGATTCCTCATACCAGTCCCCATGACTGACTCGTTGTTTGTTTCACTTTGCAAACGCGGGTGCCCTTATTTTCGCACGGGCAGCCTAGTTCATAGGCGACAGGTTGTTTTTGGCTCTGCACTGTTGCATAGAGTGCATTTTGGCTCATGGCGAGGCTGGCTTCACCGAGATGACTTTGACATTTTCCGCCATTATTGTATCTATATTATGATTCCGCCACAGGCGATGCAAACTGCTTTACTTTCAGTACTTATTATCGTATGTATATGTACCGCCTTCGGCGATGTAGACTGATACCCTTATTATGTCTCCATGCATGTATATATTCCGCCTCTGGTGATGGTGACTGATCATCTCCCTTTTATTTACTAAGTTGTATCCTATGTTGTTACATGTTGTGATTCCGCTGTCATATCCATGAAAAATTATTCTATTTATTGTTTTTGCTATTATCTGTTCTCTGCTATGATGATTGATGTGTTATACCCCAATGATTATCCTTAATACCATCACATGGATTTTTGGATCGTCACACCTGAAACCAACCCAGTTCAATGCTTGATAAATTTCCAGTGATCAAAAATACGTTTGGACCTGGTGCATCAAGGTGAAACGCAGCTCACACAAGAGTAATGAATAAGTATTGCTCAAATCCTTTTCTTTGTTTTGTAAAGATTTATTTTTAACTGGGAAGATGGAGTAAGGCATTGATATCGACAAAAGGAAGTGGTTTCCATTTGATGAAGTAGGAAACATGTTTATATATAGGTGGAGAGTTCTTAAGATAGGGATGTGTCATTTCTTCGGGTATGAAGTAGCATGTAAAGTAGCTGAAGTCTTGGTCGGTTGGAGAGGAGAAGTTTAGTTTGAATATTTCACATATGCTGGTACGAAAGTTTACAAGTGGTTGGCACGGTCAACAACTGTATAAACTATATAAGCTGTTTGTTCAAGACAGAAATCTCTCATCCAAGATATGAAAACGAGTTGCCAACTTCACATAGATTTTCTTTTTGACTTTGTTTCCGTTTGTACAGGGCAAGATGTGTATATAAGGTACGAATAGCTCAGCGCATGTTCGTATATATATATTTTCTTTCCTCTGTCTATTTTCAGTCACAGATGGTACTATCTCAAAGTATATAAATATAAATGTTGGATTCAATTCATGTGCCCAGATATACATTTGATATTCTTGGCTATAGGACACGCTGTGATTGGATAACGGTATGTTTCCATGTGTTAATTGTAAATGCTTAAGATTTGCTGAGGACACGCTGACATATTTGACTGGTGTCAAGATTTGTGAATTGGAAAGGAGCGAGTGTGCAGTGGACAATATCTCATGTGCATAGATTTAAAGGATTTTACATAGCCGAAATGTTTGATCTTAATTTAGATTAGATTTGCAAAGTTATGATATTATATGTATATTTCTAAGTGGCTAGTCAGAGTTTGAACAAAGGAAAGAAAAACAGGTATGTTCAATCAAAAAAGTTGAATTTAAGTTCAAAGAGAATGTCTATGAGGATTTGCCTAAGATTGCATAAAGATGCGCCATGATTATAAAGAGATTTGGGCTAAATTTTATAAGATTTGTTTATATATTAATAAAAGCGACCCTTATTATTTAAGTATAATTAACGTTCGATGTTTGCACTTTGTACGAGCACTTACAACGTCCGATCGAAACAAAATTTGAAATCCTAAAACAACTTAATATTTTGGATACAATGGAACCAGTTTCACCGAAATTCGAACTCGTTTGAATAACATCTCTTTTTTATTTAATATAATAAAACGTTATAGTTTATAAATGAATTCCATAGCGACTATTTGAAATTTTGATTTGGACATAAAACAAAATCTACAATATGAAATCTTGATTTTTCTGCTTCATTAGAAAGTTATAACCAAATGGATTCAGATGTTTCTAGTTTCGAAGAAATCTGACCTAAATTGGATCCTGTATAACCAACTGAAATTCAAAACGTTATATTACGAACTACCGCGCCGCTGCAGCCCGTTATGTAATTAAAATTATAAATTAAATATTTAAACAGCGTTTGTAACACCCCGTATTTTTGGAGAATATTAAAATAACAAATTAGAGAATAATTAATTTCAAATGTAAGAAATAGGTGAAACGGGTTACGCCATTGCGTTCATCTCAGATTTCTGCTTGAGATAGAGTCCGAGTTTACGTGAATTGGACTCCGTATGAAGAAGATATCTATAATTAAATATTGCAGCAAAACATGAAAAAAGAAGAATGAGAAAAGAATAATGTTTAGCATTGTTCTAAGAGTTTGATCCCCGCCAGCGCCATATTTTTGTTTTAGGGGAATGGCTAAAAAGTGTCTTAGTGTGAACGCAGTTCAAAAAGTGGTTTAGTGTGAAAATGGTTAATTGGGAAGATAGATAAAAAGAAAAAAAATATGTAGAATATATATCTATATGACGTGTACGCATCATGTGGCGCACGTGGCGCATTTTTTGTTGGTCAAGGATTGTCTTTTTTACGTGGCCTTCTCTGGTTGGCTTTGTGACAAATTCTGAGGTGTTAGGGCTTATGTGTCATGCTATGATTGACTGAGTGACACATTTCTTTAGTTGGATGGCTCTGATTACTCCTAGACTGATCTAATGGCTAGAATTAAACCTAGAATTCTATATAAGCAGCCTAAATCTAAACCCTAAGCCACACAAAAATATTCCTAAGACCGCCATGCTGTCAACACACAACCTAGAGTAGCCGCCATTCTCATTCAACTAGAAAGCAAGTAGAAATTACAAATCAAATCTAATTCAACTAAGAGAATTCAGCGTCTACAACAAAGGAGAGCTATTCAATTTCAGAATACAGATCCCAGAACACAATACTAGTCTCCTTTTTGTAAGTCCAATTATCATTCAGACCTAAATGATATTAGAATCGTGACTAAATAAATAGATATAGAACATCGCCTAATGTAAATCTATGCCTATCTTTTTTGTTAAAACTGAATTGATTAAGACTATGATTCTTTCTATGCTAAGTTGTGAATCTTGTTGTATGTAATATAATGATAAATGTTAAATGCTTTGAAATAGATCCATATGCTGTATAATTCGTCAGTGACATATTATGTTATATATTTTGGCGATGACATAAATTGGCAATAACATATTATAATTTGGCGATGGAATATCATATTGTGTAATTTGGTGATGACATAGCATATTGTATAAATTGGACGATGGATATCATATTGTGTAATTTGGCGATGACATTCCATACTGTATAATTTGGCGATGGATAACATATTGTGTAAATTGGTGATGACATACTATGTTGTATAATTAGGCGATGACATTTTATGTCGCATGATTTGGTAATGACATCTATATGTTGTATGTCAAATTGGGAATTTTATGCAAGTTTAACCATGTTCACATACATGACCAAAACTACATGCTAATATGATTAGGTTCATGCTAGATTAGATCCAACTAATTTGCGAAGTTCACAATTACATGCCTAATGTTAAGTTTATGTGGTTTTATGTAAAACCCCTATTTCATGATTCATGTTGAGTAGATCCAAATTTGCAAGTTCATAATTAAATGTATATTGTCCTATGTCATATTCATATGACACATGTGTAGTTAGATCCATATTTTTATGATATTGGAATTATTACATGTTCCTCTTTTTTCCCTTTTATGTATGAATTAGGCTATGTAACAAGCCTAACATTTTACGTGATTTATGCGAACGTTTAACGGGAGTAACGTTGGGGAAAATATGAAATTATATATAATTGGCATATTTGGCTCATGAACATGTAAATGTTTTATGGCATAAAGTAGTATAAATTTTTATACCTAAAATTATAAACTTGATTTAAAAAGGAAAGTGGGGCATGACTTGAATGACAATAATTTACATATAAATATAAAGAAGTAAATATGTAAATTTAGAATAAACGAATATGCCTAACCCGAGGTTAGACTGACTTACGGAGTAAGACTGCCCGGAACCGCACGGCACATCCGACAACTATGACAATATATATCTAATGTGAGAGGTTAGTGCATCATGCCCAAAACAACCCGAGGTTAGAATGAGTTGCAGTGGAAAACTGCCCGAAACCGCCGAGCACATCCAGTAACAGGAACATTACCTGTCTAATGTGAGTGGTTGGTGCTTTAATGAATGAATTAAAGCTAAGACAGGAATGGTAGGGTTAAGTTAATTAAGGTAACACTTAACCAATATAACAAGATGATTGACTAGGGTTAAGTTAATAGGAAACACTTAACCAGTATAGCATGATGAATGGGTAAGGTTAAGTAATAAGAAACATTTAACCAATATAACTTGATTTGTGGTAGGGTTAAGTTAAAACAAGAGGGCAACACTTAACCAATATAACTGGATTTGTGGTAGGGTTAAGTTAAAACAGGAGGGCAACACTTAACCAATATAACTTGATTTGTGATAGGGTTAAGTTAACACAAGAAGGCAACACTTAATCAAAGTAATATGACAAGTAGTTGGGTTAAGTTAACTTGGATTGATTGATGACACTTAACCAATACAACATGATGAACACGTGGGGTTGAGTTAACAAGGAACACTTGACCAATATAACTTGATGGATGAACGAGGTTAAGTTAATAGGAAACACTTAACCAACTCAACATGATAAGTGAGGAGGGTTAAGTTAATAAGAAACACTTAACCAACATGACATGATTAATAGGTGGGTTAAGTTAACATGAGCGAGCGACACTTAACCAATATGGCATAATGTGTGGGAGGGTTAAGTACATATCGGGTTAGTGGGTAATATTAGTAAATATAGACCCACAAAACTTAACCGTTTAATAAACATGTTTGAATCGATGGGAGGGTTAAGTACATATCGGGTTAATGGGTAATATTAGTAAATATATGCCTACAAAACTTAACCATTTAATAAACATGCTTCAATCAGTGGGAGGGTTAAGTACCTATTGGGTTGGTGGGTAATATTAGTAAATATAGGCCCAAAAACTTAACCAATAAGGAAATCCTAGTAACGAGGACCCATTTCAGCAGTAACCCACATAGATGTATCACGGTACCCTGAACTTGGCAGGGTGGAGCACAATTACTGGGCTGATTGTAAGCGGTCAAAGCAGCGGCTGGGAGTACTTCAGTGTAGGTTCTGACTGTTTATGGGTGTGCACGTACTCCGGAGTGGACTCCGGAGTGGAAGAAAGCAGACTCTGGGTACCAGTAGTTATACACTGTGCATCTTGAATCGTGTCAGATCGCTATCATAAGGATTGATACACCTTATGGTGGGATAGGCACAGGGTATCTACATACAAGAGAGGGCCGATTGACACAGACACATGGAATGTTAATGCAAGTAAGGAGCCGATCGATAATGTAGTAAGGGTACATCTAGCATGGGCATGACAATTAGGCTGATTGAGGAGGAACCCTCACGATAGATGTACACCTGAAGGCTACCATAATTACGGGGATTGGGATCACGTTATCATTTTATATAGATTTCTAGCTGGGACACTAGTTAGGTGGTGCAGAAATAGATATAAAAATCAGAATAACAAGGTATTAGCGAAGCAGAGAAAGAGTAGGAGTGCATTCAGTTTATCTTGCCTTACCATACCTTATGCTTATCCTATGTTCCCTTATTTCTTTGTTATTGTCCTACGTCTAGTTTATTCATGTCATGATTCTCTTACCAGTTTATATGTTGAATAATCACTGGACTTACAAGACTTATGTCTGACCTAGTTTTGTTTCGCGTCTTTACTTCCGTTTCTCCCTTCCCCCTCCCAGGTTTTATAGGGAGGAAATGTTATCACTTAGCTCAGTTTTCTTTTCAATCTCGAAGATGGTCGATGTTTTGCTTTGGACTCTCTCTTCCACTGCTATGGCTGGTTCATGCTTTATGGGGAAATATCATTGTTATTTTTTGTGCTTCTTTTAAACTTGGAAGTTAATAAATCAAGACAAAAGTTCTATGTATTACTTTTAAGTATGATTTGAGAAGATTGTTGTAAAAGCTTGACTGAATTAAGTTGTTTATAAAATGACTTTATTTTCCGCTGCTTTATTTGTTGGTTTTGTAATTTATCTGCATCTTTTACCTATAACGCTCCACCGAAGTTAAGGCATTCCCTTTGTGAGTGACCTTAACGGAGGCGGGGTGTTTCACTTGTTATCAGAGCTGAAGGTTACCAGATCAGATAAAAGATTTGAAAAATTATTTTCAAAACGGTTTTAAAAGAAGCATTTTCAAAAGAAAAGTTTTGTTTTAAAGGCTTATTCCCCAAAGCCATATGCACTATTTTTTGGTCCTCTGTTTGAATCCTCGTTTTCTTCTTTCCTGAGTCTCCGGGGCTCCTGGCTTTTCTGGGAGGTAACCTCATCGCGGCGTGGTTCCGTAGGCTTGATGAGACAACGACACTTGTCAAAGGGCAAATAAGTGCCCAACTTCCATTTATAGTCATAGTAGTTTCGCCTACAACTAATTCTCTTTCGAACTTTGTAGGATTTTCCATGCGATGGAGGCAGCTTTCATGTGACCTGTCAACAAGTTACACAAGGATGGAAAAGATGAGAATGAGGGAGTTTGGCTAAGGAGCACAACCCAAGGATGAAAACTCATGGATATAGACTTGGTTCACAAAGGAGGGGAGGAAAGAATAGTAAAACCTAAAACAAGAGAAAGTATCTTTATTTTGGTCGTATAATTAAGGGAAAGGGCAAGAACAAATGATAGGATTTTCAGGAGGGCAAATGCATGCTCTCACCGACAGCATACCTGAGAGAGTGGTAGTAAAGTTTCTGTTGAAAAAGTCTAGTTTTTCTTTTGATCATCCTGTTAGTACCCTTTTGATTTTAGCGCTTCACATTCGTTTATGTCTGCTTCCATAGTTGAGTCTCTGCACCCTAGAGCTTGTATAGTAGAGGATCCCATTATTGTCTCAAGTCCAATTTGTGGTTCGGCTCATTTATCTTTGGTTTGTAAGGATTTAAGATACTTATGTTTTTGGTTTCATGGGCTATGGGTTGATTCTAGGCATGCATGGGTTAGCTAGTAATTGTGAAAGGAGGGTAGTTAGACTTTCAACTTGCCTCGGGAATACCCTCGAAATTTCGTGCGATCCTAAGGGATCAATTTGTCTTAGCTACCTAGAATCACTTTATGTATCTATCTATGATTTTCGATCCGTTGGAGTAGTCCATGAGTACGAAGATGTCTTGACTGGGTTAGGGTTTTCCCCCTGAAACTCGAGATAGACTTCCTCATATATCTAGTTGACAATGCAAAGCTAGTTAGGCGATCAACGATAGTTTTGGAGCAAGATTGGCGAGGATGGCCAGAGTCAGTTAAGTGTTCAATTGTTTGATTGTTTTGCTAGTATCATCTCACGTAGATCGTCCAAATTCGGAGGAGGTATTCCTTGGGTGCTTGTCTGATATTGGTTTAGGCCTTTGGGGCTTGTACTTGAGGGATGTCGAGTTCGACTAGGATGGTTTGTGTGAGAAATAAATGGTTGTAGCAGGCGCCCTAAGTAAGACTGACCTTAAGAGAGGTAAAAAGTACATAGCAACCTTTAGCTTTAGACCCCCAGATTTGTGACATGATGGATAAGCTAAATAGAGGAGAGACCTCTAATCATCTTAGTTTATACACTTAGTATCATGGTTAACACCTGTTTATCTTGGAAATATAGTTCGACTACATTGGATACCCTCTAACATAGAAAGTGATCGAGGTCCTATCTTTACTAGTTAGTTTTGGAAATGGAGGTCAATAAGCTTCGCAATCGTGAAGTCAAGACAGTCAGAGCACAATGAAGCGAAGCTCAAGAAGATGTGACTTAGAAGACTGAAGACTAGATATGCGCATCATACCCTTTTCTTGAGGGTCTCCTAATGAAGAAGATATCTTTAAATTAAATATTGCAACAAAACATGAAAAAAGAAGAATGAGAAAAGAATAATGTTTAGCATTGTTCTAAGGTTTGTAAGCAAAAGACTTAGTATCTCATTTGGTTAGAACATTTGACTTGCATACAAGAGGTACAGAGTTTGATCCCCGCCAGCGCCATATTTTTGTTTTAGGGGAATGACTAGAAAGTGGCTTAGTGTGAACGTAGTACACAAAGTGGTTTAGTATGAAAATGGTTAATTGGGAAGATAGATAAAAAGAAATATATATATATATATAGAATATATATATATATGACGTGTACGCATCATGTGGCGCACGTGGCACATTTTTTATTGGTCAAGGATTGTCTTTTTTACGTGGCCTTCTCTGATTGGCTTTATGACAAATTCTGAGGGGTTAGAGCTTATGTGTCATGCTATGATTGGCTGAGTGACACAATGCTTTAGTTGGATGGCTCTGATTACTCCTAGAATGATCTAATGGCTAGAATTAAACCTAGACTTCTATATAAGAAACCTAAATCTAAACCCTAAGCCACACAAAAATATTCCTAAGACCGCCATGCTGTCAACACACAACCTAGAGTAGCCGCCATTCTCATTAAACTAGAAAGCAAGTAGAAATTACAAATCAAATCTAATTCAACTAAGAGAACTCAACATCTACAACAAAGGAGAGCTATTCAATTTCAGAATACAAATCCCAGAACACAAGACTAGTCTCCTTTTTGCAAGTCCAGTTATCATTCAGACCTAAATGATATTAGAATCGTGACTAAATAAATGGATATAGAACATCGCCTAATGTAAATCTATGCCTATCCTTTTTGTTAAAACTGAATTGATTGAGACTATGATTCTTTCTATGCTAAGTTGTGAATCTTGTTTTATGTAATATAATGATAAATGTTAAATGCTCTGAAATAGATCCATATGTTGTATAATTCGTCAATGAAATATTATGTTATATATTTTGGCAATGACATAAATTGGCAATAACATATTATAATTTGGCGATGGAATATCATATTGTGTAATTTGGTGATGACATACCATATTGTATAAATTGGACGATGGATATTATATTGTGTAATTTGGCGATGACATTCCATACTGTATAATTTGGCGATGGATATCATATTGTGTAAATTGATGATCACATACTATGTTGTATAACTGGGCAATGACAATTTATGTCGCATGATTTGGTAATGACGTCTATATGTTGTATGTCAAATTGGGAATTTTATGCAAGTTCAACCATGTACACATATATTACCAAAACTACATGCTAATATGATTAGGTTCATGCTAGATTAGATTCAACTAATTTGCGAAGTTCACAATTACATGCCTAATGTTAAGTTTATGTGGTTCTATGTAAAACCCCTATTTCATGATTCATGTTGAGTAGATCTAAATTTGCAAGTTCATAATTAAATGTATATTGTCCTATGCCAAATTCATATGACACATGTGTAGTTAGATCCATATTTTTATGATATTGGAATTATTACATGTTCCTCCTTTTCCCCTTTTATGTATGAATTAGGCTATGTAACGAGCCTAACATTTTATGTGATTTATGCGAACGTTTAACGGGGGTAACGTTGGGGAAAAAATATGAAATTATATATAATTGGCATATTTGGCTCATGAACATGTAAATGTTTTATGGCATAAAGTGGTATAAATTTTTATACCTAAAATTATAAACTTGATTTATAAAGGAAAGTGGGGCTTGACTTGAATGACAATAATTTACATATAAATATAAAGAAGTAAATATGTAAATTTAGAATAGACGAATATGCCTAACCCGAGGTTAGATTGAGTTACGGTGTAAGACTGCCCAGAACCGCCCGACACATCTAGCAACCATAACAATATATATCTAATGTGAGAGGTTAGTGCATCAAGCCCAAAAGAACCCGAGATTAGACTGAGTTGCGGTGTAAAACTGCCCGGAACCGCCTGGCACATCCGGCAACCGCAACAATACCTGTCTAATGTGAGTGGTTAGTGCTTTAATGAATGAATTAAAGCTAAGACAGGAATGGTAGGATTAAGTTAATTAAGGTAACACTTAACCAATATAACAAGATGAATGACTAGGGTTAAGTTAATTGGAAACACTTAACCAGTATAGCATGATGAATGGGTAAGGTTAAGTAATAAGAAACACTTAACCAATATAACTTATTTTTGGTAGGGTTACTTTAAAACAAGAGGGCAACACTTAACCAATATAACTTGATTTGTGGTAAGGTTAAGTTAAAACAAGAGGGCAACACTTAACCAATATAACTTGATTTGTGGTAGGGTTAAGTTAACACAAGAAGGAAACACTTAACCAAAGTAATATGACAAGTAGTTGGGTTAAGTTAACTTGGATTGATTGATGACACTTAACCAATACAACATGATGAACACGTGGGGTTGAGTTAACAAGGAATACTTGACCAATATAACTTGATGGACGAACGGGGTTAAGTTAATAGGAAACACTTAACCAACTCAACGTGATAAGTGAGGAGGGTTAAGTTAATAAGAAACACTTAACCAACATGACATGATTAATGGGTGAGTTAAGTTAACATGAGCGGGCGACACTTAACCAATATGGCATAATGTGCGGGAGGGTTAAGTACATATCGGCTTGATGGGTAATATTAGTAAATATAGACCCACAAAACTTAACCGTTTAATAAACATGTTTGAATCGATGGGAGGGCTTAGTACATATCGGGTTGGTGGGTAATATTAGTAAATATAGGCCCACAAAACTTAACCGTTTAATAAACATGCTTGAATCAGTGGGAGGGTTAAATACATATCGGATAGGTGGGTAATATTAGTAAATACAGGCCCACAAACTTAACCAATAAGGAAACCCTAGTAATAGGGACTCATTTCAGTAGTAACCCACATAGATGTATCACGGTACCCTGAACTAGGCAGGGTGGGGCACGATTACTGGGCTGATTGTAAGCGGTCAAAGCAGCGGCAGGGGGTACGTCAGTGTAGGTTCCGACGGTTTACGGACGTTCACGTACTCCGGAGTGGGGAAAAGCAGGCACTGGGTACCAGTAGTTATACACTGTGCATCTAGAATCGTGTCAAGTTGCTATCATAAGAATTGATACACCTTATGGTGGGAGCAGCACAGGGTATCTACACACAAGAGAGGGCCGATTGACATAGACACATGGAACGTTAATGCAAGTAAGTAAGCGATCGATAAGGTAGTAAGGGTACATCTAGCATGTGCATGGCAATTAGGCTGATTGAGGAGGAACACTCACGATAGATGTACACCTGAAGGCTACCATAATTACGGGGATTGGGATCACATTATCATTTTATATAGATTTCTAGTTGGGACACTAGTTAGGTGGTGCAGAGATAGATATAAAAATCAGAATAACAAGGTAGTAGCGAAGCAGAGAAAGAGTAGGAGTGCTTTCAGTTTATCTTGCTTACTATACCTTATGCTTATCCTATGTTATCTTATTTCTTTGTTATTGTCCTGCATCCAGTTTATTCATGTCACGATTCTCTTACCAGTTTATATGCTGAATAATCACTGGACTTACCAGACTTATGTCTGACCTAGTTTTATTTCGCCTCTTTTCCTCCGTTTCCCCCCTCCCCCAGGTTTTATAGGGAGGAAATGTTACCACTTAGCTCAGTTTTCTTTTCAAGCTCGAAGATGGTCGATGTTTTGCTTTGGACTCTCTCTTGCACTGCTATGGCTGGTTCATGCTTTATGGGGGAATATCATTGTTATTTTTTGTGCTTCTTTTATACTTGGAAGTTAATAAATCAAGACAGAAGTTCTATGTATTACTTTTAAGTATGATTTGAGAAGATTGTTGTAAAAGCTTGACTGAATTAAGTTGTTTATAAAATGACTTTATTTTCCGCTGCTTTATTTGTCGGTCTTGTAATTTATCTGCATCTTTTACCTATAATTCTCCACCGAAGTTAAGACATTCCCTTTGTGAGTGACCTTAACGGAGGCGTTTATAATCGAAATTGTTAATAAAATTAAATATAGCTTAAATAAATCTTATTATATTACCAAATCAAACAACTTTGCAAATTCAGCCACATTCAATCATTTCGAAATTAAACTATTACTATATTATTTAAACTAATATAATATCCAAAATTATTAAATTCAAAGCATTTAAAAATCCAAAATCGACATTTCAAACCAAATTTAAATATTAAATTAAACAGTAAAAATATGGGCCGTTACAGACTTGGAGTCCATATGGATTAATGGGCCTTTTTGAAATAAAAGAATAAAATGGTATTATTAATATATATACACACCCTAGTATATACAGTCAAAACCCTTGACCACAATTCTCATTTCATAAATATGTCGCCTCCTTCCTTAACCAACGGCCGCCTCCTCCGGTTTTGATCCCTTGATTTCTCCTCGTCCAGTTCGAACTAGATTTCAACCCCAACACAAAATTGAAGAGCATCTCCCAAGCTTTTAATTCATACGCACAAGATCGATTATTGTTTGTATTCCTCTCAAAATCGTGCCTTGAAGCCCCCGCATTTACACCTGTTTACACGCATGAGGGCCCCACCGAGTTGGCTCCAACTCACGGCGGAGGATGGGGGTGCTCCTGCGCTTCACGTGGCGGCTGACGTTCGGCTTCCGGTAGCTTCAAGGCGGCGCGATTTGGGGCATCTATAAGCAGTGCGATGGGTTCAAATTTCGTGAAGCTATCGTGAACGAAAGAGGAAGACTGGCCTTTTGTTTTAATCAAAGGTTAATGAGTTAATGAAGTGATTAAGGATTTTAATAATTAATTTAATTATTCCATTATGTAATCAATGTATTAAAAGGTCATATCTTTTTCATTTGACATCGGAATTCACCAAATCTGGATGCTTTGGAATCGCCGAGATGAGAACTACAACATGGAACAGATCAGAACAAATTTGGAGCTTGCTACAAATTTAGGCGAAGTCAAAACCAATGTGAGATTTCTAAATTTAAAATAAAATTAATTGCGATTATGATGTGAAATTTATATATATGCTAAATAAAATTCATATATTGTATAAAATTAGAATTGATTGATTGTGATTGCGATGAATGGCTAAATTGAATTGTGTATGTTAAAAATATGATTTTTTTTATTAAAATTCTATCATGTTAGGAACAAAATATATTAAGATAAAAATTATATTTTTGTTGTTTGTGAATGACAAAATTTGTCATGTTTGAAATAAAATGTTTATACAATAATAATTACCTTTTTTATTGTATGTATGAATCACAAAATTTGTCATGTTTGAAATAAAATATGTATATAATAAAAATTGCCTTTTTTATTGTATGTATGAATCACAAAATTTGTCATGTTCGAAATAAACTGTTTATACAATAAAAATTACCTTTTTTATTGTATGTATGAATCACAAAATTTGTCATTTTGATAAAAAAAACGTTTTACAATAAAAATCATATTTTTATTGTATATATGAATCAATAAAATGTTCATGTTTGATAAAAATGTTTATACAATGAAAATCATATTTTTATTGTATACGTGAATCAATAAAATGTTAATGTTTGATAAAAAATGTTTATACAATAAAAATTATATTTTTATTGTATATATGTATCAATAAAATATTCATGTTTAAAAGATAATGTTTTTTTTACAATAAAAATCACATTTTTTATTGTATGTTTAAATCAATAAAAATATTCATTGTTTGAAAAGAAAATGTTTATACAATAAAAATCACATTTTTATTGTATGTATGAATAAACAAAATATTCGTTGTTTGAAATAAAACATGTTAACAATAAAAATATACATTTTTATTGTGTATGTATGAATGATTAAAATATTCATTGTTTGAATAAAATATGTTAACAATAAAAATTATATTTTTATTGTATTATTGATTCATTAAAAGGAATCATGTTTTAAATAAATGATTGGACAATAAAAATCATATTTTTATTGTATTATTGATTTGTTAAAATGATTATAGGTTAAAAAATGATTTGTTCTTTGAAAATGTCACTTTTAACATGTTAGTTTAGATTAAAAAGATAACATGTTAATATATGTTTGGTTTGATAAACATGTCACTTTTAACATGTTAGTTTAGATTAAAAAGAGTACATGTTAATATATGTTTGGTTTGACAAAAATGTCACTTTTAACATGTTAGTTTAGATTAAAAATTTAGCCATGTTAAATGAAAAGAATAATTTCATTTACATGTTAGCGAAAAAGAAAAATGATCATTTGTTAATACATGTTTTGTTTATTAAAATTTAATCATTTACATGTTAGCAAAGTAGAAAAATGATCATTTGTTAATATATGTTTTGTTTACTAAAACATTATTATTTGTATGTTAGCAAAGTAGAAAAATGATCATTTGTTAATATATGTTTTGTTTATTAAAACATTATTATTTGCATGTTAGCGAAGTAGAAAACAATAATATGTTTTGACTCATTAAAATCATGTCATTTACATATTAGCGGAGTAGAAAAATAATTACATGTTAATATATGATTTGTTCATTAAAATGTAACTTTTAACATATTTGTTTAGATTAAAAGAATTATATGTTAAATATGATTAGTCATTAAAAGTGACATTTTTATCGTGTTAAGTTAGATTAAAAAGAATTATATGTTAAACATGTTTTGTCATTAAAAATGAGATTTTTTATCATGTTAAGTTAGAATAAAAAGGAATTATATGTTAAACATGTTTTGTCATTAAAAATGACATTTTCATCATGTTAAATTAAAATAAAAGAATCAAATGTTAAAATATTATTATTTTTAACATGTTAATGCAGTGAATTAAATAGTCATATCTTGGAATATATGTTTGTAAGTTAAAAATATAATTTTTAACATAAATAGGAATTGTACAAAAATTTACATGTCTTGAAATATATACTCGTATGTTAAAAATATATTTTTTAACATAAATAGGAATTGTACAAAAATTTACATGCCTTGAAATATATACTTGTATGTTAAAAATATAATTTTTAACAAAAATAGGATTTGTACAAAAATTTACATGTCTTGAAATGTATACTTGTATGTTAAAAATATAATTTTTATCACAAATATGAATTGTACAAAATTTACCTGAAATAAAATAAATGGTTTAGAAATCGTCGAGCGAATTATATATATATATATATATATATATATATATATATTAAAATAAAACGAATCGCGCATGGTAGCTTGCGATTTCGAATCGTAAGTTTAATGATTATACTGAGACATCCGACCGTCGGATTTTCCCAAAACTAGAACCGTTGGGTTCTCTTTGGAAAGATCTTTCCAACGATATTAAATTTGTTAAGATCCAACGGTTAGAATTCGAGAAATGTGTAATTCAAATCTGAATAAAAATAGCGTCAGGGCTGCGTAATGACCTGAAGCGTCATTCGAATTAAATGGGCTATTTTTATATAAATAAAAATAGCGATAAATCGTTATAAAATATTATAAATGATATGGAATGAAAATAAATCAATTTCCTTGGTTTATAGAGTAATATGGACAGTTAGATTTACTTGACATTAATTTATCAAATTGAATTAAATTTAACCAAAGAAAGAAGCGGCTTGAATTATATATATATATATATATATATATATATATATATATATTCAAGAATTATTTGAAAAGGCCGAGTTAAATCGCATTTCAAATAATTATACGACGAATAAAAATCAAAGACATTGAAGACCGGCGATCTTCACAACGAATGGATGACAACTGATGCCCTGGATTGGGTAACTCCCAGGAAAGGGTTAAAGTGGTAGTTTTCCGGACGTACTTGTTGATTGTCCGTATATGCGAGAACCTCTCTTCCGTATTGGACATGTAGAACGAGGAATAAAGTGCCCCTGGTTTCGTTCAGACCCAGAACGGACTTGTAAATGGATATATGTCTGACATTAGATTTTACTCTGTGTTGATTGATTTCTATTAAATATATATCTGTTTAGTAGCGGAGAATTTATTATTTTTCTTAACACCCTTCTCTAAGACGTATCAGCTTAGAGGTTATATATCGATAGACATTAGTCGCATGGCGTGGATTGTCAATGTGGCATGCTAAGATGCAAATGATCAAGGCTTTTGTTGAAAAGCAGAGCCTTGTGGTTGATGATCAAAGAACAACTTCAATTAGCATAGCTTTGTGTATAGCGTTACTTCGTGAGCCTCACACCCGGTATGAGTCAAAAAGGGATCGTGACCGTATAGAGAACTTGCGTTTCTTTCTAGCTAGAATTAGTGTCATGGTATGGAGCCTAGACATTTTTATTTATGTGGATGATGGATTGAGAGGCGCCTCGGATATTGGTCGCTACTGGCCAAGTGATAGGTCCGATAGGACCGGGAAACGAATTGTTTAGGAATAATTAATCCACTAATGTATGTTGGACCGGCCCTACCGCATCCAAGGGCTCGCCACCATCCAAGTCCTGAGACGTTTGCTAGAGTTTCTCGAATCGGGAGGAGCCATCCCTAGCCTCGACTAATGATGGAAACCCAATTTCCAATACGACATTATGAATTTAATTGTAAACCCATATATGGCGACATAGTATATGGTAGCTATGTCGTCTAAGATTGATACATTTATATTGAAAAGTGTTTTAAACTGACTTGACACTGGTGATAATATCAAATGATTTTTTCTTTATATGTATCAATCATATTTGGCCATTATATGGTAAAACTCTATCCTCCGGCTTGCGTTGCATTGTGTGATGGGACCTGAGTCTTATAATGGTTTCATTTTTCTAAAAAGCATTGCGTTGTTTAAAAGATTTACTTATTTTATGCACTGGCAATCCAATGGAGTAAACCCGTTTCGCGTTTGCGTTGTGGTTCTGTGATTAGCCTTATTATTAAATAAGTTAAGTAGATTTCTTATACCAATCCCATGACTTACTCGAAGTTTGTTTCACTTGCAAACTCGGGTGCCCCTATTTCCACATGGACAGTCGAGTGGTTTGTTTTGCAGATATTTATTTATTGAGCAGGATTTTGGATTGAAGCTTAAAGCTGCGTCCAAAGCATTGATAAGGTTCCGCTGTGTTAGTTTATTGGTTCTGCTGCATTGTATTAAATTTATTGTAATTAATCTTCCGCTGTAGAATTATTTTTTGATGTACCCTGATATATTATGTACTCTGATGTAATATTATTATGATGTTTATAAAAGTCTTCTGTTATTTGTTCTGATGTGTTGTATGCCCAGAGTTAGCATATCCGGGCTTCGAACGGTCTTGGTCGATTTAGCGATCGATTAGGTCCGAGCGAAGTCCTTGTCGTTACAGTTGGTGTCAGAGCTTTGGTTAACTTAAATCTTTGGGGTACAACTCATTAGAATTGAACAAATGACTCATCAGAGGTAGGATTAGTAATGTCCTATGAAAGAAAACTCATTGAGATAGATTCAGTAGCGTCCTAGAATGAAATACTCGTAAGAGATGGGGTTAGAAATGCCCTAGAATGAGTTGAGAGTGACAAGTTTATAATTAACATATTTGTGATTGTATATATAATCCGATCTTAGAAAATATGATTTTCTGAACATATAAAAGTTATATACATTTGAAAAGCTAATCAACTAATTGATTAATGATTGTGTTGTGTGATTATTAGCTCAAATAATAAAATTATTGAAACCAATAAAAGAATGAAAGTTGAGTTGGTTAGTTAAACAACCTTCAGCTCCGTTCCTTTTCGAGGACGAAAAGATTTTAAGTGGGGGAGATTGTAACAATCCAGGGTTTTAGAACCAATTTAAAATTTTATTTTAGGTATTTTAATGAATTTTGAATATTTAAAATGAATTATTTTAAATAATAACGACTAAAAATTTATTTTAATCAAAGTTGGAACGTATAAATTTATTTTAATTATATAACGAGCCTGAAATGGCGCGATAGTTTGAAAATTCGATTTTAAATTTCAATTGAATGTACAGAATTCAGAATAAACCAGATTTCCATAAAACCAGAAATATTAGAATCTGTTTAATTATATCTCTCTAACGAATGTGAAAAATCCAGATTTCATAATGGGAATTGAAAGTTATGGCCAGTTTAAATTTCAGAATAGTCGTTGTAGAATATATATATATATATATAGTATATAATTTTAGCCATTTTGCGAACGACCTCCGTTTTCGATGAAACCACTTTTGTTGGATTCAGAATGTCAAATTATTGCTAGATTCCAGTTTTCATAATTTTTGGAATTGATATGTGAGCGTGGTGAATTTAAACGTGTTTGGTCAATTCAGTTTGAATTTAATCGACTGTAAAATGACCATTTTCCAGACGGTCTCCAAATTTGATGAAATTAATTTTGTTAGGACCGTATCGTTAAAACATAGCTAGATTTATTTTTTGGGGAATTTTTGGAGTCAGTATGTGGCCCCAGTAAATTATAATGTACGTTCAAATTTAATATTGAACGTTATATATTTTAATTTGAAAAAAATAGACTGAAACAATCGAATGAGCTTACGAAACATAGTACATCAGAATGGGGGTATTTAGTTAGGGCCGACAGTCATTGGGTTTGATTTGGAGTCCATATGGATTAACGGGCCTTTTCGAAATAAAAGAATTAAATAGTATTATTAATCTATATATACCCTAGTATATACGGTCAAAACCCTTGACCACAATTCTCGTTTCAGAAATATGCCGCCTCCATCCTTAACCAACGGCAGCCCTCCTCCGATTTTGATCCCTTGATTCCCCATCCATTTCGAACTAGATTCCAACCCTAACACAAAATCGAAGAGCATCTCCCAAGCTTTTAATTCATACGGACAAGATCAATTATTGTGTTGTATTCCTCTCGAAATCATGCCCTGAAGCAGCCGCATTTACACCCGTTTACACTCATGAGGGCCCCAACGAGTTGGCTCCAACTCATGGCAGAGGAAGGGGAGCTCCTGCGCTCCACATGGCGGTTGACGATCGGCTTTCGGCAGCTTCATGGCGGCGCGAAGTGGAGCTTCTATAAGCGGTGCGATGGGTTCAAATTTCCTGAAGCTGTCGTGAACGAAAGGGGAAGACGCGACCTTTTGTAATGGGTAATAATTAATCTATTTATTTATTTAAATAGTGAATTAGAAATTTAAATGGTCATTAAATTAAATTATATTGGATATTTAATTAATTTAAATAATAGAATAATTTATTTACTTAGAAATAATCAAAAATACTGGGATTCACAATATGGTGTAGATTGGATTATTTAAAAATATATAATTCAGTTTAGAGTTGAATTATATTGATGAATATATTATATAAACGACAGTTGAACGTATAATTATATTATAATTATAATCGAGCTCGAAATGGTGCGGTAGTTTGCTACTTGGCGATTCAAACTTCAACTGAAAATACAGAATTCGTTTTAAATCGGATTTCTGTGAAATAAGAAACATTGGAATCTGCTGAACTGTATTTTCCTAATGGAAGAGAAAAATCGAGATTTCATTGTGAAGATTTTGATTTATGTCCAAATCAAAATTTTAGAAAAGTCGCTATGGAATTCCGTTATAATATAAGGAATTTCAATATAAATTTGAATATCGATTCAATCGGGATTTGAATATCGAGTTGTAAAATTCCAGTGGAGCCGTATGGTATTCTACTATGAATATATACGATAATATATATTTATTGATATTTAATTTAATTATTTTTAAATATATTTAATATTTAGAAGGGTTATTTAGAGCTTTAAAAATAGCCTGTTTTGCAAACGACCTCAGAATTCGACGAAACTAATTTTGTTGGATCCGAAATATTAAGTTATTACTAGATTTCAATTTCCGCGATTTTTGAAGTTAGTATGTGGCCGTGTGGGATTTTAATGTGAAAAACAGTCGATATTTTGATGGTTAAAAATATGCTGTGTGAGCAAATGAAGTCGGAATTCGACGAAACCAGTTTCGTTGGGACCGTAATGTCGAACTGTTGCTGCATGCCAATTTTCGTGATTTTTGGATATCGTATGTGCTTACAGTAATTTTAAAAGAATAAACACAAACATCGCAAGGATAAAAATAAATAAAATAACCGAATATAAAAATAATAAAATTAACCTATATAATATCCTTTAACGCCCCTTAACCCTAAACCTTTCTCCCACAATCAAAGTAAATCCGCCATCCTCATTATGTTACATAGCAAAAATATCGGGGAAAGATAAATAAAAAAGAATTCGAAATAAAATCTATAAATCGAATTGATTATATATCCGAACTCCCATCATCATATACTTCGATCTGGTGTGATTTTCTTCGAGTTCGAATGAAGTCTGGGTCACTGACCTATAGAGTGCGTAGCCGAGGTAGGAGGGAGGTGAGGATTATAAGCAGCGATGTTGATTTTCGATGTTGTTCTTGGAATGAGGAGGTGGAATAGCATCGGTTGTGAAATTTTGGGTGGATTCGCCGATGGAAGTCGTCGATGTCTTCACTGGAGTCGAACTGGGAAGGTCTACGACGCGTTCTACTGGGCGAGCTCGAGTTGAGGAGTGATGGGTGGAGAAGAAGGAGATTCAGAAGAGGAGCGTCACGGCGGCAATGGTTTGAAGAACGGTGGAGAAACGAGAGAGAGTGGAGTTAGAAGATCCGAAAATGGATTACTGGGATGACTCGTGAGGTCTAAACTCGTGGGGGAAGAAGGAGAGTATGTGGCGGGCCGGTGTTTTTTTAAGTGGGCTGAGGAAGTTTAAGGTTAAGGCCCAAATTGAATTTTTAGTTTTAATTTAAAATAAATATCGATACAAAATTGTAAAATTCATAAGTTGCTCATATAGTATCGGAACTCAGCGAAACAAGATCCGTTAGGATCGTATGGACGGCGGCTACATAATGGAACTGATACGGAGCGAATCTGAGCTCGTTACAATTTATAGCAAAATAAATTGTCCGTCTGAATCAAGCGATGGTTATCGTTATTAATGATGATCGACAAATTTGAGTAAATCTCACTAACTCTGCTCAATTTATATTTTTATAAAATCTATTTAGAATCTATGAATGATGGTTGTTTGCTGTGTGTTGACTGTTTGGTTGGATTGCTAGTTAATTGATTGAAAATATAGATAACAATATATATATATATATATATATATATATATATATTGTTAATCGAATATTAATTCTGTTTATCAGTATATTTCATATTCGTGTTATTCATGTGATTACCATCTGTGGATGTAGGGAAATAGGTTGGAGGGACCCAACTGGGTTCCTCAACATTGATTTTACTATTTTTCATATATTTTGATATATGATGCGATATATAATCTGTTTTTGATTTTATGGGTTTGAATGATATCTATCATTGTCATTTGGTATTTTAAATACCATGAGAAATACTAGGATGAAAAAAAGGGATACACAAAGTATATTTGAAAATAAGTTATTTATATAAAATCAATGGATTTTATATATAAAAGGAAAAGGATTTATAAAAGAAAATAACTATAAAATCAAAGAAATAGAAAAGGGAAATATTTGTATAAAAAATAGAAAAGGGAAATATTTGTATAACAAATATAAAAGGGAAATATTTGTATAAAAAATAGTAAAGGGAATATTATTTAGAAAATAAATAAGATCTTTTAAAGGTGTATATTAGAAATAAAATATTTATAAAATCAAAGGATTTTATAAAAGGTATATTTATCATTTGATAAATAAAATAAAATAAAAGTGATATTTATTTAGAAAATAAATAGACTATAATAGGAAATACTTGAAAAATGAATAGTGTTGTATAGAAAGAGAATTTTACACTACGAAAGTTTAGACCCGTGCTTCGCACACTGGTATAATAGAATATGAATTTAAAGTAGATTTTTAATAGAAATCTATTTTAACAGATAAGTGGAGAAGATAAATTTATAAATAATATTTTATAAATCAAATGAAATGTTTATCATTGTATAAATAAAATATATAAGTCAGGACTTATATAGAGAAGTAAGAATCGATTTCAACATCGATATTTGGAACTGAATATGGATGAAGAGTTAAGTCAAAGGAGTTAATCGAATTATTGT
Source organism: Allium sativum (assembly GCA_030737875.1). Taxonomy (NCBI): domain Eukaryota; kingdom Viridiplantae; phylum Streptophyta; class Magnoliopsida; order Asparagales; family Amaryllidaceae; genus Allium; species Allium sativum. Next base: position 485,645,913 of record CM060912.1, on the reverse strand, counting down.
TAATCGATTAGAGTTAGAATTAATCGATTTAAGTTAGAGTTAATCGATTAGAGTTAGAGTTAATTGATTTGAGTTAGAGTTAATCGATTGGAGTTAGAGTTAATCAATTTGAGTTAAAATTAATCGGTTAGAGTTAGAATTAATCGATTCGAGTTAGAGTTGATTGATTAGATTTAATTGATTAGAGTTAACCAGATATAGTTAACCAGTAAGAGTTAACCATGTAGAGTTAATTGAACATAGTCAATCGAATTAGGATTAATTGAATATTAGTTATTCTATTAGAGTTGATCGAATATAGTTATTTGAGATAGAGTTAGTCAACATAGTCATTCAGGATGAATTTCCATTTCGTACGACTGCTAGTGTAATTCGCAGGGCTGCAGATAGCCTATGGCGGTCGGATGTTTCCTGAGGGAATCATGCATAACCATTGTGATCGCTGTGATCTAGAGTCAAGTAAATGGAATTAAATCGAATATTAGCCATTTGAAATAAAGTTAAAACAGACATAGTTATTCAAATATAAGTTAATCGAATATTAGTTATTTGATAGGAGTTAAATAAGTTGAGTTAATCCGTAAGTTAATCAAGTTGAGTTAATCGAGTTGAGTTAGTCAAGATGAGTTAATCAAACCGAGTTAATCCAAATGAGTTAATCCGAAGGAGTTATTCAAAATAGTTTATTCGTATAGAATTAAAGGAGTTATTCGAAATAGTATTCGAATAGTTAAATCATTCGAAGAAAGTAAATCGAATGTAAATCATTCGAAGAGAATTAATCGAATGTAAATCATTCGAAGAAAGTGTTATCGAATATAGTTATTCGAAGGAAGAGTTATCGAACATAGTTATTCGAAGAAAGAGTTATCGAATATAGTTTATTCGAAAAGGAGTTATCGAATAGAGATTTTTCGAAAGAGAGTTATACATTGGAATTCGATTATATCGAATTGGGGAAAGTACACTTTCCATTTTAATCAAGATTTAATGATTTCTTTATAAATTGTCTATTTAGTTATTTTGTTAAATTAAGGAATAAAAGTTATATTTTGAAGTTAGATATTTCAGAAATATGGATTTGAACACTATTGTTATAATCAAATGATTTTGGTAAAAGAAGTGGATTCGTAAATAGAATCCAAGTTATGTAAGGAAATTTGTTAAAGATTTAAAAGGGTGAACTTTATCTATTTCGAGGTTAGAAATGTTGTTCAGTTAAGGTCTGAGAGGTAATTATACCCCAACTTGATTGACTTCGTTTTTAACTAAGGGATGGGTAAGGTTCGATAGTGAAAGTTGGTTAAGTGAATTTAGTTAATGAGTATAATGGTTTGGATTGGCTTAGCGATGTTTTATTTAAACATTTGTTTAAATCAAATGAAGTAGTGCTGGAAATGTTTTTCCAATAAGAATCAGAAATGTTTTCTAACATCGAAAACAAGAAATGGAAGTAAATATGGTGATGTTCTCAAATGATTTATAAAATATATTTTCTAAATTTAGAAAATAGGAATTTACAAATATGAAGAAATTGGAAATGAATAAATTAATGATAAATTAAATTAAAGGAGATTACTGTTGATTGAGGATTGATCGATCGAATTTCTATCTAGAAATAAGATCGTTGGTTGTACACCTATTTTTCTTTGATAGTTAAATCACCGACTATCGAAGATTTTGACCATTTTTCCGTCGTCAATACAGAGAGACCGGGATCAGATTCATTATCTGAAAACCCTTCTGTATGGACGTTAGCTTTGCGATCAAATATGATGAAAATAATTGATGATGGAGTTATACAAGGGATATCCTATTTATAGAATAGTGCCTTCGGTTTGTCCAGTCCCAGGACAACGTGAATGGATGAATGTCTAACAGAGTATATCTAACGGATCGCATAAGTTGATTTCTTCAAATATACTTACGTTTGATGGCCGAGGAATTCGTTTCTCTTAGCTTTATACCCGTGGTATTTTTTGGGAAATCAATATGTGATTTGGCGGGTATGATGATGTAGCATTCAAAGTGAATGGTGGTCAGATGTTCCAAAAGATACGTAATGACCTCAAGCCTCATCAACCGGGAAATGACAGAAATCTGGCAGGCAGCATGGCTAGGTGGGTCGCTCCCATTAGGGTGTATATCACCTATCTAGAGAAAATCCATTTCATTCTTTTATCTATTATCGATGTTGTCCCTTTTCGGGAAACGATGGGTAGCTCCCAGACGTTGGTGGTATACATTCGATACACTCAAGAGAAATGAGTGGTCGGTCATGTGTGGGCCGGGTTGCAAGACGTTCTTGTTGAACCCAGTGTATTCGCCTCTAGAGATACACTATCAGCAGGTTGTCCCATAACTTGTCATATTCGGAATCCAATCTCCAATAAGCGCCTGCAGTTTTGTATGTATACTGTATATGTGGAACTTGAGATGCAAGTGTTCTGCTAGATTTTTAATTACTTGTGATTAGACATTATTATAATATCAGAGAAGTATTGATTTCCAAAACTGTTTTGGGTTATCGTGAGGTAAAAACCATCCGTGTTTATGTGTGGATCGGTCTTACGATTATCTTTTCTTTTGAAAAAGATTTTGAAAAGTTAAACCAATGATTGGAGTTTACTCACACTAGTCCCATGACTGACCCAGAGTTTATTTTGTTTTGTTTTCCCTAAACTCTTGGGTGCCCAAATTTGTATGGGCAGTCAAGTAGTTCAGGTCTTTACAGATATACTTAAAAGAGCTTGAAGCAGGAGGTTTTAGGATTATATAGCTATTGTAATTTCCGCAGTGTGTAAGTATTGTACTCTAATAATGTTATTCTATACATATATACTGTTTTTTCGTAAAGTTATGTTATGTATTATATTTTATTCGTTCCGCTGTGAGATTCGTAGTTCTCTGATTCTGTTCTGTGGTGATCTTCTTCTATTCTAATTTTCTATCTTATCTATTCTCACCCTCTAACTTCTTTCTATTAATGATCAGGTGTTTCCGATGTCTGAATAGTCAACATCATAGTTTTGTGTTGATTTTCGAAGTCGAAAATCCCAGTTCGTTACAGTGGTACCAGAGCTGAAGGTTAAGTGATTACCTTGGCTCTGTGGCGTGACTCGGTAGAGATGGGGTTAGTAATACCCTAGATTGAGTTTGAGTGTATATATATGAGTGAACGTAATTGTAGATTTGATATAAAATGGTTTTATATTGTGTAGATTTATTGGTTGAGTTGTTTATGGGTTCTAATCGATCAGTTTGATCCACTATATCGGTACGAGTTTCTAAACACTCGAATACGATAGGTCGACACGATATATTTTGAAAAGAGGGTAAATGAAAATTATTTTACCCAAAGTATATTTTGATACAGAAAAAATATATAAATTGGAATTATAATATATTGGATATATTGGTTGTTATTACAATTGAGTAAGATTATAAATTAAATGGTTATATATATAACCAAGTAGAATTCATATAAGTGTTACGAAGTGAATTAAATCTGAATTTAAATCAGAATTGAAATTAAAATCTTGGAAAATTGAATAAGTGTTTATAAATGGATGTGGATTAACTATATGAGAATTTTAAAATCCTGGGAGATTTTAAATTGGTTTACAAGCATCGTGAATGATGTTTGGAAATAGATTTCAAAATGGAAATATTTAAATATGTGTTTTGAAAAGTGATATAGTATTGAACTCACTTCGATAGCTGGGAAATAACTGTGTTGGTGCTGGCCACATTATCCGTGTTCATTTTCGAGTTGTAAGTGACGAATTACTACCAAAGATTTTATGTTGAATTATTTTGAGAAAACAAGTTGTTTTGAATCCCAAAAAGGAATATTTGATTTTTGGAAGAGCTAAACTGTTTAAAAACTCCCAGGAGGGATTGTTTGAATATAAAAAATTTAAACAGAAACTTGTGAAAGCAAGCTGGAATTGAATTGAAACCAATTAACTGTAAATTGAATTGGAATATAATATATTAAGTAAATCAGATTTTGAATTATGAGTTAGAATCTGAAATGGCATTGGATTGGTGGGTTAGGAGTTTGGAATCGAGAATGAAACTTGAGTTTGAAAAGGTAATTGGCTTGTGTAAGCGAATAGCTGTGTTGAGGATAAATTGATCAGAGATTGATTGGGATGACTTTGGTATATGCTGAATTGGCAACAAAATAAAAGGATTTAATGATATGCCCGACAAAAAGGTACACATTTATTTTTATGGATTTGGTGATTTATGGGCCAATTTGGCAAGCCACTTGGCTGGTTGATTTTCTTTTTGATTGGAGAAGGCCTAGAGAGGCGAGTTGGTGTTTTGAACTATTAACCGGTACAAAGGAGGTGCTGGCGAAATTTTTCGAAAAGTTAAGGTGTTAGAAAATTTTCAGGATTTTTGAAAATTTTCGTTGATAAGAATTAATTAACATTTAATTGAAACTAAATTTACTTAGTTGAAACTAAAGTTAAGAAGTGAACAAATAAGTTCTAATTAGTCAATAGGGTTTGTTTTCTACCTTAGCAATTTCGAGGACGAAATTATTTTAAGGGGGGAAGAATGTACCAACCCGTATTTTTACGGGTAATAATTAATCTATTTAATTATTTAAATAGTGAATTAGAAATTTAAATGGTCGTTAAATTAAATTATATTGGATATATAATTAATTTAAATAATAGAATAATTTATTTACTTCAAAAATAATCAAAAATAGTGGGATTCACAATACGGTGTAGATTGGATTATTTAAAAATATATAATTCAGTTTAGAGTTGAATTATATTGACGAATATATTATATAAATGATAGTTGAATGTATAATTATATTATAATTATAATCAAGCTCGAAATGGCGTGGCAGTTCACTATTTGGCGATTCGAACTTCAACTGAAAATACAAAATTTGTTTTAAATCGGATTTCTGTGAAACAAGAAACGTTGGAACCTGTTGAACTATATTTTCCTAATGGAAGAGAAAAAATGGGATTTCATTGTGTAGATTTTGATTTATGTCCAAATCAAAATTTTAGAATAGTCACTATGGAATTCCTTTATAATTTATAACGATATATATAAGGAATTTCAATATAAATTTGAATATCGATTCAACCGGAATTTGAATATCGAGTTGTAAAATTCCAGTGGAGCCGTATGGTATTCTAGTGTGAATATATACGATAATATATTTATTGATATTTAATTTAATTATTTTTAAATATATTTAATATTTAAAAGGGTTATTTAGAGTTTTAAAAATAGCCAGTTTTGCAAACGACCTCAGAATTCGACGAAACTAATTTTGTTGGATCCGCAATATTAAGTTATTACTAGATTTCAATTTCCGTGATTTTTGAAGCCAGTATGTGGTCGTACGGGATTTTAATGTGAAAAACAGTCGATATTTTGACGGTTAAAAATACGCTGTGTGAGCAAACGGAGTCAGAATTCGACGAAACTAGTTTTGTTGGGACCGTAATGTCAAACTGTAGCTGCGTGCCAATTTTCGTGATTTTTGGGTATCGTATGTGCTCATCGTAATTTTAAAAGGATAAACACAAACAACGTAAGGATAAAAATGAATAAAATAACCGAATATAAAAATAATAAAATTAACCTATATAATATCTTTTAACACCCCTTAACCCTAAACCTTTCTCCCACGGTCAAAGTAAATCCGCCATCCTCATTTTTTTACACAGCAAAAATATCGAGGAAAGATAAATAAAAAAGAATTCAAAATAAAATCTGTAAATCGATTTGAATATATATCCGAACTCCCATCATCATGTACTTCGATCTGGTGTGATTTTCTTCGAGTTCGAAAGAAGTCTGGGTCGCTGACCTATAGAGTGCGTAGCCGAGGTTGGAGGGAGGTGAGGATTATAAGCATCGATGTTGATTTTTGATGTTGCTTTTGGAATGAGGAGGTGGAATAGCATCGGTTGTGAAATTTTGGGTGGATACGGCGATGGAAGTCGTCGATGTCTTCAGTGGAGTCGCACTAGGAAGGTCTGCAGCGCGTTCTACTAGGCGAGCTCGAGTTGAGGAGCGATGGGTGGAGAAGAAGGAGATTCAGAAGAGGAGTGTCACAGCAGCAATGTTTTGAAGAACGGTGGAGAAACGAGAGAGAGTGGAGCTAGAAGATCTGAAAATGGCTTACTGGAATGAGTCGTGAGGTCTGAATTCGTGGGGGAAGAAGTAAAGTATGTGGCGGGCCGGTGTTTTTTTAAGTGGGCTGAGGAAGTTTAAGGTTAAGGCCCAAATTGAATTTTTAGTTTTAATTTAAAATAAATATCGATACAAACTTGTAAAATTCATAAGTTGCTCATACAGTATCAGAACTCAGCAAAACAAGATCCGTTAGGATCGTATGGATGGCGACTACACAATGGAACTGAAGGGGAGCAAATCTGAGCTCGTTACAATTTATAGCAAAATAAATTGTCCATCTGAATCAAGTGATGGTTATCGTTATTAACGATGATCGACCAATGTGAGTAAATCTCACTAACTCTGCTCAATTTATACTTTTATAAAATCTTTTTAGAATCTATAAATGATGATTGTTTTTTGTGTGCTGACTGTTTGGTTGGATTGCTAGTTAATTGATTGAAAATATATATAATGATATATATGTGTATATAAATTGTTAATCGAGTATTAATTCTGTTTATCAATATATTTCATATTCGTGTTGTTCATGTGATTAACATCTGTGGATGCAGGGAAACAGGTCGGAGGGACCCAACTGGGTTCCTCAAAATTTATTTTATTGTTTCATATATTTTGATCTATGATGCGATATATAATCTGTTGTTGATTTTATGGGTTTGAATGATATCTATCATTGTCATTTGGTATTTTAAATACCGTGAGAAATACTGGGATGAAAAAAAGGGATACTCAAAGTATATTTGAAAATAAATTATTGATATAAAATCAATGGATTTAATATATAAAAGGAAAAGGATTTTATAAAAGAAAATAACTATAAAATCAAAGAAATAGAAAAGGGAAATATTTGTATAACAAATAGAAAAGGGAAATATTTGTATAACATATAGAAAAGGGAAATATTTGTATAACAAACAGTAAAGGGAATATTATTTAGAAAATAAATAAGATCTTTAAAAGGTGTATATTAGAAATAAAATATTTATAGAATCAAAGGATTTTATAAAAGGAATATTTATCATTTGATACATAAAATAAAAGTGATATTTATTTAGAAAATAAATAGATTATAAAAGGAAATACTTGAAAAATGAATAGAGTTGTATAGAAAGAGAATTTTACACTAGGAAAGTTTAGACCCGTGCTTCGCACACGGGTATAATAGAATATGAATTTAAAGTAGATTTTTAATAGAAATCTATTTTAACAGATAAGTGGAGAAGGTAAATTTATAAATAATATTTTAAAAATCAAATGAAATGTTTATCATTGGATAAATAGAATATATAAGTCGGGACTTATATAGAGAAGTAAGAATTGATTTCAACATCGATATTTGGAACTGAATATGGATGAAGAGTTAAGTCAAAGGAGTTAATCGAATTATAGTTAATTGATTAGAGTTAGAATTAATCGATTTGAGTTAAAATTAACCGACTAGAGTTAGAATTAATCGATTAGGGTTAGAGTTGATTGATTAGATTTAATTAATTAAAGTTAACCAGTAAGAGTTAACCAGATAGAGTTAATTGAACATAGTTAATCGAATTAGGATTAATTGAATATTAGTTATTTAATTAGAGTTGATCGAATATAGTTATTTGAGATAGAGTTAGTCAAACATAGTCATTCAAGATGAATTGCCATTTCGTATGACTGCTAGCGTAATTCGCAGGGCTGCAGATAGCCTACGGCGGTCGGATGTTTCCTGAGGGAATCAGGCGTAACCTGTAACGACCCATATTCTACACATCATAGGATCGTAGAATATTTATTTCTTTCCCATGTGAAGTCGTATGGTCATGTAACTTTGGGAAACATCTATTAGAGTCATTTCCCATGCTTACGATTTTTTGTCGATTTTTAAATGACCATTTTGCCCCTAGTTGGTACTGTTTTGGCCATAACTTTTAATTGGAAAGGAATTTTGACCTGAAACCACTTCCATTTGATTCGTTTGATGGTTTCTCTTTCCGTAGAGTGGTCACATTAGCCAAACGGACTTACCGTTTGGGAGATATGGCTGAAACAAGATTTGGAGGGTGAAAAACTGCTTAACCGGGCCAAATCGGGTGATTAGTGAGTAGGCTCATAACCCATTTCGGGATTAGGGTTATGGGAGGGCTGAAACGAGATGGAGAATCATTCCATTTCAGTTTTCTAGCCTCCACTTATCACCAAGGATCCCTAAAAATGGCCTCCAACCTCTAAATCACCTCCAAATCACCTTTAGGTTAAGGATTTGGCTTAGCAACCCCTAATCAAGAAGGATCTTCACCAAATCAACAAAGGAGCTGCTGTTTGGTATTGAAATTCGCATCAAATCAGAGAATCATTTCAGATCTTAGTTTATTTTGTGGCTAAGGTGAGTGATTTGCTTAGTTTTGCACTAATTATGGCTAATTAGGAGTGATTAGTGTTAATTAGCGAATTTAAACATGATAAAAATTCTGGAAAAATATTTATAAAATTCGGAATGATGTTTTAGGCCTCTGATATGAATTTGGGTTAATTTGGTTAAGATTTGCTAATCCTATCATTGGTTTCACCTAAACATGCTTAGGGGAAATATGGGATTTTGGGTATGTTTGATCCATTTTTACCTATCATATTGATGTTTTGATATTTGTGGTTGATTATGCATGTTGCTATGACTGTATGAAATGCTTTGTGACTGGTTAGAATAGTTAGAATGGTCGAAAACGCCGTCGAGGGGCGTAAACAGCTCGCTGGACAAGGTGCAGGGGTTCGGATCGCATAGGGGGTTGAGGGACGATCGGATCGCCCTATGGGATCGTGGGGGCATCCCCACGAGTCGAGTCACCTCCCCCGAACTGAACCGTCTGTGCAAGGCCCACGAAGCGAATCGATGCAGCGTCGTGCCAAACTGAAGTACTCCGATTCGGATCGCGAATAAGCATTACGACCCGATCCGTCCATGAAGGGTGAGCACGATCCGTCGACCTGGAGAAGAGCGTCCGATCCGAACCGCCTGAAGAACCACGATCCGATCCGTATGGGGTGTCCCGATCCGAACCGAGAAGGGTAGCACGATCCGAAGCAAAGGAAAGGAGGACCACGACCCGATCCGACGTAGGAGGCACGACCCGATCCGATGAAGAATGTGAAGGCTGATCCGATCCGATTCGATGGTGATGACCAATAACCCGAGATGCAAAGGTATTCTAATATGGGAAGTTAAAGCTCAGGATCCAGTTGGGAACCAATGAGTTCACTTCATGGTTGGACTTTGCTGCGGGACGTGTGCTAAGGAGTTGTCGACGTTCATAACTTCGATTCACCACTAAAAATGGATGATGGCTACTTATCAGTGCAGTAGGGTCATATGACCTGAGGGGCAAGGTGATGGTAGCAAGACTATGTTATTAGTGCAGTAGGGTCATTATGACCTGAGGGGCAAGGTGATGCGTAGTAAGACTATGAGCCAGCGCAGATGGGGTGAATAACTCCATGGGGCAAGTGGACATAGTAAGGATTGGTAAGGCTATGAGCCAGCGCAGATGGGGTGAATAACTCCATGGGGCAAGTGGACATAGCGAGGAATTAGTGGCTACGTTATCAGTGCAGTGAAGCCATTTATGACTTTATGGGGCAAAGTGATCATAGCAAGGAATGTTGGGTGATCGAAGTGGTGAATATCGTATGCTTTACGCACTGAGTGAGAGATGTGAGGATGGATGCTATGCTTGATTGTTTGCCCTTATTATGACGTGCACACCTCCCCCACCTCCGTATCTTTACACTGTTTGATATGATACCTTAGAGTGTTGTACAGTATGTAGTGCTAACTCTTTGGTTGCCGGTCCAGGTTCAGGTATGTTTTAGTCTACCTGTTATTGTTCACTTTAGATGCTTATCGCTCATACCAGGCTTTATGTCTGACCCAGAGTTTTATGTCTCCTCTTATTACTCTGGGTGCTCACACGAGCAGACTAGAGACAGGTTAGCTGGTGATGTGCGAGTAGCTGATCCGGAGGCGGGCAGGAGGCTTCCACGTATTATATATATATACACATTCTCCCTGTGTCGTTGGTGGTCGCTACTTGGGCATTAGTAGTGTACCTCCTTTATCTTGTTTTGCTTTGAGACAGTTTGAATGTTGTAATAAGCTGTATTCTGAATTTCCGCTGCTGTGATGTTCAGTTCTGATTTTCAGCTTATGCACTGTCTCTCCTGCTTTATGTCAAGTATGTTACTATTATATTTTGTTCTATGCGCTGTGAGACACTCTACAGGTTCTTTGTATGTTCATCTCCTTCTTCCTTTTCCTTCTGGCGACCGTTCCGTGCTAACTGGACATGTGTACAGCGCACCTTTGGAGTAAATGTCAGTTGGTGCGGGGCGGGCTGTCACATAACCATTGTGATCGCTGCGATCTAGAGTCAAGTGAATGGAGTTAAATCGAATATTAGCCATTCAAAATACAGTTAAAACAGACATAGTTATTCAAATATAAGTTAATCGAATATTTGTTATTTGATAGGAGTTAAATAAGTTGAGTTAATCAAGTAAGTTAATCAAGTTGAGTTAATCGAGTTGAGTTAGTCAAGATGAGTTAATCAAACCGAGTTAATCCAAAGGAGTTATTCGAAATAGTTTATTCGAATAGAATTAAAGGAGTTATTCGAAATAATATTCGAATAGAATTAAGGGAGTTAATCGAATATAGTTTATTCGAAGAGAGTTAATCGAATTTAAACATTCTAAGAGAGTTAATCGAATGTAAATCATTCAAAGAAAGTAAATAGAATGTAAATCATTCGAAGAGAATTAATTGTAATGGATGGAATTTTCGACCCAGAAAATCAACATAAAAACACACTGTTGACTATTCACGCATTGAAAACACCAGGACATTAATAGAAGAATTTAGAGGGTGAGAAAGAAAAGATAGAACTAATAGAATAGAAGAAGAAGAAGATCACAACTGAACAAAATCAGAGTAACACGAAACTCGCAGCGGAACAAAATAAGATGTATTATATAACATAAGTTTGAATACAAAACTGTATTGTATATACATACCATTATCAGAGTACAATACATCATATCACAGCGGAAATAACTCTACATAACTAATAGTGAAGCTTCCTGCTTTTGAGCTCCTCCAAGTGAATCTGCAAAGCCTGAAACACTTGACTGCCCGTACAAATTTGGGCACCCAAGAGTTTAGGGGAAACAAACAAAAAAAACTCTGGGTCAGTCATGGGACTGGTGTGGGTAAATTCCAACCATACTGTTTTACTTTGAAAATCCTTTTCAAAACAAGAAGATAATAGTAAGACCAGCCCACACATAAACATGGATGGTTTTTACCTTACTATAACCCGAAATATTCTTGATATCAAAACCCAGTGATATTATGATAATGTCTAACCAAATAATTATACAAGTAGTAGAAAGCTTGCATCTCACGTTCCACATATATATAGTATAAAATCATAAACCGCAGGGCGCTTATCGGAGAATGGTTTTCAACAAACAAGGTATGGGAGCACCTTCTGAATAGTGTACTCTAGAGGGGATACACTCAGGGTTCAACAAGAACGTCTTGCAACCCGGCCACACATGACCGCTCACTCATTTAGCTTGAGTGTCGTGAATATATTGCCACCACGGTTGTAGGCCCTCCAACCGTCATCCGAAGATACAGAATCGAAAAGAAGTATAAATATGAATTTTTCTCTAGATCGGTAACAATACACTCTGCTTGGGGATGACCCAACTAGCCATGCTGCCTAGCCCAACTTCTGTCACTTCCTGGTTGTGAGGCTAGAGGCTACGTCTATCTTCAGAACATCTGATCACCATTCACTCTGAATGTCACATCGTCAAATCCGTAATCACACATTGATTACACAAATGCACACTTGGTGTAGAATAAAGAGAAGTTATATTCTCCCCACCAACTTGGTATATTCGTAAAATCAACGGCGTGACCATTGGAAATACTCTGTCAGACACTCGTCCATACAAGTTGTCCTGGGACTGGACAAACAGAAAGCACCATTCTGGAGCTGGACGACCCTTGCATTTAACTCCGTCTTCAATCATCTTCAGCATATCTAATTCGCAACGATTATGCCTATACGGAGTGGTTTCCGGATAATATATCCAACCGGTCTCTCCGTATTGACAACGATGGTCAAAACACTTCGATAGTTGGTTATTTAACTATCGAAGTAAAAACAACATTCATTCTAATGTATAATTAACATCACACAACCACGGGTATTTTTAATTTTAACATTCGACTTTATTATTCGAATTCTCATATCTTACCAGATATTTCTCAAATCCCGTTTTAGCCTTTCCATACTTCTTGGAAAACATTTCCAGTTATTATAAACTCTTATTCTTTCATGTTCCAGAAAACATACGTTATTAATGTTCGAACTATTTTCATTAATTTCACATTCTTTATTTTCTACCCTTGGACAATCTACCCTATTTGCATTGGAAAATACTTCCAATTTCATTTTAACCTTTTAATCGGCCCAACGTTCACTTTTAAAACATTATTCACTTTGAAATGTGAATATCATTTCTATTATAGAAATCTGAACATCTTTATCAAATAAATCAATACCATGATCCCGTTTATCGAAATCTCTTTCATACTTTATATATTCCTATTCCACTTTGTAAACTCTGTTTCTAAGTCAACTTCTTATCAAATCGATATCAAGTTTAAACTAAGTACTGACTCCTATCCTCTTTAACATTTATTTGTTTACAACTAAATGTTAATTATTATATCAGATTATAATCCCTAAAAATAGTTTACTTTTAATACATTCGACATCGTCGAATTCTAGTTACAAATCCTAATGGTTTAATTCTAATCACATTTCGAACATCGAAATGCTGTCATCAGTTTCTAATACGATTCCCCAATTCTTTTTCTAAACTCTTTCTTATATTTCTTTGAACAAACGTCGTTACTTATTACTCTAGAATAATTGGATTTCAAACCAAACTGTTACATTTCCTAGGAAGTGCTGCTATATATAAAAGTCATGCTTAAGTCAAATCAACAGCAGTTAATTTGTCGCTATAGTTCTAAACTTGTCATACGCTGTAATATTCTCCTTATAACTAATTACAGTCACACTTACCTTATCAACAGCGTTATTTTATTGCTATAGTTCAACTTGTCATACGCTGTAATATTCTTTGTTATAACTAATCTTGACATAACAGTCACACTTATCTTATCAACAGCGTTATTTTATCGCTATAATTCTAAGACTTGCATACGCTGTCATATTCCTTTTATACAAAAATCTTGGCATCTCTTTCCGTTACAAAAACCTTGACATCTCTTTCTGTTACAAAAATCTTGATATCTCTTTCTGTTACAAAAATCTTGACATCTCTTTCTGTTACCAAAAATCTTGACATCTCTTTCCGTTACAAACTAATATCGTTCCTCGGTAATAGCGAAGCCGTTCAAGTTGGGGTATTTTATTTACCTCTCAGACCTTGATCGACAACGTTCTTACCTTAGAACCGATAGAAGTCTGTATTCAAATTCCTTATTACTTAATATATTTATTAAATCGTGTTTCCTTGTTGTATTTTGTAATATGGTTTTACAACACCATATTCTTACTTTGGAATCTCTGTGGTTTATGAATATTTAATTTAAACATTAACTCTTTGCTTTCTCCATTCCCCAGTTCTTATCCATAACTTCTTAAATGGTAATTAACTCTCATTAATTTCGATAAACTTATTTCTAACCTGTTTTTCATTAGATTAATTAAAGACCAATTAATCTAATAATCATGTTCCGAAATAACAGTTGATTAAATCAACTCCATTCCATCAGTAAATTCGTTAACTGATTTTAAGTACTTCTCAACATTAGATTAATATAATTAATCTAAAAATATTTCTAAATTGTTTATCTTAAATATAATTATCCAAATATTTAATCGTCGGATAATTTCTGCTTTATCAACTTATTTAAATGTCAACAATCGCTTTTATTTACTTTATAAAAACGAACTCTAAAATACTGATTTATAATAGAACTTCTATTATAATTTAAAACTTCACAAAAATATAATTTTTATAATTAACTTCGTTAATTTTCCTGATGGCCAATCAACTTCTTAACAGAACGATGGGTTTACGGTCGACTGTTACCACCCTTTTTATCGATATCGTTTATTGATTTATCAAAGCAAATGATGTATTTTCATTCAACATTAATTATTCACACGGGGTTTTAAATGTAAATTCGGGTTCAAACAGTGCATACAAAACAACCAGTACATATAGATATCGAGGAATCCGGTCGGATTCCTCCAACCGGTTTCCTGCATCCACAGATGTTAGTCAACACAATTAAAACTAACTCTATACTAGGGAATACTATAATCGGTGGAATCAGTGTCCAACCGATGATGTGTGCATATGCAATGATATATATTATTTAACCAGTTTAATTGTAATTTATCTAAACGACCATCACACAGCATTCAATCAAGATAAAAATATAATTAAAATATTTTAAAATAGATCAGAGTGAGTGAATTTACTCACCTTTTGCGCGTTAACCGTTAAATAACGATTTGCGTCGGTAGACCGGATCCGCGCCCATTAGAAGCCCTTCCTCGGAAACCAAAAAGAACAGCCCGTCCGCATACCATTCCACTGTTTTGCAGATTGTTCCTTTGTGTTTTCTTTTCTTCTCTTTTGATTTTCGTTTTATTGTTTTAATTCGGCTCACTTTCGTCGAATACCCAACCGGTATCGTCAAATCCTCAAACTCCACCCGCTTGTACAAAGTAACGCACCAATCCACTTTTTCGTGTAAACCCACCCACTAACTCAACCCATAAACACTTCTCCATCTAAGATTTCAACAAAAACACTCCAGTATTGTAGTATACTCCACGCAAATACACAATACCATCCCTAAGCATCACCCAAAATCCACACGGAAACAACTGCATCCATAAACTCCTCTTTGCTGAAAGTATACACACACAAACCCCCTCCATCATTCAATGGTTCGCACCCAACTTGCATTTACACAGTGCGTTTCTTCCCATGCAACATCTTCAAGAACGCTCCAGACTTAAAGATCTCACGTCCATGCATGATTTCACCAACAAAAAGTTCCGCCATTTGCCAACTTGCTATCACGTCCCTACCCTTCCTTTCATATACCCACACCCACACGTTCAGCTCATCAACCAACCCCCCCATGTAGTACTACGAAACCACAAAACAATGGCCATTTGCCAATGTGTCTTCTTCTATGCATTACAATACTACAACAGTGATAAACACTTAGTCTCACACTGTCAATGATACACCGAACATGGGAAGTTTCTTCACAACTCCTAGTGTATAGACGTACATCTCAAAGGTATAACAGCGGAAACACTTCCCATTACATAGTGAAAAAACAAAACTACTGATGAAGCAGCTTACAGTCACCACTACTATAAAAGGACAAGGCTACCCTTTCCATCAACTTGGACTGAAGAATTTCATAGCCGTATGTTGGGCACAACAACCAACCTCACAAGCATTCCCATCGGAAAAACTTAACGTTGACACACTACAGCTAAAAGGGAACTCCATATCCGTTGAACAACTTCACCTTCACCGAAATGGTAACGGCTCATCCATAAGGCAAACAAGTTCCTTAGTGTACCGTCCTCTCCTTTTGTACTTTCGGTCCCACTTGAAAACGTCAGGGCTTGATACGTGAATCAATTCATGGTGGTGACTGGTGATCAACATCGAAGGATAAGCACGTCCGGATCCGGTTATAGATGAAGCACCGGCGAGTTGATACAAGTTGATCGTATTATCTTAATTTTAAAGTTTTCAAAACACTTACTAGGAAAGAAGAAAAATGGTGGCTTTGAGTTTTCTAGTTTTTCCGAGGAAAAATGAATAGATTAATCGCGTATTTATGGATGGGAATTTACTTCTCAAACAAGGGATAGGTTTAAGGTAATAGGGTAGCACGTATACACGTAAGTCCTTTATCCATTTATTCAAATGATCCTTAGTTGCGAAGGAATAGGCCATACGGCGTACATCTTTACATCACTTAGGCTTGTAGGTTCCATTAGACTTTGATGTCTCATAGCTCTTCATTCTAGAGTAGCCTTTAAGTTTTCATTTTTCCCATCATTTGATTTGAGATTGCATGTGTCCGTATCCTTAAATGGTGGAGGGTAGGCGGTAGGAATATGGGTGTTGTGTAGGATAGTAGATTGAAAAATTAACTATGAAGTATTAGGCAATGTAGGGTAAGGTATTGAGTTTTCTTTTCGTTTCACTATGCTTTGAAAGCAAAATGGTACGACCAAAGGTAAATTTGGAGTTGTTTTCAATGATTATCCACATTGCTACCGTCATGTTCGCTTAAACATTAGTATACCCATCGCGTACAGTTTCATTCGCGTATGTGTCGCTACGGACTGAAATAAAAATATTATTGTGATAAGTGAGGTGTCACGATTGCAAAAATATAATAATATTGGTAGATTGACTCATATTTTGAAACCCCAAAATATCGATATAGGGTGCGAAATACTCCAAATAAAAAGTTGCGTATTTAATTAATTAAAAATTACAGTAAAATTCTAAAAATTAAATTATTGCTATGTATCAAAAGAACCTTGTTCAAATTCGAAACTGATATCAAGTTATATCGAATAAACTGTTACGGTCGATATACGATTTCATGGCGACTTTTTGAATATTTGATTTGGACATATCTTGCAATCTATACGATGAAATCTTGATTTTTCACTTCTGTTAGAAAGATACAGTTCAACAGATTCCAACGCTTCTTGTTTCGAAGAAATCCGACTAATAACGAGTCTTGTACACTCAGTTGAAGTTCAGAAGGTTAAATTACGAACTGCCACGATATTACGGGCTCGATTATATTTAATATATATTTTTATACGTTCTGCTTCGTTTAATTAATATATAAATTCACTTATATTGCGAATTCAATATTTAAATTGTTTTAAATATTCAAATACCAACCGACAAAAATGCGAGACGTTACAGACCTTCCCCCTTAAAATAATTTTGTCCTCGAAATTGCTAAGATAGGGAAAATGCTACAATCTCTGTTATAACATGGTTAAAAATCTTTTTGGTTTACTTCATAATTCCAGTTTCCACTGAACTGATTATTTAAAATATTAATTTCTTATTATTTCGAATATTTTCAAAATTTCTGAAAATTTCCTAACAGCTTAAATTTTTAGAGAACCTCACCAGCATCTCCTCTGCACGACTCACTCGGTACTACAACAACTTGTCACTTTGGGCCTTCTCCGATCCCAAAGAAAATCAAACAGCCAAACGGCTTGCCCAAACTGACTCATAAAAAATCTCATACTCGTATATAAACGTTTACCTTCTCTGTTGGGCATTCAACTCTATCTCTGCCATCTGCTATCAAACCAACATATCCAAGCATCCTTGGTTGATCTCCCATCAATCCGTTCTCAAACCAGTCTTTCTCTTTTACTAAGCCAAAATTCTATTTCAACTCTGATTCCACTCTCAGTTCTTAACCTTGTTAAGTTTTATTATGACATTCCATTTACTGATTTATTTCTCAAATCAGTTATCTCCATCTCTAATTCAAAATTTGATTCTTATTCTCCAAGAATCAATTCATTTTTAATAACTCGAATCTCCAATATTTTTCTTTTATAATTTTCGTTCTGGATCTTTCCAAACTCAGTCCAGTTTTGTTATCTTTGTTTAAATTCCATTTTTACCATTTTAACTCCATAAGTTAAATTTTTATTTCAGAATTCAAATTCCTGGGATTTATTTCAAATCAGTTTGAAATCATTTATAATTCAAAACATTTGAATTTCTGACAACTTGTTTCTCAAACAATACAAAACAAAATCTTTGGTAGTAATCCGTCACTTAGCAACTCGAAAATGAACACCGATAATGGCGCGCTTCATCATCGGAATCTATTTTCCAGTAATCGAAGTGAGTTCAATACTATTATCATTTTTCAAAACTCATTTTTCAAACATTTTCATTTTGAATATTACTTCAAAATATCATTCATAGCACTTGGAAAACAAATTTTCAAATCTCCTAGGATTTTAAAATTCCCATATGTTCAATCCAAACATTATTTCCAACTCTTTTCCAAATTTTTAGAGTTTTATTTCAATTCTGGTTTTAACTTCAGATTCAGTTTATCTGATTTTGCATATTATACTTATATAATATTTCGATTGGTTATTTATATAACCAACTCAATTATAGATCTTATTTGGTCATAATGATGATCAACACTATAATAATCTCAGGATATATACTCCTTTATATCAAAATATAATTTGGGTAAAATTATTTCATCTACCCTCTTTTAAAAACATATCGTGTCTAATTACTCTGTTCGAGAGTTTAGAAACACCTATCGATGCAGTTTGCATTACTGTTTCGACCAGAATTCATAAACTACTCGACTGACCAGTCAACACAATATAAAACAGTTTTTTTATACTAATTTACAAATACGTGCTCATATATATACACTCAACTCAATCTAGAGTATTACTAACTCCATCTATATTGAGTTACGCCACAGAGCCAAGGTAATCACTTAACCTTATGCTCTGATACCATCTGTAATGGATGGAATTTTCGACCCAGAAAATCAACATAAAAACACACTGTTGACTATTCAAGCATCGAAAACACCAGGACATTAATAGAAGAATTTAGAGGGTGAGAAAGAAAAGATAGAACTAATAGAATAGAAGAAGAAGAAGATCACAACTGAACAAAATCAGAGTAACACGAAACTCGCAGCGGAACAAAATAAGATGTATTATATAACATAACTTTGAATACAAAACTGTATTGTATATACATACCATTATCAGAGTACAATACATCATATCACAGCGGAAATAACTCTACATAACTAATAGTGAAGCTTCCTGCTTTTGAGCTCCTCCAAGTGAATCTGCAAAGCCTGAAACACTTGACTGCCCGTACAAATTTGGGCACCCAAGAGTTTAGGGGAAACAAACAAAATAAACTCTGGGTCAGTCATGGGACTGGTGTGGGTAAATTCCAACCATACTGTTTTACTTTGAAAATCCTTTTCAAAACAAGAAGATAATAGTAAGACCAGCCCACACATAAACATGGATGGTTTTTACCTTACTATAACCCGAAATATTCTTGATATCAAAACCCAGTGATATTATGATAATGTCTAACCAAATAATTATACAAGTAGTAGAACGCTTGCATCTCACGTTCCACATATATATAGTATAAAATCATAAACCGCAGGGCGCTTATCGGAGAATGGTTTTCAACAAACAAGGTATGGGAGCACCTTCTGAATAGTGTACTCTAGAGGGGATACACTCAGGGTTCAACAAGAACGTCTTGCAACCCGGCCACACATGACCGCTCACTCATTTAGCTTGAGTGTCGCGAATATATTGCCACCACGGTTGTAGGCCCTCCAACCGTCATCCGAAGATACAGAATCGAAAAGAAGTATAAATATGAATTTTTCTCTAGATCAGTAACAATACACCCTGCTTGGGGATGACCCAACTAGCCATGCTGCCTAGCCCAACTTCTGTCACTTCCTGGTTGTGAGGCTAGAGGCTACGTCTATCTTCAGAACATCTGATCACCATTCACTCTGAATGTCACATCGTCAAATCCGTAATCACACATTGATTACACAAATGCACACTGGGTGTAGAATAAAGAGAAGTTATATTCTCCCCACCAACTTGGTATATTCGTAAAATCAACGGCGTGACCGTTGGAAATACTCTGTCAGACACTCGTCCATACAAGTTGTCCTGGGACTGGACAAACAGAAAGCACCATTCTGGAACTGGACGACCCTTGCATTTAACTCCGTCTTCAATCATCTTCAGCATATCTAATTCGCAACGATTATGCCTATACGGAGTGGTTTCCGGATAATATATCCAACCGGTCTCTCCGTATTGACAACGATGGTCAAAACACTTCGATAGTCGGTTATTTAACTATCGAAGTAAAAACAACATTCATTCTAATGTATAATTAACATCACACAACCACGGGTATTTTTAATTTTAACATTCGACTTTATTATTCGAATTCTCTTATCTTACCAGATATTTCTCAAATCCCGTTTTAGCCTTTCCATACTTCTTGGAAAACATTTCCAGTTATTATAAACTCTTATTCTTTCATGTTGCAGAAAACATACGTTATTAACGTTCGAACTATTTTCATTAATTTCACATTCTTTATTTTCTACCCTTGGACAATCTACCCTATTTGCATTGGAAAATACTTCCAATTTCATTTTAACCTTTTAATCGGCCCAACGTTCACTTTTAAAACATTATTCACTTTGAAATGTGAATATCATTTCTATTATAGAAATCTGAACATCTTTATCAAATAAATCAATACCATGATCCCGTTTATCGAAATCTCTTTCATACTTTATATATTCCTATTCCACTTTGTAAACTCTGTTTCTAAGTCAACTTCTTATCAAATCGATATCAAGTTTAAACTAAGTACTGACTCCTATCCTCTTTAACATTTATTTGTTTACAACTAAATGTTAATTATTATATCAGATTATAATCCCTAAAAATAGTTTACTTTAAATACATTCGACATCGTCGAATTCTAGTTACAAATCCTAATGGTTTAATTCTAATCACATTTCGAACATCGAAATGCTGTCATCAGTTTCTAATACGATTCCCCAATTCTTTTTCAAAACTCTTTCTTATATTTCTTTGAACAAACGTCGTTACTTATTACTCTAGAATAATTGGATTTCAAACCAAACTGTTACATTTCCTAGGAAGTGCTGCTATATAGAAAAGTCATGCTTAAGTCAAATCAACAGCAGTTAATTTGTCGCTATAGTTCTAAACTTGTCATACGCTGTAATATTCTCCTTATAACTAATTACAGTCACACTTACCTTATCAACAGCGTTATTTTATTGCTATAGTTCAACTTGTCATACGCTGTAATATTCTTTGTTATAACTAATCTTGACATAACAGTCACACTTATCTTATCAACAGCGTTATTTTATCGCTATAATTCTAAGACTTGCATACGCTGTCATATTCCTTTTATACAAAAATCTTGACATCTCTTTCCGTTACAAAAACCTTGACATCTCTTTCTGTTACAAAAATCTTGATATCTCTTTCTGTTACAAAAATCTTGACATCTCTTTCTGTTACCAAAAATCTTGACATCTCTTTCCGTTACAAACTAATATCGTTCCTCGGTAATAGCGAAGCCGTTCAAGTTGGGGTATTTTATTTACCTCTCAGACCTTGATCGACAACGTTCTTACCTTAGAACCGATAGAAGTCTGTATTCAAATTCCTTATTACTTAATATATTTATTAAATCGTATTTCCTTGTTGTATTTTGGAATATGGTTTTACAACACCATATTCTTACTTTGGAATCTCTATGGTTTATGAATATTTAATTTAAACATTAACTCTTTGCTTTCTCCATTCCCCAGTTCTTATCCATAACTTCTTAAATGGTAATTAACTCTCATTAATTTCGATAAACTTATTTCTAACCTGTTTTTCATTAGATTAATTAAAGACCAATTAATCTAATAATCATGTTCCGAAATAACAGTTGATTAAATCAACTCCATTCCATCAGTAAATTCGTTAACTGATTTTAAGTACTTCTCAACATTAGATTAATATAATTAATCTAAAAATATTTCTAAATTGTTTATCTTAAATATAATTATCCAAATATTTAATCGTCGGATAATTTCTACTTTATCAACTTATTTAAATGTCAACAATCGCTTTTATTTACTTTATAAAAACGAACTCTAAAATACTGATTTATAATAGAACTTCTATTATAATTTAAAACTTCACAAAAATATAATTTTTATAATTAACTTCGTTAATTTTCCTGATGGCCAATCAACTTCTTAACAGAACGATGGGTTTACGGTCGACTGTTACCACCCTTTTTATCGATATCGTTTATTGATTTATCAAAGCAAATGATGTATTTTCATTCAACATCAATTATTCACACGGGGTTTTAAATGTAAATTCGGGTTCAAACAGTGCATACAAATCAACCAGTACATATAGATATCGAGGAATCCGGTCGGATTCCTCCAACCGGTTTCCTGCATCCACAGATGTTAGTCAACACAATTAACACTAACTCTATACTAGGGAATACTATAATCGGTGGAATCAGTGTCCAACCGATGATGTGTGCATATGCAATGATATATATTATTTAACCAGTTTAATTGTAATTTATCTAAACGACCATCACACAGCATTCAATCAAGATAAAAATATAATTAAAATATTTTAAAATAGATCAGAGTGAGTGAATTTACTCACCTTTTGCGCGTTAACCGTTAAATAACGATTTGCGTCGGTAGACCGGATCCGCGCCCATTAGAAGCCCTTCCTCGGAAACCAAAAAGAACAGCCCGTCCGCATACCATTCCACTGTTTTGCAGATTGTTCCTTTGTGTTTTCTTTTCTTCTCTTTTGATTTTCGTTTTATTGTTTTAATTCGGCTCACTTTCGTCGAATACCCAACCGGTATCGTCAAATCCTCAAACTCCACCCGCTTGTACAAAGTAACGCACCAATCCACTTTTTCGTGTAAACCCACCCACTAACTCAACCCATAAACACTTCTCCATCTAAGATTTCAACAAAAACACTCCAGTATTGTAGTATACTCCACGCAAATACACAATACCATCCCTAAGCATCACCCAAAATCCACACGGAAACAACCGCATCCATAAACTCCTCTTTGCTGAAAGTATACACACACAAACCCCCTCCATCATTCAATGGTTCGCACCCAACTTGCATTTACACAGTGCGTTTCTTCCCATGCAACATCTTCAAGAACGCTCCAGACTTAAAGATCTCACGTCCATGCATGATTTCACCAACAAAAAGTTCCGCCATTTGCCAACTTGCTATCACATCCCTACCCTTCCTTTCATATACCCACACCCACACGTTCAGCTCATCAACCAACCCCCCCATGTAGTACTACGAAACCACAAAACAATGGCCATTTGCCAATGTGTCTTCTTCCATGCATTACAATACTACAACAGTGATAAACACTTAGTCTCACACTGTCAATGATACACCGAACATGGGAAGTTTCTTCACAACTCCTAGTGTATAGACGTACATCTCAAAGGTATAACAGCGGAAACACTTCCCATTACATAGTGAAAAAACAAAACTACTGATGAAGCAGCTTACAGTCACCACTACTATAAAAGGACAAGGCTACCCTTTCCATCAACTTGGACTGAAGAATTTCATAGCCGTATGTTGGGCACAACAACCAACCTCACAAGCATTCCCATCGGAAAAACTTAACGTTGACACACTACAGCTAAAAGGGAACTCCATATCCGTTGAACAACTTCACCTTCACCGAAATGGTAACGGCTCATCCATAAGGCAAACAAGTTCCTTAGTGTACCGTCCTCTCCTTTTGTACTTTCGGTCCCACTTGAAAACGTCAGGGCTTGATACGTGAATCGATTCATGGTGGTGACTGGTGATCAACATCGAAGGATAAGCACGTCCGGATCCGGTTATAGATGAAGCACCGGCGAGTTGATCCAAGTTGATCGTATTATCTTAATTTTAAAGTTTTCAAAACACTTACTAGGAAAGAAGAAAAATGGTGGCTTTGAGTTTTCTAGTTTTTCCGAGGAAAAATGAATAGATTAATCGCGTATTTATGGATGGGAATTTACTTCTCAAACAAGGGATAGGTTTAAGGTAATAGGGTAGCACGTATACACGTAAGTCCTTTATCCATTTATTCAAATGATCCTTAGTTGCGAAGGAATAGGCCATACGGCGTACATCTTTACATCACTTAGGCTTGTAGGTTCCATTAGACTTTGATGTCTCATAGCTCTTCATTCTAGAGTAGCCTTTAAGTTTTCATTTTTCCCATCATTTGATTTGAGATTGCATGTGTCCGTATCCTTAAATGGTGGAGGGTAGGCGGTAGGAATATGGGTGTTGTGTAGGATAGTAGATTGAAAACTTAACTATGAAGTATTAGGCAATGTAGGGTAAGGTATTGAGTTTTCTTTTTGTTTCACTATGCTTTGAAAGCAAAATGGTACGACCAAAGGTAAATTTGGAGTTGTTTTCAATGATTATCCACATTGCTACCGTCATGTTCGCTTAAACATTAGTATACCCATCGCGTACAGTTTCATTCGCGTATGTGTCGCTACGGACTGAAATAAAAATATTATTGTGATAAGTGAGGTGTCACGATTGCAAAAATATAATAATATCGGTAGATTGACTCATATTTTGAAACCCCAAAATATCGATATAGGGTGCGAAATACTCCAAATAAAAAGTTGCGTATTTAATTAATTAAAAATTACAGTAAAATTCTAAAAATTAAATTATTGCTATGTATCAAAAGAACCTTGTTCAAATTCGAAACTGATATCAAGTTATATCGAATAAACTGTTACGGTCGATATACGATTTCATGGCGACTTTTTGAATATTTGATTTGGACATATCTTGCAATCTATACGATGAAATCTTGATTTTTCACTTCTGTTAGAAAGATACAGTTCAACAGATTCCAACGCTTCTTGTTTCGAAGAAATCCGACTAATAACGAGTCTTGTACACTCAGTTGAAGTTCAGAAGGTTAAATTACGAACTGCCACGATATTACGGGCTCGATTATATTTAATATATATTTTTATATGTTCTGCTTCGTTTAATTAATATATAAATTCACTTATATTGCGAATTCAATATTTAAATTGTTTTAAATATTCAAATACCAACCGACAAAATGGCGAGACGTTACATTAATCGAATATAAATCATTCGAAGAAAGAGTTATCAAATATAGTTATTCGAAGGAAGAGTTATCGAATATAGTTATTCGAAGAAAGAGTTATCAAATATAGTTTATTCGAAAAGGAGTTATCGAATAGAGATTTTTCGAAAGAGAGTTATAAGTTGGAATTCAATTATATCAAATTCAGGAAAGTACACTTTCCATTTTAATCAAGATTCAATGATTTCTTTACAAATTATCTATTTAGTTATTTAGTTAAATTAAGGAATAAAAGTTATATTTTAAAGTTAGATATTTCAGAAATAGGGATTTGAACACTATTGTTATAATAAAATGATTTTGGTAAAAGAAGTGGATTCGTAAATAGAATCCAAGTTATGTAAGGAAGTTTGTTAAAGATTTAAAAGGGTGAACTTTGTCTATTTCGAGGTTAGAAATGTTGTTAGTTAAGGTCTGAGAGGTAATTATACCCCAAGTTGATTGACTTTGTTTTTAACTAAGGGATGGGTAAGGTTCGAAAGTGAAAGTTGGTTAAGTGAATTTAATTATTGAGTATAATGGTTTGGATTGGCTTTGCGATGTTTTATTTAAACATCTGTTTAAATCAAATGAAGGAGTGCTGGAAATGTTTTTCCAATAAGAATCAGAAATGTTTTCTATCATAGAAAACAAGAAACGGAAGTAAATATGGTGATGTTCTCAAATGATTTATAAAATATATTTTCTAAATTTAGAAAATAGGAATTTACAAATATAAAGAAATGGGAAATGAATAAATTAATGATAAATTAAATTAAAGGAGATTAATGTTGATTGAGGATTGATCGATCGAATTTCTATCTAGAAATAAGATCGTTGGTTGTACACCTATTTTTCTTTGATAGTTAAATCACCGACTATCAAAGTTTTTGACCATTTTTCCGTTGTCAATATGGAGAGACCGGGATCAGATTCATTATCTGAAAACCCCTATGTATGGACGTTAGAGTTGCGATAAAATATGATGAAAATAATTGAAGACAGAGTTATACAAGGGCTATCATATTTACAGAATAGTGCCTTCGGTTTGTCCAGTCCCAGGACAACGTGAATGGACGAATGTCTGACAGAGTATTTCTAACGGATCGCACAAGTTGATTTCTTCAAACGTACTTACGTTTGGTGGCGGAGGAATTCGTTTCTCTTAGCTTTATACCCGCGGTATTTTTGGGGAAATCAATTTGTGATTTGGCGGGTATAATGATGTGGTATTCAAAGTGAATGGTGGTCAGATGTTCCAAAAGATACACAATGACCTCAAGCCTCATCAATCGGGAAATGACAAAAATCGGGCAGGCAGCATGGCTAGGTGGTTCGCTCCCATTAGGGTGTATATCACATATCTAGAGAAAATCCATTTCATTCTTTTATCTATTACCGATGCTATCTCTTTTCGGGAAACGATAGGTAGCTCCCAGCCGTTGGTGGTATACATTCGATACACTTAAGCGAAATGAGTGGTCGTCATGTGTGGGTCGGGTTGCAAGACATTCTTGTTGAACCCAGTGTATTCGCCTCTAGAGATACACCATCGGCAGGTTGTCCCATACCTTGTCATAGTCGGAATCCAATCCCCAATAAGCGCTTGTAGTTTTGTTTGTTTACTATATATGTGCACGTGAGATGCAAGCATTCTGCTAGATTGTTAATTACTTGTGGTTAGACATTATTATAATATCAGTGAAGTATTGATTTCCAAAACTGTTTTGGGTTATCGTAAGGTAAAAACCATCCTTGTTTATGTGTGGATCGGTCTTACGATTATCTTTTCTTTTGAAAAGGATTTTGAAAAGTTAAATCGATGATTGGAGTTTACTCACACCAGTCCCATGACTGACCCAGAGTTTATTTTGTTTTGTTTCCCCTGAACTCCTGGGTGCCCAAATTTGTACGGGCAGTCAAGTAGTTTAGGTCTTTACAGATATACTTGGAAGGGCTTGAAGCAGGAGGTTTCAGGATTATATAGCTATTGTTATTTCCGCTGTGTGTAAGTGTTGTACTCTGATAATGTTATTCTATACATATATACTGTTTTATTGTAAAGTTATGTTATGTATTATATTTTATTCGTTCTGTTGTGAGATTCGTAGTACTCTGATTCTGTTCTGTGGTGATCTTCTTCTTCTTCTATTCTAATTTTCTATCTTATCTATTCTCACCCTCTGACTTCTTTTTATTAATGATCAGGTATTTCCGATGTCTGAATAGTCAACATGGTAGTTTTGTGTTGATTGTCGGAGTCGAAAATCCCTGTTCGTTGCAACTTTACTTAACTTACTAATTAAGTAAAATCTTATTTAAATCCTCTGCACACACTTACAATTTCCATTACAACACTTGTTTGAAAACTTAGATCTTAAGTCTCTTTATAAGACTCCTATTTGACTTTGATCAAACCTTATCGCTATTACTGTACTTTTTACTTGAATTCCCATTTAAAATTACCGCTTAAATTATTATTAGTTAAAATAATAATTAAATATTAAAAATAGTTAACTTTGTTATTAATAGGATCATTATCATTTTTTTAAAATCTTATTAAATAGTAATTAACTTTATTAACACTGACTATTCAAAGAATTTCTTAAATTTATAGCTACTCAAAGATTAACTAACATTTAACACTGTTCGTTAAACTTTAACGAATATTCAGAATATTGAATCAAATGTATTCCATTTGTCCATTTTACTCGAAAATGGTAGGTTTTACCAACCGTACATATTAGTTAACTATTAACTGGTTTTCATTTGTCATTCCCCCTTCTTAAATTAATTAAATAATTAATTAATTTAAAAATGTCATCTAATTGTTTTAAAAACAATTATTTCATTTTACCAGCCTGTAGGTAAATTCTCTGGTTTTCTAGCTTTTGGCCGATGTACAAATCATATGGTCTTACTATATAAAACCGTTTAAATAATTTCTTTTATAAACACGATTAAAATATTTATTTATAAATTTCCAATTTAATTATTTATATAAAATGACTGAAAAACTTCAATTCAGTTTAAAATAATTTATAACTTTAAAACTGCGTTAATTCACTGAACGGTAAACCGACGTCTGAAACATCACATTTTAGGCCATTCACTGCCAATTACCCAATCAACACTGTCGATTGATTTTAAATACAACACAGGTGAATATTTATTCAACCAACATGTTCAAACAGGTTTCACTACCATCTGGGGTTAAATCAGTTCGTATATCAATAATATAAAACAATCAAACAACATATATAATATCTGAGGAATCCGGTCAGATCCCTCCAACCTGTTCTTCCCTGTATCACAGCTCGTTATACATCTAATAATAATATATGCAATAAATTTCAATAATCTACTAATTTAAAACGATGAAATATAGATGACAGCAACCAATCAACAATAAACTGCCAATAACAACCAATCAATCAATTTATACTTTTAGCAGTAAATTATATTTTAATATGAATTTACCACATCACAGTATTCCAGAAGGTGAGAGAATTAACTCACCAGTCTATTTCGGTTGACGGCGGTCTTGTTTGTTCCTTTTAATTTGAGACAGACGTTTAAAATTAGCTGAAATTTCAACTGCGTCCAATCAGTTCCTAGTCAGTGCCATCGTCTAAAGCAAGTCCCTGCGATCCCAAGGATCCAGTTTCACTGAATTTCGTTACCGTACGAGAAAGTTACACTAGTTTTAAGTTTATATATATTATACGATTTTTAACTAACTACTAATTAATAATTTAATTAAATAATTTAATTAATTACCTGCCACGTCAGCCTAGTAAAGTTGGACCATGTGTTTTCTCTTCTAATTCCTCCTAAACCCAATCGTTCATTTTCCATTTTCAAAAACCCCGTTTCCTTTTTGTTCGACTTCAACCTGACCTTGCTGGAGCCGCCTCGTCCACCTGGAGCTTAACGCAACCACGCCAGAATCACTGCCCCAGCCTCAGCTCCACTCGCCGCAAGTCTCCGCCGCTAAGGCCTCCCCAGTCGTCGTGGTTTCAAACATCCCCAATTTCCGTTCATCAGCCAAATTCGACCGTCACAGTCCACTTCAGGCCGCTGCACCACCGCGGTTAGAACCACCTCACCACCTCGCTTCATCGAACCTCAGACCCGATACCTTCCCGCTGATTGACGACGCCTGAAATCATCAAAAACCCCTCGCTGCTTTTCCAAAATCCCCAAAACTGAACACCTCTGTCCATCTCCTCGCCCCGACCACTAGAGAACCTCGAACCAGTGCCAAATCGAAGCCTGAACTTCCTTCTTCAATCTCCAACTGGTCTGAGCCTCTGAAATTAACCACAATTCCTCCAAAACAGCAAAGAACGGAACCAACTAGTCACAGTTTTACCTCGATTCCGGCCACAACCGGCCACGATAGATCCCCAATTTGTTTCAGCATGTAGGTAGGAACCCGATCTACATATTTGCTTTAGGTCACCCATGCCAATTCCTTACGGATTGTGAGAAATAAATTAATTTGTAAACAAGGGATTTTCTGCAAAATTTCTGATGAAAATTGGAGATAGGAGGCTGAATTTCTGGTTTTGAGGGAACGTATATATATAATGAGGAAATATATTAATTTATTTTGATTTTACTGAAGATATTTTAGTGACGACGACTAACGATATTTATTTCGTACCTATCGCTATTTTTAACGCTGTTTATTCACCCTGTACTCACATACAAACTCCGTTCGAGATGCAAATGGACGACATAGCATAATTTGACTTTACGGTCCTAATTAAACTTGTTTCATCGAATTCCGTGTCCTTTTGCTCAAATGGCGCTCGTTCATGTCCAAATGGTCATTTTATTTGCATTTTATTTTTCCACGCTCACAGAATAACTCCGATTGGCACGCAACTGGAAATCTAGCAATAATTTACTGTTACGGTTCCAATAAAATTTGTTTCGTCGAAAACGGAGGTCGTTTGAATAAAGGCCTTTTTGAAAGGTCTAGTTTACATAGAAATAAACTAATTTTAAAGTACCTCAATATAAAAATAATAAAATAATAAAATTGGCCATATACAACCAGAATTTCATACACTACCAAAAAAAAATAACTCGGATTGAGTTTGAAGCCAAATCGATATTATAAATAATTAAAAACCCGTTATTTAATATAAATAAACATTATAATATATAAAGGAATTCCATAACGACTATTTCAAAAATTTGATTTGGACATAAAACAGAATCTACAACACGAAAACTCAATTTTTCTCTTCTATTAGAAAAATATTATCCAATAGATTCAGACGTTTCTTGTTTCGAGAAAATCCGACTCACTTTGGGCCCTGTACAGCCGTTTAAAGTTCAAAGTGCCAAATCACGAACTACCGCGCCGCTGCAGCTCATTTTATAATATGATTATAAATTAAACGTTTTGACGTCGTTTTAATAACGAATATATTAAAATAATTTAATATAAACCATATTTAAACCACTTTAAATCACTCGTTCACATTATACAGCAAATTCAATATTTTCCCAATATCCCGAAAATACAATATTATTATATTATTAATATTCAAATTAAAATGGTCAAATCCCATTATTTAAACTCAAATCAATATTTTAAATAAATAAAATATTTCAAATAAATGGTCAGAAAATACGGGACATTACATTCCTTCCCTCTTAAAATAATTTCGTCCTCGAAATTGCTAAGGTTGAAAGAACGTTACAACCCATTATCTTTACAAAAATTATAAAATTTAAAACTCGATTTTTATTTCCAAACTAATTTGATCGGTCATAAAACCAAATTATTTGAAATAAAAGAATTTCCCAAAAACCTTCAAAATTTTCAAACACCTTAAATTTTGGAATTTTTTTGGCAGAGTCACCCCTGTACGGAGGGCATCTGCAATATCGCAGGTTCAAGAAATATATATACATTGACCAACACGGTAGAAAAAAATCAAAATCCAAACTCAAACCCAAATAAAACCAAAATTTTATATTTTGCATAGGCGTTCCTTTTTTCTAGCGCTGTTACGCAATAAGCGATAAATTATATTCGAACTTGCTTAATTAGCATGCCAACTGGATTCAGTTAACTTTAGAATCCTCTTGGATAAGTTATAAAGATGAATTGGCCCTTCTGCACCTGTTCTCAACTCAAATGAACTCATTAGTCCCCAAAACAATGTTAATTAGATTCAAAATATCCACACCATTTATTCCAACCAATTCTACACACAGTTGAATATGAGATTATAATTGTTAATTACCAGGTTACAGCAATCCATTTTCTTCTTTAATTATCCATTAACCTTTGATTCATTCATTGGTCCTTAGTCAAGTTTCCAGTCGATATCCATCCAATCCAACTATATAATCCAAACAATTCATTGGTTTCCAAATACTCCATCGACTTACTATTTTCCAATCACAAGTCAAATTCTGAAATCTTCGAGTATGATTACATCTTATACAGTTACTTAGTATAAGTTGTATTATTTCTATGTATACATCTCATATTTGAGATTTCCTTTTTAATATTCACTCAGATTCATTAAATTTTGATTGATTTATCCTCAACTTATTTATTTCAGATTGGTTTTCAACCAAGTCTATCATTTTCAGATTTATATTCAAGCAATCAACAACCCAATCCAAGCATATCATTCAAATTAACATTAACAAATCCAATCGGTTTCCCATATGAAAATTATTTGTGGAAATCATTACTTTTTTGTTTTACAAAATAAATTGGTCAAAAATAAATTTCAAAATAAATTTATATCAAATTACAAATATGCGCTCTCATATATATATTCAAAATCAATCTAGGGTATTACTAACCTCATCTTTATTGTGTCACGCCACAGAGCCAAGGTTATCTCTAAACCAATAGCTCTGATACCACTGTAACGACCAGGGGAAAAATTCAACGCTCGAATTTTCGACAACAATACATAAACCCGTATTACTTGCCAAAAACCCAAGTATCGAACCCTAGATTGCCAATAAAAAGAAATTAGAGGATGAGGAAAGAGAGAAAGAATATTAGAATAGAAGAAAGAAGAAGAACATCAGAGTCTCACAGTGGAACAGATAAAATATAATATCAAATCTCTTTATACAAAAGAACCGTCTATACATACCAATCATCAGAGTACAACATATAACTGTCACAGTGGAAATAACTCTATATAACTAGCGGTGAAGCCTCCTGCTTCCAGCTCTTGAGAACTCCAAGCGAACCTAACCTGGAAATACATTCGGTCTAACCCGAGCACATTTGAAGCAAAGCAAAATTCACCGGGTCAGTCTGGCATACTTTCAATGATAAATTCACAATACAAACAACTTGTTTAACTTTGAAAAATCCTTTTGAAATAAAAGGATGATAGTAAGACTAGCCCACACATAAACACAGACGGTTTTTACCTTACTATAACCCAAACCATTTTTGAAATCATAACTTGTTATGATATTATAATAGTGTCTAAATACAAATAGATTACAATCTAGTGGAACGCTTGCATCTCAATCTCCACATATATAGTATACAATCAAAACCGCGGACGCTTATTGTAGATTGGATTCCGACTTTGACAAGTTATGGGACCACCTACCGATAGTGTATCTATAGAGGCGAATACACTGGGTTCAACAAGAACGTCTTGCAACTCGGCCCACACATGACCGACAACTCATTTCGCTTGAGTGTATCGAATGTATATCACCAACGGTTGGGATCAGCAACCGTTTCCCAAAAAAGGGACAGCGTCAAATATAGATTAAAGAAGCAAATGGAATTTCTCTAGATAGGTGATTATACACGCTAATGGAAGCGACCCACATAGCCATGCTGCCTGCCCGATTTTTGTCATTTCCCGGTTGTGAGGCTTGAGGTTAGAATTTTCTCTAGAACATATGGTCATCATTCACTTTGAATGCCACATCGTCAGATCCTCTGGATATCACTAATTGATGTCCACAAAAATACCCTAGTTGGGAGCTAACCTACTATGACACGTTTGAAGAAATCAACGTACATGACCCATTAGAAATACTCTATTAGACATTCGTCCATACAAGTTATCCAGGAACAGGATGAACCGAAGGTACCCTCCTACCGCATCCTTATATAGGAATCACCCCAAGGATCAGTAGCGAGTAGTCCTTGCAATCCGTAAAATCTCAACCACGACCGAATCACGTTAGAATACTTCTGTGTTGCAATTCACAGAGAATATTCGTCAAGTAATCCTTCCTCTTATGAAGATCCACGGTCTTCACTTGCTCCATCTTCGATCAGCGTATTCACGTATTTGCTGGTCGGAATGGTTTTCGAATATAAATTCGATTCCGGCCTTTCTGTACCAACAATCGTATTGGTCAGGTTTGATAGTCGGTGATTTAACTATCAAATAACAATAGTGTGAATAAAATGAGTTTGCTGATTCAGTACTTGACACTGCTTGTCCTAATTACAAATAATAAATAAATGGTACATCAACCTTTAATTCTTTCAATATAATTAAACCTTATATTTTTTTTCTCAATTATAACAAAAACTATTTTAAATACTTTAGAACATATATATAAGTATATACCTAGTTTTCCATTCCTTTTGGAAATATCAATATATTTCTTTAAAACCTTTTTTCCCATTTTATTTATTCTCGGGTATCTCACGATATATATATATTATACTTAATGGTATAAAACAAGTTATCGATTTTGATATGGCAAAGCAAATGTCAAACTATAATTTAAAATCAACTATGTTTATTTACGTTGTAACTAACATTTTATTATTATTCATATTTCCAAATCTCGCACTTATATTCGATACTTCTCGCATGGGATATCACATTGGTTACAACACCTTTCACTCATTCAAACTAATACCATTCCTTGATAATAATAAAGCCGTTCAAATTGGGGTATTTTATTTACCTCTCAGACCTTGATCGACAATGTTCTTATCCCAAAATAATATCAGTTCTTCACTTAACCACTGATATAAAAATCTCATTTACCATCTTGATTTCAAGTCTAGTTTTATAAACCATACATTTGAAATGCTTTCTTCAATATAATCTATTTACTTAACTTGTTTGGTTAAGCCAATATTCACTAAAAACACAACTTTGATCCTAAACATAATTCCACTTATGGCCTTTTTGTACTTATAATACAAATCCCATGAAAAATAGTTCTCTTACATTCATTCGAGCATTCTTAATTAACCTTATTTTGAATCCCATAACTAAAACTCGTTCATCCCCTTCTTTACAATAATACCCTTTTAACTTGGATTTTAATTCCCCATCCATTTACGAATACAAAACAATTCTTATGTATTTTCCTTTTTGTTAGAATCCTTATTTCAATTCTTTAATATTTTAAAGTCATCATTATGGTTTAAAACCTCATTTTAATCTTCGCTTGGATTTCTTTATAATAATCCATCATCATCATTTTTGCAACTTAGCTCAGATTCCACTTTAAATCTATTAACACCTTTCAATCCATTACGAATCTAATCATTTTTTTCCTTGATAATTTTATTCAGTTGAATTCTCTTTACTTAATTTAATAATTAAGTAAAATCTTATTTAAATCCTCTGCACACACTAACAATTTCCATTACAACACTTGTTTGAAAACTTGGATCTTAAATCTCTTTATAAGATTCCTATTAGACTTTGATCAAACTTTATCGCTATTACAGTACTTTTTACTTGAATTCCCATTTAAAATTATTTCTTTAATTATTATTAATTAAAATAATAATTAAATATTAAAAATAGTTAACTTTGCTATTAATAGGATCATTATCATTTTTTTAAAATCTTATTAAATAATAATTAACTTTATTAACACTGACTATTCAAAAAAATTCTTAAATTTATAGCTACTCAAAGATTAACTAACATTTAGCACTGTTCGTTAAACTTTAACGAATATTCAGAATATTGATTCAAATGTATTCCATTTGCCCATTTTACTCAAAAACGGTGGGTTTTGCCAACCGTACATATCAGTTAACTATTAACTAATTTTCATTTGCCATTCCCCCTTTTTAAATTAATTAAATAACTTAGTTAATTTAAATACGCCATCTAATTGTTTTAAAAACAATTATTTCATTTTACCAGCCCGTAGGTAAACTCTCTGGTTTTCTAGCTTTTGGCCGATGTACAAATCATACGATCGTACTACATAAAACTGTTTAAATAATTTCTTTTATAAACACGATTAAAATATTTATTTATAAATTTCCAATTTAATTATTTATATAAAATGACTAAAAAACTTCAATTCAGTTTAAAATAATTTATAACATTAAAACTGCGTCAATTCACCGAACGGTAAACCGACGTCTGAAACATCACGTTTTAGGCCATTCACTGCCAATTACCCAATCAACATTGTCGATTGATTTTAAACACAACACTGGTGAATATTTATTCAACAATCATGTTCAAACAGGTTTCACTACCATCTGGGGTTAAATCAATTCATATCAACAATATAAAACAAACAAACAACATATATAATATCTGAGGAATCCGGTCGGATCCCTCCAACCTGTTCTTCCCTGCATCACAGTTCATTATACATTTGATAATAATATATGCATAAATTTCAATAATCTACTAATTTAAAATGATGGAATATAAATGACAGCGACCAATCAACAATAAACAGCCAATGGCAACCAATCAATCAATTTATACTTTTAGTGGTAAATTATATTTTAATATAATTTACCGCATCACAGGATTCCAGAAGGTATGAGAATTAACTCACCAGTCTATTTCGGTTGATGGTGGTCGCGTTGTTCCTTTTAATTTGAAACGGACATTTAAAATTAGCTGAAATTTCAACTGCGTCCAATCAGTTCCTAGTCAGTGCCATCGTCTAGAGCTCGTCCCTGCGATCCCAACGGATCCAGTTTCACTGAATTTCGTTAATGTACGAGAAAGTTACACTACTTTCAAGTTTATATATATTATACGATTTTTAACTAACTACTAATTAATAATTTAATTAAATAATTTAATTAAATAATTTAATTAATTACCTGCCACGTCAGCCTAGTAAAGTTGCACCATGCGTTTTCTTTTCTACTTCTTCCTAAACCCGATCATTCCTTTTCCACTTTCAAAAACCCCGTTTCCTTTTTGCTCGACTTCAATCTGACCTTGCCGGAGCCACCTCATCCACCTAGAGCTGACCGCAACCACACCAGAACCACCGCCCCAACCTCAGCTCCATGCGCTGCCAGTCTCCGCGGCCTAGGCCTTCTCAGTCGCCGTGATTTCAAACATCCCCAATTTCTTTTCATTAGTCAAATTTGACCACCACCGTCCACTTCAGGCCGCTGCACCACCGCGATTAGAACCGCCTCGTTACCTCGCTTCGTCGACCCACAGACCCAACACATCCCCGCTGACTGATGACGCCGAAAATCATCAAAAACCCCTCGCTGCTTTTCCAAAATCCCCAAAACTGAACACCTCCGTTCATCTCCTCGCATCGACCTACTCCGACCATCAGAGAACCTCGAACCAGTGCCAAATCGAAGCTTGAACTTCCCTCTTCAATCTCCAATACAGGTCTGAGCCTCTAAAATTAACCACAATTCCTCCAAAACAGCAAAGAATGGAACCAACTATTCACAGTTTTACCTCGATTCCAGCCACCACCGACCATGATAGATCCCCAATTTTTTTCAGCATGTAGGTAGGAACCCGATCTACATATTTGCTTTAGGTCACCCATGCCAATTCCTTACGGATTGTGAGAAATAAATTAATTCGTAAACGAGGGCCTTTCTGGAAAATTTCAGATGAAAATTAGAGATAGGAGGCCGAATTTTTGGTTTTGAGGGAACGTATATATATAATGAGGAAGTGCATTAATTTATTTTGATTTGACTGAAGATATTTTAGTGACAAGGACTAACGATATTTATTTCATACTATCGCTGTTTTTAACGATGTTTATTCGCTCATGTACTCATATACAAACTCCATTCGAGACGCGAATAGATGGCATAGCATAATTTGACGTTACGGTCCTAATGAAACTTGTTTCATCGAATTCCGTGTCCGTTTGCTCAAATGGCGCTCGTTCACGTCCAAATGGTCGTTTTATTTGCATTTTATTTTGCCACGCTCACAGAATAACTCTGATTGACGTGCAATTGGAAATCTAGCAATAATTTACTATTACGGTTCCAATAAAATTTGTTTCGTCCAAAACGGAGGTCATCTGAGTAAAGGCCCTTTTGAAAGGTCCAATTTACATAGAAATAAACTAATTTTAAAGTACCTCAATATAAAAATAATAAAATATTAAAATTGGCCATATACGACCGAAATTTCATAAACTACCAAAATAAAATAACTCTGATTGAGTTTGAAGCTAAATCGATATTATAAATAATTAAAAACCCTTTATTTAATATAAATAAACGTTATAATATATAAAGGAATTCCATAGCGATTATTTCAAAATTTGATTTGGACATAAAACAGAATCTACAACACGAAAAATCGATTTTACTCTACCATTAGAAAAATATTATCCAACAGATTCGGACGTTTCTTGTTTCGAGAAAATCTGACTCACTTTGGGCCCAGTATAGCCGTTTAAAGTTCAAAGCGCCAAATCACGAACTACCGCGCCACTACAGCTCGTTTTATACTATAATTATAAATTTAATGTTCTGACGTCGTTTTAATAACGAATATATTAATATAATTTAATATAAACCATATTTAAACCACTTTAAATTGTTCGTTTACATTATACAGCAAATTCAACATTTTCCCAATATCCCGAAAATACAATATTATTAATATAATTAATATTCAAATTAAAATGGTCAAATCCCATTATTTAAACTCAAATCAATATTTTAAATAAATAAAATATTTCAAATAAATGGTCAGAAAATACGAGACAATACAAAAAATCAAGTCATATTGGTTAAGTGTTTCTTAGTACTTAACCCTTCCCATTGATCATGCTATACTGGTTAAGTGTTTCCTATTAACTTAACCCTAGGCATTCATCTTGTTATATTGGTTAAGTTTTTCTCATTACTTAACCCTAGTCATCCATGTTATATTGGTTAAGTGTTCCTATGAACTTAGCCCTACTCATTTGTCTTGTTCATTAGCATTAATGGATTTTATTAATGCACCAACCTCTCACATTAGATATGTGTTGTTATGGTTACTGGATGTGCCGGGCAGTTTCGGGCAGTTTTACACCACAACTCAATCTAACCTCGGGTTTTTCTTGGGCATGATGCACTAACCTCTCAAATTAGATAGGTGTTGTTTTGGTTACTGGATGTGCCGGGTGGTTCCGGGCAGTTTTACACCACAACTCAATCTAACCTCGGGTAGGCATGTTCATCTTTAATCTACACATTTACCCTATATACCCAAATCTTGATTTTACATGCTAATTACCAAATTCACCAAAACTAGTCATGTTACATTTTACACCCAATCTAGATTTAATGCTCAAGTTACCCCAAATTAGAAACAATAACAATTTTTCCCAAAACTTGATTTATATGCCAATTTCATACTTTGTCGTTCATGCAATTCTAGATTCAATATGTCAAATTACATATTCCATAATTCATGTCAAATTACCCCAAATTGCATCTTAACAGTTATGCCAAATAATGTCAATTTCATGTTATACCCAATTTCTCCAGCATTCATAATGTACGTATTTTGAGATTCAACTCAAGATTCATAATATAAAGGGAGAAGCAAGATGGAACATCGTAAGGATAGGCATAGTCATATGATGATAAGAACTACTGGTCCAATAAACTTGATGTACTAAAAAGACAAGTTTTGCTAGGAATACATCGCACGCATATAGATATGATAAGAATTATATCATGAACTTAAAATGGATTACAATTCCGATATACAACAAGGATACATATGATTGGACCAGTTTCATAGTCAAAAATGATTCCCAAAGATATATATGCTCAAGCACAGATTTAAATGAAAGGATAGCTTACATCAGGCATATTCTCATATCCATTTTATTACATGTCACAATTAGATTTAGCTGTTCAAATCTAAAAAGTAAATGACTTACAAAACAAAGGAAAATCTTGTTTTCATGCCTAAGCCATACATCACTATACACCCTAATCTTCTTCTTCCAAATCATAAACTATTATACACATATGCCCCAATTATAGATCTTAAACCACAACACGTAATATGCCTTATATTTACAGTTCAATTTACGCCCCAAATCCCAAGTCATATGTCCAACACTTTATGTCTCAAATCTCAAGTCATATGTCCAATACTTTATGTTTTGAATACAACATGTGTTATGTGCTCAAATCAGTTACAACTCATTATGCTCAATTTTACGCAATTTAATACTTTTCCCAATTTTTGGCGCTAGTCATGTCCAAATCATATATTATGCCCAATTTTATTTCCAATGTACGTTCATCTCTTATGAGATTTAGCTCAAGTTCGCAGTAGCCTGGCTATAAAAAAAGGGAAGAAGGAAAGACGAGACAAAGAATGGACATAATATTATCAATGAGATAGATCCAAAGGATATAGAAAGACAGATAGAAATAGGCATAATCTCAGATCTAAATTTATTACAATGTCAGAATCACAATTAACTTTTATTTCTGAAAGTAACATGATCTTACAAATTACAGAACGGTCTTGAATTCTGGGATCTGTATTCTGAAACTGAATAGCTCTCCCTTGAAGTAGACTATTTGTTCTTCTAATTTAGATTTGATTTGATTCTTAGAAATATTTGTTGAAGTCGTTGAATTAGTGTTTGAATCTCTACTAGAATTCTAAACTTGATTTCTACGAAGGACTTGAGCTGTATAACCCTGTCTTAGATTTATTTTTATATGAATTAGGGTAGAGTATAGGCAAAACGAAGTTGTATAGAGAAAACTTTAGCCTTAGGGGTGTTTATATAGCATAGGGTCAACGAATCTGGTCAGAACGGGCGTCCATATGCAGAAAAATGGATCTGTCCTCGGATCTGGAAATAGGGAGGAGGTCCACCCCCTGGTCGACCCCTTGGTTGACCTGTCTGACCCAGGTCGACCCCGTGGTCGACCTAGGTCCTGGGCGGGAAATATTCCGCACAGCCCGAGTGTGTGATTTGAATTTCGAATTTCAAACCTGAGCTGTTTTATTTAAACCCTGAAACTTCTGAAGGTCACAACTTCTTCGTATGGAGTCCGATTTACGCAAACTCGGACTCTATCTCAAGCAGGACTCCGAGACAAACGCAATGGCGTAACCCGTTTCCCTTAATTCTTCCCTTAAAAATTAAGTATACTTTAATTTGTTACTTTAATGTTCATAGAAAATACGGGGTGTTACACCTAATGTTGATGTCTCAGAGGGTATTACTAAGAACATGGACTATTTAGATGCTTTGAAAGGAAAGGGTAAAGTATCATTTCCACCTTCTTCTAAAAGAAATTTGAGGAGTAATTCCTCAATTAAATGACTCTTCTATCATGGAATGTAAGAGGGATGAATACATCTGATCGTTTGAGTGATGTATTATCCCTCTTGATTAATACTAAGTCTACTATTGTTGGTTTAGTTGAAAATAAATTTAATAGTAATAATATAGAAGTGTTCAGAAGGAAATTACCGAATAGATGGAGGATGTTGCATTGCAACAATGCTGAACTTTCTGGAAGAAATTTACTGCTTTGGATTTCTGGTATCTGGAATATTACTCTGATTTCTTCTTCAAAACAACATATTACAGTTCAAGCTCAAAATGCAGGTGATTTTTCTTTTGTATTTTCAATCATATATGCATGTAATAATTTCTGTGAAAGGCAGATTCTATGGAAACACATTATTCAAGAAGCTAATAATATTAGTGGTGAATGGATCTTATTGGGAGATTTTAACAATTCGACTTCTCACTTGGACAAAAAGGGCCTTCCAGTCCCTTTCCAACACATTAGAGCCTTAAATAATTGCTTATCTCAGTCTGTTTTAACAGAAATTAAGGCAGCAGGGTTTGATTATACATGGAGGAGAAGAGGGATAGCTAACTATATTGATAAAAAAATTGCCAATCACGCTTGTCTTCAAAAATTCATAGATATGAGAGCTCTTTCTTTATCACAGTAATCTAGTGATCACAACCCCCTCTTGTTGGATCTTATTATTTCTTCTTCAACCAAGGGCTTTCCATTTAGATATTCTAATGAATGGCATCTTAAAGAAGAATATAATGAGTGTGTAATGAGAGGGTTGCAAGTAAATGGTTGGGGGTTTGCTAGCTATATTTTTCTGCAAAAACTTAAAGCTTGTAAAATGGAGCTCAAAAACTGGAACAGGGTAATACCTAAAGATAATGAGCTGCTTGCAAAAGCTGAAGCTATTTTTAAAGAGAGGGAGCTTGCTTGTGATGCAGACCTTGAAAATGTCTTCTTATTTGAAAAGCTTTTAGAAGCTAAGCATGTTTTGGAGGTTCAAAAGCACATCAAATATTGGAGCTTCAAGCAAAAAAGCAAAGGTAGCATGGTTGCAAGACGGTGACACTAATTCAAAAAAATTTCATTCCAAAATGTCAGCAAGAAGGCACATAAATAACTTGAATGCTCTTATATATAATAATGGGGAATTATTGCATAATCCTAAGGAGGTTGCTGAGGAAGCTATAGAATACTTTCAAGCTTTATTTAATGACCCTCAGGAATCTGCATTTCCAGCATTTCAACCTATTGCTAGGATTAATTCACAAGGACATTAGGTATTGCTAAAACAAATTCCTTAGAAGAGGTTAAGATAGCTGTTGATTCTAGTCCAGGCCCAGATGGTTTTAGTTCAAATTTTTTTAAGTTGCATTAGGATTTAATTAAGTTTGACTTACTATCAGCTATGCAAGATATGTTCTCTTCTGCTCATTTACCTAAATGGATTAACCATACGTTTATCAAATTAATTCCAAAAGTAGATAGGCCTTTAAAAATTTCCCATTACCATCCAATCTCATGTTGTCATCTTTATTACAAGATTTTTAGTAAAATCCTTTGTAACAGACTGAAGTGGTTCCTACCTCATTTAATTTCCCCAAACCAAGGTGCCTTCATTCCCTCTCGATATATTGGTGACAATATCTTATTAGCACACGAACTGTTGAGAGATTTCAAGAAAGTTGGAGTCAATAAATTTTGTATTAAGGTGGATCTACGTAAGGCTTTTGATATAATGAATAGAAGGTTCATATGTCACATTATGTTACAAATGGGATTCCCTGTTCACTTTATAAATGTTATTTTTGAATGTATTGATACTCCAACTTTCTCTATTTGATTAGAGGGGTTCCTAATGGATTTACATATTTGAATAGAGGATTAAGACAAGGTGACCCATTATCCCCCTTATTTTTTTACAATCGCCATGGAGTACTTTACTTTTTATATGAATGAAGCTTTGGTTTTACAGAAGTTCATCCCTGTCTATAATTTTGAACCAGTGGTATCTCATCTAATATACGCTGATGATTTAGTTATTTTTGGGAAATGCTTACCTATTTGTGCAGTACTCTGAAGGAAATATTTCGCAAGTTAGGAAAATTCAGAGGATTAAAAGTTAGCATTCTTAAGAGTAAAGTTTTCTTTAGCTCTCATGTAAAGTACATCAATGAATTCTCATTAATTCTAGGTTTTCAAGTTGATCAATTGCCTATGAAATATCTTGGTGTTCCTATATCTTCAAATTACATTCACTATAATGATTGTCAATCATTACTGCACAAGATACAGCAGAAAATTCAATCTTGGGATGTTAATTTTTTAAGCTTTGTGGGAAGAGCTGAATTGATCTTATCAATGGTTACTCCTATGGTATTGTATTGGCTCTTCATTTATCAACTTCTAGAGCATGTGATTGACAAAATAAATACAATGTGCTCGGATTTTCTTTTGGGCAATTCTCAACACAAGATTAAATGGGATACTTTGTGTTTACCCAAGAATGAAGGGGGAATTGGTATGAAATCATTCTCAAAATAAAAAAAAGCTGCAGGTATTAAAATGCTCTAGAAATTTCTTGATGATTCTTCTCTTTGGAGTTCATGGATGCGTAGGAAATATTGTCATGAAAAAAATTTCTGGACCTTGAAGACTGACAACAATGCCTCTTGTTTATGGAAGGCAATAATGAGGTTGAGATTCTCTGGAAAACAACTCTTCATTAAGGTAATCACTTCTGGTTTGAATACTCTCTTATGGTTTGAACCCTGGATTAATTGTGGATACATTGTTGATATGATTGGTTTTTCTAGATTTTTTCACTTGGGTAGAAATAATGAATTGGTTTCATCAATTATATGTGATGGAGTTATTAATGCAAGTTTACATCCTACTACACGAGAAGTTAGTCATGAGATAAACTCTGTTGTAGTTAAACAAAACTCTTGTCATGATTATTATGAATGGGGAGATGGGGGTGATTTTACCTTTCACAAAGCTTGGGAGAAAATTAGAAATAAACAAAGGAGTAAATCTTGTTTTAATGTGATATGGAATAGCAAAAACGCAAAGAAAATGGCCTTTATTTCTTTCCTTGCTGTTAATGATAAACTGTCTACAAGAGAGAGGCTGCATAAATTTGGTATGATTGATAATAACTCATGTATTTTATGTGAGGGCCATGCTGAATCTTCTAATCATCCGTTCTTTGTTTGTGAGTATACAAGACATATATGGATGGAAATATGTTTGAAATTGGGTATCTCAGAGACTACAATTGGCTCGATTGAAGAGGAA
This sequence comes from Allium sativum, assembly GCA_030737875.1. Classification (NCBI taxonomy): domain Eukaryota; kingdom Viridiplantae; phylum Streptophyta; class Magnoliopsida; order Asparagales; family Amaryllidaceae; genus Allium; species Allium sativum. The sequence goes on along the minus strand of CM060912.1, from coordinate 485,601,914 downwards.
TCAGAGAAAATTTTGAGGAAATTTAAGCAGAAGGACCAGTAATTTGATGTTGCTTGTGCAGCTTTGTCTACGGCCATTTACCATATTTGGCTTGAAAGGAATTCCAGAATTTTTAATCAAAAATCTGTTAGTAAGGATATTCGTTTGCAGTTGATATGTAAAGAAGTTTATAGCTTGGTCAAAAACAATGGTAGCAAGACGAGATGGTCACATTTGAATGAATCATTGCTTAGAAGATGGGGTATAGATCTATTGGATTCTGGTTGATGTGTTTGTTAGATTGATATTTTTTTGAACTTTTTTGTAGTCTTCTTTTAGAGAGGATGAGAGTATGAAAATGCTTTGTAATGATTGTTATAGTGATGTTTTTGTATTGTCAATATATGGAGTTTATATGTGCTCTTTTCCCTCAAATAGCACCCACTTAGGTTGGGGGCCATGAGGTTTTGATGAGATATATAAACAAAGTATATGATTGGTTTAGAAATAAAGTGAACCAATTTTCAATATATATACATTAAAATAAAACGAATCGTACGCGGTAGTTCGCGATTTGGAATCGTAAGTTTAAACGATTATACCGAGAGATCCAACCGTCGAATTTTCCCAAAACTAGAACCGTTGGGTTCTCTTTGGAAAGATCTTTCCAACATTATTAAATTTATTAAAATTCAATGGTTATATTTCGAGAAATGTGTAATTCAAATTTGAATAAACACAGTGCCAGGGCCGCGTAATGACCTGAAGCATCATTCGAATTAAATGGGCTATTTTTATATAAATAAAAATAGTGATAAATCGTTATAAAATATTATAAACGATATGGAATGAAAATACATCAATTTCCTTGGTTTATTGAGTAATATGGATGGATAGACTTATTTGACATTAATTTATCAATTGAATTAAATTTAACCAATGAAAGAAGTGACTTGAATTATATATATATTCGAGAATTATTTGAAAAGGCCAAGTTAAATCTCATTTCAAATAATTATACGACGAATAAAGTCAAAGACATTGAAGACGGTGGTTGAAGACCGGCGATCTTCACATTGAATGGATGACTACTGATGCCTTGGATTGGGTAGCTCCCAGCAATGGTTTAAAGTGGTAGTTGTCCGGATGTACTTGTTGATTGTCCGGATATGCGAGAACCGCTCTTCCGTACTCGACATATGGAACGAGGAATAAGGTGTCTGTGGTTTCGTTCAGACCCAGAACGTACTTGTAAATGGATATGTGTCTGACATTGGATTTTATTCTGTGTTGATTGATTTCTATTAAATAAATATCTGTTTGGTGGCAGAGAATTTATTCTCTTGCTTAACACCCTTTTTTGAGACATATGAGCTTAGAGGTTATATATCGATAGACATCAGTCGCATGGTATGGATTGTCAATGTGGCATGGTAGGATGCAAATGATCAAGGCTTTTGTTGAAAAGCAGAGCCTTGTGGTTGATGATCAGAGCACAGCTTCAATTAGCATAGTTTTGTGTATAGCGTTACTTCGCGAGCCTTGCATCCGGTATGAGTCAAAAACGGGGTCGTGACCGTAGGGAGAACTTGTGTTTCTTTCTAGCTAGAAGTAGTGTCATGGTATGGAGCCCAGACATTTTGCTTATGTGGATGATGGATTGAGAGGCGCCTCGGATATTGGTCGCTACTGGCCAAGTGATAGGTCCGATAGGACCGGGAAACATATTGTTCAGGAATGACTAATCCACTAAAGTATGTGTGGACTGGCCCTACCGCATCCAAGGGCTTGCCAACATACGAGTCCTGAGACATTTGCTAGAGTTTCTCGAATCGGGAGGAGCCATCCCTAGCCTCGAGTCATAATGGAAACCCAATTTCCAATATGACATTACAGATTTGATTGTAAACCTATATATGGCGACATAGTATATGGTAGCTATGCCATCTCGGAGTGATACATTTATATTGAAAAGTGTTTTTAACTGACTAGACGTTAGTAATAATATCAAAAGATTTTTGCTTTATACGTATCAATCATATTTGGCCATTATAAGGTAAAACTCTATCCTCCGGCTTGCGTTGCATTGTGTGATAGGACCCGAGTCTTATAATGGTTTCATTTTTCTAAAAAGCATTGCGTTGTTTAAAAGATTTACTTATTTTATGCACTGGCAATTCAATGGAGTAAACCCATTCCATGTTAGTGGCATAGTCCTGTGATTAGCTTTATTATTAAATAAGTTAAGTAGATTTCTCATACCAGTCCCATGATTGACTCGTAGTTTGTTTCACTTGCAAACTCGGGTGCCCCTATTTCCACACGGGCAGTCGAGTGGTTTGTTTTGCAGATATTTATTTATTGAGCAGGATTCTGGATTGAAGCTTAAAGCTACGTCCAGAGCATTCATAGGGTTCCGCTGTGTTAGTTTATTGGTTCCACTGCATTGTCTTAAATTTATTGTAAATTAATCTTCCGTTGTAGAATTATTTTTCGATGTGCTCTGATATATTATGTACTCTGATGTAACATTATTATAATATTTATAAAAAATTTCTGTTATTTGTTCTGATGTGTTGTATACCCAGAGTTAGCGTATCCGGGCTTCGAACGGTCTTGGTCGATTTAGCGATCGATTAAGTCCGAGCGAAATCCGTGTCGTTACAGAGGTTATATATTGATGGACATCGGTTGCAGGGCGTGAATTGTCAGTGTGGCATGCTGAGATGCAAATGATCAAGGCTTTTGTTGAAAAATAGAGTTTTGTGGTTGATGATCAAAGCATGACTTTAAATAGCATAGCTTTGTGTATAGCATTAATTCGCGTGCCTCACATCTCAGTATGAGTCAAAAAAGAGATCGTGACTGCAGGGAGTGCACAACGTTTCTTTCTAGCTATGAGTGGTGTCATGGTATCAGATTAGTCTTGTTCTCAAAGTATGACGTTTCTTTCTAATGTAAATTGTTGTAACAGCATTGAAATGTTCTATTTTTTGCGTTCCGATTAGTCTTGTTCTCAAAGCAGTCCGCCTTCTTATTCGGTTTAAGCCGGCCGGGAAGTTCGGGTCTCTACAGCATTGGTTTATAGAGCTCGAGAATAAGACACATTAGAACCAAACGAAAGAATTCATTAGAGATAGGATTAGTAACATCCTATAAGAATGACTCATTAGAGATGGGATCAGTAGTATCCTAGAATGAGTTTCAAAGAGTGTTATTTTCAAAATAAAAATGAAAACAAATTTTGTTTTGAAGATTTAAACCTTATTATACGTATTTGAATATTTTATTTTAAATTGATTTGGACTATCGGCTATATGAAGATTTTGCATATACACCAAGCTAGTGTGTATACGAAGTCTCAAATATACTGGATTGATATAGAATCACAGTCTAGTCTCTCGGAGATGATTCTGATGATAGCGATCGCATCATCAATATTTAAGTTCGAGTTTCGAAAGTGTGATATCTATATATTTCCAATTGACTAGTGTGAGAACCAAAATTAGATAGGGTTTATTGTTGTGATTTGACAGTAAAATATGATTTTTGAATATATTAAAGATATATGATTAAAAAGCTATTCAACTAATTGATTGTTGGTCGTGTTGTTTGATTATTAGTTTAACTAATAAAATTATGTAAATGAAAGGTGAAATTTAGTCAAATCGAATCAAACATTGAACTGAATTGAAAACTGATTGAAATTGCATATATGCACATGTGTATATAATGAACGGATCATAGCATGGAAGCTAAGAAGAAGAATAAAATTGTATGCCCGACAAATAGGTACATGTTTACTATTTTCTTGGGTTTAATGATTTATGAGCCGATTAGCTAGCTGCTTGGCTTTTTCTTTTGGATTGATGAGGGCCCTGTGAGGCAAGTTGCGGTTTTAAATATCAACCCGTACAAAGGAGGTTATGGCAAAAAATTTCAAAAATTTAGGGTGTTAGCCAAATTTTTGAAAAATTAGAAAATTCTTAGTAACTTAAAATTTGAAGAATGAAATCCTGAATGAAAGTTGAGTTGGTCAGTTAAACAACTTTCAGTTCCGTTCCTTTTCGAGGAAGAAAAGATTTTAAGTGGGGGATATTGTAACAATCTGGATTTTCAGAACCAATTTAAAATTTTTATTTTAGCTATTTTAATGGATTTTGATATTTAAAATGGTTTATTTTAGATAATAACGACTACAAAATTATTTAAATCGAAGTTAGAACGTATAAATTTATTTTTAATTATAAAACGAGCCTGAAATGGCGTAGTAGTTTGAAAATTCGTTTTTAAATTTCAAATGAATGTACAAAATTCAAAATTAATCGGATTTCACTAAAACCAAAAACATTAGAATCTGTTTATCTATATCTTTGTAATGAATTTGAAATATTCAGATTTCATAATATAAATTGAAAGTTATGTCCAGTTTAGAATTTAAAATAGTCGCTAGGAAATTTATATATATATTAATATATTATATATAGCCCCTTAAAAATAGCCATTTTGCAAACAACCTCCGTTTTCAATGAAACTACTTTTGTTGGATATGGAATGTTAAATTATTGCTATATTCCAATTTTTAGAAATTTTGGAATTAATATGTGAGCGTGGTGAATTTAAACGCGTTTGGTACTTTCAGTTTGAATTTAATCAACTGGAAAGTGACCATTTTTCAAACAGTATACAAATTCGACGAAATTAGTTTTGTTAAGACCGTATAATCAAAACATAGCTAGACTTATTTTTTTGTGATTTTTGGAGTCAGTATGTGGCCCTGGTAAATTAAAATGTGCGTTCAAATTCAATATATATAGATTTATATTTTAATTTAAACGAAAACTGATCAAAGTGGTCGAATTTGTTTTATATAATGGTGTTGTATACACAATTATATGATTTTTTGTTTGATGATAACAACCAAATACATATTATTATATATTTGTTTGTTACTGTATTGTTTCAATATATACATCACAAAAAGGAATATAATATTTATATTTAAATAGAATACGACTGTACACAATTTCATACATTCACACAGTATTTTATTTAAATAAAATATTACATTTCAACATTCAAATAGTACAAATTATATGACTCCACTATTTGTACCCATTCACAGATATTACACATGTTATTGTACTTGTAAATAAATTAAATACGATAGACAAGTTTGTTTGAATACAATAAAATAATATTTTATTTCATTCAAACTTGTTTGTTACAAATATCAGTATAATTTTCTCTGCAACTCTCATACAGTCACTTTTTCTATATAAATCATATATATACGACACATTTACTGACACTGCTTCATTCACTGTCTTCAGTCTTCTGTTTTCACAGCATCTTCACTTACACTCCAGTCATCATCTTCATACCTGTCATATAAAGAAACACACACAGAGCATATGGAACAGAAATAATTTTCAAAATACATGTGAATATAAATCTTATTTTTAAAATTTTATTTGCCTCAGATTTCTGGTGTGTTCCTCATCATTTTTCATGACTTGATCTGATCATCTGTGTTCAGTCAGTTTGTATATGTATAACACAGGGACAGGAAATTTAATCTGATGGCTGCATATACACACGTGTATAAATGTACACGTGTGCACTGCCTCGCCAATCAGTGTGCAACTGAGGAGTAGCCATGTGAACCATCTTGACTCAGTGCACAATCAACAGAGGAACAATGCAAGCCAAATTGGCTGACACAATACAAAGTGCAACACAGTTCAAAGTTGTCGAGCATATACAGATTAGCCCAAAACAAGGTGGATACATGAATGGATCAAAACAAATATGAGTGTGCACTTTCAAGTGAAACAGGATAGATACATGTCATGGTTGCAAGCCAAGTAATTAAACAGCATGATATAACTCATGGTGAAATCAATGGCTGTGAGCAAGCATACAAGGCATGTGTACATGACAACAAACTCAAGCATGGCAGTTTTTTTCTTTTAAAGTTCAAACGCACCATTTCAATGGAGCAAATAGAAGAAAGCTCTCAAAAAAGCTGTACAACAGCTAAGCCGAGCACACAGGTAAAACACTAGTACCACATGCAAACAGGTGTGAACACATAAAGAATGATGGATCCAAGAATACAAACATACACTGTACATAGGACATATATATATATATATATATATATATATGCAGTTTACAAATAAGCATGCAACAAGCTAGAGAGAACATGCACAACAAATGCAGGAGGCAACACGGTATACCATGGTTTAAGTTTCAGGTACAATGCAAAACTGCAGGTCAATATTTCTAGTCTGCCAAAATATGAATGGTGCAAGAAGTCCGCATACAAAGTAAGACAAAACTGTGCAAATTCAAATGTGAACAAGAGGAAATCATTTTGGACAGAAAGTTTTAAAATCATGCATGAGATACAATATTTTTGGGTGCATTAACAAAATGGCACAAATATGTTTTTGGCAAGAAATCCATTTTGCAAAATCAAAGGAACAAATCATTTTCTGAACTCTTTGATATTTTCTGAAACCAATTTTTTTATATGCCAAGAAAACATTCTAAAAACATTTCCAGGAAATCCCAATATCATTTTTGGCAAGTGTTATTTTATTTTCAAGAAATCACAATTTCGTTTCCAGAATTGGCATGCTCATTCAAATATTTCCAGAAACAATTTGTTTCAGAAAATCAATTCTTATATTTTTGGCAAGTGTTTTTATTTGACAAGAAATCAGTTTTCGGCAAAACTTATTTCCAGAAAATCTGAATACATATATAGGAACAGATCAATTAAGTTGTTCAATACATATATGGCAAAATAAAAATCAACTTCTATTGATTTCCGAATACACGTAAGGGGGCATTGTTTGGTTTCTAGAAATGATCTATAGTAGAGTCGAATTCAAGGTCAATTAAAGCAGAGAAATTCAGGAACAAATTCACGTCCAAGGTCATCAAGTTTTTACCATAAATTTGAGAATGTCAAAAAGGGAAAGCAACATAATCAGATCGAAATCATCACGTGAAATTAGAGTTTTGATTTAGGGTTTGTGTAACCCTATAACTACACCAATTGCATCACTGGCATAAGATTATCGAAACCCACAAAACCAATTCAAGCATTTCAAAGCAAGAAATTTCAGAAAAACTCACAGTTTTGATCGAGCTAGAGAGAAAGCCCAAATCGGATGAGCATCTGAATCAATAGAGAGAGAGCAACTCAAAATAGTGGAACACTCATAGGAATCGCAACTTCATTTAATCAAGAAGTGATCGATTTGGGGTTTGAAATTAGAAAACCCTAGAATTTCCTAATCGTCGGCCACCATATTTTTTGGGAAAAGAGTTCGGGGCAAAGTGAATAAGGGTGGAGCCTAAACAAAGGTCCGACCAAGTCTAAAGTGATAAAAGGGAAATTTTAGTTTCTTTTTAATCTAGGATTTTTTATTTATATTTTTTTGTATTTTCATTTTGTTTTGAAATTCGTACAAACAATTTCTAGTGTCTGTAAAATACTAGGATGATCCAGTCAGGGTGTTGACTGGCAATTGCTAGAGTTTGTAAAACCAAGGATTTATTGGTTATGGGGTTGTAATCAGGGGGGAATCTGACCTAAGGGTTTAGATCAGTCTACGGTTTTGAGCGTGGGGTTAGTACAGGAGCAGGAAGTGCGAGTTTACGTGGTCTTGTAAGCAGGAACTGTTCTATCACCTAGTAGAAACCTTAGGAATGCAGCAGTAGGCAGGGTTTTGCCGAAGCTGGGTATCCCTGTGTCTTATTTCCTTTATGTTTTTTTTATTTCTATTGCATTCTGTGACCTGTTTTTTTTAATATCCCTCCAGATTTTTAACTCAGCGAAAAACAGTGGTAAACCCTATTTACCCCCTCTAGAGTTAATCTAGATCCAATAATTGGTATCAGAGTAGGTATTTTCTTTAACTCTAGAGAAATGGTAAATCCTAGTTGTCAACCTTCTGAGAGTCATTCCAGTCGTATTCCAATTATTTTTAATGATACAGATTTTTTAATTTGGAAATCAGAAATGGAATCCTATTTAAAAAAACTATACCATTAAAAATAACTGGAATACGATTGGACTGACTCCCAGAAGGTTGACAACTAGGATTCACCATTTCTCTAGAGTTAAAGAAAATACCTGCTTTGATACCAATTGTTGGATCTAGATTAACCCTAGAGGGGGGTGAATAGGGTTTATCACAGTTTTTCCTCTTAAGCTGGGATTATATTTATTAGTCACTTTTCATCTATATTTTGAATTCATGATAACAAAAGGGGGAGAATGGGTTGAGATTTTGATTTATGAGTGAATATTTTATAAATATTCTAAAATTGAAAATTTACTCAATTTTCAATTTTTTCACTCATGCACACTTCTAGGGGAGTTTCTGTTGCAGGGGGAGCATTCAAATAAGGGGAGTAATATATTTCATTTTTCAAACACATTTATGCTTCTTATATTTGTTTATCAACATCAAAAGGGGGAGATTGTTGTATATACGGTGTTGTGTACACAATTATATGATTTTTTGTTTGATGATAACAACAAAATATATATTATTATATATGTGTTTGTTACTATACTGTTTCAATATATACTTCATAGACAAGAATATAATATATTTTTTAAATAAAATACGGTGTGAATGTATGAAATTGTGTACAGTCGTATTTTATTTAAATATAAATATTATATTACTGTCTGTGATGTATATACTGAAACAGTACAGTAACAAACACATATATAATAATATATATTTGGTTGTTATCATCAAACAAAAAAATCATATAATTGTGTATACAACATCGTTATATACAACAATCTCCCCCTTTTGATGATGACAAACAAATATAAGATTTTGAGCACAAATGTGTTTGAAAAATGAAATATATTACTCCCTCTATTTGAATGCTCCCCCACAACAGAAACTCACCTAGAAGTGTGCATGAGTGACAGAATTGAAAATTGAATGAATTTTCAAAATTAGAATATTTATAAAATATTCACTTATAAATCAAAATCTCAACCCATTATCCCCCTTTTGTTATCATCAAAAGGACACAGAATTCAAAATATAGATGAAAAGTGACTAATAAATACAATCCCAGCTTAAGAGGAAGAACGGTAATCATGAATCTCAATCAGTCAAACAAGAATCATAATATTCTGGGAACAGGTGGCATATTTCACATTGTAGAGAATGACGGATTTACGATGAATTTTATATAAAATGGAGAGAGTTAAAAAAAATATGATTTCCAATTATTTTCAAAAGATTTTTGTAAAATTGAGCACATAAAAAAATGATGGATTTGGACTATAGTTAATAATTCAATTTAAGTGACAAAATCGAATAATCTCAACTCCCAGTACCCATCAATCAACAAATCATAATACATCATAAGATTTCAACACATTTCACAAAAAGAAAATGGATTGATAGGATGGTTTATACACAAAGGAGAATTTCAGAACAATTTCAATTTATAGCACATTATTTCCCTTTTTTTAATTTAAGAGCACACTGACCACGCATAACCAGATCTTGGATTTTTAAATGAGGTCAGTCGCAGCTTAAATTAAAAGTTGTCTCTCAACCATCCATGACTAGAGCTTGGATTTTTAAATGAGGTTAGAGACACACTTATATATTTATTATATATTTATCATTTTATCTCTAAAGGGAAAAACTCCTTGGTATATAAAACTAATATGGATGATAGAAATGTGGTAGGTACAGAAATGGGTTGTGAAATAAAATTCTAAATTAATTATATTATGAAATATGCTCGATTATATTGGGATCATTGAAAATTTTGAATTATCACTAATTCTAAATAATAATACAGTCCCATTTCTATCACAAAAATTTTCATTGTTTATTTCAGATGTTTTTTTTTTAAAAAAAAACTCTCCACATTAATATAAAAAACACGATGGATAGCTGAATGATGATAGATAAAGGAGATGATCGTGAAATAATTACCAATTCAAAGATATTATAATAAGTGTCCAACCATCATGAAAATCTAAATAAAATCTCCTCTTGTTATGAAATATACTGCAGTCACAATTCATTAAAATTTCAAAAACAGGTAATAATTTTGATGAATTATAAATACAGTCATATTTGGATATTTATTTTAATTTCTAAATGAATAATCAATAAGTAATCTTAAAATTGAAAATCAATTACAAGAGGAATATGATGAGCTATACAGGATAAGAGGAATTAAAATATATACAAAAAAAAAAAAAAAATTCAACGCATCTGATACTAATTAGTGTCTTTATTAATGAGGCTTATAACAAGACACTGGAGACAAACAAGGATATCACAAACAAAAGAATTTTAAGCGCAAATAGACAAGACTAACAAATCAGGTACTTTTACCAAAGCAACAAACAATTGATTCCAAAACAAACATTTTTAAAAACAGTATCAGAGCAGCACAGAAAATAGTTTCAAATCATACTTGTCAAGATGACGGTCACATAAGATGATTCATGATCCAATGATTAAATATACCGTTTATTTGAAATCATTTGAGGAATATGAAACTCTCAAGATTCAGCGAATCAATCACACCAGAATGTAAATTTCAAATTCAAGATATGTGTGTGATTCAATAAATCAATAATTTCAAACGATTTTAAACAAACAAATATTTACATCAAATCATCATGAAATAGCAGAGACTTTTAAGACCATATTTTCAAAAGAATTTTTCTGAAAAGCACAAGGGCTATTTTAGATCATTTACATCACATTTGAGAGATATTCATGATCCAAAATAATTTATTTGAAATCACTTGAATCAATGTCAAGTTTTGAGATATAATGAATTAGTTACACAAGGTTGATAATTTCAGGATTAAGAGGTGCGTGATATTCAAAATATCAAGAATTTCAGATGATTTCAAACAAACAAATTCCAAATAAAATGATCATGAAAATAAAATGAATTTCAAGATGTATCACTAATCCAAGATAATTCAAAATATCCAAGCCAATCTGAAAAATCAATGAAATTATCACAACTGATAAATAGCAGTGTGTTGTAATAAGTATAACATTTTAATCTTTTCTAAAATGAATTAGAAGAAACTAAAAACAACAAAGATGTGTGAAATTTCATTAATTATTCAGATCTTCAAAAATCTAGAATTCAAATCAACAGTGTTCAGGATATGACAAGAATACATCAACACTGTTATGAATTCAGAAAACAGAAATTAAACTTCAAAAGAATTGCAGATATTTACAACTTTAAATTCAAGATGCGGAAATGATTAAAGACATTAGATTCTATTCAAATAAAGTGAATTTCCAGAAGATCATGAATACTGCAATTGGAAGTTAATAAAGCCCAAAAGAAGTTATAATGATATGACAGTGACATATAACCAAAAAAAATAGATGGGGTAGAAGAAGGAATAAAAAAAAGAAACAAAATATTTACAAAGATGAGTTCAGAGATTATACCTAAAATTCATGTAAACCAGAATCACTGACTCAACAAGCTAGGCTAAGGAACTATGAATAATCTGAAGATATAAAGCAGTTTGAATTCAGTTTCTCTTTAGCAAAGCAGTTCCTCAGCCTCCTTCGGTACCTAGCAGTTTAAAGGATTGAGTGGTCTAACAAAATTAGTGAAACCACTCACAGATGTATTTTTATGTTTTGGTACCCAGATTCTTTTGTACAACAAACCATCAGAATTAACTTTTTTACCCTTAGGAACCCAAATCTATTTAAATTTAATGAACCCCGTTTTATTTCCCATTGGGATCCAGGATTGTTTAAATGGTTTGTTATAAAACAAATTTTCATCTCGGTTGTGATTCAAAAATCCTTTTAAATTTTCAAAAATTAAATTTCCAAGACGATCCTTTTTAGAACAATTTGAGGGATTTTTGAAAACACAAGAATTTAGATTTTCAAAAACATTTGTTTTCACAAAACCGGGACCATTCTTATTTCCAAGAGAAAATTGGTTTTTCAGAAGCATATTCAAAGATTTTTCTCCGGATGAAAAACGTTCAAACTCATCTCAAGATCATTTATTTTAGATTTCATCAAATCATTCTCGTTTAGAAGCTTCTCAGTTTTGGCATTAGACTCAGAAATCTCAGTACCAAATTGTTCTTGTTTTTCAACCTCAAAATCTTGAAATCCTCATTTTCTTTTTCAAGTTCATTTAGAATTGCTTTTTGTTTTCAACAAATTCTCTTGTTCAAAAATTTTATGTTTGGAATTAAACTTATCTAACTCTACTTGTAAAGCATCGTTCTTACAAATTTGCTCATCCTCGTTTTGTTTTAAAACCAGAATTTCTTTTTCAAGCTTTTGAAAGTTTTCGTTTAGATGGGCTAAATCAATTTTCTAGTTTTTTACAATTTTTACAATCAGAGTTTTTAAGTTTTAATTCCAACATATTATTTTTGCGTCGCAACTCAGAATTTTCAGATTTTAGAAGTTTATTTTTCCTTTGGAGACGATCAACAGTTCTTGTTAAATCATTACAACGAGAAATCAATTCTTCGTATGAAAAATCTCCATCGTCCGAATAATCATCAATAGCTCCAGTTAAGTACACATCTGAATCTGAGTTGGCAATTGAAGGTTTTGAGCTGTGTTGTCATTTTCATACAACATGTTGAGAGTTTTCAGATATCCTACGCAGTTAAACAATGAGAGATAAATTTTAATTGAACATTGCAAAGATAGGAATAAATAATATGCATAGCATGAGCATTGAAAACCTTATTCCTCTTATCAAACATATCTCCCAAATTTTCAACAATATTCTAATTTAACAGATTTTGAATAGGATTCCATTTCAATATTTTGTTTAAATAAAATATTATATTTCAACATTCAAACAGTACAAATTATATGACTCCACTATTTGTACACATTTACAGATATTACACATGTTATTGTACTTGTAAATAAATTAAATACGATAGACAAGTTTGTTTGAATACAATAAAATAATATTTTATTTCATTCAAACTTGTTTGTTACAAATACTAGTACACTTTTCTCTACAACTCTCATACAATCACTTTGTCTATACAAATCATATATATAGACACATTTACTGACACTGCTTCATTCACTGTCTTCAATCTTCTGTTTTCACAGCATCTTCACTGTCAGTCCAGTCATTATCTTCATACCTGTCATATACAGAAACACACACAGTATAAGGAACAGAAATAATTTTCAAAATACATGTGAATATAAATTTTATTTTTAAAATTTTATTTGCTTTAGATTTCTGGTGTATTTCTCATCATTTTTCATGACTTGATCTGATTCATCTGTGTCTAGTCAGTTTTTATATGTATAGCACATGGACATAAAATTTTATCTGAGGGCTGCATATACACACGTGTGCACTGCCTCGCCAATCAGTGTGCAACTAAGGAGTAGCCACGTGGAGCATCTTGACTCAGTGCACAATCAACAGAGGAACAAAGCAAGCCAAAGTGGCTGACACAATACAAAGTGCAACATAGTTAAAAGTTGTCGAGCATATATAGATCAGCCCAAAACAAGGTGGATACATGAATGGATCAAAACAAACATGAGTGTGCACTTTCAAGTGAAACAGGATAGATACATGTCATGGTTGCAAGCCAAGTAATTAAACAGCATGATATAACTCATGGTGAAATCAATGGTCGTGAGCAAGTATACAAGGCATGTGTACATGACAGCAAACTCGAGCATGGCGTTTTTTTCTTTTTAAGTTCAAGCACACCATTTCAGTGGAGCAAATACAAGACAACTCTTGAACAAGCAGTACAACAGCTAAGCCGAGCACACAGGTGAAATAGTGGTACAGCATCCAAACAGGTGCGAACACATAAAGAATGATGGATCCAAGAATACAAGCATACACCGTACATAGGACATATATATGCAGTTTACAATTAAGCATGCAACAAGCTAGAGAGAATATGCACAACAAATGCAGGAGGCAACACGATATGCCATGGTTCAAGTTTCCAGTACAATGAAAAATTGCAGGTCAATATTTCTGGTCTGCCAAAATATGAATGGTGCAATAAGTCCACATACAAAGCAAGACAAAACTTTGCAAATTCAGATGTGAACAAGAGGAAATCATTTTGGACAGAAAGTTTTAAAATCATGCATGAGATACAAGATTTTTGGGTGCATTAACAAAATGGCACAAATATGTTTTTGGCAAGAAATCCATTTTGCAAAATCAAAGGAACAAATCATTTTCTGAACTCTTTGATATTTTCCAAAACCAATTTTTTTATATGCCAAGAAAACATTCTAAAAAAATTTCCAGGAAATCCCAATATCATTTTTGGCAAGTGTTATTTTATTTTCAAGAAATCACAATGTCGTTTCCAGAATTGGCATGATCTTTCATATGTTTCCAGAAATGATTTGTTTCAGAAAATAAATTCTAATATTTTTCACAAGTGTTTTTATTTGACAAGAAATCAGTTTTCGGCAAAATTTATTTCCAGAAAATCTGAATACATATATAGGAACAGATTAATTCAGTTGTTTAATACATATATGACAAGATAAAAATCAACTTCTATTGATTTCCAAATACACGCAAGGGGGCATTGTTTGGTTTCCAGAAATGATCCATAGTAGAGCCGAATTCAAGGTCAAGAATCTCAATTAAAGCAGAGAAACTCAGGAACAAATTCACGTCTAAGGTCATCAAGTTTTTTACCATAAATTCGAGAATGTCAAAAGGGAAAGCAACATAATCAGATCGAAATCATCACGTGAAATCAGAGTTTTGATTTAGGGTTTGTATAACCCTATAACTACACCAATTACATTACTGGCATAAGATTATCGAAACCCATAAAACCAATTCAAGCATTTCAAATCAAGAAATTTCATAAAAACTCGCAGTTTCGATCGAGCTTGAAAGAAAACCCAAATCGGATAATCATCTGAATTAATAGAGAGAGAGAAACTCAAAGTAGTGGAACATTCACAGGAATTGCAACTTCATTTAATCAAGCAGTGATCGATTTGGGGTTTGAAATCAAAAAAACCCTAGAATTTCCTAATCATCGGCCGCCATATTTTTTGACGAAAGAGTTCGGGACAAAGTGAATAAGGGTAAAGCCTAAACAAAGGGGTCGGCCAAGTCTAAAGTGATAAAAGGGAAATTTTAGTTTCTTTTTAACCTAGGGTTTTTTATTTATATTTTGTTGTATTTTCATTTTGTTTTGAAATTCGTACAAACAGTTTCTAGTGTCTGTAAAATACTAGGGTGATCCAGTCAACGTGTTGACTGGCAGTTGCTAGAGTCTGTAAAATCTAGGATTTACTGGTTACGGGGTTGTAATCAAGGGGGATCTGATCTAGGGGTTTAGATCAGTCTACGGTTTTGAGCGTGTGGTTAGTACAAGAGCAGGAAGTGCAAGTTTACATGGTCTTGTAAGCGGGATCTATTCTATCACCTAGTAGAAACCTTAGGAATGCAGCAGTAGGCAGGATTTTGACGAAGCTACGTATCTCTGTGTGTTATTTCCTTTATGTTTTTTTATTCCTGCTTCATTCTGTGACCTGTTTATTTTTTAATATCCCGTCAGATTTTTAACTCAGTGAAAAACTGTGATAAACCCTATTCACCCCCTTTATTAATCTAGATCCAACAGAATTAGCTTACGGGGCATATCCCATTGTGTCCGAAATAGAGGAAATTAGCTAGGGACGACAGTCGGTGGGTTCGATTTGGAGTTCGAATAGAAAAGTTGTTTTTTATGGAAAAGGTTATAAATATAATTTCCTAACCCTAAAATTTCATTTTCAAAAAAAGGGGGGAACCGTCGTTCCCCCAAATCGCTCCATCCCCATCCCCGAATCCCGCCGTCGCGCCCACCTTGGCTGTCGCCCCATCATGTGCCGCCATCCCAGAGCACCGCCACACAACTCCGACCCCTTCCCCCGATAATCCTCCACCCTCCACTCCCTCTCTCCCTCCTCTATAACCAAAACCGACCCATAGCACCACCGCCGACCACCAGAAGCTCGTTGCCGCCACCTACAACACCTTCGCCCCCTCCAGACCCCATGCCGCCCCCTCTGGATGCCCCATTCCGGCCGTAGCCCGCTCCATAACCAAAAACCCAATTTTTATAATTTTCGGTATTTGCAATTAAGCCCCTGAGCTTCCTCGGCCAATAACTCTCAAACCGAGCCCCAATGGCCAATACTCCACAGTACCTAAATTGAAGAGCATGATTTTCTCTTTGATTTGAGTATATAAAAGTCATATTTTGGATTGTGGGGTTGTTTAGAAAACGCGTCCAAAGTCTGCTGTCCAAATACTGTCTTTTTGCGATTTCTGGTGAAATGGACCAATTTCGGAAGGAAGGCCACTAGGCGAAAGTTGTCTGGTGAATGGCACGTTTAAGCTAGAAAAAAGACGACGTGAAGATTGGAGTTCGTTAGCAAAATTCTGGAACCAGAACATCAATTCAGAGCGTCTGAAAACAGTGGCAAAGTGGATCCCAATGTGAGAACTCCTTCTCACTCAATTTATTTTACAATTAAATATATACTAGGTTGCAGACGGGGCTTAGTAGCCGCCGACACTATTTATTGTACAAATCATAGTTGTTTGTTTGGATTGTATTATGGAAATTTGGATTGTGATTGTAAAATTAATTGTGTGATTGTTTGACTTGGTTGTTATTAATGTGTATGGCGCGAGCCAGTATCAGGAGAGGTGTAATGCTAGACATTACTCTGGTTCTAATATTACGCCGTTATAATGCCAAATTTTTTTGAAATAAATATTTATTCATTAAAATTATAATTCTTAATGTGTATATGAACTGTATAAAATATTCATGTGTTGAATAAAATGTTTGAACAATAAAAATATTATTTTTATTGAATGTATGAACTATATAAAATAGTCATGTGTTGAAACAAATATTTTATTGTTAAAAATATAATTTTTAACGTATATATAAACGACATAAAATTCTCTTGAAATTAATATTCATTTACAAATCGGACAATTTGTTTTTGTACGCCCGTTTAACTGATATCGATTGGGATGATAAATTTTACACGTCGCCCAACTGCGCAAATAATATTCAGTATTTGTTGGTTGAAACCCACACGGGTATTGGGATGATATTTGGCGTACACTAATCCCAATTGTTTAGTTATATGTCAATCGATTGTTGACAGACTGTTTACCATTGTTGTTGTGCTCATGTGTTGTATGAAATCCATATAAATAAAATTATATGGTAATTGGCTATGTCTAATTCCAATTCAGAAAGAAGCAATATTTTAAAATAACGAATATTTTAAAAAAATATTTGGTAAAGGATTAAAATGTGAATTTGATGTCCGATTTTGGATGGACATGAAAATATTGAAATATATGAAGCCGTATTGATTAGATTTGCACCATTATAACACGAACGATATTTATATCGATTTTATTCATTTTTATAATGAATATAAAAAAGGAAATGATTTCAAAATCTGATATTTTGAAAATATTATCATTTAAATATTATAATGATAAGGAGTATTCAATTTTGATTTTAAATTGGAATGAAAGTGGGAATCGTTTTAAAACGAATTTATTAATACGATTTGAAAGAAATATATATAATATATATTATATATACTAATGGCCTAAATAGAACGCGCCACACTGCGACCGTTCGCAAATTTCGACCATTGACTTCGAATTGACATTACAAGAGATCCGACAGTCGTATTCTCCTAAAATCGGAACCGTTGGGTTCGTATCGAAAAGAGCTTTCCATTGAATATAAGAGATTTGCAATCTAACAGTTGGATTTGGAATTATGTCCAAATCAAATTTGGAAAAGGTCGCTATGGATGCAGTTCGGTGGCCTTTATTGGAAACCGACTATACGGGCTTTGATAAAATTATTAAAAATATTAATAATTTGTATAGAATCATAATAAATAAGTTGGAAAGGATTTAGATTAAAAATTCCAATTTTGCAAAGATAAAAATATTTTTTTATCAAAATGAACTAGTTAATAACTAGAAAAATAATCAAGTGGTTTTAAATAAATAAATTGGATAGGGAAATGGTTTTAATTTAACCATAATTTTTCCAGTACATGAATTGGAATGGATTTGAATAGAAATCATCTTCGGAATATTTCGATGTTGGATTCCGTGACTATACGAGTATTGTGGAGGAATTTGGAAGATATATATATCGTTATTCCCCATACGATATGTGTTGGTTTCAGAATTTGATATTGAATATAAGACGATATAATTTCTATTCAGAGCTTTATATTTAATATTAAAATGGAGTTTGGGTTTGTCGTGAATGGTGCCTTCAGTAACACTGTTCTTAAACCCCGTGTGAAAAGAATAAATCTTTTAATTAATATTATTAGAGTTTCCAATTATATTTAGCAATTGGAATAAAATGGAATGTGAATTGGTTTATTATGAACTGTGTTTTTAACGACATTCGTTATTTAACCTAATTACAGTGAAATTGATTTGGAATTTATAAATCTTTTTATTAAGATTTAATGGAAATTTTCCAAAGTAAAGTTTTCCAATTTAATAAAATAAATTGGAATGGAATGGAATTTGATTTGGTAATAATCGAAGTGAGCTTCTGTGGAGGTAGACTATTAATATATATGGAATTTAAAAGGCTTTGTCGTTATTCCATTTATATTACTAGTCAGATACAGAAATTAATATCGATTATATATTGATCAATTTTCCGTGAAGATTCGATGATTAATGGAATGTGATTCTGGGTTTATTGGGAATGTGTTTTAAATGACATTGGTTCTTTAACCGAGTTAAAGACATGATTACATGTCTAACATTGTATTTCGAACCGTATTGTTGGTCTCTGCTAAATATATATCTGTTTGGGGGTGGAGAATTTATTTTTTTGCTTAACACCCTTCTCTGAGACATACGAGCTCAGAGGTTATATATTGGCAGAAATCAGTGGTACGGTGTAGATTGTCGATGCGACATGTTTATGTTTACCAAAGTTAAATAATCATTTAGTAATGATTTATGAGATTAAAACAAAGTGAAGTTTTAATGAATCTTTAATTAGATTGAAATGTGAATGTGATAATTTAAATTATCAAATTTGGTAAATGATCGAGAATGGAGTATCACCAGTTTTGCTCCAAGCAGTAGTTAAATCTTTAATTAGATTTGAACGTGAAGTGGTAATTAAATTTACCGATAACACTGTGGTGTTAGATATGGTGTATTACGAGTTTTGCTCCATGGGATGAATAGGTTGGGATTGGGAAATTAAACAAATGATTACTTTGGTAAGGTTCACTAATCCCGACTAGTTGATAAACCTTAATTGGATTTAGAATTGATATCCAAAGGAAGATTAAAGTATAAATTAAAAGAATTGATAAAATTAATAGGAACATTTCCCAAAGAATATGAATATTTGAATAAAAGAATATTCTGGATTGGAATGAGGCATATGTTGTGTTTTGTAGCACTTGATTATAAGATACGTGAATTATTCGGAAAGGCCGGGTTTATACCCATTCTGAATAATCGATTCGACGATAAGTCGACGATGGAGACAGTGGTTGAAGATCGGAGTTCTTCACATCATTTGGATGATTACTGTTGTCTTGATTGGGCTGTACACCCAAGACAAGGAAATAAGTGGTGATCGTCCAGACGTACTTGGAGATCGACCAGATATGCGAGGACCTCTCTCCTGTATTAGAC
Source organism: Allium sativum (assembly GCA_030737875.1). Taxonomy (NCBI): domain Eukaryota; kingdom Viridiplantae; phylum Streptophyta; class Magnoliopsida; order Asparagales; family Amaryllidaceae; genus Allium; species Allium sativum. The sequence goes on along the minus strand of CM060912.1, from coordinate 485,582,144 downwards.
ATATGGACCGAGGAATAAGGTGCCGCCGGTTTCGTTCAGACCCAGAACAAACTAGTAAATGGATATGTGTCTGACATTGTATTTTATTTTGTGTTGATTGATTTCTATTGAATATATATATATATATATATATGTTTGTTGGCAGAAAATTTATTCTCTTGCTTAACACCCTTCTCTGGGACGTAAGAGTTTAGAGGTTATATATTGATGGACATCAGTTTCATGGCGTGAATTGTCGGTGTGGCATGTCGAGATGCAAATGATCAAGGCTTTTGCGGAAAAGAAGAGTCTTGTGGTTGATGATCAAAGCATGACTTTAAATAGTATAGCTTTGTGTATAGCGTTAATTCATGAGCCTCACATCTCGGAACGAGTCAAAAATGGGATCGTGACCGCAGGGAGTGAACGATGTTTCTATCTAGCTATGGGTGGTGTCATGGTATGGAACCCAGACATTTATATTTTTACCTATGTGAATGATGGATAGCGAGGTGTCTTGGATATATCGGTCACTACGGGGCTGATGAATAGGTCTGATAGGATTGGGAAACGTGTGTTCAGGAATAACCAATCCTCAAAAGTAAGAGAGGACCAACCCTGAAGATCCAAGGTTGCTAAGGGTGCGACCTAAGGCATTTTCTAGAGTGTCTCGAACGGTGAGGAGCCATCCCTAGACTCGACTCATAGATGGAATCCAATTTCCAATACGTGATATTTCGGTTTTAATGGTAGAACCTAGTATGGAGACATAGTAGCATGGGATACTATGCCATCTATGATGGATACATTTATATGTGAACTGATTTTGACACTATATACTTATAGTAATATCAAAATGATTTGTTTTAAACGTATCAAGCATGTTTGGCTATTATAAGGTAAAACTCTATCCTCCGGCTTGCTTTGAATCGTGTGATGTGACCTGAGTCTTATAATTGCTTCATTTTTCAATAAGCATTGCACTGTTTATAAATGTTTTATGCACTGGTATTCTTGGGAGACATTAAAGTTAGGTATATCAAGGGACCACACCGTATAACACGGAATGAGTTGTAAAGTTTTAAATAACTGTTTTAGTTCTCACACCAGTCCCACGACTGACCTGGAGTTTATTGTTTTAACCAAAAATCTAGGTCCCATATTTTCCATACGAGTAGCTAGTAGTTTTGGTTTTGTAGATATTATTTTCATAGGATCCCGGATTTATAGCTGGAGCTATATTCGAAAAGTTTTGTATCCATGTATCTCTTTCAGTTGTGTTATGTATTATTTTTTCGTTGATTTGTAATGTATTTTAATCTCTGATATTTTTCTAATGTATATTATTTATTCATACCTTGTTATATTCTTGTACTCTGATGTAAATTGTTGTAACCGCAATGAAATGTTCTATTATTTGCGTTTCGATTAGTCTTGTTCTCAAAGCAGTCTACCTTCTTGTTCGGTTTAAGTCGACTGGGAAGTTTGGGTTGCTACAGAGCTCTTCTTTTAACTCTATAATTTTGACCATACTCCGAGATGCAATAAGCATATCATCAACATATAACAAGAGATAAATCGTATCACCGTCATACCTTCTGAGATAAACGTACTGGTCTTTGAAGCTTATGGAGTATCCTTATAAAAGCATAAACTTGTCAAATCTCTTATACCATAATTTAGGAGACTGCTTCAGTCCATATAGAGATTTGTTAAGTCTACAACCATAGTCTGGCCTTCTACTATCAATGAACCCCTCTGGCTACCATAAAAAATCTCCTCATCTAAAGCACTATGCAGGAAAGCAGTCTTGACATCTAACTGCTCAAATTCCATATCATAATGACCAACTAATGCCAAGAGAATACAAATAGAAGTATGCGTAACAACCAGAGCAAAGATGTCATGATACTCTACCCCTTTCTTTTGAACATACCTCTTACCAACTAGTCTTCTTTTATATCTGAAATTTCCATCGTCGTCGTCTTTCGCTCTATAGATCCACTTACATCCAATAGCTCTTTTGTCGGTAGGAAATGGCACCAAATCCAAAATGTGTTTTCTCTATAAAGATTCGATCTCCTCTTCTATAGTCGCTAAACAAATGGAATTATTAATTAGGGGTGAGCAGTATTCGATTTAAACCGAATTAACCAACCAAACCAGTTCATTTCGGTCGGTTTGGTTCAGTTTTAAAACTAAATTGATTTGTATTCGGTTGTGAAATAAAAATTGTTTATCGGTTTAAAAGAATTAACCAACCAAACTTCGTAATTTATTATCTAATTTTACGATATTATAGTACTTTAAATAATTAGTTTAGTGATGTAATAGAAAGGCATTTGTTGCAAATAGATCAAATTTTACTATAAACATAAATTTTACTATATAAAATTTCTCCCAACACGAATTTATATTTTATTTTGAGTGAATTCATCATTTGAATAATAATACATCCTCCAAGTTTGGTTAAATTGGTTACTAATCGAATTAACCAAAATTAATTCAGTTCGGTTTGATTTAAAAATAAACTCGGTTTCAATTCGGTTTGAGTTCTTTATCTTAAAACCAACTGTACCGACCAAGCGCTCACCCTACTGTTAATTGATGCAATAAAGTTTTTATAATCTCAGGGCTCATCGTGGATAACATTTAATGCATATGTTGCCATATCATCAAAGTCAATGTCTTTGATGCTCCAACCAACAAAATCATTAAGCCATCTAGGCTTTCTTATTTTTCTTATAGGCCTAGTTTCTGTACGAGTTCCACCTTGAGTCTGGTATTTTATGCCAACGTCTGTGTTATCCTCATCATCCATAATGTAATCGGAAACACCATTTGAATGTCTGTGAAAAGAATTAATGGATGACCTGTTTTGAGTCTGGTATTCTTCAGGTGTCCTCTCAGTATTATCCAATAAGGAAGGTTCTACCTTTAACATAGCCTTCTCATCAAAAGTTACATGTCTGCTTATAATAAGTTTCTTGCTAGTAGGACACCACAACCTATATCCCTTCACTCCTCTTCTATAACCTAGTAAATACACTTGCAAGCTCTAGGTTCCAGCTTCCCTTAACTCTCGTGTAAATAAGCTGGACAACCAGACACTTGACGAATGAATAGCTAGCCAACTCTCCTTTCCATAATTCTTCAGGGATCTTCAAGTCTATTGCAGTAGAGGGTGTGTTGTTGATGAGGAAAACCACCATAGATAAAGCTTCAGCCCAAAATCCCTTCTTCAACTTAGCAGCCAATATGAGGAATCTAGTTCTCTCCAGTAGTGTCTGGTTCTCCTTTCTGCAACTCCATTGGACTGGGGTTTGCCTTGCGTGGTGTAGTACCTCATAATGCCTTTGGACTCATAATAGTCGAGGAATTCTTGTGGTACGAATTCACCGCCATTATTTGAATAGAGAACTTTCAACTTCTTCCCTGACTTCTTCTCCATTATGGATTTCCAATTACAAAATCTAGCAAAGGTTTCACTCTTAGACTTTAAAAAGTGCAACCAAACTTTATGAGGGAAATCATCCACAAATGAAAAGAAGTACGTGGATCCACCAAATATGGGTAAGGGGAAGGTCCCCAAACATTTGTGTGAACATAATGTAATATAGATTTCGCCTTATGCTCACCAACACCAAAAGAAATCTTCGTCTGCTTACCATGAACACACTCTTAACAAAATCCAATCCTTGAATGCATAACTTCGTCAATCCAACCTCTCTTTCTTAGCTCATCCATGTTGTGCTTGCCACTGTGACCCATCCGCACATGCCATAATATGGAAGAATTTGAATCAACTAAAGTAACTAAAGTTGATTCACCAACTATAGTATTATCCTTTAGTTGATAGAGATTTCCTGCCCTTACTCCGTTCATAACAATCATGGAAACCCTAGATATTTTCATCTTCTCTTCTTCAACTACAATCTTTAGTCCAAGTCAACTCAACTCCCAAATAAAAATCAAGCTTCTCCTCAAATTAGGTATGTGTCCAATATCAGTAATGGTTCAAATAATATCGTCAAGCATCCTGATTTTAACATTACCACTACCAACCATAGGTCAAGAAGCATTATTGCCCATTAGAACTTCTCATCCATCAATCTCACGATAAGTGGAAAAAGTGTTCCTATCAGGTGTCATATGATACGATGCTCCAGAATCAATCAGCCATAAGGTGCTCTTCCCAGAAGAGCCAGAAGCTGTAAACACATCAGTGTCACTCTTTGTATCTGATTTCTCCAACTTAGAGGCTGAAGCTTGCTTTGGGTCTTTTCTTATTCCTTTAAGCTTGGGACATTATGCAATAAAGTGCCTAGGCTTCTTACAATAATGGCAAGTCAAATTCTTAGTCGCCCTAGACTGAGACCTCAAAGAATTTCGTTCTCCACCTTTCTTCGACTTGCTTTAGCTGCTTCCTCTCTAAATAGATAAACCTTAGATATCACTATTCAGGCTAGTGCTCTCCAATCTAACTCTTAGCACTTCATTATAAAGACCAGCCCTTACATCAAAAAGACTAATTTTACTACAACCATAAATCATGGAATTAACAATAGCAGTATAATTCTTAGGCAAGGAACATAAGAAGATCACAAATTGATCCCCATTAGTAATATCAACATTTGTTGCTTCCAAGTTCATAAGTAAAGTGGTTAAATAATCTACATATTTCATGAGATCAACTCCAGGTTTCATCTTCAATGAATAAAGTTATTGTTAAAGAATAACTCGATTAGTGAGAGACTTGTCTTGATATGCATCTGATAATGCATACTATAGCTCCTTCACTACCTTCTTCTGAGAAAATTCTGTAATAACTTCATTTGGAAGACTCAAATGGAATGAGAGTTTCATTTTCCATCTCTTCCAAATCAGTTGCAAACATATTTTTCAATTTCTCAGGCATAGGAAAAACTTTATAAGTCTTGTCCTTCTTCAATATTGCCTTTGTAACAATTCGCATTCTACACATCGGAGAATCGTAGAATATTTATTTCTTTCTTATATGAAGTCGTATGGTCATGTGGTGAAACGACCCGAACTTCCCCGTCTCCGAAGAGAAGAGAAAGAACGAATTGTTTTGAGAACAAGCCATAACAGGACGCAGATGGAAGAAAATTTCATTGTTAATTACAACAATTCCATCAGAATACAAGAATATACAGAATATAAATGAATATTATATAGAAATATCAGAGATTTAAATTACATTTAAATACATAGTAGCGGAAAATAATACAATACACAACTAGAAGTAATACGCGGATACAAAGCTTTTCGAGTATCGTTCCAGCTGTAAACCAAGATCCTGTAAATATAAATCTGCAAAACCAAAACTACTAGCTGCCCGTGTCGAAAATAAGGGCACCCAGAGTTTAGGTCAAAACAATAAACTCCAGGTCAGTCATGGGACTGGTGTGAGAACTAAAACAGTTATAAATCTTTATTTTTAAAGCTAGGTAAATCAAGGGACCACGCCGTATAACACGGAACGGGTTTCCTCCCAAGAACACCAGTGCATAAAACAAACAGCGCAATGCTAAATAAAGAAAAATGAAGCTATTATAAGACCCAGGTCCTATCACACAATGCAACGCAAGCCGGGGGATAGGGTATTCCCTTATAATAGCCAAACATGCTTAATACGTTTAAAACAAATCATTTGGTACTATAATAAGTGCATAGTGCATAAACAATTTCAAATCATAAGTATTAATCATAGACGGCATGGGTACCATATATCATGTCGCCATACCAGACTCTACAAATAAAACCGCAAATGTCACGTATTTGGAAGTTGGATTTCCATCTATGAACCGAGGCAAAAGATAGTCCTCAACTGATTCGAGACGCTCAAGCCCGACCCTCAGGACCCAGACTCAGGTGGGCCCTTGGATCCTCAGGGTCGGTCCACCGATGTGGATTAAAATGCCTGAACATGCGTTTCCCCGCCCTATGGGGGCGTAAATGAGCCAACGAATGACTCCATCGGACCCGGATCGTCCGATATAACCGAGGCGCCTCGCAACAGCAACAACCACATAAGTCAAACTCGTCAGGGCGTGTAAAACCACTGACGCCACTTCTAGCTAGAAAGAAACGCATGCCCTCCCTGACGTCCTCTCCCGTTTCTGGTTCACAACCGTGGTGCGAGGCTCGCGAATTCACGTTACACAAAGCTGTGCCACACAGGCTGTGCTTTGATCATCACCACAAGACTTTGCTTTTCAACAGAAGCCTTGATCAATTGCCACATAGGCGTGCCACACAGGCGATTCACTCCATGCGTTTGATATCCATCAATATATAACCCCTGAGCTCGTACGTCTCAGAGAAGGACGTTAAGCAAGAGAATAAATTCTCCGCCGCCAAACAGATATATATTTAATAGAAATCAATCACACAGACTAAAATCCAATGTCAGACACACAGTCCATTTACAAGTTCGTTCTGGGTCTGAACGAAACCGGAGGCACCTAGTACCCCGCATATCCATCGATCTCCTAGTACGTCTGGACGATCACTAACTGTTTCCATCTTCTTGGGTGTACAGCCCAATCAAGATCATCAGTAATCACCCAAACGTCGTGAAGACCTCCGGTCTTCGACCACCGTCTTCATCTTCGACACCACGTCGAATAAGTTATTCAGAATGGGATAAACCCGGTCTTTCTGAACAACTCGCGTATATATATATATATAATAAACACGTGTTACACAAACACAACATACGCCTCATTCCAATCCAGAATATTCTTTTATTCAAATATTCTTATATTTTGGGAAAGGTTCCCATTAATTTTATCAAAGATAAATTCTTTAAATTTATTCTTTAATCTTCTTTGAATATCAATTCAAACTAGTCGGGATTTCGAACCACACCGAAGTAATCATTTATTTTAATTTCCCAATCCCAACCTATTCATCCCATGAAGTAAAACTGGTTATACTTCATATCTAACACCACGGTGTTATCGGTAAATTCAATTACCATTTCACGTTTAAATCTAATTAAAGATTTAACTATCGCCTGGAGCAAAACTGGTGATACTCCATTCTAACACCTTTTCAATCTAATTAAAGATTCATTAAAACTCCACTTAGTTTTAATCGTTAACTGGGTTAAAGAATCAGTGTCATTTAAAACACGGTTCACGATAAACCCAAAATCACATTCCATTAATTATTGGTTAAAGAACGAGTGTTATTTAAAACACTGTCCACGATAAACCCAAAAATCAATATCAATTCAATTCCAATTAAATATCATTTAATTGGTACACTTCATTAAATCTAAATAAAAAGATTTAATCTTTTCTCAACTGGGTTCAGGAACAGTGCTAGTCAAGACACCATTCACGACAAACCCAAATCACATTTGATATTAAATACAAGGCTCTGAATAGAAAATATATCGGCTTATATTCAATATCAAATTCTACGACCAACAGATATCGTATTGGAAATAACGATATATATATATATATATCTTTCAAATTTCCATAACAACATCTGTATAATCACGAAATCCAACATAGAAATATTCCAAAGACAATTTCAATTCAAATCCATTCCAATGCAATCATTGGAAATTCTGGTTATTTTCAAAACCATTTCAAATTCAATTTATTAATTTAAAAATAAATAGAATTATAATTCTAGTTCAAAACTAGTTCCTTTTGATAAAAATCTATTTTTATCTTTTCAAATATGGAATTTTTCATCCCAATTCTTAACAAATCATTTCTTATGATTTTACACAAATTATTACTATTTTTAATAATTTTATTAAGGCCGGTACAGTCGATTTCCATCAACGGCCATCGAACTGCACTTACAGCGACATTTTCCAAATTTGATTTGGACATAATTCCAAATCCAACTACTAGATTTCTAATTTCTCATATTCGTTAGAAAGCTCTTTTCGATACGAACCCAACGATTCCGGTTTTAGGAGAATCCAACGGTCGGATCTCCCGTAATGTCCGTTCGAATTTAATGGTCGAAATTCGCGAACTGCCGCAGCACGACGCGTTCTATTCAGGCCATTATATTATATATAATATATATAATATATACTTCGTCGATTTCCTTTCAAAACGTGCTTTATAAATCGTTTTAAATTCATTTTCAAAACGGTTTCAACTTCATATTCAATTTCAAATCAAAATTTAATATTCCAATATAAATTCATTTTAATTTCATTTCAAATCGATTTAATTCAAATTGATTTCTAATTCAATTTCAGTTCGTTTTCAATTCAATCCAATTTCAATTCGAATTCATTTCTATTCAACTTCAATTCGAATTCATTTCTATTATATTTCAATTCGAATTCATTTCAATTCAATTTCAATTTGAATTTATTTCTTTTCAATTTCAATTCGAATTCATTTCTATTCAATTTCAATTCGAATTCATTTATTTTCAAAATATCAGATTTTGAAATCACTTTCAATATTCATTATAAAATGAATAAAATCGATATAAATATCGTTCACGTCAAAATGGCGTCAATCTAATCAACACGGCTTCATATATTTCCATTTTCAAATATTCTACTTCAAATATTTCTTTTTCAAATATTCTTTTTCAAATATATTTTTTCAAATATTTCTATTTTAAAACTGGAATGAGGCCCAATCAATTACCAAATAATGTTAATTATATGGATTTTCTACAACACATGTATATAATAACAACGATGAATAATCAACCATCATCCAAAGTGCATTCTACACCGTATAAGCATCGAATATAAATATTTAACGCTTATAACAGTCTGTTAATCAATCGATCGACATACAACTAACTATTGGGATTAGTGTACATCAAATATCATCCCAAACCCGTGTGGGGTTTTCAACAATTAAACACAGATTTTAGTTGTGCAGTTGGGCAATGTGTAAAATTTATCGTCCCAATCAATATCAGTCAAATGTGTGTATATAAATAAATCGTTCGATTTATTTATTTTTATTTCCATTCATATACACGTTAAAATTTCTATTTTTAACTATAAAATATTTTTAACTATATAAATATTTTATTTCATTTCACATCACATCACACAATCAACTACACACCAAAATCAAACAAACAAGCATTCAAGCCGTCCATGGTCTGTGGACGACGGGTGTTGGGTGCTACTAAACACCGTCTGCATCCTAGTATATATTTATAACTAGAAAAATAAAATTAAAGGTGAGAAGTTCTCACAGAATTGCTAATCCAATCCCATGACTCTTCTTATGTAGAAATCTCCACCGTTTCTTCTTTCGTCACTTTCGTTGCCCGTATTCTCTACATATGTAAAAAATCACATTTTCACTTCGCTATTCAATATATAAAAATCGAATTTTTACTTTGCTATTCAATATATAAAAATCGAATTTTTTACTTTGCTATTCAATATATAAAAATCGAATTTTTACTTTGCTATTCAATATATAAAAATCGAATTTTTACTACTTCTACTTTATAAAAATCATATTTTTATATCTCCTACATAATAAAGATCGAATTTTATTATCTATATTATATAAAAATTATATTTTTAATCTTTCTATCATATAAAAATATTGTCTTTCCCTAATTAAAAACATCACCTTTCTCTCTTTAAAAATATAATCTTTATACTTTACAAATATAATCTTTATACTTTTAAAAATATAGTTTTCCAACTTTAAAAATATAGTTTTTTTTTTGTTAAAATAAAATCAATTCTTTTACAGTTAAAAATCCTATCATTAACTAAACTAAAATATTTAAAGTACTCACAGTGATTTGCAAAGAGAGCGGGGGGGGGGGTTCTTGGCGTCGCATAGAAGGGAGAGGCGCGGTGTGCTGGGCTGGCGGTGGGTGGTGCGCGCAGGTCGGAGGCGAGGTCGAGGCAACGACGTAGGTGGCTGGGGGCTTCTGGGGGAGGTCGCGGTGGTTATTGGTGGAAAGGGGAGAAGAAGGGGACGTCGGAGGGGATGGGTGAGGTCGGTGCGCCACTGGGGGCCGACGGTGGGCTTTGGGTGAACGGCGGAGGCGGGCGATGGCGTGACGGGGTGGGCGGCGGGTTTTCCTCGATCCGCTTCTTTTTTTTATTAAAATCGATTTCTGAGGAGATGAACGTGAGGGAGGAGAGAGTTAGTGAGGGTATATTATATAATTTAATATTTTATTCTATTTTAATTTTCAAAAGGTTGACTTTTTATTCGATCTCAAAACGAGGCCCACCGCCTGTCGTCCATAGCGTTTCACCCCCATTCCGAACACAATGGGATATGTATCGCAGGCCAATTCGACCGTTACAATCAGTTTTCATCAAAATCAAAATATAACTCTATATATAGAATTTGAACACACATTTCAATTTACCAGAGCCATATACTAACTCGAAAAATTCCAGAAAAATATTTTCTAGCTTCGTATTGACGATACGGTCCTAACAAAACTAGTTTCGTCGAATTCTGAGACCTTTTGAAAAATGGTCATTTTCCAGTCGATTAAAATCAACTGAAACTGGTCAAACGCGTTTTCCTTTGCCACGCTCACATAATGATTCGAAAAATTATGAAATTTGAAACCTAGCAATAATTTGACATCACGGATCCAACAAAAGTAGTTTCGTCGAAATCCGAGGTCGTTTGCAAAATTTCCATTTTTAAGGGCCTGAATTCCATAGAGACTATTCAGAATTTTCAACTGGGCATAACTTTTTATCCCCGCTATGAAATTTTGATTTTTCGGATTCGTTGGAAAGATATTATCAATTAGATTCTATTATTTTTGGTTTCACTAAAATCCGGATTATTTTGCACCCTGTATGTTCATTTGAATTTTGAAATCGAATTATCGAACTACCACGCCATTTTCAATTCCTTTTATAAATATAAATAAATATTTATATTCTATCGTCGATTCAAACGAATATATACGTTCAAATTATATTCAAAATAAATTTCTCGTTGATATTATTTAAAATAATTCATTTTAAATAATCAAAATTCGCTAAAATTGCCAAAATAAAATTTTAAACTGGCCCAGATTTCCGGGTTATTACAATCTCCCCCACTTAAAACTTTTCGTCCCCGAAAAGGAACAAAGACGAAAGTTGTTTCACAAATCAACTCAACTTCCAGTGTTTTCACTACGGCTTAAGTTCTTCAACTTTCAGTTTCTAAGAACTTTTCAAATTTTTCAAAAATTTGGCTAACACCCTAAATTTTCGAAAAATTTCGCCATAACCTCCCCTGCACCGGGAGCACGGAAAAATCCCGAAATTGCCATACAGGCCCTCTGATCTCAAAAAGAAAAAGAAAAAGCCAATCGGCTCATAAAATCATCATCACCCAAACAAAACAGTAAATTATAGTAAACATGTACCTATTTGTCGGGCAAACAAATTTTATTCTTCTGCTCTAGCCTCCTTGCTATGACCTGTTCAATGTAAGTACATGTATATGCAAGCAAATGCGACCAATTTTCAATATAACTCACTATTTGGTTCAATTTGGCTATATGGTACAAATTTTAATTAATCAACCAATAATCAACAACACAACCATCAATCAATTAGTTGGTTACATTTCAAATTCATAACTTTGATATATAGTCAAAAATCAGATTTTTGATGCCAAATCACAACAATAAGCCCTATCTAGTTTCGGTTCTCACACCAGTCAATTGGAAATATATAGAAATCTCACTTTCGTCGCTCGAAAATAAATACTGGCGATGGTGCCCCGTCACCAGAATTATCCCCGGGCAACTAGAGGGATTCTATATCTACCCAGTATATTAAAACTTTGAATACACGTTTGCAAGACATATATGCAAAATCTTTATATATCGGATTGTCCAAATCAATTTATAATATATAGTCAAATACGAATAGTTGATTTAAATTTTCAAAACAAAATTTGGTTTTATTTTAAAAATATACTCTTCACACTCGTTCTAGGATACTACTGATCCCATCTCTAACGAGTCATTCCCATTAGATATTACTAACCCAATATCTGATGAATTCTTTCGTATGGTTCTAATGTGCCTTGTTCTCTGAGCTTTGTAAACCAAAGATCTGATACCACGATGAAATAGCCCGATGAAATCCGGTAGGCTTTGCAACCATCCCTTCATCCCCCAAAGCAGCAGGTAAAACCCACCGTGGCTTCCAACTGGTCCCCCAGTACACTTGTTTTACGGCGACCCTCTCGAGCTTCCCGGCCACTGCCAAACCAACCCCCACCACAAGTGACATGTGGGGGTAAGAGTCTCCCGTTCGCCACCAAACCACGAAGCGAGAACCCCCCATCATGACTGCAACAAGAACTGGTGATACTCCATTCTAACACCTTTTCAATCTAATTAAAGATTCATTAAAACTCCACTTAGTTTTAATCGTTAACTGGGTTAAAGAATCAGTGTCATTTAAAATATGGTTCACGATAAACCCAAAATCACATTCCATTAATTATTGGGTTAAAGAACGAGTGTTATTTAAAACACTGTCCACGATAAACCCAAAAATCAATATCAATTCAATTCCAATTAAATATCATTTAATTGGTACACTTCATTAAATCTAAATAAAAAGATTTAATCTTTTCTCAACTGGGTTCAAGAACAGTGTTATTCAAGACACCTTTTACGACAAACCCAAATCACATTTGATATTAAATACAAGGCTCTGAATAGAAAATATATCGGCTTATATTCAATATCAAATTCTACGACCAACAGATATCGTATTGGAAATAACGATATATATATCTATATCTTTCAAATTTCCATAACAACATCTGTATAATCACGAAATCAACATCGAAATATTCCGAAGACAATTTCGATTCAAATCCATTCCAATGCAATCATTGGAAATTTTGGTTATTTTCAAAACCATTTCAAATTCAATTTATTTATTTAAAAATAAATAGAATTATAATTCTAGTTCAAAACTAGTTCCTTTCGATAAAAATCTATTTTTATCTTTTCAAATATGGAATTTTTCATCCTAATTCTTCATAAATCATTTCTTATGATTTTACAAAAATTATTACTATTTTTAATAATTTTATTACGGCCGGTACAGTCGATTTCCATCAATGGCCATCGAACTGCACTTACAACGACCTTTTTCCAAATTTGATTTGGACATAATTCCAAATCCAACTATTAGATTTCTAATTTCTCATATTCGTTAGAAAACTCTTTTCGATACAAACCCAACGATTTCGGTTTTAGGAGAATCCGATTGTTTAGTAGCACTTTGGATAGAACTTCTCACCTTTTAATTTAATTTTTCTAGTTATAAATATATACTAGGATGCAGACGGTGTTTAGTAGCACCCGATTGTTTAGTTGTATGTCGATCGATTGATTGACAGACTGCAGTAAGCGTTAAATATTTATATTTGATGCTTATACAGTGTAGAATGCACTTTGGATGATGGTTGATTATTCATCGTTGTTATTGTATACATGTGTTGTAGAAAAACTCAATATTTGAAAAGATAAAAATAGATTTTTATCGAAATGAACTAGTTTTGAACTAGAATTGTAATTTATTTATTTTTAAAATAAATAAAGTGAGTTTGAAATGGGTTTGAAATATAACCAGAATTTCCAATAATTGAATTGGAATGAATTTGAATCGAAATTGTCTTTGGAATATTTCGATGTTGGAATTCGGGATTATACAGATGTTTTTATGGAAATTTGAAAGATATATATATATATATATATATATATTGTTATTCCCAATACGATATTTGTGGGTTGTAGAATTTGATGTTGAATATAAGCCAGTATATTTTCTATTCAGAGCCTTGTATTTAATATCAAATGTGATTTGGGTTTTTCGTGAATGGTGTCTTCATTAACACTGTTCTTGAACCTAATTGAGAAAAGATTAAAACTTTTTATTTAGATTTAATGAAGTGTACCAATTAAATAATATATAATTGAATTGATATTGATTTTTGGGTTTATCGTGAACAGTGTTTTAAATAACACTTGTTCTTCAACCCGATAATTAATGGAATGTGATTTTGGGTTTATCGTGAACCGTGTTTTAAATGACACTGATTCTTTAACCCAGTTAAAGATTAAAACTAAGTGGAGTTTTAATGAATCTTTAATTAGATTGAAATGATCGAGAATGGAGTATCACCAGTTTTGCTTCAGGCGATAGTTAAATCTTTAATTAGATTTGAACGTGAAATGGTAATTGAATTTACCGATAACACCGTGGTGTTAGATATGAAGTAGGACCAGTTTTACTTCATGGGATGAATGGGTTGGGATTGGGAAATAAAATAAATGATTACTCCGGTGTGGTTCGCTAATCCCGACTAGTTTGAATTGATATTCAAAAGAAGATTAAAGAATAAATTTAAAAGAATTTATCTTTGATAAAATTAATGAGAACCTTTCCCGAAGAATATTCTAAATTTGAATTAGGCATATGTTGTGTTTGTGTAACACTTGTTTAATATATACGCGAGTTATTCAGAAAGACCGGGTTTATCCCATTCTGAATAACTGTTTCGACGTGGTGTCGAAGATGAAGACGGTGGTTGAAGACCGGAAGTCTTCACATCGTTTGGGTGATTTCTAATGATCTTGATTGGGCTGTACACCCAAGATGAGGGAAACAGTTAGTGATCGTCCAAACGTACTTGGAGATCGATGGATATGCGGGCTACTAGGTGCCTCCGGTTTCGTTCAGACCAGAACGAACTTGTAAATGGACTGTGTGTCTGACATTGGATTTTAGTCTGTGTGATTGATTTCTATTAAATATATATCTGTTTGGCGGCGGAGAATTTATTCTCTTTCTTAACGCCCTTCTCTGAGACGTACGAGCTCAGGGGTTATATATTGATGGATATTAATCGCATGGTGTGAATTGCCTGTGTGGCATGCCTAAGTGGCAATTGATCAAGGCTTCTGTTGAAAAGCAAAGTCTTGTGGATGATGATCAAAGCAAGGCCTGTGTGGCATAGCTTTGTGTAGCGTTGATTCGCGAGCCTCACACCCCGGTTGTGAACCAAAAACGGGAGAAGGATCCAGGGAGGGCATGCGTTTCTTTCTAGCTAGGGTGGTGTCAGTGACCTACCAGCCCTGACATTTATATACTTTTCACCTGTGTGGTTGTTGCTGTTGCGAGGCGCCTCGGATATATCGGTCGATCCGGGACCGGTGGAGTCCAGTATATAAAGATTTATTTTATATTGATTTGGACAGTCCAGTATATAAAGATTTTGCATATACGCCTTGCAAACGTGTATTTGAAGTTTTAATATGTTGGATAGTTATGGAATCGCTCTCTAGTGCCCGGGGATAATTCTGGTGACGGGGCACCATCGCCAGTACTTATTTTCGAGTTTCGAAAGTGAGATTACTATATATTTCCAATTGACTGGTGTGAGAACCGAAATTAGATAGGGCCTATTGTTGTGATTTGGCATCAAAAATCTGATTTTTGACTATATATCAAAGTTATGAATTTCAAATGATAACCAACTAATTGATTGATGGTTGTGTTGTTGATTATTGGTTGATTAATTAAAATTTATACCATATAGCCAAATTGAACCAAATAGTGAGTTATATTGAAAATTGGTCACATTTGCTTGCATATACATGTACTTACATTGAACAGGTCATAGCAAAGAGGCTAGAGCAGAAGAATAAAATTGTTTGCCCGACAAATAGGTACATGTTTACCATAATTTACTGTTTTGTTTGGGTGACGATGATTTTATGAGCCGATTGGCTAGCCGCTTGGCGTTTTCTTTTTCTTTTTGAGATCAGAGGGCCTGTATGGCAATTTCGGGATTTTCCCGTGCTCCTGGTGCAGGGGAGGTTATGGCGAAATTTTTCGAAAATTTAGGGTGTTAGCCAAATTTTTGAAAATTTGAAAAGTTCTTAGAAACTGAAAAGTTGAATAACTTAAGCCGTAATGAAAATACTGGAAGTTGAGTTGATTTGTGAAACAACTTTCGGCTTTGTTCCTTAATAACCCGGAAATTTAGGCCAGTTTAAAATTTTTATTTTGGCAATTTTAGCTAATTTTGATTATTTAAAATGAATTATTTTAAATAAAACCGACAGGAAATTTATTTTGAATATAATTCGACCGTATATATTCGTTTGAATCGTCGTTAGAATATCAATAATTATATATAATTATAAAAGGAATTGAAAATGGCGCGGTAGTTTGATAATTCGATTTCAAACTTCAATTGAACATACCGGGTGCAAAATAAACCGGATTTTAACGAAACCAAAAATATTTGAATCTATTTGAGAATATCTTTCCAACAAATCCGAAAAATCAAAATTTCATAGCGGGAATCAAAAGTTATGCCAAATGAATTTTCAGAATAGTCGCTATGGAATTCTGGCCCTTAAAAATGGAAATTTTGCAAACGACCTCGGATTTCGACGAAACCACTTTTGTTGGATCCGTGATGTCAAGTTATTGCTAGATTCCAATTTTCAAAAAAATTCGATTCAGTATGTGAGCGTGGCAAAGGAAAATGCGTTTGACCAGTTTCAGTTGATTTTAATCGACTGGAAAATGGCCATTTTTCCAACGGTCTCAGAATTTGACAAAATTAGTTATGTTAAGACCGTATCGTCAATACGAAGCTAGAAAATATTTTTTGGGAATTTTTAGATTTAGTATGTGACCCCAGTAAATTGAAATGTAAGTTTACAATTAAATATAAAGAGATATATTTTAATTTTAACGAAAACTGATCGAAACAGTCGAATCAGCCTACGATACCTATCCCATTATGTTCGGAATGGGGGTAATTAGCTATGGGCGACAGGCGGTGGGCCTCGTTTAGAGGTCGAATGAAAAAGTCGACTTTTTGAAATTAATTAATTAAATAAATAAAATAAAACCTTTTCCTCTTCCCTCCTATAACCTTCAGGACCCCCCGTTACTTTAACAGATCGAACGAAAGAATAAAAAAAAATCCGCGATAGCGGCGGCAGACGGAGGGCGTTAAGCAAGAGAATAAATTCTCCGCCGCCAAACAGATATATATTTAATAGAAATCAATCACACAGACTAAAATCCAATGTCAGACACACAGTCCATTTACAAGTTCGTTCTAGGTCTGAACGAAACCGGAGGCATCTAGTACCCCGCATATCCATCGATCTCCAAGTACGTCTGGACGATCACCAACTGTTTCCATCTTCTTGGGTTTACAGCCCAATCAAGATCATCAGTAATCACCCAAACGACGTGAAGACCTCCGGTCTTCGACCACCGTCTTCATCTTCGACACCACGTCGAATTAGTTATTCAGAATGGGATAAACCCGGTCTTTCTGAACAAGTCGCGTATATATATAATAAACACGTGTTACACAAACACAACATACGCCTCATTCCAATTCAGAATATTCTTTTATTCAAATATTCTTATATTTTGGGAAAGGTTCCCATTAATTTTATCAAAGATAAATTCTTTAAATTTATTCTTTAATCTTCTTTGAATATCAATTCAAACTAGTCGGGATTTCGAACCACACCGAAGTAATCATTTATTTTAATTTCCCAATCCCAACCTACCCATCCCATGAAGTAAAACTGGTTATACTTCATATCTAACACCACGGTGTTATCGGTAAATTCAATTACCATTTCACGTTTAAATCTAATTAAAGATTTAACTATCGCCTGGAGCAAAACTGGTGATACTCCATTCTAACACCTTTTCAATCTAATTAAAGATTCATTAAAACTCCACTTAGTTTTAATCGTTAACTGGGTTAAAGAATCAGTGTCATTTAAAACACGGTTCACGATAAACCCAAAATCACATTCCATTAATTATTGGGTTAAAGAACGAGTGTTATTTAAAACACTGTCCACGATAAACCCAAAAATCAATATCAATTCAATTCCAATTAAATATCATTTAATTGGTACACTTCATTAAATCTAAATAAAAAGATTTAATCTTTTCTCAACTGGGTTCAAGAACAGTGTTAGTCAAGACACCATTCACGACACACGCAAATCACATTTGATATTAAATACAAGGCTCTGAATAGAAAATATATCGGCTTATATTCAATATCAAATTCTACGACCAACAGATATCGTATTGGAAATAACGATATATATATCTATATCTTTCAAATTTCCATAACAACATCTGTATAATCACGAAATCCAACATCGAAATATTCCGAAGACAATTTCGATTCAAATCCATTCCAATGCAATCATTGGAAATTCTGGTTATTTTTAAAACCCTTCTCAAATTCAATTTATTTATTTAAAAACAAATAGAATTTTAATTTTAGTTCAAAACTAGTTTATTTCGATAAAAACTATTTTTATCTTTTCAAATATGGAATTTTTCATCCTAATTCTTCACAAATCATTTCTTATGATTTTACACAAATTATTACTATTTTTAATAATTTTATCAAGGCCCGTACAGTCGATTTCCATCATCGGCCATCGAACTGCACTTACAGCGACCTTTTCCAAAATTGATTTGGACATAACTCCAAATCCAACCGTTAGATTTCAAATTTCTAATATTCTTTAGAAAGCTCTTTTCGATACGAACCCAACGGTTCCGGTTTTAGGAGAATCCGACGGTCGGATCTCCCGCAATATTCATTCGAAGTCAATGGTCGAAATTCGCGAACTGCCGCGGCGCGGCGCGTTCTATTCAGGCCATTATATTATATATATGATATATATAATATATACTTCGTCGATTTCAATTCAAAACGTGCTTTATAAATCGTTTTAAATTCATTTTCAAAACGGTTTCAACTTCATATTCAATTTCAAATCAAAATTGAATATTCCAATATACATTCGTTTTAAATTCATTTCAAATCGATTTCAATTCAAATTGATTTCTAATTCAATTTCAGTTCGTTTTCAATTTCATTCAATTTCAATTCGAATTCATTTTTATTTAATTTCAATTCGAATTCATTTTTATGCACTTTCAATTCGAATTCATTTCTATTCACTTTCAATTCTATTCAATTTCAATTCGAATTCATTTCTATTCAAAATATCAGATTTTGAAATCACTTTCGATGTTCATTATAAAATGAATAAAATCGATATAAATATCGTTCACGTCAAAATGGCGTAAATCTAATCGACACGGCTTCATATATTTTTGTTTACAAATATTCCATTTCAAATATTTCTATTTCAAATATTTCTTTTTCAAATATGGAATGAGGCCCAATCAATTACCATATAATGTTAATTATATGGATTTTCTACAACACATGTATACAATAACAACGATGAATAATCAACCATCATCCAAAGTGCATTCTACACTGTATAAGCATCAGATATAATAATAGTCTGTCAATCAATCGATCGACATACAACTAAACAATCGGGATTAGTGTACGTCAAATATCATCCCAATACCCGTGTGGGGTTTCAAACAATCAAACACGGATTTTATTTGTGTAGTTGGGCGATGTGTAAAATTTATCGTCCCAATCAATATCAGTCAAATGTGTGTATATAAACAAATCGTCTGATTTGTTTATTTTTATTTCATTTCATATACACGTTAAAAATTCTATTTTTAACTATAAAATATTTTCAACTATATAAATATTTTATTTCATCTATATGAATATTTTATTTCATTTCATATCACATCACACAATCAACTACACATCAAAATTAAACAACCACGCATACAAGCCGTCCATGGTCCGCGGACGACGGGTGTCGGGTGCTACTAAACACCGTCTGCATCCTAGTATATATTTTAACTAGAAAAACAAAATAAAGGTGAGAAATTCTCACAGAGGGTTCCACTCCGCCGTGCTTTGCTTTTGAACTGCTGAACTGTCTGGATTTGACAGAAATTCCAATGTATCCTTTTCACGCTGTTCAAATAAAAATTATATTTTTATTGCTTCATTCTAATAAATAAAAATCGTATTTTTAAACTGATCTTTCATATATAAAAATTATATATTCTTACTACGCTTCCTGTTATATAAAGATTATATTTTTACATCGTTGTTTCATATATAAAAATCATATTTTTATATCGTTATACATATAATAAAAATCGCCCTTTTATTATATCGCTACCTATACAAAGATCAAATTTTTACTTTGCCACTCATAGAAAAATCGAATTTTTATTTTCATTCCTTCATGATAAAAATAAAGTTCATATTTTTCATATCTCAAAATCTCTTCTTTTATAATTTCAAAAATCTAATCTTTAAATTTTCAAAATCAAATCCTTTAACTTCTATAAAAATCGTATTTTTATTTTCTAATCTATGCATATAAAAATCGGATTTTCCCTTACTAAAAATCGAATTTTTATATAATTAAAATATATAAAAATTCATAGCTTTTTTTTATAAAAATAAAAATCCAATTCCTTCTTAAACCACTTCATAAGAGAATTCATAATAATAATAAAATAAAATAAAATAAAATGCTTTTACTAAAAAAAAAAGACTCACTGGTTTTCAGCGCAAGGGGGGTGTCCCACAGCCGGAGGAGGAGGAGCAGTCGCGGTCTTCAGGCGGCGCTCAGGTGGGTGGTGGAGCTTCGGTGGGTGGGTTTTGGGGCTGTTGGGTTTTTTGGGCGTGGGCTTGGCTAAAGGAGGCATGGGAGGAGAGGAGAGAAGCGCGAGTGGGGGAAAATCATCGGAGGCGCGTGCGGATGGGGAGGTGGAGGCGGCAGGCGGAGGTCAGCGCGATGGAGGGCAGTGGTGGGGGTTGTCTCTCGATGGTGAAGGGATGCACGGGTTTTTGGGGCTACCTGGCATCGAACGACGCGATGGGGCGAGGAGGGTTAGGGTTTAGTGGCGGCGACGACCACCTAGAAGGGCGCGAAGGTGGCAGGAAGGGAGGGCGACGGGGCGGCGATGTCGAGGAGTCATTTTTGATTTATCGCGTTGGGTCTGGCTCGCGGATCGAGGTGGCAGGGAGGGGGTCGCAGGTCGGCGGTGGTGCTGTAAGTTTTCTTACTTATAATTATTTTAATTTTCCTTTTAGGTGATTTCGATTTCTATAACATTAATATGATTATATTTTTAACGTAAGAAGATTATATTTTAATATATAAAGATATGACCTTGATTCGAAGAAAAATACGATTTTTAAGATTAAAAATATGATTTTTGTTTATGTAGTGAATTAAAAATATAATTTTTATTATGTAGAGCATTAAAAATATGATCTTTATATATGTAGCGAAATAAAAATATGATTTTTAGCATAGTAAAAATTAGATTTTTATATATTGAATAGCATAGTAAAAATTAGATTTTTATATATTGAATAGCATAGTAAAAATTAGATTTTTATATATTGAATAGCATAGTAAAAATTCGATTTTTATATATTGAATAGCATAGTAAAAATTCGATTTTTATATATTGAATAGCGAAGTAAAAATTCGATTTTTATATATTGAATAGCGAAGTAAAAATTCGATTTTTACATATGTAGAGAATACGGGCAAAGGAAGTGACAAGAGGCAAGAACGGCGAAGATTTCTACCCAAGAAGAGTCGTGGCGTTGGATTAGCTATTCTGTGCGAACTTCTCACCTTTTAATTTTGTTTTTCTAGTTAAAAACATATAATAGGATGCAGACGGTGTTTAGTAGCACCCGACACCCGTCGTCCACAGACCATGGACGACTTGTATGCTTGGTTGTTTGATTTTGATGTGTGGTTGATTGTGTGATGTGATGTGAAATGAAATAAAATATTTATATAGTTAAAAATATTTTATAGTTAAAAATAGAATTTTTAACGTTTATATACAAGGAAATAAAAATAAACAAATCGGACGATTTGTTTATATACACACATTTGACTGATATTGATTGGGACGATAAATTTTACACATCGCCCAACTGCACAAATAAAATCTGTGTTTGATTGTTTGAAACCCCACACGGGTATTGGGGTGATATGTGACATACACTAATCCCAATAGTTAGTTGTATGTCGATCGATTGATTGACAGACTGTTATAAGCGTTGAATATTTATATTTGATGCTTATACAGTGTAGAATGCACTTTGGATGATGGTTGACTATTCATCGTTGTTATTGTATACATGTGTTGTAGAAAATCCATATAATTAACATTATATGGTAATTGATTGGGCCTCATTCCATTTTTGAAAAAGAAATATTTGAAATAGAAATATTTGAAATAGAATATTGGAAAATAAAAATATATGAAGCCGTGTTGATTAGATTGACGCCATTTTGACGTGAACGATTTTTATATCGATTTTATTCATTTTTCAATGAATATTGAAATAGATTTGAAATTCGAATTATATTGAAATGAATTGAAATTCAAATTATATTTAAAGTGAATTGAAATTCGAATTAAACTGAATTGATTTGAAATTCGAAATACACTGAAATGATTTGAAATTCGAATAGAATTGAAATCCGAATTGAATTGAATTGAATCCGAATTGAAATCGAAAGGAATTGAATTCAAATTAAAATTGAAAAGAAATTCGAATTAAATTGAAATTGAATTGAAATCAATTTGAAATGAATTTAAAACAAATTTAGATTGGAATATTCAATTTTGATTAGAAATTGAATATGAAGTTGAAACCGTTTTGAAAATGAATTTAAAACGATTTATAAAGCACGTTTTGAATTGAAATCGACGAAATATATATTATATATATTATATATATAATATAATGGCCTGAATATAATGCGCCGCGCCGCGGCAGTTCGCGAATTTCGTCCATTGACTTCTAATGGATATTGCGGGAGATCCGACCGTCGGATTCTCCTAAAACCGGAACCATTGGGTTCGTATCAAAAAGATCTTTATAACGAATATTAGAAATTTGAAATCTAACGGTTGGATTTGGAATTATGTCCAAATCAAATTTGGAAAAGGTCGCTGTAAGTGCAATTCGATGGCCATTGATGGAAATCGACTGTACGGGCCTTGATAAAATTATTAAAAATATTAATAATTTGTATAAAATCATCGAAAATGATATATGAAGAATTGGGATGAAAAACTCCATATTTGAAAAGATAAAAATAGATTTTTATCGAAATGAACTAGTTTTGAACTAGAATAATAATTTATTTATTTTTAAATAAATAAATTGGTTTTGAAATGGTTTTAAAAGAAACCAGAATTTCCAATAATTGAATCAGAATGGATTTGAATCGAAATTGTCTTTGGAATATTTCGATGTGGGATTTTGTGATTATACAGATATTGTTATGGAAATTTGAAAGATATATATATCGTTATTTCCAATACGATATTTGTTGGTCGTAGAGTTTGATATTGAATATAAGCCGATATATTTTCTATTCAGAGCCTTGTATTTAATATCAAATGGGATTTGGGTTTGTCGTGAATGGTGTCTTCATTAACACTGTTCTTAAACCCAGTTGAGAAAAAGATTAAATCTTTTTATTTAGATTTAATGAAGTGAACCAATTAAGTGATATTTAATTGGAATTGAATTGGAATAGATTTGTGGGTTTATCGTGAACCGTTTTTTAAATGACATTGGTTCTTTAACCCGGTTAAAGATTAAAACTAAGTGGAGTTTTAATGAATCTTTAATTAGATTGAAATGATCGAGAATGGAGTATCACCAGTTTTGCTCCAGGCGATAGTTAAATCTTTAATTAGATTTGAACGTGAAATGGTAATTGAATTTACCAATAACACCATGGTGTTAGATATGAAGTAGGACCAGTTTTACTTCATGGGATGAATAGGTTGGGATTGGGAAATAAAATAAATGATTACTTCAGTGTGGTTCGCTAATCCCGACTAGTTTGAGTTGATATTCAAAAGAAGAATAAAGAATAAATTTAAAAGAGTTTATCTTTGATAAAATTAATGAGAACCTTTCCCAAAGAATATTCTGAATTGGAATGAGGCGTATGTTGTGTTTGTGTAACACTTGTTTAATATATATGCGAGTTATTCAGAAAGACCGGGTTTATCCCATTCTGAATAACTGTTTCGACGTGGTGTCGAAGATGAAGACGGTGGTTGAAGACCGGAAGTCTTCACATCGTTTGGGTGATTACTGATGATCTTGATTGGGCTGTACACCCAAGATGAGGGAATCGGTCGGTGGTCGTCCAGATGTACTTGGAGATCGATGGATATGCGGGGTACTAGGTGCCTCCGGTTTCGTTCAGACCCAGAACGGACTTGTAAATGGACTGTGTGTCTGACATTGGATTTTAGTTTGTGTGATTGATTTCTATTAATATATATATGTTTGGCGGCGGAGAATTTATTCTCTTGCTTAACGCCCTTCTCTGAGACGTACGAGCTCAGGGGTTATATATTGATGGATATCAATCGCATGTAGTGAATTGCCTGTGTGGCATGCCTAAGTGGCAGATGATCAAGGCTTTTGTTGAAAAGTAGGGTCTTGTGGTTGATGATCAAAGCACAGCCTGTGTGACATAGCTTTGTGTAACGTTGATTCGCGAGCCTCACACCCCGGTTGTGAACTAAAAATGGGAGAAGGATCCAGGGAGGGCATGCGTTTCTTTCTAGCTAGGGTGGTGTCAGTGACCTACCAGCCCTGACATTTATATGCTTTTCACCTGTGTGGTTGTTGCTATTGCGAGGCGCTTCAGATATATCGGTCGATCCGGGACCGATGGAGTCATTGGACTCATTGACACCCCAAAGGGTGGGGAAACGCAGTGTTAAGGAATTTTAATCCACATCGGTGGACCGACCCTGTGGATCCTAAGGGTCACTCGAGCTTTGATCCTGAGACACGGGCTAGAGCGTCTCGAATCGGTAGAGGACTATCTTTTGCCTCGGTTCACAGACGGAAATCCAACTTCCAAATATGTGACATTTGCGGTTTTGATTGTAGAGCCTAGTATGGCGACATGATATATGGTACCCATGCCGTCTATGATTAATACTTATGATTTGAAATCGTTTTAAACACTGTACACTTATTATAGTATCAAATGACTTGTCTTAAACGTATCAAGCATGCTTTGGCTGTTATAAGGAAAAACCCTATCCTCTGGTTTGTGTTGCATTGTGTGATGGGACCTGGGTCTTATAATAGCTTCATTTTTCTTTATTTAGCATTGCGCTGTTTGTTTTATGCACTGGTATTCTTGGGAGGAAACCCGTTCCATGTTATACGGCGTGGTCCCTTGATTTACCTAAGTTTAAAATAAAGATTAATAGCTGTTTTAGTTCTCACACCAGTCACATGACCGACCTGGAGTTTACTGTTTTAACCTAAACTCTGGGTGCCCTTATTTTAACACGGGCAGCTAGTAGTTTTGGTTTTCCAGATTTATATCTACAGGATCCTGGTTTACAGCTGGAACGATATCCGGAAAGCTTTGTATCCGTATATCTCTTCTAGTTGTGTATTGTATTATTTTCCGCTGCTATGTAATTTATTGTAATCTCTGATATTTTCTGTTGTGTAATATTCATTTATACTCTTTATATTCTTGTAATCTGATGGATTGTTGTAATAACAATGAAATGTTCTCCCGTCTGCATCTTGTTGTGGCTTGTTCTCAAAACAATACGTTCTTCCTCTTCTCTTCGGAGACCGGGGAAGTTCGGGTCGTTTCATCGTTTCGGTCTCCGAAGAGAAGAGAAAGGACGAATTATTTTGAGAACACGACAAAATAGAACGCAGACGGAAGAACATTTCATTGTATATTACAACAATCCATCAGATTTCAAGAATATACAGAGTATAACTGAATATTACACAATAGAAAATATCAGAGATTACAATAAACTACATAGCAGCGGAAAATAATACAATACACAACTAGAAGTAATACGCGGATACAAAGCTTTCCGAGTATCGTTCCAGCTGTAAATCAGGATCCTATGAATATAAATCTGCAAAACCAAAACTACTAGCTGCCCGTGTCGAAAATAAGGGCACCCAGAGTTTAGGTTAAAACAATAAACTCCAGGTCAGTCATGGGACTGGTGTGAGAACTAAAACAGTTATTAATCTTTATTTTTAAAGTTAGGTAAATCAAGGGACCACGCCGTATAACACGGAACGGGTTTCCTCCCAAGAATACCAATGCATAAAACAAACAGCGCAATGCTAAATAAAGAAAGATGAAGCTATTATAAGACCCAGGTCCTATCACACAATGCAACATTTTGAGAACACGACAAAATAGAACGCAGACGGAAGAACATTTCATTGTTAAATACAACAATTCCATCAAAATACAAGAATATACAGAGTATAAATGAATACTACACAGAAATATCAGAGATTTAAATTACATTTAAATACATAGCAGCGGAAAATAATACAATACACAACTAGAAATAATACGCGGATACAAAGCTTTCCGAGTATCGTTCTAGCTGTAAACCAGGATCCTATGAATATAAATCTGCAAAACCAAAACTACTAGCTGCCCGTGTCGAAAATAAGGGCACCAAGAGTTTAGGTCAAAACAATAAACTCCAGGTCAGTCATGGGACTTGTGTGAGAACTAAAACAGTTATAAATCTTTATTTTTAAAGTTAGGTAAATCAAGGGACCATGCCATATAACACGGAACGGGTTTCCTCCCAAGAATACCAGTGCATAAAAAAAACAGCGCAATGCTAAATAAAGAAAAATGAAGCTATTATAAGACCCAGGTCCTATCACACAATGCAACGCAAGCCGGGGGATAGGGTTTTCCCTTATAATAGCCAAACATGCTTAATACGTTTAAAACAAATCATTTGGTACTATAATAAGTGCATAGTGCATAAACAATTTCAAATCATAAGTATTAATCATAGACGGCATGGGTACCATATATCATGTCGCCATACTAGGCTCTACAAATAAAACCGCAAATGTCACGTATTTGGAAGTTGGATTTCCATCTATGAACCGAGGCAAAAGATAGTCCTCAACCGATTCGAGACGCTCTAGCCCGCCCCTCAGGACACAGACTCAGGTGGGCCCTTGGATCCTCAGGGCCGGTCCACCGATGTGGATTAAAATGCCTGAACATGCGTTTCCCCGCCCTATGGGGCGTAAATAAGCCAACGAATGACTCCATCGGACCTGGATCGTCCGATATAACCGAGGCGCCTCGCAACAGCAACAACCACATAAGTCAAACTCGTCAGGGCGTGTAAAACCACTGACGCCACTTCTAGCTAGAATGAAACACATGCCCTCCCTGACGTCCTCTCCCGTTTCTGGTTCACAACCGGGGTGCGAGGCTCGCGAATTCACGTTACACAAAGCTGTGCCACACAGGCTGTGCTTTGATCATCACCACAAGACTTTTCTTTTCAACAGAAGCCTTGATCAATTGCCACTTAGGCGTGCCACACAGGCAATTCACTCCATGCGTTTGATATCCATCAATATATAACCCCTGAGCTCGTACGTCTCAGAGAAGGGCGTTAAGCAAGAGAATAAATTCTCCGCCGCCAAATAGATATATATTTAATAGAAATCAATCACACAGACTAAAATCCAATGTCAGACACACAGTCCATTTACAAGTTCGTTCTAGGTCAGAACGAAACCGGAGGCACCTAGTACCCCGCATATCCATCGATCTCCAAGTACGTCTGGACGATCAGTAACTGTTTCCATCTTCTTGGGTGTACAGCCCAATCAAGATCCTCAGTAATCACTCAAATGACGTGAAGACCTCCGGTCTTCGACCACCGTCTTCATCTTCGACACCACGTCGAATTAGTTATTCAGAATGAGATAAACCCGGTCTTTCTGAACAACTCGCGTATATATATAATAAACACGTGTTACACAAACACAACATATGCCTCATTCCAATCCAGAATATTCTTTTATTCAAATATTCTTATATTTTGGGAAAGGTTCCCATTAATTTTATCAAAGATAAATTCTTTAAATTTATTCTTTAATCTTCTTTGAATATCAATTCAAACTAGTCGGGATTTCGAACCACACCGAAGTAATCATTTATTTTAATTTCCCAATCCCAACCTATTCATCCCATGAAGTAAAACTGGTTATACTTCATATCTAACACCACGGTGTTATCGGTAAATTCAATTACCATTTCACGTTTAAATCTAATTAAAGATTTAACTATCGCCTGGAGCAAAACTGGTGATACTCCATTCTAACACCTTTTCAATCTAATTAAAGATTCATTAAAACTCCACTTAGTTTTAATCGTTAACTAGGTTAAAGAATCAGTGTCATTTAAAACATGGTTCACGATAAACCCAAAATCACATTCCATTAATTATTAGGTTAAAGAACGAGTGTTATTTAAAACACTGTCCATGATAAACCCAAAAATCAATATCAATTCAATTCCAATTAAATATCATTTAATTGGTACACTTCATTAAATCTAAATAAAAAGATTTAATCTTTTCTCAACTGGGTTCAAGAACAGTGTTAGTCAAGACAACATTCACGACAAACCCAAATCACATTTGATATTAAATACAAGGCTCTGAATAGAAAATATATCGGCTTATATTCAATATCAAATTCTACGACCAACAGATATCGTATTGGAAATAATGATATATATATCTATATCTTTCAAATTTCCATAACAACATCTGTATAATCACGAAATCCAACATCGAAATATTCCGAAGACAATTTCGATTCAAATCCATTCCAATGCAATCATTGGAAATTCTGGTTATTTTCAAAACCATTTCAAATTCAATTTATTTATTTAAAAATAAATAGAATTATAATTCCAGTTCAAAACTAGTTCCTTTCGTTAAAAATCTATTTTTATCTTTTCAAATACGGAATTTTTCATCCCAATTCTTCACAAATCATTTCTTATGATTTTACACAAATTATTACTATTTTTATTAATTTTATTAAGGCCGGTACAGTCGATTTCCATCAACGGCCATCGAACTGCACTTACAACGACCTTTTCCAAATTTGATTTGGACATAATTCCAAATCCAACTGTTAGATTTCTAATTTCTCATATTCGTTAGAAAGCTCTTTTCGATACGAACCCAACGATTCCAGTTTTAGGAGAATCCGACGGTCGGATCTCCCGTAATGTCCGTTCGAAGTTAATGGTCGAAATTCGCGAACTGCCGCAGCGCGGCGCGTTCTATTCCGGCCATCATATTATATATAATATATACTTCGTTAATTTCCTTTCAAAACGTGCTTTATAAATCGTTTTAAATTCATTTTCAAAACGGTTTCAACTTCATATTCAATTTCAAATCAAAATTTAATATTCCAATATAAATTCATTTTAATTTCATTTCAAATCGATTTAATTCAAATTGATTTCTAATTCAATTTCAGTTCGTTTTCAATTCAATCCAATTTCAATTCGAATTCATTTCTATTCAATTTCAATTCGAATTCATTTCTATTCAACTTCAATTCGAATTCATTTCTATTAAATTTCAATTCGAATTCATTTCTATTCAATTTCAATTCGAATTCGTTTCTTTTCAATTTCAATTCGAATTCATTTCTATTCAATTCGAATTCATTTCTTTTCAAAATATCAGATTTTGAAATCACTTTCAATATTCATTATAAAATGAATAAAATCGATATAAATATCGTTCACGTCAAAATGGCGTCAATCTAATCAACACGGCTTCATATATTTCCATTTTCAAATATTCTATTTCAAATATTTCTTTTTCAAATATTTCTTTTTCAAATATTTTTTTTCAAATATTTCTATTTTAAAACTGGAATAAGGCCCAATCAATTACCAAATAATGTTAATCATATGGATTTTCTACAACACGTGTATATAATAACAACGATGAATAATCAACCATCATCCAAAGTGCATTATACACTATATAAGCATCGAATGTAAATATTTAACGCTTATAACAGTCTGTCAATCAATCGATTGACATACAACTAACTATTGGGATTAGTGTACGTCAAATATCATCCCAATACCCTGTGGGGTTTCCAACAATCAAACACAGATTTTATTTGTGCAGTTGGGCGATGTGTAAAATTTATCGTCCCAATCAATATCAGTCAAATGTGTGTATATAAACAAATCGTCCGATTTGTTTATTTTTATTTCCTTTCATATACACATTAAAATTCTATTTTTAACTATATAAATATTTTATTTCATTTCACATCACATCACACAATCAACTACACATCAAAATCAAACAAACAAGCATACAAGCCGTCCATGGTCTGTGGACGACAGGTGTCGGGTGCTACTAAACACCGTCTGCATCCTAGTATATATTTATAACTAGAAAACTAAAATTAAAGGTGAGATGTTCTCATAGAATTGCTAATCCAATCCCACGACTCTTCTTATGTAGAAATCTCCACCGTTTCTTCTTTCGTCACTTTCGTTGCCCGTATTCTCTACATATGTAAAAAATCACATTTTCACTTCGCTATTCAATATAAAAAAATTGAATTTTTACTTTGCTATTCAATATATAAAAATCGAATTTTTTACTTTGCTATTCAATATATAAAAATCAAATTTTTACTTTGCTATTCAATATATAAAAATCGAATTTTAACTACTTCTACTTTATAAAAATCATATTTTTATATCTCCTACATAATAAAGATCGAATTTTTATTATCTATATTATATAAAAATTATATTTTTAATCTTTCTATCATATAAAAATATTATCTTTCACTAATTAAAAACATCACCTTTCTCTCTTTAAAAATATAATCTTTATACTTTAAAAATATAATCTTTATACTTTTAAAAATATAGTTTTCCTACTTTAAAAATATAGTTTTTCTCTTTTTTTTAAAATAAAATCAATTCTTTAACAGTTAAAAATCCTATCATTAACTAAACTAAAATATTTAAAGTACTCACAGTGATTTGCAGAGAGAGGGAGGGGGGTTCTTGGCGTCGCACAAAAGGGGGGTAGCCAGGAGAGGGAAGTGAGAGGCGCGGGGTGCTGGGCTGGCGGTGGGTGGTGCGCGCAGGTCAGAGGCGAGGTCGAGGCAACGGCGCAGGTGGCTGGGGGCTTCTGGGGAGGTCGCGGTGGTTATTGGTGGAAAGGGGAGAAGAAGGGGACGTCGGAGGGGATGGGTGAGGTAGGTGCGCCACTAGGGGCCGACAGTGGGCTCTGGGTGAACGGCGGAGGCGGGCGATGGCGTGACGTGGTGGGCGGCGGGTTTTCCTCGATTCGCTTTTTTTTTTTTATTAAAATTGATTTCTGAGGAGATGAACGTGAGGGAGGAGAGAGTTAGTGAGGGTATATTATATAATTTAATATTTTATTCTATTTTAATTTTCAAAAGGTTGACTTTTTATTCGATCTCAAAACGAGGCCCACCGCCTGTCGTCCATAGCGTTTCACCCCCATTTCGAACGCAATGGGATATGTATCGCAGGCCAATTCGACTGTTACAATCAGTTTTCGTCAAAATCAAAATATAACTCTATATATAGAATTTGAACGCACATTTCAATTTAACAGAGCCACATACTAACTCGAAAAATTCCAAAAAAATATTTTCTAGCTTCGTATTGACGATACGGTCCTAACAAAACTAGTTTCGTCGAATTCTGAGACCTTTTGAAAAATGGTCATTTTCCAGTCGATTAAAATCAACTAAAACTGGTCAAACGCATTTTCCTTTGTCACGCTCACATAATGGTTCGAAAAATTATGAAATTTGAAACCTAGCAATAATTTGACATCACGGATCCAACAAAAGTAGTTTCGTCGAAATCCGAGGTCGTTTGCAAAATTTCAATTTTTAAGGGCCTGAATTCCATAGCGACTATTCAGAATTTTCAACTGGGCATAACTTTTTATCCCCGCTATGAAATTTTGATTTTTCGGATTCGTTGGAAAGATATTATCAATTAGATTCTATTATTTTTGGTTTCACTAAAATCCGGATTATTTTGCACCCGGTATGTTCATTTGAATTTTGAAATCGAATTATCGAACTACCGCGCCATTTTCAATTCCTTTTATAAATATAAATAAATATTTATATTCTATCATCGATTCAAACGAATATATACGTTCGAATTATATTCAAAATAAATTTCTCGTCGATATTATTTAAAATAATTCATTTTAAATAATCAAAATTCGCTAAAATTGCCAAAATGAAATTTTTAAACTGGCCCAGATTTCCGATTATTACATGTGGCTTTGGGAAACGATCATTGGGGTCATTTCCCATGTTCATGATTTTTGCCGATTTTTAATTGACCATTTTGCCCCTAGCTGATCTTGTTTCGGTCATAACTTTTGATTGGAAAGGAATTTTGACCTGAAACCACTTCCATTAGATTTGTTTGATGGTTTACCTTTCCGCTGAATGGTCATAATAGCTAAACGGACTTACCGTTTGGGAGATATGGCTAAAATAAGGTTTGGAGGGTGAAAAACTGGTTAACCGGACCAAATAGGGTGATTAGTGAATGGGCCCATAACCCATTTCGGGAATAGGGTTATGGGGAGGCTGAAAAGAGTTAGGGTTTCATTCCATTTCAGTTTTCTAGCCTCCACTTACCTCTTGGAAACCCTAAAAATGGCCTCCAACCTCTAAATCACCTCCAAATCACTTTCTAACCAAGGATTAAGCTTAGCAACATCAAATCAAGGGAGATCTTCACCAAATTAAGATTAGAGCTACTATTTGGCATTGGTATTCACACCATATTAGAGATTTATTTCAGATCTAAGGTTTATTTGTGGCTAAGGTGAGTGATTTGCATAGTTTCTCACTAATTATGGTTAATTAAGGGTAATTAGTGATGATTAGCGAATTTATACACTGATAAATTCTGGAAAAATATTTATAAATTCTTAAATAATGTTTTAGACCTCTGTTAGAAATTTGATTAAGTTTTACTAATCACATCACTAGTTTTTCTTAAACATGCTTAAGAGAAAATATGGGGTTTTGGCTATGTTTGATCCATTTTAACCTATCACATTGATGTTTTGGTGTTTGAGGTCACTTCTACTTGTTTCTATGACTGTATAATATATTTTGTGATCGATTAGAATAGATAGAATTGTCGAAAACGCCGTCGAGTGGCGTAAACAGTTGCTGGAAAGAAGTGCAGGAATTTGGCCGATCCGGATCGGATCGGAGAAAAGAGCCCGAACCGAACCGCCCTCCAAGTTGTTGTATTCACGAGACGATATGGACCCGAACCCCAACCCGATCTGCCCTAGTGTGCCACTCCGACCTGAACTAATACACTATGGAGAAGCTCGAGAGGCTCGAACTGACCTGGAGTGCTTGGGGAGAAGGATTCGAACCGATGGGAGGAAGCCGTCTGATCCGAACCGATGGGGGAGGCTATCCGATCCGAACCGATGGAGGAAGTCATCCGATCCGAACCGATGGGGAAGGCTATCCAATCCGAACCGATCTGAAGAGGGTGCTATGAATTGAGATGAACCCGAGCCTATATGGTAATCATGAACTAAATAAAGACCGATCCGATGATGACCAGTAACCCGAGATGCAAAGGTAGTCCAAATGGAAGTTAGAGCTCAGGATCAAGTTGGAAACCAATGAGTTCACTTCATGGTTGGGCTTTGCTGCGGGACGTGTGCTAAGGTGTTGTCGACATTCATAACTTCGATTCACCACTGAAAAGGAATGATGGGCTACATATCAATGTCGTAGAGTCATCGTGACTCGAGGGGCAAAGTGATCGTAGCAAGACTATGAGCCAGTGCAGTGGAGCCGTTGTGACTCCATGGGGCAGAGTGGACATAGTAAAGGATTAGTAAGGCTATGAGCCAGCGCAGTGGAGTCGTTGTGACTCCATGAGGCAAAGTGGACATAGCGAAGGATTAGTGGCTATGGATCAGTGCAGTGAAGTCGTTGTGACTTCATGGGGGCAGAGTGATCATAGCAGAGTATTGGGTGATCGAAGTGGTGGATATCGTATGCTTTACGCACTGAGTGAGAGATGTGAGGATGGTTGTTATGCTTGATTGTTTGCCATCGCTATGACATGCACACCCCCACCCCATATGCTTGTACACCATATGTTAGTGGCACCTTAGAGTGTTGTATAGTATGTAGTGCTAACTCTTTGGTTGCAGGTCCAGGTTCAGGTATGGTTTAGTATACCTGTTATTGTTCTGTTTAGCTGCTTATCGCTCGCACCAGACTTTCATCTGACCCAGAGTTTTATGTCTCTTCTTGGTACTTTGGATGCTGCTAAACGAGCAGACTAGAGACAGGTTAGCTGGTGATGCACGAGTAGGTGATCCGGAGGCGAGCAGGAGGCTTCCACGTATGATATATATATATATATATATATATATATATATTTCCCTGTGTCGTTGGTGGTCGCTACTTGGGCATTAGTAGTGTACCTCTCTTATCTTGCTTTTACCTTTAGAGACAGTTTGAAAAGTTTTAATAATGATGATGTGGAACATAAGCTGTATTTGGATTTTCCACTTCTATGATAGTTTGTTTTCAGCTTATGTACTGTCTCGCCTGTTTTATGTCAAGTATGTTGTTATTATATTTTGTTCTATGCGTTGTGAGACATTCTACAGGTTCCTTGTTGATTCTTCGTCTTCTTCCTTTCCTTCTGACGACCGTCCCGTGCTAACTGGACATGTGTACAACATACTTTTGGAGTAAATGTCGGTTGGTGCGGGGCGGGTCGTCACATTTTGTATCAGAGCTCTAGGTTGCGTAGTTAACCTAGGGAAAGACACTAGGGAGAGATAGTACGTATATGAGAGTGTGTATTTGTGATTACATTGGTTTTCAACATATATATATATATACTATTAGTATAGCTAAGGATGAAGTCGCACTGCACTAGCACCACTATGGAGATGGTTAGTCGTTTTCTCTTTACAGATTGAACGATGAGCTGATACGCAAGAGGTGATGGTAGAGGAGCCAATAATGGGAATGTTGCTGACATGAGGGCGATGTTTACTGACCTCATGAGAGACATGCTTAGGGATGTGCAAGGGGCAGCTCCCAATGCCGGTAATGGTGGTGGTTCAATAGTGCAGGCGCTTAGGGTCGATTTCGCTAAGCTGTGCAAGAATTACACTAGCCTTGGTGGGAAGCCATTCCATGGAACGGAGTCGGCCATGAATGTTCGGGATTGGTTGGATAGCTGTGATCATATCTTCGACGACTTGGGTATCGAGGATGCGATGAAGAGAAGGCTAGCGTCTCGTCAGCTGCAAGGGCGAGCGATGAATTGGTGGAATGCTATTAAGACAACCACTCCAGAGGATCAGGTTACTTGGGATCAGTTTAAGGCTCGCTTTAGCGACAAGTTTATCCCAGCTGCTCAGAGGTCGGAATTGTTTAGGAAGTTCTTGGAGCTTAAGAAGAATGGTAGGGCAGTATCGGACTATATCGCTGAGTTCGACACTTTGTCGAAGTACGGATTATCCCTTATCGATACTCCTGAGAAGAAGAACGAGAAGTTCATTACTGGTTTGGATGGATACTTGAGGGAAAGGCTTATCAACCACATCGATGAGACTTTTGAATCGATTATGGGGAAAGCTTTGAGATCAGAGAGTCTTTACCCTAAGTCAAAGACTGAGATTACATCTGCAGAAGGGCTGAAGCCGCAAGCAGGCGGTGGAGGCAAGAATAACACTCAGAACAAGAGAAAGTAGAACCAAACTAAGGATGGCCAGAAAAAGGACAAGAAAAATGTTGAGTGCTTCAGCTGTGGTAAGAAGGGCCATTATGCCAAAGTGTGTGGGGCCAAGCCAGCGGATAGGAAATGCTACAACTGTGGCCAAGTGGGACATCATAAGGATAAATGTCCACAACCTCTTAAGGAGAAGCAGATTGTGAAAGCATACGCTATCGGTGCTATTCCTTCTTCGTCGAATGCCCCAAGCGGCGGAGAAAGGAAAGAATGTCGTCATTCAAGGTATGCTTTCTATTCATGATGTACCTGTTCGAGTTTTGTTTGATACTAAGGCTTCCCGTTCCTTCATATCTAGTGACCTGGTAGATAGGTTGGGACTGGAACCCGAGATAGTCGATAGACCGTTGGTTGTGACAAACCCGATTGGTGGTTCGACTAACCTTAGTATGATTTGCCGAAATTTGGTCTTATCGAGTCATGGATGTATGTTTGTTTGTGATTGCTTTATTTTGGGCTTTACTGGGTATGGAATTATATTGGGGGTTGATTGGCTCCAAAGATACGGGGTGGTGGTAGACTGTGAGGGCTCTTTGGTGACAGTTAGGGCGGATGATGGGCGGAGGGCAGTGTTTGGTAGTCTACCTAGTGATGGGGTAATGGCTAGTTTTATAAATTCCCTCAACATCCCGCATGATGAGTTGTCAGATGTGCCCTTGGTTGGCCAGTATACGGACGTCTTCGAGGAAGTGACCGGACTTCCACCACACCGAGAGATTGAGTTCCGTATTGATTTAATGAAAGATGCCAGACCTATAGTGATGCCACTTCGTCGTATGGCACCAAGGGAGCAGCGAGAGCTCGGGGTGCAGGTAAGCGATCTTTTGAAGAAGGGGTTTATTAGAAGAAGTGTCTCCGAGTGGGGAGCACCAGTTGTGTTTGCCACTAAGGCAGATGGTTCCCTTCGTGTGTGTGTGGACTATCGCAAGTTGAATAAGGTGACGAGAAAGAATAAGTATACTCTACTGCGGATATATGATTTGTTTGATCAGCTGGAAGGAGCAAGAGTGTTCTCCCAGTTGGACCTCGCGACATGATTTCATCAGCTTCGAGTAGCGGCTAAGAGTGTTCCGAAAACAGCATTTAGGACACCATCTGGATTTTATGAGTGGTTGGTCATGCCATTTGGGTTGACCAATGCACCAGCATACTTCGTGGATGTTATGCATCGGGTATTCAGAGATCAGTTGAATAAGTTTGTTCTTGTGTTCGTAGGAGACATCCTTGTTTACTCAAGGACAGAGGAAGATCACAAGGGACATCTGAGGATAGTGAGGGAGGTGTTGAGAAAACACCAATTGAAAGCGAAATTTTCTAAATGTCACTTCTGGAGGAGGGAAGTGAGATTCTTGGGCCATGTTGTTTCAGAAAATGGTATTGTCGTGGACCCTGCGAAGGTGGCTACGGTACATGATTGGTCTACGCCCAAGAATGCAACAGACGTGGGAAGCTTCTTGGGGTTAGCTGGATATTATCGTAAGTTTATCCAGGATTTCTCCAAGATAGAAGCACCATTGACTCAGTTGACTAAGAAGAATCAAGCCTTCGTCTGGGATGGAGTGTGTGAGAATGCATTCAAGAGTCTAAAAGAAAAGTTGACACGTGCGCCAGTGTTAGTCATTCCTAAAGGGAATGAAGAGATGATGGTATACACGGATGCTTGTGGTACCAGACTAGGTGCTGTATTGATGCAAGGAGGTAGGGTTGTAGCTTATGCTAGTCGGCAACTAAAGCCGCATGAGAAAAATTATCCTACCCACGATTTGGAACTGGCAGCGATCGTGTTCGCGTTGAAGATGTGGAGACATTATCTCTTGGGAGAGAGATTTGAGTTGTTTACCGATCATAAATCGTTAAAGTATCTCTTCTCCCAGAAGGATCTGAATCTCCGTCAGCAGAGATTGTTAGAGTTCTTGGCTTCGTATGATTTTGATATCGCATATACACCTGGGAAATGCAATGCGGTAGCCGATGCCTTGAGTAGGAGACATGCCAGTTTAGGGGCTATGTTTCTTGAATGGAAGCAACTTGAGTATTTCGCAGGGTATGATTTCAGACCAAAGTGCGAATTGGATCCAGAGATGTTAGCTAGTTTGACGATCAGACCCACTTTGATTGAGAAGATTGGTTCTAGCCAGAGGGACGATCCTAATTTATTGGAAATCATCTCCAAGTTAGAGATGAATATCGACGGTGAGGAGATGAATTTGTATGGGCTTGATCGGGAAGGATGGCTTCGAAAGAATGGAAGACTAGTTGTACCCAACGTAAATGGTTTGAGAGATGAAGTGCTTAGGGAATGTCATCACCCAAAACTGACTATACACCCCGGTGGTGATAAGATGTATCGAGACATGAAGCAGACTTACTACTGGGAAGGGATGAAAAGAGACGTTGGGATGTTTATATCAAAGTGCATGAATTGCCAGCTAGTTAAAGCCGAGCAAAAGAAGCCTAGTGGTTTGTTGCAACCATTAGAAATTCCCGAATGGAAATAAGAGCAAGTCTCGATGGATTTCATTGATGGTTTACCAAGGACTAAATCGGGACATGATAGCATTTGGGTAATTGTGGATCGATTGACTAAGAGTGCAAGATTTATACCAGTCAAATCAACCAGAACGACAGCTAAGTTAGCAGAATTGTATATGAAGTGGGTAGTAAGATTTCATGGAGTACCTAAAAGTATTGTGAGTGACTGAGACCTGTTGTTCACTAGTGGGTTTTGGAAGAGCTTACAATAGGCTCTAGGGTCGGAATTATATCTCAGTACCGCGTATCATCCTCAAACCGATGGTCAGACAAAGAGGGTGAATCGTATATTGGAAGGTCTCTTGAGAGCTTGTATATTGGATTTTAGTGGATCATGGGATGACCATTTGCATCTAGTAGAGTTTGCATTTAATAATAGCTACCAATCCAGTATCGGTATGACTGCATCTGAAGCTTTGTACAGAAGACCGTGCAACTCACCATCATGTTGGATAGAGACCGGCGAGAAGTTTGTGCTTGGACCAGATGTGGGGAGGGAAACTTCAGATAAGATTAAGATCATTCAAAAACGGATGAAGGCTGCCCAGGATAGGTAGAAGAGTTATGCTGATAAGAAGAGAAGAGACTTAAAATTCTCCGTTGGTGACTTGTCAAGATTTCTCCGTTGAAGAGCGTGATACGATTTGGCAGGAGAGGCAAGTTGGCACCAAGATTTGTTGGCCCATTCCCAGTTCTCGAACAAGTTGGGAATTTGGCATATAGAATTGAATTACCAGAGAAGATGGCATGAGTTCACAACGTATTTCATGTTTCCCAGTCAAGGAAGTTCGTGCACGACCCAGATATGACTATTTCACCTGATCAGTTAGAGGACTTCGAAGTGGAACCCGAGGCGGTTGGGAACCGCAAGCCGATTCGTATTGTCGAGCACGATACGAAGCGACTTTGAAGGAAGGCGGTGAAGCTAGTCAAGGTTCAGTGGGGGCGAGAACGAGAATGACTATACTTGGGAGACAGAGGAGAGCATTAGGAAGACGTATCCAGAACTCTTTGCCTGGTAAGATTTACTTTGCAATTCAGTTATTCCGCATGCTAGGATAGGCTTGTTTTGCATGCTTGATTTTTGTTTTATGACTGATAGGCATGCGGGACCCTTTGTGTGTTTTGGTTAGGGAATTTCGGAGGCGAAATTTCTTAAGGAGGGGAGAATGTAACAACCCGCATTCTACGCATTGGAGAATCGTAGAATATTTATTTCTTTCTTATATGAAGTCGTATGGTCATGTGGCTTTAGGAAACGACCATTGGGGTCATTTCCCATGTTCATGATTTTTGCCGATTTTTAAATGACCATTTTGCCCCT
This sequence comes from Allium sativum, assembly GCA_030737875.1. NCBI lineage: Eukaryota > Viridiplantae > Streptophyta > Magnoliopsida > Asparagales > Amaryllidaceae > Allium > Allium sativum. The sequence goes on along the minus strand of CM060912.1, from coordinate 485,542,582 downwards.
AGCTGATCTTGTTTTGGCCATAACTTTTGATTGGAAAGGAATTTTTACCTGAAACCACTTCCATTAGATTCGTTTGATGGTTTATCTTTCCGTAGAGTGGTCATAATAGCTAAACCGACTTACCGTTTGGGAGATATGGCTGAAATAAGGTTTGGAGGGTGAAAAACTGCTTAACCGGACCAAACAGGGTGATTAGTGAATGGGCCCATAACCCATTTCGGGAATAGGGTTATGGGGAGGCTGAAAAGAGTTAAGGTTTCATTCCATTTCAGTTTTCTAGCCTCCACTTACCTCTTGGAAACCCTAAAAATGGCCTCCAACCTCTAAATCACCTCCAAATCACTTTCTAACCGAGGATTAAGCTTAGCAACATCAAATCAAGGGAGATCTTCACCAAATTAAGATTAGAGCTGTTGTTTGGCATTGGTATTCGCGTCAAATCAGAGATTTATTTCGGATCTAAGGTTTATTTGTGGCTAAGGTAAGTGATTTGCATAGTTTCTCACTAGTTATGGTTAATTAAGGGTAATTAGTGATGATTAGCGAATTTATACACTAATAAATTCTGGAAAAATATTTATAAATTCTTAAATAATGTTTTAGACCTCTGTTAGAAATTCGGGTTAATTTGATTAAGTTTTACTAATCACATCACTAGTTTTGCTTAAACATGCTTAAGGGAAAATATGGGGTTTTGTCTATGTTTGATCCATTTTAACCTATCACATTGATGTTTTGGTGTTTGAGGTCACTTCTACTTGTTGCTATGACTGTATAATATGTTTTGTGATTGATTAGAATAGATAGAATGGTCGAAAACACTGTCGAGTGGCGTAAACAGTCGCCAGAAAGAAGTGCAGGAATTTGGCCGATCCGGATCGGATCGGAGAAAAGAGCCCGAACCGAACCGCCCTCCAAGTTGTTGTATTCACGAGACGATCTGGACCCGAACACCGACCCGATCTGCCTTGGTGTGCCACTCTGACCCGAACTAATACACTATGGAGAAGCTCGAGAGGCTCGAACTGACCTGGAGTGCTTGGGGAGAAGGATCCGAACCGATGGGAGGAAGTCATCCGATCCGAACCGATGGAGGAGGCTATCCGATCCGAACCAATGGAGGAAGTCATTCGATCCAAACCGATGGGGAAGGCTATCCGATCCGAACCGATCTGAAGAGGGTGCTATGAATTGAGATGAACCCGAGCCTATATGATAATCATGAACTAAATGAAAACTGATCCGATGATGACCAATAACCCGAGATGCAAAGGTAGTCCAAATGGAAGTTAGAGCTCAGGATCTAGTTGGGAACCAATGAGTTCACTTCATGGTTGGGATTTGCTGTGGGACGTGTGCTAAGGAGTTGTCGACATTCATAACTTCGATTCACCACTGAAAAGGAATGATGGGCTACGTATCAGTGCAGCAGAGTTATCGTGACTCGAAGGGCAAAGTGATCGTAGCAAGACTATGAGCCAGTGCAGTGGAGCCGTTGTGACTCCATGGAGCAGAGTGGACATAGTACATGATTAGTAAGGCTATGAGCCAGTGCAGTGGAGCCGTTGTGACTCCATGAGGCAAAGTGGACATAGCGAAGGATTAGTGGCTATGGATCAGTGCAGTGAAGTCGTTGTGACTTCATGGGGCAGAGTGATCATAGCAGAGTATTGGGTGATCGAAGTGGTGGATATCGTATGCTTTACGCACTGAGTGAGAGATGTGAGGATGGTTGTTATGCTTGATTGTTTGCCATCGATATGACATGCAAACCCCCACCCCCGTATGCTTGTACACCATATGTTAGTGGCACCTTAAAGTGTTGTACAGTATGTACTTCTAACTCTTTGGTTGCAGGTCCAGGTATGGTTTAGTATACCTGTTATTGTTCTGTTAACTGCTTATCGCTCACACCAGACTTTCATCTGACCCAGAGTTTTATAACTTTTCTTATTACTTTGGGTGCTCCTAAACGAGCGGACTAGAGACAGGTTAGCTGGTGATGCACGAGTAGGTGATCCGGAGGTGAGTAGGAGGCTTCCACGTATGATATATATATATATATATATAGATAGATATTCTCCCTGTGTCGTTGGTGGTCACTACTTGGGTATTAGTAGTGTACCTCCCTTATCTTGCTTTTACCTTTAGAGACAGTTTGAAAAGTTGTAATAATGATGATGTGGAACATAAGCTGTATTTGGATTTTCTGCTGCTATGATAGTTTGTTTTCAGCTTATGTACTGTCTCGCCTGTTTTATGTCAAGTATGTTGTTATTATATTTTGTTCTATGCGCTGTGAGACATTCTACAGGTTCCTTGTTGATTCTTCGTCTTCTTCCTTTCCTTCTGACGACCGTCCCGTGCTAACTGGACATGTGTACAGCGGACTTTTGGAGTAAATGTCGGTTGGGGCGGGGCAGGTCGTCATAGCCTTCATTTTCATCTTCCAAGTACCAAAATCCATCTTTCCGTCAAAACGTGTTACTCCATAATTGACGCTAGATCTACCGATAGACTTACTAAAAGTAGCCATTAATATCCAAATATGTAACAACCCAGAATTTGGGGCCAATTTAAAATTTTCATTTTGGAGATTTTAGGGGTGTTTAAATATTTAAAATAAATTATTTCAAGTAAAAATGAATGGAAATTTATTTTGAGCAAAGTTAATACAAATATATTCAATTAAATTACATAAAGAATTAGAAATAGGACGGTAGTTTGAAAAGTCAAACTTGTACTTTGACTAACTACACAGGATGTAGAATAAACCGGATTTTGATGAAACGAAAAATATTTAAATCTGTTAATGAATATCTTTCTAACGAATCTGAAAAATCAAAGTTTCATAGCGGGAATCAAAAGTTATGGCTAAATGAATTCTCAGAAAGGTCGCTATATAGATTATATCGCCCTTGAAAATCGGCATTTTGCATACGACCTCGGGGTTCGAAGAAACCACTTTTGTTGGGTCCGGGATGTAAAATTATTGCTAGGTTTCAAATTTCATGATTTTTGAAGCTAGTATGTAAGCGTGGCAAAAGAAACTGTGTTTTGTCAATTTCGGTCAAAATTAATTAACTGAAAAATAGCCATTTTTCAAACAGTCTCAGAATTCGACGAAATAAATTTTGTTAGGACCGTATTGTCATAAGAAAGCCAAAAATAATTTTTCTGGATTTTTCTGACTTCGTATGTGACCCAAGTAAAATTAGAAAGTACGTTCGAATTAAAAATAAAAGAATTAATTTGAAAATAAAGAAAACACACTATAAACTTCAGAATTAGACCTCGGCACTAGCGCCATTGCGTTCAGAAGACGTCAAAACCTATTGTTCGACAGTCGTTGGGGTCCGTTTGGTGATCGTATGGAGAAACCCTAATTTTGGGATTAATTAAATAAATAAATAAAATAAAAATACGCCGTATACTGTATAAATAAGGACCATACCATCGTCTTCTTCCCCGATCGAGTGAACCCATAGCCCCCCCTTTGATTTTTCATCTCCATTTTCCCACCAATCCACACACAATTAGACTTAGCCGTAGTTGAACTTTTTGAAGCTCTTCCTTTCCTCTCCAATCTCCGACAAGTTTCATTCGATTTCACAGCATGTAGCCCTCGAATTTCGAGCCCCCACCCGTGACCTTCGCTGCCCCGCCGCCCCCAGCACAAACCGCTGCACCCTCCCCCCTTCCGGCCGAACGTCCCCCTCTCGTAGCTCTCCAATCTCCCGCAAACCGTTTCGAAAACCATCGACTATATCTCATGCAAACTGTAATTGAAGTTTTGAACTTTTCTGAAATTATAAAGGTATGAATATTTCAGTTTTGTCACACTTTCAAGCGTTACAGCGACAGTTGTTAAAAGTCAGTTCTAATTTATTCGTATGAACTTCAAATTGAAATCTTTCAGATCTGAAACTGCCGTGACCTTGAACACGAGATCTGATTGAATCCGAACCTTCATTTCAAATCCAAGCTAGGTGAGAATTTATTTTTAATTAAATTTAATTAATTCAATTATTATTATTGCGTTATGTGAAATTGAAAGTCAAACACAATTAGATCTGCGATGAATGTAACCATGGGTTATGGATTCAAATTGTTGTGATGTTATGATTTTAGATCTGTCATTTTCAATTATAGACCTGTTAATTAAAATTATAGATCGGTAGGAAAAAATAGATTTTTACCTTGTTTAAATTTGTTGAAGTATGCCTTGTGGATATGAATCATGTATAAATCTATCATCTTGTTCATCGTTATGAAATTTACATCGTTATGAAATTTACATCGTTATGCAACTTTGAAACACCCCACCTCCGTTAGGGTCACTCTCAAAGGAAATGCCCTAATTTTGGTGGAGGTTTATAAGTACAAGTCACAGATATACAAGACAGATATAAGAACACATATTTGTAAACAACGGAAGAACAACAAACTTTTATTTCATAAAGTCAAATACGTGTTACAACAACATCCTTTCCAAAAACATAACATAACACTTTCATAATCTGTCTTGAGTACATTATTTAAAGAAGCATAAACAAAACATAAATAAACTGCAAAAGCCCCATAGTGGATTGTCCAAAGCCATAGTTCAAAACAGGAAAGTCCAAGCAATACATTTCTCTTCTTCAAGCTGGATGTTAAGGTTGGTCAAGCTGCTGTGTTCCCTCCCTGTGGACCTGGGGGGAGGGGGGGGGGGAATGGAAGAAAGAAGACGAAAGAAAAGTAGAGTCAGACATAAAGCCTGAGTAAGTCTAGTACTATTTTGTCTATGAATAAAGAACTGGGTATGATAAGTATAAACAAGAAGTGGGCAAGCACTATAAACTTGGTTAAGTTGTCTAGGGTCGAATATACTATCGTACCCCATATTAATCTCTGAACCCATATAAACTAGTTTCCAATTGGCACCCCATATCAGGGTGATGTGATCCATTCTATGATGATCGGCTCCTACTCGCATAGTTACATGTGTCTTACGGCCCCCGATGTTGTAGTTACCTATGCTGGTCCCACCATGGGGTGTATCAAGTCCCATGGTGGCGGCCAGACACAACCTTAGAGTGCACAGGTATGCTACTGGTGTCCAGTGCCTTATTTTTCTGTGCCGGAGTGTGTGCACGCCCGCACTCCGTTAGAACCTACACTGCTACACCACCGCCGTCGATTTGACCTCTTACAATCAGCCCAGTAATCGTGCCCCACCCTGCCTAGTTTCAGGGTATCCTGATACACCCTCTAGGGTTACTGCTGAAAAGGGTCCCCCGTTACTAGGTTTTCTATCTCTAGCCAACATGCTAAGTTGGTTAAGTGTTTCCTAACCTAACCCCCACCAGTCCGTTTAGTTTAGCATGTTCCATTTTGATTAAGTCTTTAGTTCACTTAATCCTAACAATCCTGACTCAGCCTTAATTGTCTTATTAAGGCCCTGACCTCTCACATTAGACATGTATTGTTGTGGCTGCCTGTTGCCGGTTGGTTCCGGGCAGTCTTACGCCACAACTCAGTCTAACCTCGGGTCCTTATTGGGCTCCATGTTTAACCTCCCACATTGGATAGGTATTGTTGTGACTACTGGACAGCCGGGCGGTTCCGGGCAGGTTTACATCACAACTCAATCCAACCTCGGGTTAAACATATCGTATTTTCTACATTTACATATCTTGTCATTCTTCTTTATTTCTTATATGTAAATATTTGCGGCCCATTATTAAGTTAATGGTGTAAAGGTTACACCAATCATGGGCCCAACCCATACTTGAACTTGGGCCCTTCTATTTTATATTTTCATTCATAAGTAATTTTAACCCAACGTTATTTTCCCCCGGTTTACACGTCCGTTTATTATATATATTGGGCTTAGCCTTTTAAAGCCCAATTTAGCCATGCGAAAAGGGGAGGCTTATGGCGTGATTACATACACAAAAAGGGGAAGGTGAGCGTATGAACTTGCAAAATGACGTTGGAAATATAAACTAGAAACGGGTGTACTTGCATAGTGGTAACATAGGTGACATGAATCAAAGCATGTGAACTTGTAATTGAGATATCATTATTGACACATGAACCTATATTTTTATTTAGGCATAATGTCAAACATAGGCATGGCATAAATATTTCTAGCATAAGCATGGCATAATGTCAAACATAAGCATGGCATAAATACTTCTAGCATAAACATGGCATAATGTCAAACATAAGCATGGCATAATATCAAACATAAGCATGGCATAAGTATAGTTAAATTTGTTCACTTAACCATGGCATAAATATTTCTAACATGAAATCATGATTCTTACTTTAGTCATGTAAACTTACAAAAAGGGACTTTTTGAACCTAACCTAGCCATGTACCACATATGTCATCATATAATTCTAGTAAACAATATAGACTTAACATGAATTTCAATTATGCCAAATATCATTCATAGCCTAGCCATATTCATAAGTTTGCAAATAGGTTTTCTAGTACAAAAGCATGGCTTAATACATGATGCCAAATTCTCAACATAATTTCATATGGATTATAATAACCAAGCTTGTTTTAATTACTTACAAGTTGATTTATGCACAAAAATATACATCATGATGGCATAGTAGCAAAACCCCAAACTTGCATGAATTTAAATCAACTACATACATGTAGCTTCAACATGGATTACATAATTTGCGAAATATTCCAAACGTATACTTGCATAGAACTACCGCATGTAGTTCTTTATAACATGAATAACATAATTCGCATATAATATTTCAAATTGATAAGAACGCACAAATATGAATAACTCTATTGCCACAATTCAAGCCTACAAACCAACACAATTGTTTATTCATACCAAAGTAATACTCTACTTACAATGGTGTGACGAACTCTCTAATTAAGAAATATGATTTTGTTGAATTGATTTGATTTAGGTCTCTTTAAGCTTTAGAATCTTCCTCCTAATTCTCTCTCTAGTTGGCGGCTACTCTTTGTCGTTCCTCAGCAACATGGCGGCTATGATCTTATTTTTGAATGAATAGATTAGGGTTTAGTCTAGGGTTGTTTATATAGAGGTTAGGAACTGATTAGGACCATTGATGTTGCCTGGATTGATCGTAGCCATTCATTTGATAGAGAGACCAATTAAAACTTGCCACCTAGCCCTAATGACAAAGCAGACCACAGAAAATCGGCCAAACACAGACCTGGCCAGCCAAGTTGGCTGGGCTCGACCAGGTCGATACCCCTGTCGACAGGGTTGTCGACAGCCCTGTCGACATGGGTAGCCCAGGTCGACAGCCCAGTCGACCTGGGTGGCCTAGGCGGGTGTTTATCCGCCCTGGCCCGTTGGGCCCGATTTTTAATTATTTTATTCTGTTTGAATTTTAAATTTAATTCAAAACTTCCGAAGGCCATATCTTCTTCATACGGACTCCGTTTTTCGAAAACTCGGACTCTATTCCGCGTATTTTTCCGAGACGAACGCAATGGCGTATCCCGTTTCCCTTAGTTTTTTGATTTCAAATTAATTATACTTTAATTTGTTAATTTCACAGTTATAAAATTTTCGGGGTGTTACATTCTCCCCCACTTAAAAGGATTTCGTCCCCGAAATCTTCAAGTTAGGAGGAATGTATATCCTAACATCCAATCACCCATCTACTCATCCATCAAACACAAGCATCCATTGTCCTTAAAAGAGTTCTAATGCTTCATGATCATATGCGAAGTGTGTTTGTATATGAACTTATCTAATGCAAAATCAGGCGGTCTACTGATTCAGTTGACCTCCTTAATGCGAATTATGTATGTGCCATGAATCCATTATGTATGCAAATTTTCCTATTCATGATTCTACATGCGTGCACAACCATTCAATACAAATGCAACATCCATATGACAACACATTAAAGTTCAACCATATACGAATGCAAACATATATGCATATGCAATATGAAGTGACTGAGCCGATCTAAAACCTAGATTGTGTGTGTATATGCAACCACGAGCAACCACTAGCAATCACTTGCAACCACTTGCAACCATCATCCATAACATGTTTCAACTACATGTTTCCATCCAAAGGTTTCTACCTAAAAGATACGGTCAAGGAAATATACCTAAAAAGATAGATAAAAGCGCAACTTAAGGAAAAAGAAAGATCAAGGATGTACCCTCGAATAGAAAAGGGTAGGCAGTGCGTATTCTAGCTTCAGTTTCCCAAGTCGCGTCTCCCTCGGCGTCGCTCCACTGAACTTTGACGAGCTTGACTTCACGGTTGCGTAGCTTCTTCACTTCCGTTCCTAAGATGCGGGTTGGAGCTTTTCTTATGGTTGCTTCGCGTTCCACTTCGGCCTCTTCGAGGATATTTGGCTCTACCACTTCAGCTGACTCATGTAGACATTTTCGGAGATGTGAAACGTGAAAAACGTTGTGGACTCCAGCCAACTTCTCGGGTAGCTCTAATCTATAGGCCATTTTCCCAATTTTCTCGATAATAGGGAATGGCCCTACGAACCTTGGTGCTAGTTTTCCTGTGGTTCCAAAACGAACAACGTTCCTTAGCGGTGATACCTTGAGAAAAACTCTGTCTCCAACCTCAAATTCAAGGTCGGTCCTCCTCTTGTCGGCATAGGACTTTTGTCTGTCTTGGGCCGTCTTCATCCTTCTTCGTATTAAGTCTACTTTCTCTGAGGTCTCTCGGATCATATCTGGTCCAAGTATGAACTTATCCGTGGACTCCCACCAACAAGTGGGCGATCTGCACGGTCTTCCATATAAGGCTTCGAAGGGCGCCATTCCGATGGTTGCTTGATAGCTGTTGTTGTAGGCAAATTCCACCAAAGGAAGGTGGTCTTCCCATGTCCCTCCGAAGTCGAGGACGCATAGCCTTAAAAGGTCTTCTAAAACTCTGTTCACTCTCTCTGTTTGGCCGTCGGTTTGGGGATGATAAGCTGTGCTCAAGCATAACTGCGTTCCTACTGCTTCTTGCAGACTCCGCCAAAACTCACTGGTGAAGATGGGGTCTCGGTCACTAACAATGCTAGATGGTATTCCATGGAGTCGAACTATTTCCTTGAGGTAAAGTGATGCTAGGGATGAGGCAGTTCTCTTACTTTTGACAGGTAAAAAGTGGGCGCTTTTAGTAAGCCTATCCACTATTACCCAAATGCTAGTGTTGCCTCTCCTAGACCTAGGCAGCCCGTCGATGAAGTCCATTGAGATGCTATCCCACTTCCACTGCGGGACCTCTAGAGGATGTAGTAGTCCGCCAGGCTTTTTCTGTTCCGCCTTAACCTGTTGGCACACCATACACTTAGAAACGAATTCTGCCACGTCCTTTTTCATGCCGTTCCAGAAGAAAGTCCTTTTTATGTCTTTGTACATTTTATCTCCGCCTGGATGTATCGTCATCTTGGAGTGATGTACTTCCTCGAGAACCTTCTTTATTAAATCTTTTGTCTGTGGGACGCATAGTCTTCCGTCTCGCCTTAGCAAACCCTTATCGTCAATGGAGTATCTGTTGAGGTGTCTTGAAGTCTCACCCCTAATTAGCCTATCAATCATTTCCACAAGCTGAGGGTCCTCGCGTTGTGCTGCCCCTACTGAATCTACTAAAGTTGGGCGCACTTCGAGAGATGCAAGCAGGCCTGGTACGAAATTGGAGGAAGGCCTAAAGTCGAAGCTGGCTATAAACTCTAGGCTTTGTCTTTCAACAAACAACGGGCTTAGGGTCAATTTCTTTCGGCTCAACGCGTCTGCTACTACGTTGCCTTTGCCCGGAGTGTAGGAGATTTCTAAATCGTACGAGGCAAGAAACTCCATCCATCTTTGTTGCCTCAAGTTAAGATCCTTCTGCGAGAAAAGATATTTCAACGATTTATGGTCAGTGTAAAGTTCGAACTTCTCACCTAGGAGATAGTGTCGCCAAGACTTGAGTGCAAAGACGATGGCGGCTAACTCAAGATCGTGGGTTGGGTAGTTCTTTTCATGCGCTTTCAACTGCCTCCCGCCATAAGCTACTACCCTTCCTTCTTGCATTAAGACGGCGCCTAGCCCTGTCCCACATGCATCCGTATAAACAGTGAACATCTTGCTCCCATCTGGCAGCGTCAAAACTGGGGCTGTTGTAAGAGCCCTTTTCAGTCGTTGGAAAGCAAACTCGCAATCCAAGTCCCAATTGAACAATAGATTCTTCTTAGTCAATTTCGTGAGCGGAGCTGAGATTTTCGCAAAATCCCTTATGAACTTTCGATAGAAACCCGCTAGTCCTAGAAAGCTTCGGACCTCAGTCGCATTCCTTGGTGTCTTCCAATCCTGTACCGCCACTACCTTAGCAGGGTCCACCGCTAACCCTTGTTTGGATACTATGTGCCCAAGGAACCTCACCTCTTCTCTCCAAAAGTGGCATTTGGAGAATTTGGCTTTTAGTTGATGGGCTCGCAAAGTTTCCATGATTGCCCTTAAGTGCTGAGCATGTTCCTCTTCACTCTTTGAGAAGATAAGGATATCATCTACGAAGACCACTACGAATTTGTTGAGGAAATCTCTAAATACCCTACTCATCAGGTCCACGAAGTAAGCAGGTGCATTTGTCAAGCCGAAAGGCATGACAAGCCATTCAAAGAAACCGTCTGGGGTTCTAAACGTCGTTTTATCGATGCTATCTTCAGCCACCCTTAGCTGATGAAAACCGGTTGCTAAATCGAGTTGGGAGAAAACAGACGCTCCTACAAGCTGGTCAAATAAATCGTCAGTTCTAGGGAGAGGGTGCCTATTCTTTTTCGTTAGCTTGTTGAGCTCCCTATAGTCAACACATAGACGGAGTGATCCATCCGCCTTTGTAGCGAACACCACTGGAGCGCCCCATTCTGAAATGCTCCTCCTAATGAACCCCTTTTCTAGAAGCTCTTTAATCTGTTTACTGAGCTCTTTCCTTTCTCGTGGAGCCATATGTCTAACGGGCAACGCAACGGGCTTTGCATTATCTACAAGATATATGCGGAAGTCTATTTCCCGCTTCGGAGGCAAGCCCTTCACCTCTTCAAAGACATCCGGATATTCCCGGACCACTCTAACTGAATGCAAATTTTCAACAGAGGCATCTAGCGATTCAAGATAACTAAGCATAACCGCATGCGAGGGATTACAAGAAATTTCCAAAGTATTACCGAGCTGGGTTAGGAGCCTAACAACCCTTTTCTCACAATCAAGGATGGCCCCATTACTGGATAGCCAATCCATGCCCAAAATCAAACCATACCCCGAAAAGCCCAAAACAAAGGCACTACATTGAAATTCTACACTTAGAATAGAAATTTTCAATTCCAAACAGATCATAGACAAATGAGCTGGGCCCCCAATTGGGTTTGAAACAATTAAGGGGTCCTCTACCATACTAGTTTTTAGGTGCAGAGATTCTACTAAAGCAGACGAGATAAAGGAGTGTGATGCGCCAGAATCAAATAAAGTGCGAACGGGGTGATCATAAAGATAAACTACACTTTCTACAGAAGTATTTATACCTCGCTGTTGCAGAGGTGGCGCTTCTAGCACATGAACCTGTGCCCCTAGGGTGGATCCAGCCCTCTGCCCCTGTCCTCGTTTCTTTGGGCAGTCCTTAGCCCTGTGGCCTGTCTCACCGCAAGAAAAGCACCCACCATTCTCCTTGGCCTTCTTTTTCCTGCAGTCCTTTACTAAGTGCCCCACTTTGCCACAGAAATTGCACTTCCTCTTCTCTTTGTTGCCTTTTCCGCCTTTCTTAAAGTCTGTCTTCTTAGGCTGCAAACCCTCTTTCTTCTTGCCCTTATCCTCTTCATTCAGCAATGCCATTTGCACCAATCTTTCGTACGTGGCTCCCATGGGTATATGGGTCATGGCCAAACTGTGTAATGGCTCATTCAACCCTTTGACGAAACGGAGAGCCTTCTTGTGTGGGGTGTTGACTAGGTCAAGCCCAAACCTAGCCAGCTCATCGAATTGATTCACATACTCTCTGACTGTCTTGTCCCCTTGCTTAAGAAATAAGAATTTTTCTAACTGCAAACTTCTTTCTGCATCTGAGAGAAATTTAGTCTCAAACCTTGCCCTAAAGTCCTCCCATGTCTCCACTGGTCTTTCAGCATTAGTGACTTCCCACCAGTAGGAAGCCTCGCCCTTCAATAGCCATACCGCCAGTTGTACTTTTTGTCTATCTTCTACCTCAAAGATGATGAATAGGTCCTCCGTTTCTTTCAGCCAATTTCTAGCTGCCACGAAGGACTCAGTTCCATGGAAATCCCTTCCTCCCATAGCTTTAAAATCTTTACATATCTTAGCAAACGTGTTTCCCCGAGGAGGAGGTGGAGGAAAAGGTGCCGCTGCAGCTGGATGATTCCCTGCAGCTGGGGGAGGAGGAACGGTAGGACCTGGCTGAGTGGCCCTTGCTTCTAAGAACCGTCTAAACCAACCAGGTATTGGCACCCCTTCTGGTAAGTTAAGATCTTCGGACATGCTGAAACAAAAAGGATAGATTCAAAACGAAGGATAAGAGATAGTACCTATGGCTTTGGGGACTTTGCCTTTTTAAAATAAAATAATATTTTTCTTTTAAAAATGCTTCTTTAAATTTCCTTTTTGAAAATAATTTTCACAACTTTTTATCTTATCTGGTAAACCCTGCTCTGATACCAAGTGAAACACCCCACCTCCGTTAGGGTCACTCTCAAAGGGAATGCCCTAATTTTGGTGGAGGTTTATAAGTACAAGTCACAGATATACAAGACAGATATAAGAACACATATTTGTAAACAGCGGAAGAACAACAAACTTTTATTTCATAAAGTCAAATACGTGTTACAACAACATCCTTTCCAAAAACATAACATAACACTTTCATAATCTGTCTTGAGTACATTATTTAAAGAAGCATAAACAAAACATAGATAAACTGCAAAAGCCCCATAGTGGATTGTCCAAAGCCATAGTTCAAAACAGGAAAGTCCAAGAAATACATTTCTCTTCTTCAAGCTGGATGTTAATGTTGGCCAAGCTGCTGTGTTCCCTCCCTATGGACCTGCGGGGGGGGGGGGAATGGAAGAAAGAAGACGAAAGAAAAGTAGAGTCAGACATAAAGCCTGAGTAAGTCTAGTACTATTTTGTCTATGAATAAAGAACTGGGTATGATAAGTATAAACAAGAAGTGGGCAAGCACTATAAACTTGGTTAAGTTGTCTAGGGTCGAATATACTATCGTACCCCATATTAATCTCTGAACCCATATAAACTAGTTTCCAATTGGCACCCCATATCAGGGTGATGTGATCCATTCTATGATGATCGGCTCCTACTCGCATAGTTACATGTGTCTTACGGCCCCCGATGTTGTAGTTACCTATGCTGGTCCCACCATGGGGTGTATCAAGTCCCATGGTGGCGGCCAGACACAACCTTAGAGTGCACAGGTATGCTACTGGTGTCCAGTGCCTTATTTTTCTGTGCCGGAGTGTGTGCACGCCCGCACTCCGTTAGAACCTACACTGCTACACCACCGCCGTCGATTTGACCTCTTACAATCAGCCCAGTAATCGTGCCCCACCCTGCCTAGTTTCAGGGTATCCTGATACACCCTCTAGGGTTACTGCTGAAAAGGGTCCCCCGTTACTAGGTTTTCTATCTCTAGCCAACATGCTAAGTTGGTTAAGTGTTTCCTAACCTAACCCCCACCAGTCCGTTTAGTTTAGCATGTTCCATTTTGATTAAGTCTTTAGTTCACTTAATCCTAACAATCCTGACTCAGCCTTAATTGTCTTATTAAGGCCCTGACCTCTCACATTAGACATGTATTGTTGTGGCTGCCTGTTGCCGGTTGGTTCCGGGCAGTCTTACGCCACAACTCAGTCTAACCTCGGGTCCTTATTGGGCTCCATGTTTAACCTCCCACATTGGATAGGTATTGTTGTGACTACTGGACAGCCGGGCGGTTCCGGGCAGGTTTACATCACAACTCAATCCAACCTCGGGTTAAACATATCGTATTTTCTACATTTACATATCTTGTCATTCTTCTTTATTTCTTATATGTAAATATTTGCGGCCCATTATTAAGTTAATGGTGTAAAGGTTACACCAATCATGGGCCCAACCCATACTTGAACTTGGGCCCTTCTATTTTATATTTTCATTCATAAGTAATTTTAACCCAACGTTATTTTCCCCCGGTTTACACGTCCGTTTATTATATATATTGGGCTTAGCCTTTTAAAGCCCAATTTAGCCATGCGAAAAGGGGAGGCTTATGGCGTGATTACATACACAAAAAGGGGAAGGTGAGCGTATGAACTTGCAAAATGACGTTGGAAATATAAACTAGAAACGGGTGTACTTGCATAGTGGTAACATAGGTGACATGAATCAAAGCATGTGAACTTGTAATTGAGATATCATTATTGACACATGAACCTATATTTTTATTTAGGCATAATGTCAAACATAGGCATGGCATAAATATTTCTAGCATAAGCATGGCATAATGTCAAACATAAGCATGGCATAAATACTTCTAGCATAAACATGGCATAATGTCAAACATAAGCATGGCATAATATCAAACATAAGCATGGCATAAGTATAGTTAAATTTGTTCACTTAACCATGGCATAAATATTTCTAACATGAAATCATGATTCTTACTTTAGTCATGTAAACTTACAAAAAGGGACTTTTTGAACCTAACCTAGCCATGTACCACATATGTCATCATATAATTCTAGTAAACAATATAGACTTAACATGAATTTCAATTATGCCAAATATCATTCATAGCCTAGCCATATTCATAAGTTTGCAAATAGGTTTTCTAGTACAAAAGCATGGCTTAATACATGATGCCAAATTCTCAACATAATTTCATATGGATTATAATAACCAAGCTTGTTTTAATTACTTACAAGTTGATTTATGCACAAAAATATACATCATGATGGCATAGTAGCAAAACCCCAAACTTGCATGAATTTAAATCAACTACATACATGTAGCTTCAACATGGATTACATAATTTGCGAAATATTCCAAACGTATACTTGCATAGAACTACCGCATGTAGTTCTTTATAACATGAATAACATAATTCGCATATAATATTTCAAATTGATAAGAACGCACAAATATGAATAACTCTATTGCCACAATTCAAGCCTACAAACCAACACAATTGTTTATTCATACCAAAGTAATACTCTACTTACAATGGTGTGACGAACTCTCTAATTAAGAAATATGATTTTGTTGAATTGATTTGATTTAGGTCTCTTTAAGCTTTAGAATCTTCCTCCTAATTCTCTCTCTAGTTGGCGGCTACTCTTTGTCGTTCCTCAGCAACATGGCGGCTATGATCTTATTTTTGAATGAATAGATTAGGGTTTAGTCTAGGGTTGTTTATATAGAGGTTAGGAACTGATTAGGACCATTGATGTTGCCTGGATTGATCGTAGCCATTCATTTGATAGAGAGACCAATTAAAACTTGCCACCTAGCCCTAATGACAAAGCAGACCACAGAAAATCGGCCAAACACAGACCTGGCCAGCCAGGTTGGCTGGGCTCGACCAGGTCGATACCCCTGTCGACAGGGCTGTCGACAGCCCTGTCGACATGGGTAGCCCAGGTCGACAGCCCAGTCGACCTGGGTGGCCTAGGCGGGTGTTTATCCGCCCTGGCCCATTGGGCCCGATTTTTAATTATTTTATTCTGTTTGAATTTTAAATTTAATTCAAAACTTCCGAAGGCCATATCTTCTTCATACGGACTCCGTTTTTCGAAAACTCGGACTCTATTCCGCGTATTTTTCCGAGACGAACGCAATGGCGTATCCCGTTTCCCTTAGTTTTTTGATTTCAAATTAATTATACTTTAATTTGTTAATTTCACAGTTATAAAATTTTCGGGGTGTTACAAACTTACATTAATTTAATGTGAATTAAAGTAGGAATTCACATCGTTATGAAGTTTACATTGTTATGCAACTTACATTATCTTAATGTAGATTAAAGTAGGAATTTACATTTTTATAATGTTAATATAAAGTAGAATTTGACATAAGATTAAATTTACATTTTTATATAAGTTAATAAAGTAGGAATTTACGATGTAAGGAATTTACATTTTTATAATGTCAAAATAAAGTAGATTTTGCATAGTGGAAAAAAATTACATTTTTCTTTGTAATTAACATGTGAATTTCATCGTATATTAAAATTTACATTTTTATATGTAAATTATATAGGAAATTATGTCGTATGTTAAAATTTACATTTTTATATGTAAATTATATAGGAAATTATGCCGTATGTTAAAAATTACATTTTTTTTGTAATTAACATGTGAATTTCATCGTATGTTAAAATTTATATTTTTATATGTAAATTATATAGGAAATTATGCCGTATGTTAAAAATTACAATTTTCTTTGTAATTAACATGTGAATTTCATCGTATGTTAAAATTTACATTTTTATATGTAAATTATATAGGAAATTATGCCGTATGTTAAAAATGACATTTTTCTTTGTAATTAACGTGTGAATTTCAACGTATGTTAAAATTTACCTTTTTATACGTAATTAAAACATGAGTTTACATCGAATGTTAAATATTACATTTTTATATGTGATGTATGTAGGAAATTACACCGTAGGATAAAAATTACATTTTCCTATGTAATTAAAAGATGCATTTACATCGTATGATAGAATTCACATTTTTTTATATATGTAACATAGGATGAGAATGAACATTAGAAATAAAATTTATTTATTTTATATATAAAATAAGATGTAGGAATTTGACATGTAAATTAAATTTACATTTTATATGTAAATAAGGTGTAGGAATGTGACATGAAATTAAAGTTATATATTTTAGGATGTAAATGAAAAGTAGATTTTGCATTGTATAGACAATTTACATTTTTTGAGAATTGGCATCGCAAATAAAATTGCATTTTTATATGCAATAAAAGAATGAACTTTTACATTGTGAAATAAAATTTACATTTTCATACATAGGTAAAAGTTAGGTATGTTCATTGAAAATTTACAGAGTAATTAAAATAATGAACTCAACGTAAAAATGGAATTTACCTTTTTATGTAAATAAAAGGATTAGGAGAATTATATTTATTTATTTTTATATAAATATGATTAAAATTTATTGAATCGAGCGCGGCAGTTCACATTTTGAAATCGTATCTTTAAACGATTATACCGGAAGATCCGACTGTCGGATTTTCCCAAACCTGAAAGCATTAGGACCGTCTCGGAAAATTCTTTCCAACGAAATGAGATACGTTATGATCCAACAGTTAGATTTTGAGGAATTTTAAAATCAAAATTGTAGAAAGCAGCGCCAGGGTCATCCATTGACCTGAAGCGTCGTTAATTAAAATTTAATTATTTTAAATAATTAAAATAGGAATGAATCGTTAAGAAAAATATTATTAACGAATAAGAAGGATTTTAAATATATATATATATATATATACGAGGATTTTTTGGGAAGTCCGAGTTCTCTCATTCCAAATAATCAAACGACGTTAATGGAAGTTTAAAGATGGCGTATGAAGACCGTAAATCTTCCCTCGAATGGACAACGATCGAGGCCCAGATTTGACTTGCTCCCAATTCAAGGGTCATGGTCATTGCCCAAACGTACGTGTTGATTTCACGGGTTTGGCTTTCGCTCAGACCCAGAGCATAAGCTAATAAATGGATTGTGTGTCTGACATCATACTTTATCAAATATCATGTTATTGATCTTTTGTCGAATGTATGGATGTTTGGTGGTGAGGAATTCATTCTCTTGCTTAACACCCGTTCATATATTTCTTCAAAGGATTGGTAGTGCGATATGGAGTGATTATGTGGCATGCTAAGATGCATAGGATCAAGGTTTTGTTGAAAAGCAGGCATGTTTCTTTCTAGCTAGAAGTGGTGATTGGGCTTTAACACGGCCCAACATTTTACTTATGTGGATGGTGGAATGAGGCGCCTCAGATGATTGTTCCTATATTACTGGGAAACGTGTGTTTAGGAATAACTAATCCGCAACTCGTATGGTGGACCGGCCCTGCAGCTATCCAAGGGTTCACTGCGGGGGATCCTGAAACACTAGCTAGAGTGTCTCGAATCTGTAGGAGCTCCTCCCTAGCCTTGACTCATGATGGAAACCAAAATCCAAATACGACCCTACGAATTTGATTGTATTACTAGTATGGAGGCATAGTAGTATGGGATACTATTCTTCCTAGGATTTATACATTTATTTGAAATGTTTTGATATATACTAATAATAATATTAAACTCATATTTGCCGTATTTAGCATGTTTAATCACTATAAGGTAAAACCCTATCCTCTGGTTTGTGTTGCATTGTGTGATGGGACCTGGGTCTTATGGTGATTCCATTTTTCTCAAAAGCATAACGTTGTTGTACGATTTACTTATTAGTGGTTTCTGACACTTTTATGCACGACAATCAATTAGAGCAAACCCGTTCTGCGTTAGCGGCATGGTCTTTGGATTTGTCCTATTAATAGTGATTAATTAGTTAAGAATTCTCACACCAGTCCCACGACTGACCCGTTGTTTGTTTCCACCTTTTTGCAAACTCGGGTGCCCTCCTTTCTACACGGGCAGCCAAGTAAACAGGTTTATTATTCGCTTGGAGTCTTTTCTTTGGAGCTGCTTATTATCTTTCTTGGATTTGCTTTTGTGAAGAGGTGATGACTTGGAGCTTGAAGACATCTATCATTTGTTGCTATTGCATTTTTCTCTTTTTAATTTCAGACATTAAACTTGTTTCATTTCACGTTGTTTAAGTTGTAGTTGGAACCTTTTTCTTTTTCTGCAAACTTGATGTAATAATTTAGAATTATGTGACTGTGGATTTTCTGTGGTTGATGACATTATATTTCCTCTGCTGTGATGTTGTTACTCTATGAATTTCCTATGCTATGTTGTTTCTATGATATGTATTATTGTATTTATGTTGTATTCCAAATGATCATTCCTTACTTTCATTCTGTGGAAGTTTGGGGTCATCACAGTTGGTATCAGAGCTTTGGTTAAACTTAGCTTTGGGATATAACATATTTATGATAATTCGTTTACATAGAATCACGATATTCTATGGCGAACATTTCATGAGATACATAATAGCCAGTCACTTTATCATCATCTTTTCATTCATCCTTCGATCTTTTCTATCTCTTAGAATCACTATAACCGTTGTTTTGACTCTTCCCTTGATCGTACATTCGAAGAAGACTAAGAGAAGTGGCGATGCTCAAGTGGAACATGTTTACGAAGGAGCGAAAGGACCAACTTCTTCAGTGCCAGCTTATACTGAGGGAGGAGGAAAGCCTGATGTTCAGACGGTACCATCTCTGTTAAAAACATTCCTACGACTGCTTTATTTGACACAGACACATCGAGGAGCTTTATTTCTAGCAACACGGTTAAGAAATTAGAAATTAAAATATTTCCCATTCTTTATGTTGGTTCCTACCCTTCTATTCTTCCCTTATTCTTTTCGAGGACGAAAAGTTCTTAAGTGGGGGAGATTGTAACAACCCAGAATTTGGGGCCAATTTAAAATTTTCATTTTAGAGATTTTAGGGGTGTTTAAATATTTAAAATAAATTATTTCAAGTAAAAATGAATGGAAATTTATTTTGAGCAAAGTTAATACAAATATATTCAATTAAATTACATAAAGAATTAGAAATAGGACGGTAGTTTGAAAAATCAAACTTGAACTTTGACTAACTACACAGGATGCAGAATAAACCGGATTTTGATGAAACGAAAATATTTAAATCTGTTATTGAGTATCTTTCTAACGAATCTAAAAAATCGAAGTTTCATAGCGGGAATCGAAAGTTATGGCCAAATGAATTCTCAGAAAGGTCGCTATAGAGATTATATCGCCCTTGAAAATTGACATTTTGCATATGACCTCGGAATTCGACGAAACCACCTTTGTTGGGTCCGAGATATAAAATTATTGCTAGGTTTCAAATTTCATGATTTTTGAAGCTAGTATGTGAGCGTGGCAAAAGAAATTGTGTTTTGTCAATTTCGGTCAAAATTAATTGACTGAAAAATAGCCATTTTTCAAACAGTCTCAGAATTCGACGAAATAAATTTTGTTAGGACCGTATCATCATAAGAAAGCCAAATTTTTTTTTTTTGGATTTTTATGACTTCGTATATGACCCCAGTAAAATTAGAAAGTACGTTCGAATTAAAAATAAAAGAATTAATTTGAAAATAAAGAGAACACACTGTAAACTTCAGAATTAGACCTCGGCACTAGCGCCATTGTGTTCAGAAGACGTCAAAACCTATTGTTCGACAGTCGTTGGGGTCCGTTTGGTGATCGTATGGAGAAACCCTAATTTTGGGATTAATTAAATAAATAAATAAATAAAAATACGCCGTATACTGTATAAATACGGACCATACCATCGTCTTCTTCCCTGATCGAGTGAACCCATAGCCGCCCCCCCCCCCCTTTGATTTTTCATCTCCATTTTCCCACCAATCCACACACAATTAGACTTAGCCGTAGTTGAACTTTTTGAAGCTCTTCCTTTACTCTCCAATCTCCGACAAGTTTCATTCGATTTCACAGCCTGTAGCCCTCGAATTTCGAGCCCCAACACGCGACCTTTGTCGCCCCGCCGCCCCCAGCATAGACCGCGGCACCCTCCCCCCTTCCGACCGAACGTCCCCCTCTCGTAGCTCTCCAATCTCCCGCAAACCGTTCCAAAAACCATCGACTATATCTCCTGCAAACTGTAATTGAAGTTTTGAACTTTTCTGAAATTATAAAGGTATGAATATTTTAGTTTTGTCATGCTTTTAAGCGTTACTGCGACAGTTGTTAAAAGTCAGTTCTAATTTATTCGTATGAATTTCAAATTGAAATCTTTCAGATCCGAAACTGCCATGACCTTGAACACGAGATCTGATTGAATCCGAACCTTCATTTCAAATCCAAGCTAGGTGAGAATTTATTTTTAATTAAATTTAATTAATTTAATTATTATTATTGCGTTATGTGAAAATGAAAGTCAAACACAATTAGATCTGCGATGAATGTTACCATTGGTTATGGATTCAAATTGTTGTGATGTTATGATTTTAGATCCGTCATTTTCAATTATAGATCTGTTAATTAAAATTATAGATTGGTAGGAAAAAATAGATTTTTACCTTGTTTAAATTTGTTGAAGTATGCCATGTGGATATGAATCATGTATAAATCTATCATCTTGTTCATCGTTATGAAATTTACATCGTTATGAAATTTACATCGTTATGCAACTTACATTAATTTAATGTGAATTAAAGTAGGAATTCACATCGTTATGAAGTTTACATCGTTATGCAACTTACATTATCTTAATGTGGATTAAAGTAGGAATTTACATTTTTATAATGTTAATATAAAGTAGAATTTGACATAAGATTAAATTTACATTTTTATATAGGTTAATAAAGTAGGAATTTACGATGTAAGGAATTTACATTTTTATAATGTCAAAATAAAGTAGATTTTGCATAGTGGAAAAAAATTACATTTTTCTTTGTAATTAACATGTGAATTTCATCGTATGTTAAAATTTACATTTTTATATGTAAATTATATAGGAAATTATGTCGTATGTTAAAATTTACATTTTTATATGTAAATTATATAGGAAATTATGCCGTATGTTAAAAATTACATTTTTTTTTGTAATTAACATGTGAATTTCATCGTATGTTAAAATTTACATTTTTATATGTAAATTATATAGGAAATTATGCCGTATGTTAAAAATTACATTTTTCTTTGTAATTAACATGTGAATTTCATCGTATGTTAAAATTTACATTTTTATTTGTAAATTATATAGGAAATTATGCCGTATGTTAAAAATTACATTTTTCTTTGTAATTAACATGTGAATTTCATCGTATGTTAAAATTTACATTTTTATACGTAATTAAAACATGAGTTTACATCGAATGTTAAATATTACATTTTTAAATGTAATGTATGTAGGAAATTACACCGTAGGATAAAAATTACATTTTCCTATGTAATTAAAAGATGCATTTACATCGTATGATAGAATTCACATTTTTTTTATATATGTAACATAGGATGAGAATGAACATTAGAAATAAAATTAATTTATTTTATATATAAAATAAGATGTAGGAATTTGACATGTAAATTAAATTTACATTTTATATGTAAATAAGGTGTAGGAATGTGACATGAAATTAAAGTTATATATTTTAGGATGTAAATGAAAAGTAGATTTTGCATTGTATAGACAATTTACATTTTTTGAGAATTGGCATCGCAAATAAAATTGCATTTTTATATGCAATAAAAGAATGAACTTTTACATTGTGAAATAAAATTTACATTTTCATACGTAGGTAAAATTTAGGTATGTTCATTGAAAATTTACAGAGTAATTAAAATAATGAATTCAACGTAAAAATGGAATTTACCTTTTTATGTAAATAAAAGGATTAGGAGAATTATATTTTTATATAAATATGATTAAAATTTATTGAATCGAGCGCGGCAGTTCACATTTTGAAATCGTATCTTTAAACGATTATACCGGAAGATCCGACCGTCAGATTTTCCCAAAACTGAAAGATTTAGGACCGGCTCGGAAAATTCTTTCCAACGATATGAGATACGTTATGATACAACTGTTAGATTTTGAGGAATGTGAAAATCAAAATTTGTAGAAAGCAGCGCCAAGGTCGTCCATTGACCTGAAGCGTCGTTAATTAAAATTTAATTATTTTAAATAATTAAAATAGGAATGAATTGTTAAGAAAAATATTATTAACGAATAAGAAGGATTATATATATATATATACGAGGATTATTTGGGAAGTCCGAGTTCTCTCATTCCAAATAATCAAACGACATTAATGAAAGTTTAAAGATGGCGTATGAAGACCGTAAATCTTCCCTCGAATGGACAACGATCGAGGTCCTGATTTGACTTGCTCCCAATTCAAGGGTCATGGTCATTGCCCAAACGTACGTGTTGATTTCAAGGGTTTGGCTTTCGCTCAGACCCAGAGCATAAGCTAATAAATGGATTGTGTGTCTGACATCATACTCTATCAAATATCATGTTATTGATCTTTTGTCGAATGTATGGATGTTTGGTGGAGGGGAATTTATTCTCTTGCTTAACACCCGTTCATATATTTCTTCAAAGGATTGGTAGTGCGATATGGAGTGATTATGTGGCATGCTAAGATGCATAAGATCAAGGTTTTGTTGAAAAGCAGGCCTTGTGGGACGATCAAAGCATAGCCTGTTTAGGCATAGCTTTGTGTACAGCGTCACTTCGCGAGCTTCACACACCGGCGGAGTCTAAAACGGGAGAAGGGAACACAGGGAGACCAGCACGTTTCTTTCTAGCTAGAAGTGGTGATTGGGCTTTAACACGGCCCAACATTTTACTTATGTGGATGATGGAATGAGGCGCCTCGGATGATAGGTCCTATAGGACTGGGAAACGTGTGTTCAGGAATAACTAATCCGCAACTCGTATGGTGGACCGACCCTGCAGCTATCCAAGGATTCAATGTGGGGGATCCTGAGACATTAGCTAGAGTGTCTCGAATCGGTAGGAGTTCCTCCCTAGCCTTGACTCATGATGGAAACCAAAATCCAAATACGACCCTACGAATTTGATTGTATTACTAGTATGGAGGCATAGTAGTATGGGATACTATTCTTCCTAGGATTTATACATTTACTTTGAAATGTTTTGATATATACTAATAATAATATTAAATTCGTATTTTCCATATTTAGCATGTTTAATCACTATAAGGTAAAACCCTATCCTCTGGTTTGTGTTGCATTGTGTGATGGGACCTAGGTCTTATGGTGTTTCCATTTTTCTCAAAAGCATAACGTTGTTGTACGATTTACTTATTAGTGGTTTCTGACACTTTTATGCACGGCAATCCATTAGAGCAAACCCGTTCCGCATTAGCGGCGTGGTCTTTGGATTTGTCCTATTAATAGTGATTAATTAGTTAAGAGTTCTCACACCAGTCCCACGACTGACACGTTGTTTGTTTCCACCTTTTTGCAAACTCGGGTGCCCTCCTTTCTACACGGGCAGCCAAGTAAACAGGTTTATTCTTCGGTTGGAGTCTTTTCTTTGGAGCTGCTTATTATCTTTCTTGGATTTTCTTTTGTGAAGAGGTGATGACTTGGAGCTTGAAGACATCTATCATTTGCTGCTATTGCATTTTTCTCTTTTTAATTTCAGACATTAAACTTGTTTCATTTCACGTTGTTTAAGTTGGAGTTGGAACCTATTTCTTTTTCTGCAAACTTGATGTAATAATTTTAGAATTATGTGACTGTGGATTTTCTATGGTTGATGACATTATATTTCCGCTGCTGTGATGTTGTTACTCTATGAATTTCCTATGCTATGTTGTTTCTGTGATATGAATTATTGTATTTATGTTGTATTCCAAATGATCATTCCTTACTTCCATTCTGTGGAAGTTTGGGATCATCACAAAATAGGAACAGTAACACTAGCTCTGATGCCAAACTGTAGTGAAATTTATGTTAATTTGAGCGGAAGCGTTATTATTTGATCAGGATCTAGTATTGTCTATTTATATAACAATGGAACTTAAAAAAATCAATTTTGTAGCCTCACAGAAACAATAGCAGAAATAAGAGACACGGAAGATTTAATGTCCACGGAGATGGAACGACTTCTTTTATTCTTCTTCTATTCAAGAGGGAATACAATAAGAGAAGAATACGAACACTCAACAAAAATATCTAACCCTATAATTGATACAGAAATGGGGATCTTATTGAGGATATATTGAAGAGAGCATTATTGGCTTGTGATGAAAAAGATGAGCAAATGTCTCTTATTTATGTGAGTAAGAATGAAAACTTGCATGAAAATAAGAATGAAAAGTTTTTGGATTTCCTTGTTTTGATTTCAATAATTTTTTTGCATGTACGTGTTTGTATCCATGTTTACATATATTTGACTGATTCCTCAAATCAAATAATATAACTTCTTGTGTCATCCAAAATTGTTGCCACATATGTCTGGATTTGATTGATTTATCAAATCAAATAATCTCTTCTCATATCTTTCTAATTTGTTTTCCATAATTAATTAGTTATGAGAATCAATTAAAAATCTTCTCCGTAATAAAATTTGCATAAATTTAAATCATCTAATTTTAACAAATAGTTCTTCATAGTTTGAACAAAATAGAATAAATGTTATTTCATTGTCCTATTTAGACATAATATTTCAATCACTTTCCAATAAATTTGAAAATATTTTATTATTATCGATCATCAATATTTAATATCACCATAGTTTACATGTTCTTAGAAGTATCTTGAAAATGTTGCACTTATAAAACTGTTTATTGCGAGACTTGGAATATACTGATAGATTTTTTTGAGAATTCCACTTACAAATAGACACCTTATAAAGTTAGTGAATGAAGGTGCGGCATGATTCAGATGTTATTATATTGCATTCATCAATATATTGAAAGGTTGCAACATGAGTTGACTTGTGAGCTAGAGCAGCTTCTTGTGCATGCGTTTTCAAGTTTAAGGCACACTCATTCAACTACATCACAATTATACAATCAATTTTGAGAATTCAAAAGCTCAAGCATTAAGTTATAATAGTTTGAAGTAGTGTCATGTTAAATATATGGTGAATGGACATATTATGAATGCAGCTAGATAGAAGAAACTTATATTATTTAATCGTAGAATAGAAACTGAAGCCATTCTCGTTCGTCTCATTCGAATAGACATGTATATCATATAAAATATAATAATATAAAAACATGCATTGATATGAACTCAATTGAAGAACTGATTTTTTCATGCATTGTATCTCCAATTGATCGTTTAGCACTTGTTATGAAACATCGTATCAAATAACAAAATTATAGAGAAGTGTCTCGAAGATTGCAAATTTTAAGCACAATTTAAAAATCAGTATAGAAAAAACATATTTTCCCTGGTGGCATTGCATGATTGAGAACTAATGATCTCTTATCTTGTCATATAACTTGCATGTTTTATTTAACTATTTTTCAAGAAGCAAATTTAAAGTGTAAGTTTTATTAGTATCAAAACAGGATCAGAATATCTAAGTCCCACAAATAATATAACGTACAACAATTTAAAAGACATCTAAGTTGTGAAAAGAAAGTAACAATGTTAAGTGGGTGAACCTAAAAATGTGATATATTTTGTTGACAACGGTTAAATGATCTTATGGGTTTTATATTTGTCTAATTTTGTTTTCTTCATTCCTATTGTTCACTCATGGTGGTCATTATCTCTAGGGTTACAGTCTACTTCCTAGATGTTAACAGTTTACATGTTTTTCATATTAAAATAACCAACGATGATACACTAAGATAACATAATCATCATGGTTCCTAAACATAATCCACATGAATTTTAGATTAAAACTGTAAACCTGATGCTAAAACTTAATAAAATATGTGCATCGTAAAGCAGAAGTACATACTCCATTATCTAGGTTACACTGCCTTTCTCCTGAAATAACAACACCATATATGAGTTCAAGAATTGTAGAGTAAACGTGTTTAGATATATTGTTAAAACTCTGGTTAACACTGAATTTTGATTTCAAATTCTTATTCAAATGATTTCAAAATTATTTACTTGTTTTTAAAACTAGTTTTCAAATGATTTCAAAATTATTCCTTGTTTATAAATATAAACTTTTTTATTTTGAGAAATATTTTCACTCCTGAAATTTATTTTTAATTCCTATTGACGTCAAAAGTTGATCTAGTGACAGTCAAACCCAAAGTGTATAATCCACACACAATTATAATCATAAAATGCAAGAGAAAACAAGTAAACACGGGGAACACACAACAATTTTATAGTGGTTCGACTTCAAGCAAGCCAACGTCCACTTTATAATCTCTGTTTATATTGTCGATTACAGGTTATAGTTGCTTTGATTATAAGAAAGTAGAGAAAGAAGTGGTTTGTATAAATAAAATTATTGTGTTACAATGCTCTTTTTTTGAAGTGTATAATAGGCTATTTTTAGAAGGCCAGCCTTGAACTTTTCAGAAAAGAAGATGTAACAGTCTGAAACTTTGAGTAGTAAATATTTGAATATTGAAATTATTTAAATATTTAAATCTTGGTTTTAATGGTTTTACAACCTTTATTAAATCCATTTATAAATAATAATTAATGAGGAGAAAACATGTTGTTGAATTTTTGTTTACAAAGATAAGTAGTTCGAAGAAATATCGATAATGTGACCGAAAACAGTTTTGTCGATAAAAGACGTTTTGCTTGTTAAAAGTTTTTAGAACATCATGTGCATGTAGTAACAATATAAGAACACATATATGCATGTACATAGCATATAAATGAAACACAAATGATGTATGTATATATATTTTAGAATATGAAAAATTGCTTAAAATGATAGGGACACATGTCATCAAACGAACGATACACATATCTTAAGATTAGATAAGATAAAGACACATAAATACATTAGGAGTCCCAATGTAGAAACATCTAAAGACATATAAGGAGGCATGTGTCTACATCCTAAAGCTTGCATGGAGATAAGGTGGACAAGTGTCTAAAATCGAATTACCAAACTAGCCTTAAGAAATGCTATATAAAGGGTGGAAACGTTCACTTCTTTTCATACATTCATAAAACAAAAAACAAGATAACATAAAGAGGAGAAATTTAGGAGAAGCCATGTAAATAAATACAAGTTCAATCTACAATTCTAAGGCAAGAGAAACTATTTGATTATAAGTATTCATTATATATTTTGAAGAAAAGTTGTGAAATTTAAGAATAAATGATTGGTCTTGAACCCCTGAAAATGACGTTCGGTATTTTGACCATAACTTACTCAATTCTTGATGAAATTTTGATTTCTTTATCAATCTTAAAATCTTACTCAAAGGCCTACAACTTTCGTTTCAGCCACTTTTCTAATTCAATCTTTTGTGTACCTGAAAACGGGATGCAAAGTCAGGTAATTTTTTTCCTAAAAAGGACATGTTGAAAATGCCTTGTATTGTTGAATTATATATATTAAAATGATAAACAATTTTGAGGATTTATTTTCAGTATAACTAAGTAGACTAAGAAAGCTTCTTACTATAGAAAATTTGGAGTCAAAAATTATATTTATCATAGAGAAATAGAATCAAGCATTTTGGCCAAAAACTGGTCAAAAATCTGAATATTAGAACTTTTCGTAGCTTTCTAAAATGCTATCTTTTCTCTGAATTATTCATGAAGAACTAGACCAAGGCCAGAACTTTCCATAGCATTTCAGAAACGTTATCTTGTCTTTAAATTATTTATAAAGTATTTTAAGAAGTCCAGAAGTTTTCACAGCACGCCAGAAACGCTTTAATATCTGTTTTGAGTATTATAAACTACACAAAACTTTTCACAGCGCATCTAAAATGCTGTAATAGCTGTTTTGAGTCTAAAACTATTATAAACTACCTAGAACTTTTCACAGTGCAATAGAAACTCTGTAATAACTTTTTTAGTATAAAACCATGGTAAACTACTCCAAATCCTCTCCAATTTGGACTTGAGCTTCCTCATCATGTCATAAATAAACTGTCAAAAGTGGGGATGTTAAATTAAAGTAAAAGAGAGTCAAAACGTGTCAAAACCGAGAACAAAGCAGGTTGACATGAATTTTACGATCTACGATGATTCAAGGAAGGCATTTCATTGCTTTGGGGTGAGGATAAGTACTATATTATGTTTTGCAAAGCTTTTGTATGAAGATAGAAAGGAGTACTATGAGTATATCGATCATCTAAACAATTACTTATTTCTTAAGCTTGTGTTTTAATTTAGGGTTGCATATGACATCAACATATTATATTGATTGCAATCTTAGCTTCGATAAACAAACAACATATGACCGATGATTGAGGACATTGTTGACTTAGTATGACTTGCATAAAGTCCTGAAATAAAAAACATAAGGATTAGTAGGGACTGGGATAAACATAGAATACCTATGGTTTGATAGCCATAATTGCATTATCGAAATGCATTACTTTGACAAATGTTTTATCGAAAACAATATTTTCAAGTATTCCTTCTCCCAATGATTAGTCTGGAGTTATAATCTATTTTATCACAAAGGAGTTTCTTGGTATTTAAAACAGAAGATATTTACTTTTGAAAGGAAGTTCGACAAGAGATATATAGATATCTTTCAAAATGAGTATTTGTAGAGTGTTTTACCCTTACTTAATATAAAGAGTATTTTTAGAAGTAAATATTTATTTTAAATGTTTTATGTAAAGAAGAACTACTTTGGCCTGATCCTGTATCTAATTGCTCACCCAATTAGATAAAGATACGTATGCAATCACATGTGGCAGTGATGCAGCTGCTATATTAATAAAAATATTTTTGTTTATTATTTGATATTTCATCTTGTAATGGAACATTTTTTCATGTTTATCATTTAAGTTGTGCTAACGTGTTTATCTAGTGTACAGAAATGAATATAGTGTCCATCTCAACATAGTTGCATAATGAAAGATGTATGGTAATTGTGCTTAATTCATATTTAAGAACACCCTATGGACTTAATGAATACTCTGATAAGTGGCATTTAGTATAATTCTATCCAGTGTATTAAGTGATGTTGTACATATTTATAAAATATGATGGTAGTTGTAATTGTTTGTTTTTGACGGAATGATTTTCGGCAATTTTGACTGATCGGAAATTCCAGGGTATTATAGAAGATCCACCTTTTCCATTTATGGAAAGGTGTATTTATAGGAAAAAATGTGGATCGATCGGTGTGCTACGTGGCAGTCATCAGATCTTCGGGTGGCCACGTGTCGCTTGATCCGGAGTATCAGGTGCATGCAGTAGGACCTGGTCTCCTGCTCGGGAATAGTTCTTCTCGATAATTATGGAATACGTGGAGCTCGAGATTTGGTGTATGAGAGTAGAGTTGGTCATCTTTTTGATTATCAAGCCATACATGGACCTAGGTATTCAGAGTAAAGGAGGTTGAATAGGCCCGGTTCGACTAATAAAGAAGCCTTGAGAATTGGGATTTGTTGTGTAGCTTAGAAGGTGGATCAGTGCAGTTCGGGATCGATCTGTTGGGTCGGTCGATTCATTCCTTAAGTTCGAACCATTTTTGAAGAAGGTTGCTTTTACTTGAGATACCGTTAATTTGGATCAAGCCAGATTTGGATTGACCGAGATACGGATCGATCTGGTATAGAGAGATAGTTCAACTTTTGAGTTGTGGCGGCTTTTACCAAAAAGCTGGTCAACACTTTTCCCTCCAGAACACATTCTTCTTGATAAAGAATGGTGGGTTTAGGAATATTCCAAAGAACGATGATGGTTACATCGAACCATATTATAAGATGGCCAGAAAACTGACGATCGTTAACGATCGTATTAAGGCCGAAAGAGAGATAAGAAAACCAGGTACTAGGTTAGTCCATCCAACTGTAAGCATAATTTGTACCTGTACAAAAAGAGATAAACAGATATGCCAAATCCTGATAGTACTTCTTAATCGTTCCGAGCATGAACAATGCTTAGAGATTTGTTTGGAGTATAGACCGTACTCAAGCAAGGATCGAGTTATTTTGCCAAATCCTAGTATGGTAACTTGATTTGTCAGGCATAAGCCAAACCCGGGGATCAAGTATAAACCATACTCGAGTAGTGATTGGGTTAACTTTCCAAATCCTGGGAAGATAGTCCTACCCTTTAGGTATAAGCAATATTTAGAGACCTAGAGTCAAGCATAAACCATGCTCAGGGTATGATCCTTACCGAGAGATTGAGTATAAACCATACTCGAGACTTAGTGGTGATTGCTTTCCAAATCATGGAAAGGTAGCCAAGTTTGTCCAAGTATAGTCCATACTTGGTAGTTTAGTTTAAGTATAATCCATACTCATATTGAAGAAGAATTGAGTTTGTCACATCCTAATAAGTGGGGTGTTAGCATAGATATTAGCCATACCTTAGGTAGAAGAATGATTATAAACCATACTCTGACTTTGTTTGAGAATCTTGGCAAATCCTGACAAGATACTTATATTGATCAAATATAATCCATGCTTTAGAAAATAGGTTCTATTTATTCCAAAGATTATTACATAACCAAAATAAATCCTGATTGGCTTACAGTTGACCCCAGAGCATGCCTTGTAATTACATCCTAATCCCAAATGTGTGTACTTCAACCTAACCATTTTTTTATAAAATAGTCGTGATATTGAGAATGTGGTATGGATGAGAGTTGAAACATAACCCCCTTGAGCATATGAGTCAACATAATTATTGAAAATTTTAAAATTTAAAAAGTGGTACATTTCTTATATCCTAAGAAATGTAGTAAATTCAGACTGATCTAATCCAGATCAGTCGATGATGATGTTGCGATTGCTAGGCTAGGGATTTCTTCCCATTCTAAGGAGAATAAGAATCATTCTAAGGAGCATGGCAGGGTACCAGTGGCAGTGTGGATGCCACAGTTTTCTTAACATACCGGGGTTGCTCTACATGTCTAACCCGTTCTTTGATGAGATCACACAAGTGCCTACAGTCATTGGTGCCATGACCTTCCATATCATGAAACATGAAGTGCTTTCCTGATACACGTTCTCTTTGAGTTGACTCCCTCCTGGGAGGCTTAGGAAAAGAAGAGATCCTCACAAGTCGAGGTATATGTCCAATAGGGAAGAATGAGCTCGATGCACCTATCGTATTTGGGCTCATTAAGGAACCGCACATTCCTGTCGTTCTTTTCCGAGACTTTCCCCTTTCCTTTGTTTTGGACAACAGTGGGTGGTCCTTCATCCTTCATAGTAAGTACATCGAGATTCTTCATCTCGATATTAGCATCTTGTTGGAGGAACCTGTCTGCCTGTAACGACACATATTTTTTACGGTATAATAATTAATTAAATTAATTATTTAAAATAATGATTTGGTAATTTAACGGTTGTTTAATTAAATAATAAAGAATATTTAATTAATATAAATAATAGAATAATATATTTAGTTTCTGAAATAGTCAGAAATAGTAAAATTCACAATATTGTGTGAATTGGATCATTTATAAAATATAATTCAGTTTAGAGTTGAATTATATTAACGAATATATTATATAAACGACAGTTGAACGTATAATTATAATTTAATTATAATCGAGCCCGTAATGGCGCGGATGTTCGTTATTTGGTGATTTGAACTTCAATTGAATATACATAATCCATTTTAAATCGGATTTCTATGAAACAAGAAACGTTCGGAGCCGGTGAAGTATATTTTTCTAATGAAAGAGAAAAATTGGGATTTCGTCGTGTAGATTTTGATTTATGTCCAAATCAAATTTTCGAAAATTCGCTATGGAATTCCTTTATAATTTATAATGATTTATTTATATTATAAAAGGATTTTAAATATAAATTGGGTATTTATTTAACACTGGATTCGAAATATCGAGTTATAAATTCAAATAGGAATATTTTGGAGTTGTATTATATTCTATGTGAATATATACGATAATATTAATTTTTTAATATTAAATTTAAATATTTTTAAATATATTAATATTTAAATGGGATTATTTAGAGCTTTAAAAATAGCCAATTTTGCAAAAGAGCTCCGTTTTCAAAGAAACAATTTTATTAGATCTAGAATATTAAATTATTGTTAGATTTCAATTTTCATGATTTTTGGAGTCAGTATGTGGCCGTACAGGATTTTAATGTGAAAAACAGTCAATAATTTGACTTTAAAAATACATTGTGTGAGCAAATGGATTCGGAATTCGACGAAACTAGTTTCGTTGGGTCCGAAACGTCAAACCATAACTGCATGTCCATTTTCAACGAATTTGGGTACAGTATGCAATCATACAGATTTTTAAACAACAAATATGTACAACGATTGATTATAATTGAATAGAATAATTAATTAAAAATAAAATAAATTATAATTTCTATCCTATAAATACTATACCTTTTCGTAAACCCTAACTTCATTCTATAGTCAAACTAAAATCCGCCACTTTAAAATTTTCATTTCCAACGTGAAGAATTAGCTTTCAGGGATTTCTATAAATCCAAATCAAATGCCATAAATCCCGAAATATATGTATTTAAGTTCATACCGAATTCCTCTTCATTCTCATATAAGTTTTATAGGGACCGATGTTGTTTTTGGTCGCATTTGTTTTTAAGCATGAGGTACTTTCTGGTTAGGGTTGGTAAATTCTTGAAATGGAAGCTGTGGTTTGGTTTTATGATGTTGGATTTGAGTTCGGTATTGGTTTTAGCATCTATCTTGAATTTTTGGGAATTTTCTGAAATTATAGATGTCGATCTGATACCGTATAGTGCTGGAACCTAGAAAATGTTGCTACTAGCTTTTGTTGTGCTAGCTTGGTGAAATTTGTATGGAGTAAAAGAGATTCAGAAGAGGAGAGTTTTGGTGGTTGTTCCATACAGTTCGGTGAAGTATGGAAGGAAGAGCGTAGGCGTGTAAATGAGAAATGGCATGTGAATTTTCTTTGTAGGAGGATCCGCTTTTTCTTATGTTCTGGGAAGAAGACTATTTACCATGGTGATGTTTTGGGTGGGCTAGGTTAAGAGTGTTAAGGCCCAAAGTTATTAAAATTTAAGTTTTTATAATTTAAACAATGTGAGACCCAATTTATAAATAGTTAAGGTTAAATTTTTATTTAATAACGTATAAAATTGTAGACTCCATAACAAGAGCATACGTTATCGAAATTCAGGAAATCAGGATCCGTTGGGATCGTACGGACGAGGGCTATGCTATGGAACTGACTGGGAGTGAATTGGAGCTCATTACAATTTATAGTGAAGTAAATTGTCTGATTTGAATCAACCGACACTTATCGTTATTTAACGATGACCGTCCAATGTGAGTAAATCTCACTAACTCTGTACAGTTTATATTTTATAAATATAATCTAGCGTTGATAAATGATGATTGATTGTGGTGTGTTGATTGTTTGGTTGAATTGCTAATTTTGTTGGTTGAAATTATAAATAATGATATATATATATATATAAATCGTTAATCAAATATTGATTCTGTTGATCAGAATATTTCACGTTGAAATTAAATCGATGTTATTTATATTGTTTAACATCTGTGGATGCAGGGAAACAAGTTGGAGGGATCCAACTGGATTCCTCAATATTTATAATACTATTTGTTTTCATATATTGTGATATATGATGTGATATATATTCTGTGATTGATTATGATGACACTGGTCATGTTATTTGGTATTTTAAATATCATACGAGATACTGGCATGTAAAAAAGAAAATTTTCACAGTGAATATTGAAAATGACATATTTATACATGAAATAAATAGGATATGATAAAAGGTCATATTTGGAAAACAAATATTGGAAAATATAATTAAGGATTTATATAAAATAAATAGAATTATATAAAAGGATTTAAACAGAATAAATAGAATTATATAAAAGGAATTATAAATGAGATTTAAGAGTTAGAAATAAAAAGGAGATTTGTATGAATAATTCTACAAATAAAAATATAAATAGAATTTGGGTTTGAGATGTTGTTTTTAAATGCGGAATCAAACTGTTTTGATTAGATTAAGGAACGTTATTCACACTCGATGTGAAAAATAGGTTAAAGCAAATATTTTGCAAATAAAGTATTATAAAGGAATTTAGGGTTTGAATTAGGAATTTAAATGGAATTACTGAAATTAGAAACTGACTGGAAATTAGTTGAGTTGAATGGCTTTCTGGGTATCGATCTGATGTTGGTTTCGGCCTTCGGGGTTTATATTTGCGAAGTTGTTCACTTACTAGTTTATAGTTAGAGACTGATAGAGGTGGGAAGATATTGATACGTGAATCAGAAATGGAAACGTTTTCCAAAGTTAATAACGTATATTTCCTAATTTTAGAAAATAAGGAATTTATGAATATATGGAACGATAAGTGGGAAATTGGGAAACGAAATGATGATTGATCGGTTAGATTTCCATTTGGGAATACGACTGTTATTTGTACACATGTTTTCCTTTGATAGTTAAATCACCGACTATCAAAGATTTTGACCATTTCCGTTGTCAATACGGAGAGACCGGGATCAGATATATTATCTGAAAACCACTCCGTATGGCGTTAGCGTTGCTATCAAATATGATGAAGATAATTGAAGATGGAGTTATGCAAGGGCTATCCTGTTTACAGAATTGTGCCTTCGGTCTATCCAGTCCCAAGGCGACCTATATGGAAGAATGTCTGACATAGTGTATTTAGTATATCGCGTAAGTTGATCTCTTCAAACGTACTTATGTTTGGTGGCGGAGGAATTCGTTTCTCCTAGCTGTTTACCTATGGTATGTTTGTAGAAATCAATTTGTGATTTGGCTTGCATGACGATGTGACATTCAAAGTGAATGAAGATGTGGTTTGAAAAGGATACGCTATGGCCTCTAGCCTCACAACCGGAATTGTTATAAAATCGAGTTGGTCGCATGGCTAAGTGGTTAGCTGCCAATTAGAGTGTATTGTCACCTGATCTAGAGAAATTCCATTTACTTCTATAATCTATTTCGATGCTGACTCTTTAAATGGTTGCTGATCCCGACCGTTAGTGATAATACATTCGGTACACTCAATCGAAATGAGTGACAGGTCATGTTTAGCCTGGGTTGCAAGATGTTCTTGTTGAACCCGGTATATTCCACTCTAGAGATACACTGTCAGTAGGTGGTCCCATACCTTGCCAGTTGGAATTCATTAACCAATAAGCTCCCATGGTTTTTGATTATATATTATGTATGTGGAACTTGAGATGAAAGCGTTCTGCCAGTTGATTATTTAGTTGTGATTGATCGACACTATTATAATATCAAATGAGTTTGATATAAAGATTATTGTTTCTTTCAAAAGGATTTTGAATGATAAATCAAGTGTTTTGGATTCTCATAAGGGAAAAAACCGTTCCGTTATAGTCTTATGAGATATCATTTAGTTTCTCAGATTGATTTAAATTGTTTGCTCATATCAGTCCCATGACTGGCCCGGAGTTTATTTTGTTTTGTTTTCCTTAAACTCTTGGGTGCCCAATTTTGTACGGGTAGTCAAGTAGTCAGAATTTTATAGATATACTGAGAGCTTGGAGCAGGAGGCTTCAGGATTATATAACTATTGTTATTTCCGCTGTTTGTAAGTGTTGTACTCTGATAAATGTTATTGTATACATGTACTGGTTTTATTTCAAGTTATGTTATATTTTATTCGTTCCGATGTGAGATTCGTGTTACTCTGATGTTGTAGTTGTCTTCTTCTTCTTCTATTCTAATTTTCTATCTTATCTATTCTCGCCCTCTAACTTCTTTCATTAACTATCCGGTATTTTGGATGCTTGGATAGTCAACATTGAGTTTATGTTGATAACCAGGATCCCGAAAGACCGGGTCGTTACAGTGGTATCAGAGCTTAAGGTTAAGTAATTACCTTGGCTCTGTGGCATGACTCAGTAGAGATGAGGTTAGAAATACCCTAGATTGAGTTTGAGTGTATATATACGAGTGAACGTATTGTTATTTGATATAAAATGGTTTTATATTATGGAGATTTATTGATTGAGCTGTTTATGAGTTCTAGTCGCTCAGTTTGATCCACTGTATCTGTAGGAGTTAATAAACACTTGAATATGATGAACCGACATGGTATGTTTTGAAAAAAGGGTAAATGAGATAATTTTACCCGAATTATATTTTGTTATAAAAGGAATCTAATATTGGAATTATTATAATATATAGGATGTGTTGGTTGTTATTATAATCCAATAAGATTATAAATTGAAATGGTTATATAAATAACCAATCAGAAATCATATAAGAGAAACATATGAAATTAGATAAATTAAATCTGAATTTAAATCAGAATTGGAACTAAAATTCCCAAAACATGAGAAGTGTTTATAAATAAAATTTAATTATATATATGAGAATTTTAAAATCCTGGGAGATTTTAATTTGTTTATAAAGCATTGTAAATGGTACTTTGAAATGTATTTCAAATGGAAGTGTTTAGAAATGGTTTTAAAAGTGATATAGTATTAAACTCACTTCGATTTTGTTTTTGAATTGTTTGTGAAAAGCAAGTTGTTTTGAATCCTGGAAAGGGATATCTGGTTTTGGAAATGCTAAAATGTTTAAAATTCTCTGGGAAAGATTGTTTGAATTAAAACAAATTAAATGTGAATTTGTGAAAGCAAATTGAAATTGAATTAAAACCAGTTAAGTGGAAAATGAATTGGGATAGAAAATATCAAAATAGTTTGGATTGGAGATAATCCGGAATGGAATTGGACTGGTATGTAAGAACTGAAATCGGAAATGGAATTTAGGTTGTATAAGAAAATGATTTGGTTTTGAGAATTTATGGATTGGAGATTGATTGGGATGATATTGGTATATGCTGAATTGGTAACAGATGGAAATGATATAATGATATGCTCGACAAAAAGGTACCAGTTTATATTGTATATGGGTTTGAGATTTTGATGAGCTTGTATGGCAAGCCGCTTGGCTGTTTGGTTTTCTTTTGGGTTGGAGAAGGCCTAGAGAGACGAGTTGTAGTTGTACCGATTGAGCCATACAAAGGAGGTGCTGGCGAAATTTTTCGAAAATTCCTGGTGTTAGAAAATTTTTAGGATTTTTGAAATTTTTTGTTAATAGAAATGAATTAATAATTTAGTTGAAATAAATTGATTCAGTGAAACTGCAGTTAAGAAGTGAACAAATAATTTTTAACCCAGTTAGTAGGGTTTGTTTCCTACCTTAGCAATTTCGAGGACGAAATTATTTTATGGGGGAAGAATGTAACGACCCATGTTTTTTATGGTATAATAGTTAATTAAATTAATTATTTAAAATAATGATTTGGTAGTTTAACGGTTGTTTAATTAAATAATAGTGAATATTTAATTAATATAAGTATATTTAATTTCCAAAATAGTCTAAAATTCACAATATTGTGTGAATTGGATCATTTATAATATATAATTCAGTTTAGAGTTGAATTATATTAACGAATATATTATATAAATGACAGTTGAACGTATAATTATAATTTAATTATAATCGAGCCCGTAATGGTGCGGCAGTTCGTTATTTGGCGATTTGAACTTCAGCTGAATATACAGAATCCATTTTAAATCAGACTTTTGTGAAACAAGAAACATTCGAAGCTGGTGAAGTATATTTTTCTAATGAAAGAGAAAAATTAGGATTTTGTCATGTAGATTTTGATTTATGTCCAAATCAAATTTTCGAAAAGTCATTGTGGAATTCCTTTATAATTTATAACGATTTATTTATATTATAAAAGGATTTTAAATATAAATTGGGTATCGATTTAACACTGGATTTGAAATATCGAGTTATAAATTCAGATAGGAATATTTTGGAGTTGTATTATATTCTATGTGAATATATACGATAATATTAATTTATTAGTATTAAATGTAATTAATTTTTAAATATATTAATATTTAAATGGTATTATTTAGAGCTTTAAAAATAGCTAATTTTGCAAACGAGCTCTGTTTTCGACGAAACAATTTTGTTGGATCCGGAATAATAAATTATTGTTAGATTTCAATTTTCATGATTTTTGGAGTCAGTACGTGGCCATACGGGATTTTAATGTGAAATACAGTCAATAATCTGACTTTAAAAATGCACTGTGTAAGAAAACGGATTCAAAATTCGACGAAACCAGTTTCGTTGGGTTCGAAATGTCAAACCATAACTGCATGTCCATTTTCGTCAAATTTGGGTATAGTATGAGATCATACGGATTTTTAAACAACAAACATATATAACGATTAATTATAATTAAATAGAATAATCAATTAAAAATAAAATAAATTATAATTTCTATCCTATAAATACTATACCTTTTCCTAAACACTAACTTCATTCTGTAGTCAAACTAAAATCCGCTGCTATAAAATTTCATTTCCAACGTGAAGAATTAGCTTTCAGGAATTTCTATAAATCCAAATCAAATGTCATAAATCCCCAAATATATGTATTTAAGTTATATCGAATTCCTCTTCATTCCCATATAAGTTTTAAAGGGACCAATGTTGTTTTTGGTTGCATTTGTTTTTCAGCTTGAGGTACTTTCTGGTTAGGGTTGGTAAATTCTTGAAATGGAAGCAGTGTTCGGTTTTGTGATGTTGGATTTGAGTTCGGTATTGGTTTTAGCATCTATCTTGAATTTTTGGGAATTTTCTGAAATTATAGATGAATCTGATACCGTATGGTGCTGGAACCTAGAAAATGTCGCGGCTAGTTATTGTTGTGCGATCTTGGTGAAATTTGTATGGAGTCAAAGAGATTCAGAAGAAGAGAGTTTTGGTGGTTGTTCCATACGGTTCGGTGGAGTATGGAAGGAAGAGCGTGGGCGTGTAAATGAGAAATGGCGTGCGAATTTGCTTTGCAGGAGGATCCACTTCTTCTTATGTTCTAGTATGAAGACTATTTACCACGATGATGTTTTGGGTGGGCTGGGTTAAGAGTGGTAAGGCCCAAAGTTATTATAAATTAAGTATTTATAATTTAAACAATGTGAGGCCCAATTTATAAATAGTTAAGGTTAAGTTTTTATTTAATAACGTATAAAATTGTAGACTCCATAACGAGAGCATACGTTATCGAAATTCAGGAAAACAGGATCCGTTGGGATCGTACGGATGAGGGCTACGCAATGGAACTGACTGGGAGTGAATTGGAGCTCATTATAATTTATAGTGAAATAAATTGTCTAATTTGAATCATCCGACGATTATCATTATTTAACGATGACCGTCCAATGTGAGTAAATCCCACTAACTCTGTACAGTTTACAGTTTATATTTTTATAAATATAATCTAGTGTTGATAAATGATGATTGATTGCTGTGTGTTGATTGTTTGGTTGAATTGCTGATTTATTGGTTGAAATTATAAATAACGATATATATATATATATAAATCGTTAATCAAATATTGATTTTGTTGATCAGAATATATCATGTTGAAATGAAATCAATGTTATTTATATTGTTTAACATCTGTGGATGCAAGGAAACAGGTTGGAGGGATCCAACTGGATTCCTCAATATTTATAATACTGTTTGTTTTCATATATTATGATATATGATGTGATATATAATCTGTGATTGATTATGATGACACTGGTCATGTTATTTGGTATTTTAAATACCATATGAAATACTGGAATGTAAAAAGGAAAATTTCAAAGTGAATATTGAAAATGACATATTTATATGAAATAAACAGGATATGATAAAAGGTAATATTTGGAAAACAAATATTAAAAAATATAATTTAGGATTTATATAAAATAAATAGAATTATATAAAAGGATTTATATAGAATAAATAGAATTATATAAAGGGAATCATAAATGAGATTTAAGATTTAGAAATAAAAAGGAGATTTGTATGAATAATTCTACAAATAAAAATATAAATATTTGGGTTTGAGATATTGTTTTTAAATGCGGAATAAAATTGTTTTGATTATATAAAAGAATGTTATTCACATTCGATGTGAAAAATAGGTTAAAGTAAATATTTTGCAAATAAAATATTATAAAGGAATTTGGGGTTTGAATTAGGAATTTAAATGGAATTATTGAAATTAGAAAATGACTGGAAATTAGTTGAGTTGAATGGCTTTCTGGGTATCGATCTGATGTTAGTTTCAGCCTTCGGGGTTTATACTTGTGAAGTTGTTCACTCACTAGTTTACAATTAGAGACTGATAGAGGTGGGAAGATATTGATGCGTGAATCAGAAACGGAAACGTTTTCCAAAGTTAATAATGTATTTTTTCCAATTTTAGAAAATAAGGAATTTATGAATATATGGAACGATAAATGGGAAACTGGGAAATGAAATGATGATTGATCGGTATGATTTCCATTTAGGAATACGACCATTGTTTGTACCCATGTTTTCCTTTGATAGTTAAATCACCGACTATCAAATATTTTGACCATTTCCATTGTCAATACGGAGAGACCGGGTTCAGATATATTATCTGAAAACCACTCCATGTGGCGTTAGCGTTGCGATCAAATATGATGAAGATAATTGAAGACGGAGTTATGCAAGGGCTGTCCTGTTTACAGAATAGTGCATTTGGTCTGTCCAGTCCTAGGGCGACCTGTATGGAAGAATGTCTGACAGAGTATATTTAATATATTGCGTAAGTTGATCTCTTCAAACGTGCTTACGTTTCGTGGCAGAGTCATTCATTTCTCTTAGCTGTTTACCCGTGGTATGTTTGTAGAAATCAATTTGTGATTTGACGGGGATGACGATGTGACATTCAAAGTGAATGAAGATGTGGTTTGAAAAGGATACGTTATGGCCTCTAGCCTCACAGCCGGATATGGTATAAAATCAGGTAGGTCGCATAGCTAAGTGGTTAGCTGCCAATTAGGGTGTATTGTCACCTGATCTAGAGAAATTCCATTTACTTATATAATCTATTTCGATGTTGTCCCTTTCGGGAAACAGCTGCTGATCCCAACCGTTGGTGATAATACATTCGGTACACTCAAGCGAAATGAGTGACCATTCATGTTTAGCCTGGGTTGCAAGATTTTCTTGTTGAACCCGGTGTATTCCTCTCTAGAGATACACTGTCGGAAGGTGGTCCCATACCTTGTCCGTTGGAATTCATTAACCTATAAGCGCCCACGGTTTTTGATTATATATTATGTATGTGGAACGTGAGATGAAAGCGTTCTGCTAGTTGATTATTTAGTTGTGATTGATAGACACTATTATAATATCAAATGAGTTTGATATAAAGATTATCGTTTATTTCAAAAGGATTTTGAACGATAAATCAAGTGTTTTGGATTCTCATAAGGGAAAAACTCGTTCCGTTATACGGCGTGGTCTTATGAGATATCGTTTAATTTCTCAAAATGATTTAAATTGTTTACTCATACCAGTCCCATGACTGACCTGAAGTTTATTTTGTTTTGTTTTCCATAAACTCTTGGGTGCCAATTTTGTATGGGCAGTCAAGTAGTCAAGATTTTACAGATATACTGAGAGCTTGGAGCAGGAGGCTTCAGGATTATATAGGTATTGTTATTTCCGCTGTGTTGTAAGTGTTGTACTCTGATAAATGTTATTGTTTACATATACTGGTTTTATTTCAAAGTTATGTTATATTTTATTCATTCTGTTGTGAGATTCGTGTTACTCTGATGTTGTAGTTGTCTTCTTCTTCTTCAATTCTAATTTTCTATCTTATATATTCTCACCCTCTAACTTCTTTCACTAACTATCTGGTATTTCCGATGCTTGGATAATCGACATTGAGTTTATGTCGATAACCAGGATCGCGAAAACCAGGGTCGTTACACTGCCTCTGAGTATATATCTGCAATGTCTCTGAGAGGGTCCCTTTGAAGGGAGATTTTGAAGTATGTTCTATCAAAAACACCGGCCATGGCGGCCATGAGCACCATAGATGGCTCAGGTCGATCGACCAATGCTACAACCGCATTGTATCTTTTTAGGAAGGAGCGTAGGGTCCCGTCGGGCCGCTGCTTGATGGAAGTGAGGAACATGATACTTTTAGGTCGAGATATGTAAACTCTGAATTGTTCAATGAAGCAGGTGACCAACATATTCTAGCTGTTGATTGATTCAGTTGTTAGTTATCAAAACCACATGGCGGCGATGTTTGTTAGGTAAAGAGGGAAGCACTTGGCCATGACATTGACAGATGCTGATAGTACTTCCATATGGCGCTTATATCGGATAAGATGAATTTTAGGATCTATCATGCCATTGTATGGTTCAAAGACTAGAAGCTTGAAGTCAGACGGGTTACGGGAATTCCTGATTTCCCACATGAAAGGACAGTGATGGAAGTAATTCATGTCTTGTTGAGAAGTAATGTCTCGGGTGAAGCGCTTAATGATACTGGCGATTTGATTCCCATCCTCGAGAAGTCATTACCATGGATCTAATTATGCACCGGTGGCTTCAGCGAGAGTCTCAATATGGGGTGAAAGCTTGCCATAATTTCTTGGGGTCATTTTGGTGCAGCCCACGAGTGATGAGTGAAGGTGGTCCACATCCTCGGTTGTTGGTTCTAGATTGTCCGGGACCCCTTGGTTGGCATGTGTAATGGGCTGAACCATATCCATGCCAGTAGGATTGGACCGACTTAGGTAAGCGTTATCAGCTCGGCGTTCGGCATTGCCCCCCTAGGGCGATATTAGAGTGGTCTGCAACAACATTTCCCTCCGTCGCATGAGGAGCTGATGTGGTATTGCTGTCTTGGAGAGACGGAGGGCTGCTGCCCCTGGCTTGGCTTGGATCATCGTGCTGGCAAAGTCGAGTGGGAGGCGACATAAGTCAAGTTGGTAGTAAGATGTCGGACTGAGCCAAAGGTTTCATCGAACCAAGCTCAGGTCGATCAGGAGGTTGCATCGATCGATTTGACCCAAGATTGAGTCGAACCAAAGGGTGGCAGAGCAATATACTGATCTAGGGCTTGGATTTCATCAACCGAACTTCAGCTGTTGCCCAAGCTTTGCCTATTGCAAGGACTAATGCTTGGTTGCTCAGCTTTCCTTCTATCCAGGCAAAGAAATTGTTCATCATTTCCTGCTGCTT
This sequence comes from Allium sativum, assembly GCA_030737875.1. Taxonomy (NCBI): domain Eukaryota; kingdom Viridiplantae; phylum Streptophyta; class Magnoliopsida; order Asparagales; family Amaryllidaceae; genus Allium; species Allium sativum. The sequence continues at coordinate 485,498,676 of CM060912.1, read as the reverse complement.
TTTGAGGAGTTCATCTTGATGCGCCATTTGTGTCCTGAGTTCGATTAAGACTTTATTCATCTCATCCCTAATCAAGTATTAGTACAGTTCTTCATGAGAGGAAGCCTCAAGGCTTGCTTCTGCTGCTGCATCTGGTGGGCCAGCAGTTTGAGCACGGGAAGATGTTGCATCCTTCTTCAGCTTTACCATTGTTTCTTCAACGAATAGATTTCCAAATCCTTAAGCTTAGAAATTGTTGAATGTGGTTGTGCATCCCCCCACCTGGCGCGCTATGATGTTGACGTCAAAAGTTGGTTTCGTGACACTCAACCTCCAAAGTGTATAATCCACACACGATTATAATCACAGAATGCTAGAGAAAACAAGCAAACACAGTGAATACACAACAATTTTATACTGTTTCGGCTTCAACCAAGCCGACATTCACTTTATAATCTTTTTTATACTGTCGGTTACAGGTTACAGTTGCTTTGATTGAAAAAAAGTAAAGAAAGAAGTGCTTTATACACAAAATCCTTGTATTAAAATGCTCTCTGGTTGAAGTATATAGTAGGCTATTTTTAGAAGGCCAACCATGAACTTTTTCAGAAGAAAAGATCCCCCTTTTCCATTTCTAGAAACATGTTATTATATGCAAAAATGTGGATCGATCGGTGTGTTGTGTGGCAGTCATCTGATCTAGGGGCAGCCATGTGTCGCTCGATCCGGAATATCAGCTGCATATGGAAGGACCTGGTCTCCTGCTTGGTAATAGTTCTTCTAAAAAATTATAGCATACGTGGAGCTCGAGATTGGGTGTATGAAAATTAGAGTAGGTCATCTTCTCGATTATCAAGGCATACGTGGACCTTGGAGTTTAGGGTAAAGGAGGTTGAATAGGCCCGGTTTGACCAATAAAGTAGCCTTGAGAATCAGTCAGCAAGCCGATACTTCCTCGTACAAACTCTTAAGTCCTCTTACTACTTGTAAGGAAGCTAAGCTTGACAATGGTTCATCACTATTATGTTTGACAAGTTGAAAATGATTAATGGAAAGCCGAAATGTGATGGTGGTTTGACTGACGTGAATGACAATGGTAGTAGTGCGAATGGTATGATGTATCTGTGTTGCCCAGCAATGCTGTAAACTATGTCTCATCTCCTGTTTTAGCTAGCAAAAGTAGTGTTCAAGTAAATGCTCCAATGAAAACTGCTGTGCATATTGCAGTGAAAACTGTTGTGCGGCCTTCTGTGTTGCCCCACTCCACTACTATGGATAAGGCCACTAGTATACCTTCAAAACCAAGTTACTACTCATTTTTCTCCTCACTTCCTTGATGTGCCGATGCGTACATAACCCGCATACTCTCCTCATCCCTAGAAAATTCTTTTCCTCTTTCCAAGATTGTTCAAGTGGAGGTTGATCTTTGGAAAGATCATCTTGTCGGTTTTTTCCTTGACTCAGATGTTATGTTACTAGAAGTACGTGAGCACTGTAGAAAAGTGTGGAACTTAAGAGGTGGACTGCGTGTAAATTATATGAACGAAATGTATTATTTCAAATTTTCGATACTTGAGGAAAGAAGAAAAGTGCTGGAGGCTGAGCCTGCTATTATTGGAGGGAAACTGTTTATTATCACTTCTTGGAGTACATCGGTTGAGAGTGCTAGGGAGCGTGTCTCTTCCATCCCGGTATGGACTATTTTCACTAGAATTCCTTAGGTATTACGGACACTTGCAGGCTTGAATTGGCTAGCTAGTAGGATTGGAAATTTTAAATGTTTCGATACGAACACGGAGATGTGGAAAAATCTCATTTTTGAAAAATCTCTTATTGAAATAACACCGAGCAAGCCATTGCCAAAAAAGCTCAAAGTTTCTATAGATGGCATTGATTTCTATGTAGATGTTCAATACTCATGGAAACCAGAAATATGCACTAAATGCCACTCTTTTGGTCATCTTCTTGAAGCTTGTAAGATCGTTGGTATTGTTAAGATATGTTCTCCTCTTATGAAGCCGTCTCCTATTATTTGGGTTAAAAAGAACAAGGTAGATGACAAGAAAGTTGAAGAAGATCCGAGCATTAGAAAAAATCTGGAAAGAAATGAAACTTCATGTGACGATGGATTAAAGGAAAATGATGGTAGCTCCTTTAGATGGGGGAACTAAAAATGATTGAGTTCTATGGATGTCTGATGATAGAGCGTGGGTACATGAAGCGTCCAGAATGAGATATGTTCCTTGTGAGAATGAGTACTATAAATATGTAACATACAGAGGGAGGATACTAGAAGACTAAAATATCCGGTTGTGGGTGATAGCTTTAAGCTCATTCAGGTAGGTGTTTTAGGAGAGAAGAACAAGACACTTTTCCATGATCCTACTTGGGATTGGGAGCGTGAGTTTCGAAGTCCTAACCCATGTTTTGTACCTAAACTTGCTGTACTTTTTTCTGAGTATGTCAATGTTATAGGTAGTGATAGTAATTCTTCCAGTTATTCCACGCTAGTGGGGGATTAACTGTTAGTCCCATGATAGTAGCTAAAACACTTTGTTTCTCCCTTGTTCTTTATAGATATAGTGTTCTGGCACTTCAAACCAGATGGAGTTTCTGTGCCTATGTAGAACTTCACTTCTTTCTTTCCATTTCTAATAAAGTGGTACGACCACTATAATCTGGTTTACCTTGCCAAAAAAAAGTTGAGAATGTTGTTCAGTTAAGGTCTGAGAGGAAATTTTACCCCAACTTGATTGACTTCATGATTGACAGAGGAATGATTAAGGTTTAGTAGCAAGGATTGGAGCGATCTGATTAGTTAATGAATAATTAATGATTTGAGTAATAGTAACGATGTTTTATATAACATCGGTTTAACCAAATAAAAAGATTTTGGAAACGTTTTCCAAAGTAAATCAGAGATGTTTTCTAAGTACAGAAACTGAAATGATTTGGGATAATGGGAAGTTAAGAAAATGATAATAGGAAATGTTTTCTAGTGTTAATAATGTATATTTTCTAAAATATAGAAAATAAGAATTTGTGAATATATGGAAATGTTTCTAACTGAGATAATAGATATTTTCTCGAAATAAGAAATATAATGTTGGAAATGTTTTTCCAAGAATCGAGAGAAATAATCAAGCTTTGAAAAGGATATAAAAGATGGGAATTTGGAATTGATAATATAACAAGGAATTTATATAAAAAGGGGCCAGTATTGCTCGATGGTTGATCGATAGAATTTCCATTTGGAAATAGGACCGTTGGTAGTATGGATGTTCCTTTGATAGTTAAATAACCGACTATCAAGGTTTTGGTTTATTTTATACCTCCATTGTTAATACGGAGAGACCGGGATCATGTTTAATATCTGAAAACCACTCTGTATTGGCATAAGCATTACGAATCAACTTATGCTGAAGTTAATTGAAGACGGAGTAAAGTGTAAGGGCTATCTTTTTAATTGTAGGTAGAAATTGCCCAAGATGAATTAATAGAATGGTGCCTTCGGTTTGTCCAATCCCAGGACAATGTATATAGATGAATGTCTGATAGAGTAGTTCTAGATGGTCAAATACATTGAATTCTTCAAATATACCAAGTATGGTGGCGAGGAATTTATTTTCTTAGCTTAACACCTAGAGTATATTTATGGACGTCAATTAGTTGTGACACCCCATCTCCATTAAGATCACTCACAAAGGGAATGCCTTAATTTTGGTGGAGCGTTTATTGTGTATAGAACAGAAAAGGAAACAAGATAGATAAATATATTGGTACTTGGAAAATAAAAACCACTTTTATTGTAGCGGAGAAATAGTTTGGTTACATCACATCAAAAACCAACTACAAAACCAAATACACTTGTTATCCATCTTGACAAATAAGTTCTGAGTACATAAAATAAAAGACATAACCCCAACATAAAATAACCATAAATAAGATAAGCTGAACTTTACTTCAACAATCCAAGCAACTTCCAAAAGAAAGGGATAAAGCTGTCCAATCAAGCTCCACTAGTACTAGTTCCACCCTGAGCACTGGGTGAGGTGGGGGAGGAAGAAAACAGGTGGAAACAAAGGGGGTCAGACATAAAGTCTAGCGAGTGCAATAACTTTAACTATATAATCATTAAAGTAACTAGGATAAGGCATAAGCTGGAAAATAAGGAAATGACTGTGAGCAAATGGTCATGACAGAGCAAACAAAGGAAATAAGATGAACAAAGATAACGTTAAAGGCACACCTAATCACTATAAGATAATTACTACATTGCACCACACCAAACACCCTAAAAGTTGATCCCGCCTACAAAACTTAATAATGATAATGGTAGTTCCGTGTACCCCTAGCTGCCTTCATAGGTGTCGTCTACCCCTATCTCCACTAGGTGTACCCATTACCCTCATTCGATCGGCTCCCTAACTCGTAGATACCCGTGTTGGCCCCACAGTGGGGTGTATCACTCACCAAAGTGGCAACCCGATACCAACCAAAATGCACGACTTATATCTACACGATGCAACAACGTCTTACCTACCAGTCCGGGCCCACACACGCACATGACCCCGTTGGACTTACGTTGCCACCGCTAACCCGTTTTGACCTCTTACAATCAAACACAGTACGCATGCCCCGTCCTGGACTTGGGTCGAGCCCACAAAGATACTTAATGGGTTACTGGTTTGAAAAGGGCCCCCATATTTCAAACAGTCTTCAAATTTGACGAAATTAGTTTTGTTGGGACCATATAGTCAAAACAAAATTAGAAATAATTTTTCTGTAATTTTTGGAGTCAGTATGTGGGCGTTATTAATTTTTCTGTGAAAAGGGTCAATTTTCAAACTTTAAAAATTCATTATTAATTCATACGGACTCAGAAAATAAAGAAACCAGTTTCTTTAAATCCGTAATGTCAAGAAATATTTATGTTTCAATTTCAATTAAAATGGAATTCGTAGGTGTTAACACGAATTTTTAAACTACGAATAGCGGACAAAAAATTGTATTAATATATGTACATAACGGTAATTGGGCCTAATTGAGTTTATAATCTACCTATATATTATCTTTTAACAGCTATTAGCTGAACCCTAACCATAACATAGCCTCCTCCATCTTCATTTTCTTCATATTCCATGGCCTCCACTCTAAAAATATTCTTTGCACAAAAGACCCTAAAACTAAACAATTTATAACTCCAAATCAGAAAAAAATTAGACAAAGCCCTTTCTGGGTTTTGAAGATATCTATATCCTATTCCTACCACGAAAAATTCAAGACCTATCGACGTACGGATTCGCCGGGATCTGAGTTCGATTGCAAAAAGTCAGTTTCAGATATTGGTGAATTCCGGCCAAACCGTTGAGAATTAGACGATGGTCCAGTTGGAGAAAATGTAGACAAGATTCATACGAACAACTTTTCTTCACAGCGTTTCGTCTGAAAGTCGAAGGAATTGGCACGAAAATCGAAACCTATGAAAACAGCCAAATCTGAACAGCAAACGAAAATGATTTTTTTCCCGTCGATCGGAGAAGAATCAGGCGAAGTCACCAACAGGAAAGTTCTTCGCCTACGTGAGATCTAGATGTTGTAAAAAATTGGGGTCGTTTGGATCATCGAGGCGGCCTGTGGGACCCACGTACGGAATTTCGCTTTTTTGGCCGGTTCCGGCGATCGGAGCGGCGGCGGGCGGCGGGGCTCCCGGCGAAGCGGCGTCGGGGTCAGGCGGAGGCGCTGGCAAAGTGGCGTGGCGATCGGGTGAGCGTGGCAGCGGCCAAAGGTGGCGAGCGGTGGTTTGACAAGAAAGAAAAGGGGTAAAATGTAAATTAATATATTCAATGTTTGTAACGCAATAACTCTTACATACGAAGTCGAAATTTGATTATTTCAGATCCACTGCGATCGTGGCGACGAGAGGTTCACGTGGACACTAAATTCATCCAATTTGGAGGAAGTTGAATTTTTGGGTATTTTTCAGTAATTTTAATTAATTATTTAATTCGTTCAAACTTTAGAAATTCATAACTTGTTTTAACGAACACGAAATCGCGTAAAACAGGGTTTGCTGCGATCAGTGAGTCGAGACCTTCGCATAGACACTAATTCGTCCAAACTTGGAGCAAGTTGAATTTTTGGCCAAAATTGGGCCCGAACATTTAAACACCGACAAAGTACAAACCAAGGTGAGAACTCTTTTCTCACTCAAAACTTTTACCGTATTTATTTGTTATTATAAATGAATGTGATTTAAATTCCTGTGATGAAATTACTATTTGAAATTATCTGATGCATGTATGTTTTGTTGTACGTTATGTTATGTCATGATATGATTTGGTATGTTATGTTAATTTGGCAGTATGCAACATATGTCATTAATATTGATTCATATAGAATTGTTAAAAATTAATGTTACACTGCCATGTACAAGTTACCTGACTTGTATTTGTTGATTGGGTTGATAATTTTCACACATCGCCCAAATGCACAAATAATTATATATATTATTTGAATGTTTGTTGGTTGAAACCCCACACGGGTCTTGGGTTGATATTTACACATCGCCCTTGTGATTAGTTATAAGCGTTATTTATTTGACGCTATGCAGTACAAATATACACTTTGGATGATTGGATGTTTTTAATGATTTATCATTAGTTTAGAATAACATAGGATGTATGAAAACCGTATAATTATAATTACATGGTAAATCGTTTGGGTCTCATTCCAATTTGGAAAAGAAATTGTCAAAATAAGATTTGTAATTTAATTTACATTTTTAATGTAAATAAAAGAAGAGATTTTGACATTGTAATTTAAACTCTGATACTGTATTTCTAATGTATATTATTCATTCATACTCTGGAAAATTCTTGTACTTTGATGTAATTGTTGTAATTAGTAATAAAATGTTCTTCAGTTTGTGTTCTGATGTGTGTTGTTGTCAAAGCAATCCGGGATTTCCCTTACTGGGAAGTTTGGGTCGTCACATTTGGTATCAGAGTGAGGTTTACAGAGCTCGAGAACAAGATACATTAGAACCGAACGATAGAAATCATCAGAGATTGGATTAGTAATGTCCAATAAGAATGACTCGTTAGAGATGGGATCAGTAGTATCCTAGAATGAGTCCGAAGGGTGTTATTTTTAAAATAAAAATAAAAACAAATTTATTCTTGAATTTTTTTATCTTAATATGCGTATTTGAGTATATTATTTTATTTTAATTTGGGCAATCGAGTATATAAAGATTTCGAATATAGAGTAATTAACGGATATTCGAAGTTTTAATATACTGGGTAGATATAGAATCACACTCTAGTCGCCCCAGGATAATTCTGATGATTGATGCATCATCATCAGAGTTTATGTTCGAGTTTCGAAAGTGGTATATCTATATATTTCCATTGACTGGTGTGAGAACCAAAACTAGATAGGGTCTATTGTTGTGATTTGCACTAAAAACATGATTTTTGATTATATATAAAAATTACATATGTTTGAAAAGTTAATTACCTAATTGATTGCTGGTTTTGATGTTTGATTATTAGTTTAACTAATAAAATATTGGAATGATAATTAAGTTAACCACTATATAATAGAATGATAAATTTAGATTAATCGAATTTAACATTGAATTGAATTGGAAATCGAATAGAATTGAAAGTTGAGTTGGTTAATTTAACGACTTTTAGCTTCGTTCGTTTTCGAGGATGAAAAGCTCTTAAGTGGGGGAGATTGTAACGACCCGAAATTTTGGGCCAAATTTAAAATTTATATTTTAATTATTTTAATGGGTTTTTAATATTTATAATAATTTATTTTATATAATAACGACTATAAATTTATTTTAATCGAAGTTAAAATGAATAAATTTTATTTAAATTATAAAAGGAGTTAGAAATAGCGTGGCAGTTTTAAAATTTGAATTTTAACTTTGACTAACTATACAGGATGCAAAATAAATCGGATTTTAGCGAAACCAAAAATATTAGAATCTATTTAAAAATATATTTCCAATGAATCCGAAAAATTATAATTTCATAGCGAAAATCAAAAGTTATGTCCAATTCAAAATCTCATAAAAACGCTATGGAATTTATATATATAATATATAGGACCCAAAATGCTACTTTTTACAGACGAATGAATTTGGACTCGAAACCACTTCCATTGAGTTCAAAATGATGTTTCTGCATTGAAAAAGTATAAATATTGATATATTTTGAGATTCAGAATTTATTTATTTATACATGTATTTATAATATAATTTATTTACGCCTTAAAAATGGCCATTTTTCAAACGGTCTTCAAATTCGAGGAAATTAGTTTTGTTGGGACCGTATCTTCACATCAAAGCTAGAAATAATTTTTCTGTAATTTTTGGAGTCAGTATGTGGGCGTTATTAATTTTTCAGTGAAAACGGTCAATTTTCAAACTTTAAAAATTCATTATTAATTCATACAGACTGGGAAAATAAAGAAACCAGTTTCTTTAAATCCTTAATGTCAAGGAATATTTATGTTTCAGTTTTCAATTAAAATGGAATTCGTAGGTGTTAACACGAATTTTGAAACTACGAAAACGGACAAAAAAAAAGTATTAATATATGTACATAAGGGTAATTGGACCTAATTGAGTTTATAACCTACCTATATATTATCTTTTAGCAGCCATTAGCTGAACCCTAAACATAACATAGCCTCCTCCATCTTCATTTTCTTCATATTCCATGGCCTCCACTCTAAAAATATTCTTTGCACAAAAGACCCTAAAACTAAACAATTTATAACTCCAAATCAGAACAAAATTAGACCAAACCCTTTCTGGGTTTTGAATATATCTATATCCTCTTCCTACCATGAAAAATTCAAGACCTATCGACGTACGGATTCGCCGGGATCTGAGTTCGATTGCAAAAAGTCAGTTTCGGATATTGGTGAATTCCGACCAAACCGTCGAGAATTAGATGATGGCCCAGTTGGAGAAAATATAGACAAGAGTCATACGAACAACATTACTTCACAGCGTTTCATCTGAAAGTCGAAGGAATTGGCACAAAAATCGAAATCTATGAAAACAGCCAAATCTGAACAGCAAACGAAAATGATTTTTTTCCCATCGATTAGAGAAGAATCGGGCGAAGTCACCAACAGTAAAGTTCTTCGTCTACGTGAGATCTAGGTTCTATAAAAAATTGGGGTCGTTTGGATCACGAGTCGGCCTGTGGGACCCACGAACAGAATTTCGCTTTTCTGGCCGGTTCCGGCGATCGGAGCGGCGGCGGGCGGCGGGGCTCCCGGCGAAGCGGCGTCGGGGTCAGGCGGAGGTGCTGGCAAAGTGGCATGGCGATTGGGTGAGCGTGGCAGCGGGAAAGAGCGATCAAAGGTGGCGAACGACGGTTTGACCGGAAAGAAAATGGGTAAAATGTAAATTAATATATTCAATGTTTGTAACGCAATAACTCTTACATATGAAGTCGAAATTTGATGATTTCAGATCCGCTGCGATCGTGGCGACGAGAGCTTCGCGTGGACACTAAATTCGTCCAATTCGGAGGAAGTTGAATTTTTGGGTATTTTCGGTAATTTTAATTAATTATTTAATTCGTTCATACTTCAGAAATTCATAACTTGTTGTAACGAACTCGAAATCGCGCAAAACAGAGTTTGCTGCAATCAGTGAGTCGAGACCTTCGCATAGACACTAATTTTTCCAAATTTGGAGCAAGTTGAATTTTGGGCCAAAATTGGGCCCGAACATTTAAACACCGACAAAGTACAAACCAAGGTGAGAGCGCTTTTCTCACTCAAAACTTTTACCGTATTTATTTATTATTATAAATGAATGTGATTTAAATGCCTGTGATGAAATAATTGTTTGAAATTATCGGATGCATGTATGTTGTGTTGTACGTTATGTTATGTCATGATATGATTTGGTATGTTATGTAAATTTTAGCAGTATGCAACATATGTCATTGATATATATTCATTTAGAATTGTTAAAAATTAATGTTACACTGCCATGTACAAGTTACCTGACTTGTATTTGTTGATTGGGTTGATAATTTTCACACATTGCCCAAATGCACAAATAATTATATATATTATTTGAATGTTTGTTGGTTGAAACCCCACATGGGTCTTGGGTTGATATTTACACATCGCCCTTGTGATTAGTTATAAGCGTTTTTTATTTGACGTTATGCAGTACAAATATACACTTTGGATGACTGGATGTTTTTAATGATTTATCATTAGTCTAGAATAACATAGGATGTATGAAAACAGTATAATTATAATTATATGGTAAATCGTTTGGGTCTCATTCCAATTTGGAAAAGAAATTATCAAAAAAAGATTTGTAATTTAATTTACATTTTTAATGTAAATAAAAGAAGAGATTTTGACATTGTAATTTAAACTCTGATATTGTATTTCCAACGTATATTATTCATTCATACTCTGGAAAATTCTTGTATTCTGACGTAATTGTTGTAATCAGCAATAAAATGTTCTTCAGTTTGTGTTCTGATGTGTGTTTTTCTCAAAGCAATCCGGGCTTTCCCTTACTGGGAAGTTTGGGTCATCACATGCTTGGCCCCCTCTAAGGTTTTCCCCACTTAACCCCATTTTTATTCATGACTTCTTACATGTTTCAATCTAGGTTAAGTGCATCTAATCGTATTTCACATGCCACCCAAGGCACCCACTTAATTTCACATGTCACCCAAGGCACCCACTTAACCCCCCCATGTCCCACCGCATGTTTATCTGGTTAAGTGTTTCTTAATTCATTAACACCGTAACCTTGTAAAGACCTCCCACATCAGACTGACATTTGTGGCAGCTGGATTTGCCGGGCAGGTCCGGGCAGTCTTACACCACAAACGAGCTTAACCTCGTGTCTTTACAATTGTTACGCATTAAATTCATGTCTTTGACCTCTCACATTAGACTGGCATTTGTGGCTGCTGGATTTGCGGGCGGGTCCGGGCAGTCTTACACCACAAAAGAGCCTAACCTCATGTCTTAGGCGGTTTATTATTACACATCTTTATTTAACCCCAAAGTGGATTAATATCCCTATTCAAATTTGTCAATAAATTCCTAATATATATATATATATGTCCATAATTGTCTCCTAAAATTATGTCTATAAATGCCAAATTTTCCAATTAATGTCTTAAATTAATTATATGCCTTTTTAAGGCCATTTATGCTAATTCTCAATATGTGTATATTCAATATTACCCCCATCATCTCCCCGTTGTCCGTTCGTTTATCATGACATATATTGAAACACCCCACCCTCCATTAAGGTCACTCACAAAGGGAATGCCTTAACTTTGGTGGAGGTTTGTAAGTAAAAGTCACAAATAAAACACAAGACAGTTATAAACACATATATATAAGCAGCGGAAAACAACAGACTTTTTATTTCATAAATACGTGTTCGTACAAAACATTTCCATAACTATCACATAATAACTCCCAAAACATTACATCATCTTTTCTGTCTTGGTTATTAAATAAAGAAGCATAAAAACATAATTAAAACTGCATAAATCCCCATAGAGTGTGTCCAACAGCCATAGCCAAGGAAAGAGAGTCCAAACCGTACATCTACTATCTTGAAGCTTCCAAAGAATCTGACTAAGATGGGTTGTTTCCTCCCTGTGGACCGGGGGGGGGGGGGGAAGAAAAGAAGACGAAAGAAAATAGGGTCAGACATAAAGCCTGGTAAGTCTAACGACTCTTCAGTATGAGAATAAGAATAAGGGCATGATAGGTATAAACTGGAAACAGGAAAGTATCATAAACTAAGATAAAGTAGTTTTGAAACGAATACACTATCGCACCCCACACTATAACTCTGCACCTATTTGTACTGTCTTAACTGGCACTCCATGCAGGAGGTGAAGTGATCCCCTTTTTTCTAAAGATCGGCTCCTACTCGCATAATCACCTGTGTCTTACGACCCCCAAAGATTGTAGATACCTATGTTGGTCCCACCATGGGGTGTATCAAGTCCCATGGTGGCGGCCCGACTCAATACAAGAATGCATAGGTTATACTACTGGTGCCCCCAGTTCCCTGTTTGTCTGCTCCGAAGTGTGTGCACGCCCGCACTCCGTTAGAACCCACACTGTTGCACCCACCGCCATCGCTTTGACCGCTTACAATCAGCCCAGTAATCGTGCCCCACCCTGCCTAGTTTCAGGGTACCATGATACCTAATTGGGTTACTGCTGAAATGGGTCCCCGTCACTAGGGTTTTCTAGTCAAACATGTTAAATGGTTAAGTGTCTGTATTTACCTAACCCCGCCCATCAGTTTAATTAACATGTTGAATTGGTTAAGTGTTTTAGTTAACTTAACCATACCATCCTGACTTGTCTGTCCTTAGCCTTTTAAAGCAACGACCACTCACATTAGACATATATTGTTACGGTTACTGGATGTGCCGGTCGGTTCCGGGCAGATTTACACCGTAACTCAGTCTAACCTCGGGTCCTTATTGGGGTCAATGTTTAATCAGCCACATTGGATAGGTATTGTTGTGACTACTGAACAGCCGGGCGGGTCCGGGCAGGTTTACATCACAACTCAATCCAACCTCGTGTTAAGCATATTCGTATTTTCTAAATTTACATATTTGTTTTTATTACTTGTCATATGTAAATTTGTCAACAATTAAATGTTATGGCCCACAATCCAAGTTTAACATTTTTTGTATAAGAATTTATACCGTTTAAATGCTACCAATTTTAGCATGTGACAAACATGCTGATTTCATATATTTTTGAATTTTTCCAAGGTTACCCCGTCTAAATATTAGGCTAACAATCTTAGCCTAATTTTACGTTCGCATGATTTTCAACATATAATATTAGGCTATAAACTTAGCTTAATTTAGCGTACACAAAATTGGCATAAAGAAGTTCATTAACATAAACATGACATAGGTGTAAACTTGGCATTTTTGGCATAATCAATATGAACATCATAGGTGTGAACTTGCAAAATAGCCAACATGAATGTCATAAGTGTGAACTTGCAAAATAATCAATATACATATATGTGGATTTGCAACATAGCCCAAATCAACTTACATATATGTGAACTTGCATTGAAATAAGGGTCTAACCAAATAGGTGTCACATGAATTAGCATATGATTTAGACAACATAAACCTAAACATGTTTTGGATCTAGGCATAACATCGAACATCACTAGCATATGACAAGAATATGACATTTTCATAAGTATGTATAACTTTATGACAAGGGTGTGAACTAGATCCAATCACATATCTAATTACAACATGAAACATGTACTAAAGTGGATCTTGACACGGATCAAATTAAGAACTTGCAACTTTTGTATAAACATAGGAGCATGTATATGAACATAACCATTTAGGCATAAAGGTTCTAGCATAAAGTATATACATGAGGTTCTAATTACAAACACCTTATAACATAAACATGAACTATACAACTTGCTTGTGATGTTGTTTTCATTCTAAAAGTACAATAGGGTCAACATCAATCTTAATTATACCACAAACATCCCAATTCCATTCACAATACAATCATTTCAATACATAGATATGAATTAACATCGTCGTTACATAATAGCACAATTTCACTTCCAATTTACATCGAATCAAGTATTAGTTTTATTCTCATCGGAAAAATCACTATACTTACAACGAACGACGAACTTGAATTCTGGATTCTGAGTTCTGAATTTGATATGCTTTCCTCTGGGTAGACTAACGTTGTTTAGATTCGTGTTTTACTTTAGTATTGGCTTGTCTCTAAGCTTTCTAACTAACGACCACTCCTAGTTTCTTTCCAGAAGCATGGCGGCTCTAGTACTAAATTATTTGTGTGAATTTAGGTTTAGACTTGAGTTGTATTTATAGAATTTTAAACTGATTAGAGCCGTTGATGAAACTAGAGTGAATCCAGACCATCCATCTCAAGAGAAACCAATCAGAAAGCGACATGTAAGCCCTAGTGACACAACCAAGCCTCAGAAATCGACTAGAACCCGACCAGGCTAGCCAGGGCCTGACCAAGCAGGTTTCTGCTAGGCCTGGGCGCACTTGGCAGGTGCGCCAGTGCAAATTTGTACTGGCGCACTTCCTAAGTGCGCCAGTGCAATTTTGTTCCGGCGCACTTCCTAAGTGCGCCAGTGCATTCTGGCCCATTTCAGGTTTTTATGCCTAACTTCGTTCGTCCATATCTTCTTCATACGTTATCCGTTTTACGCAAACTCGGACTCTATCTCAAGCAAAATTCCGAGATGAACGCAATGGCATGACCTGTTTCCCTTAATTCCATCATTTAGAATTAATTATACTTTAATTTGTTAAGTTACAGTTAATAGAAAATTCGGGGTGTAACATTCTCCCCTCCTTAAAGGATTTCGTCCCCGAAATCTTCAAGTCTACGAGAACGTAAGTCCTATCATCCAATCGTCCATTTACTCAACCAACAAACATAGGCGTCCATTGTCCTTAAAAGACTTCTAATGCTTTATGATTATATGCACAGTGTGTGTATATGTCCTTAACTAATGCAAAATAAGGCGGTCTACTGATCCAGTTGACGTCCTTTATGCAAATCATGTAAGTGTCATGAATCCATTATGTATGCAAATTTGTCCTTATTCATAATTCTACATGAGTGTGCAACCATCAATACAAATGCGACAACCATATGACAACATATCAAGTTTCAGCCACATACAAATATGAATACATATATGCATATGCATTATGAAGTGACTGAGCCGATCTAAAACCTAGGTTGTGTGTGTATATGCATCCACGAGCAACCACTAGCAACCACTTACAGCCATCAACCATAACATCTTTCAAATACATGTTTACATCCAAAGGAGTTTCTACCTAAGGATAAAGGATAATATCGAGGAGATATACCTAAAAAGATAGATACAAGCACAACTTAAGGAAAAAGAGAGGTCAAGGATGTACCCTCAAAAAGAAAAGGGTAGGCCGCGCGTATTCTGTCCTTAGTTTCCCAAGTCGCGTCTTCCTCGGCGTCGCTCCACTGAACTTTAACAAGATTGACTTCGCGGTTGTGTAGCTTTTTCATTTCAGTTCCTACGATTCGAGTTGGAACTCTCCTCATAGTTGCTTCGCGTTCCACTTCGGCTTCTTCTAGAATGCTTGGCTCCACCACTTCCGCTGATTCATGTAGACATTTCCGGAGATGAGAAACATGAAAGACGTTGTGAATTCCAGCCAATCTTTCAGGCAGCTCTACTCTATAAGCCATTTTCCCAATTTTTTCGATGATAGGGAACGGTCCTACAAATCTTGGTGCCAGCTTTCCTGCGGACCCAGAGCGAACGACGTTCCTTAGAGGGGATACCTTAAGGAAAACCCTATCCCCAACCTCAAACTCAAGGTCGGTCCTTCTTTTGTCGACGTAGGATTTCTTTCTGTTTTGGGCAGTCTTCATTCTCCTTCGTATCAAGTCCACTTTTTCTGAAGTCTCTCTAATCATGTCTGGCCCAAGTATAAGCTTGTCGGTAGACTCCCACCAACAAGTTGTTGATCGGCAAGGTCTTCCATACAAAGCTTCGAAGGGCGCCATACCGATGGTGGCTTGGTAGCTGTTGTTGTAGGCGAATTCCACTAAAGGAAGGTGATCTCCCAAGTCCCTCCGAAGTCAAGAACACACAGTCTTAGAAGATCTTCTAGTACTCTATTCACCCTTTCTATCTGACCATCAGTTTGGGGGTGATAGGCCGTGCTCAAGCATAACTGTGTGCCGACAGCTTATTGCAGACTCTGTAACACCCCACTCCCGCTATGATCACTCACTAAGGGAATGCCATAGCATCGGTGGAGTATTTTAGTGAATATAGAACAGAAAAATTACAACAAGACAGATATAAATAGTACTTGAAATTTTAAAACATCATCTCATAACAGCGGAAGTAAAACATGTCTGGTTACATCATAAAACCACAATAAAGGTCAAGTACAATATCCATCAAAATAAAGAAGTACATAATCCCACTCTCATACAATAGCCAAACAAAAGAAAAGATAACTGGATAACTGGAGCTTTACATCTATCCAAGCTCCTAAAGACTGGAACAGCAATCCGATCAAGCTCCACTACTGCTAGGATCCACCGTAGGACCTGAGGGTTGGGAAAAAGATAAAAACAACAGGGTCAGACATAAGTCTGAGCGAGTCCTATAACTTTAACAATACAATCGTTAAAGTAACCAGAGAAGACATAAACTGATATACGGTAACATATAGGGATGAATGGCTACCCTAAGCAGTCAACTAAACGAAGATAAAGGATATAGACGCATCTACCCTCCCTAAGGTAAATTACTAAACTGCACCACACAAGTCGTTCCTAACTTAAAGGTTGATCCCACCCAAGGACTTATAAAATTTACTAATTAGTACCTGCGTACCCCTAGGTGACCAAGTAGGCGCCACGGGGCCCTACAATCCACTAGGTGTACACACTACTTCCCATTCGATCGGCTCCCTAACGTAGATACCCGTGCTGGCCCCACCGTGGGATGTATCATTCCCCAATGTGGCAACCTGATGAAACTAAAGGTGCACGGCTTATATCTACTCGATGCAACAACGGCTTACCTACCAGCCCGGGCCCACTCACGCATATGAAGCCCGTTGGACTTGCGTTGCCACCGCTAACCCGTTTGCCTCTTACAGTCAAGCCCAGTATGCGTGTCCCGTCCTCGACATGGGTCGAGCCCACAAAGATACGTATGGGTTACTGGTTGAAATGGGCCTCCACAAGCTACCCACCTAAGCTTGTCCCTTTTTCTAGTATATCCCACTTAACCCTTTAATCATGTTTTAATTACATGTTCTATTTTGGTTAAGTATTCTAATCGTATTTTCTATTGCCACCCAAGGCAACCACTAGATTTTCTCATGCCACCCGAGGCACCCACTTAACCCCTCATGTCCCTCTACATGCTAATGTGGTTAAGTGTTTCTTAATTAATTAATTAAGAACGTAACCTTTGTAAAGACCTCTCACATTAGACTGTCTTTTATGACCGCTGGTTAAGCCGGTTGGGTCCGGGCAGCCTTATGTCATAACAGAGTCTAACCTCGTGTCTTTACATTAATTACGTATTTAGTTTGTGCCTAAGACCTCTCACATTGGGCTAACATTTGTAGCAACTGGTTAAGCCGGTTGGGTCCGGGCAGTTTTACGCTACAACTGAGTCCAACCTCGTGTCTTAGTCAATTAATTACACCTAATTAATCACCCTCATAATTTTATATTAATTATCCCTAATTAATCAAGTTTTCTTAACATGGGTAGACCTAACTTAATAGGTAAATTCCCATGGGGTAGACCTAACTCAATAGGTAAATTCCCAACACATAGTATGGGTACACCTAACCAAATAGGCAAATTCCCATACTATGTTTATTTATTTTGTGTTATGCATAATTATATTAATTTCACACAATCTTATTAACTTATGCATTTAATTACCCCATCGTTCCCACGTAATTTCGTTCATGATATAACACATATAAAAGGTGTCAACTTGCATATGAATGAACATGTTTCAAAGGTGCCATCTTGCATATTAACAAACACATAACTTGCATATGAACTTGCATAACATGTCACATAACTTGCATATAATATGTCACATAACTTACATATTCATTTTGCATAACAAACTTGCATATTAGCTTATAGACTTGCATAATGTGTCATCATGAACTTGCATATTAATAAACATGTAACTTGCATATTTACATACATGTAACTCGCATATTAACAAACATGTAACTTGCATATAAAGAAACATGTAACTTGCATATTTACATACATGTAACTTGCATATTAACAAACATGTAACTTGCATATTAACAAACATGTAACTTGCATATTTACATACATGTAACTTGCATATTAACAAACATGTAACTTGCATATTAACAAACATGTAACTTGCATAGCATATTACCATGAACTTGCATAACATGCATATGATTACATAGCCCACAACTTGCATATTTAGCATCATGCAAACATAACATACATCATATTAAACTTGCATAAGCTTACATACTCAACATGCATAAACATAAGATTAATGCTAACATCATATCATATGATTCAAAGCTCATTAACCCACATACAAAACCATAAATCTCATCACATCTCATCTAATTAGTTTACCAAAAGATCATCAAAGTGATAGAAACTCACAACTAGCAACTTTGAACACCAAATGAAGAAGATTAAGATGCTAAGAAGGGATTAGAAGTTGATTAGAGAGTGATTAGTATGCAACCCTCTTCATAAAATTAGTGGAGGCCATGAGAGCTAGCATTTTGCCATAGTTTAGTCACTAGGTTTAATTATGAATGAATTAGGGTAGGTTAGGGTCTTATTTATAGATTAGGCAAGTGTTTTAGGCCATAGGATTAACCCTAGATTCAATCCAAGCCATCAAAGCATGTCTTGGGGAAGAAGTCAAGTGTAGGAACCATCTAGGGCCTTTAGATTAAAGATGGACCATGAGAACCATTCAAATGCAAAATCTGCACTTGAGCGAATCGGCCCACGGGTTGACAGCCAAACACCCTGGATTAACCCCTAGTCGACCCAGCGGGCTCGGGTCGACTTCAAAAATCGGCCGGTTCGGTTATTCCCCTCTCCCAATTCGCTGTTTTGAGCATTTTTGCATATTTATTTATTAAATTTTCAATTATATATATATATATATATATATCAATATATATATATATATCTACACAACCCATTTCACTTAATTAAGTATACTTTAATTTGGGAATTTTCGTGAAACTTCGCGAGGCCATATCTTGGTCATACGGACTCCGATTTTCGAAAACTCGGACTCTATTTCGCGTATTTTTCCGAGACGAACACAATGGCATAGCCCGTTTCCCTTGATTCCCATTTTAGAATTAAATTCTGCCTCGATTTATGTTATTACAGGTTATTGAAAATACGGGTTGTTACATTCTCCCCTCCTTAAAGGATTTCGTCCCCGAAATCTTCAAGTTAGGAAGAACGTATCCTACCATCCAATCATCCATCTACTCAAAGCATCATCCACGAGCAATCATTGTCCTTACAAGATTCTAAATGCTGGATGGATATATGCAAAAGTGTGTGTATATGTACTTACCTAATGCGAAAATCAGGCGGTTACTGATACAGTAAACCTCCTTAATGCAAACCATGATAGTGCCATGCATCCAATATGTATGCGAAACCCTATTGACACATACAAATTTCTACATGCGTGCACAACCATACACAAAAATGCATCATCCATATGATAACACAGCCATGATACATCCATCAATCTAACTACAACATCCATTTATGCAATATGCAACATGAAGTGACTGAGCCGATCTAGTGCCTAATGTGTGTGTATATGCATCCACGAGCAACCACTAGCAAACAATTGCATCCATATGCATCCATCAACCATAACATGTTTCAAACACATGTCTCAACCATAGGTTTTACCCTATCTAAAGGTCATAGGTATTAGCGAGAGGATATACTAAAGATAAGATAAGTACTAGACAAGCAATAAAGGAGAAGTTAAAAGACATACTCTCAAAAAGAAATGGATACAAAGAACGCATCTTTGCTTCCGTCTCCCAAGTAGCATTGCTTTCGTCATCTCCCCATTGCACTTTAACTAGCTGAACTTCTCTGTTCCTCAACTTCCTAGTTTCTGACCCAAGGATGCGAGTAGGAGCTCGTCGAATCGTCGCATCACGCTCTACCTCTACATCTCTAAGCAAGCTCGGCTCTACCACCTCCGCGGTCTCATGTAAGCACTTCCTCAAATGTGATACATGGAATACATCATGAACACCACTAAGTCTGTCGGGCAACTCCACCCTATATGCCATCCGTCCAATCCTTTCCTTAATAGGAAACGGCCCAACAAATCTCGGTGCTAACTTCCCTACGGACCCAAAGCGAACAACATTTCTCAATGGAGATACTTTGACAAAAACCATGTCCCCAACCTCAAACTCAAGATCCGTCCTTCTCCGATCCGCATAAGATTTCTGTCTATCTTGCGCTGCTTTCATCCTTTTTCGAATTAAATCAATCTTCTCTGAAGTCTCTCTAACCATATCCGGCCCAAGCAAGATCTTATCCGTAGATTCCCACCAACATGTAGGAGATCGACAAGGCCTTCCATAAAGAGCTTCGAAAGGAGCCATACCAATACTGGACTGAAAGCTGTTATTATATGCGAACTCCACCAAAGGAAGATGTTCTTCCCATGTACCTCCAAAATCCAAGATACAAAGCCTCAAAAGATCTTCTAAGATACGGTTCACCCTCTCGGTCTGACCGTCCGTCTGAGGATGATATGCGGTGCTCAAACACAACTGAGTCCCTACCGCCTCTTGCAAACTTCTCCAAAACTCACTAGTGAAAATAGGATCTCGATCACTCACAATGCTGGATGGTACGCCATGCAATCTAACAATCTCTCTAACATAGACTGAAGCAAGCCATGGAGCGGTCCTCTTACTCTTTACGGGTATAAAATGGGCACTCTTTGTAAGTCTGTCTACCACAACCCAAATTCCCGTATTGCCCTTCCTCGATCTCGGTAACCCGTCGATGAAATCCATCGAGACACTATCCCACTTCCACTGTGGAACTTCCAATGGGTGTAGCAACCCACCGGGTTTCCTTTGCTCCACTTTAACTTGTTGGCACACTAAGCATCTAGCCACATACTCGGCCACATCTTTCTTCATACCGGCCCAAAAGAAAACTCTCTTCATGTCTTGGTACATTTTGTCTCCACCGGGATGAATAGTCATTCTTGAACGATGTGCATCATCCAAAATAGCCTTCTTCAAACCCTCATCTTGCGGTACACAAAGTCTACCGTCTCTATGCAACCATCTCTTATCATCTATGGTGTATCTACCCAAATGGCTGGACGACTCCCCTCTTATAAGCTTCTCTACCAACACAACCAACTGTGGGTCGTCTCGCTGAGCCTCGCCAATCCGTCTCAAAAGAGTAGGTCTAACCTCCAAGGATGCCAACAAACCAGGTACAAAATCAACAGAAGGTCTGAAGTCAAACAAAGAAAGAAACTCCAAGCTTCGTCGTTCCACGAACAATGGACTCAAAGATAGCCTTTTTCTACTTAAGGCGTCTGCCACCACGTTACCCTTACCAGGGGTATACGCTATCTCGAAATCATAGGATGCTAAGAACTCCATCCACCTTTGCTGTCTTAAGTTTAAATCCTTCTGAGAGAATAAGTACTTCAATGATTTATGGTCGGTGAACAACTCGAATCTCTCACCAAGAAGATAATGGCGCCAAGACTTAAGTGCGAAAACAATCGCGGCCAACTCTAGATCATGGGTAGGGTAATTCTTCTCATGCACTCTCAATTGTCTCCCTCCATAGGCTATTACCCTTCCCTCCTGCATCAAGACTGCGCCTAATCCTGTTCCACAAGCATCGGTATAAACAACAAACGGCTTACTCCCATCTGGAAGCACTAAAACTGGAGCGGTGGTCAAAGCTCTCTTTAACCGTCGGAAAGCATCATCACAATCTACATCCCATGAGAAAACCAGATTCTTCTTCGTCAAGCGGGTTAATGGGGCTGATATCTTCGCGAAGTCTTTGATGAACTTCCTATAATATCCTGCCAACCCCAAGAAACTTCTTACCTCGGTAGCATTTCTAGGAACTTTCCAATCCTGGATAGATACTATCTTTGCGGGATCCACAGCTATCCCTTCCTTAGAGACCACATGCCCTAAGAATCGCACTTCTCTTCTCCAAAAATGGCATTTAGAGAATTTAGCTTTAAGACTATGCGCTCGAAGAGTCTCCAACACTTCCTTGAGATGTAAGGCATGCTCTTCTTCATTCTTGGAAAAGACCAAGATGTCATCCACAAAAACTACTACAAACTTATTCAGATACTCTCTGAACACTCTACTCATGAGATCAACAAAGTATGCGGGGGCGTTTGTCAACCCAAATGGCATCACTAGCCACTCATAAAAACCATCCGGAGTCCGGAAAGCAGTCTTCTCTATACTGTCCTCCGCCACTCTTAACTGATGAAACCCTGTAGCTAAGTCCATCTGCGAAAATACTGACGCGCCAACCAACTGATCAAAGAGATCATCTATCCTCGGTAATGGATGTCTATTCTTCTTCGTGAGCTTATTAAGTTCCCTATAATCCACACAAAGTCTGAGGGACCCATCTGCCTTCGTGGCAAACACTACTGGAGCTCCCCACTCCGATATACTTCGCCTTATGAACCCCTTCTCAAGCAACTCCCCTACTTGCTTATGAAGTTCTCTTCTCTCACGAGGAGCCATGTGGCGTACTGGCAAAGACACTGGTTTGGCATTATCCACCAAATAAATTCGGAAATCTATCTCCCGCTTCGGAGGCAAACCCTTTACTTCTTCAAACACATCCGGATATTCCCGGACTATTCTGACAGAACACAAACTTTCGACCGAAGCATCGAGCGATTCAAGATAACTTAGCAAAACAGATTCCATGGGATTGCAAGAGATCTCGAGAGTGTTACCCAAGCGGGTCATGAGCCTGACAACTCTCCTTTCGCAATCAAGAACGGCACCATTACTGGATAACCAGTCCATGCCCAAGATCAACCCATAGCCCGTGAAGCCCAATACAAAAGCATCACATCTAAACTCAACGCTAAGTATAGAAATCTTCAAACCCAAACATATCATAGACAGATATATGGAGCCCCCAATTGGGTTTGAGACAACCAAGGGATCATCAACTAGACTGGTGTCTAAGTGCAGTGACTCAACTAACGATGATGAGATAAAAGAATGCGATGCGCCAGAGTCAAACAAAGTACGAACTGGATGATCAAACAGAAAAACCAGACTTTCAACGGAAATAGTTCTACCTCTCTGCTGAATCGGTGGAACTGAGAGAACCTGAACTTGCCCCCCTGACTGAGGTGGTGCTATAAGAGCTTGCACCTGGCCTCCTGAGGTAGACCCCGTCTTCTGCCCCTTCTTTGGGCAGTTTTTCACAAGATGCCCTGCTTCACCACAATGAAAGCAACCGGTCTTCTTCTTTTTGCGACAATCCTTACTGAGGTGTCCTGGTGTTCCACAATTGAAGCACTTCTTCTTCGTCTTCTTTTTGTCACCATTGCCTTTTCCGCCCTTGCCTTGTTGTTGCTGTTGCGGTTTCTTCTGATCCCCCTTTTTCTCTGGTGCCTTAGAATTCTTATCATCCTCATGCATAAGTGCCATGTAGACAAGCTTCTCAAAAGTGGCCCCCATAGGAATGTGAGTCATAGCTATTCCTTGCAATGGTTCGTTCAAGCCTCTAACGAACCTCAAAGCCTTCTTCTCCGGTGTATTCACCAACTCTATGCCAAACCTTGCTAATTGATTGAATTTGTTGACATATTCTTTCACCGTGAGATTCCCTTGCTTCAAATTCAAGAACTTCTCCATAAACAGATTCTCTTCCGCCCTTGAGAGAAACTTAGCCCCAAACCTTTGCTTAAAATCTGCCCAAGAGTCAACAGGGCGTTCTCCATTAGTGACCTCCCACCAGAATGAGGCCTCTCCCTTCATTAACCAAGCCGCCAACTTGACTTTCTTTCCCTCTTCCACTTCAAAGATATCTAGCAACTCTTCCACTTCCTTAAGCCAATCTCTAGCCTCTACGAAAGTCTCTGAACCAAGAAAAGGTTTTCCTCCTATAGCCTTGAACTCCTTGCAAACCTTAGCAAAATTATCCACTCTAGGCTGAGGAGGAGGAGCGGTTGTCTCTGGTGTAGTAGCATTGGCCGGACCCGCAGCCGCGGCCCTAGCCTCTTGCAACCTCCTATACCATAGTGGTATAACTAAACCCTCCGGGATGTTAAGATCTTCAGCCATGCTGAAACGAAAGAGGAAAGATTCAAAAAGGAGATTCCGAAAGATAAAGATATGGCTATTGGGGATTATGCTTTTCTTTTTCAAAAACTTTTTCTCTTAGAAGACATGCTTTTAAAAATACTTTCTTCGAAAATACTCTTAGAAAGTAGTTTTTCTCAAAAATTTTATCTGTTCTGGTAACCTTAAGCTCTGATACCACGTGTAACACCCCACTCCCGCTATGATCACTCACTAAGGGAATGCCATAGCATCGGTGGAGTATTTTAGTGAATATAGAACAGAAAAATTACAACAAGACAGATATAAATAGTACTTGAAATTTTAAAACATCATCTCATAACAGCGGAAGTAAAACATGTCTGGTTACATCATAAAACCACAATAAAGGTCAAGTACAATATCCCTCAAAATAAAGAAGTACATAATCCCACTCTCATACAATAGCCAAACAAAAGAAAAGATAACTGGATAACTGGAGCTTTACATCTATCCAAGCTCCTAAAGACTGGAACAGCAATCCGATCAAGCTCCACTACTGCTAGGATCCACCGTAGGACCTGAGGTTTGGGAAAAAGATAAAAACAACAGGGTCAGACATAAGTCTGAGCGAGTCCTATAACTTTAACAATACAATCGTTAAAGTAACCAGAGAAGACATAAACTGATATACGGTAACATATAGGGATGAATGGCTACCCTAAGCAGTCAACTAAACGAAGATAAAGGATATAGACGCATCTACCCTCCCTAAGGTAAATTACTAAACTGCACCACACAAGTCGTTCCTAACTTAAAGGTTGATCCCACCCAAGGACTTATAAAATTTACTAATTAGTACCTGCGTACCCCTAGGTGACCAAGTAGGCGCCACGGGGCCCTACAATCCACTAGGTGTACACACTACTTCCCATTCGATCGGCTCCCTAACGTAGATACCCGTGCTGGCCCCACCGTGGGATGTATCATTCCCCAATGTGGCAACCTGATGAAACTAAAGGTGCACGGCTTATATCTACTCGATGCAACAACGGCTTACCTACCAGCCCGGGCCCACTCACGCATATGAAGCCCGTTGGACTTGCGTTGCCACCGCTAACCCGTTTGCCTCTTACAGTCAAGCCCAGTATGCGTGTCCCGTCCTCGACATGGGTCGAGCCCACAAAGATACGTATGGGTTACTGGTTGAAATGGGCCTCCACAAGCTACCCACCTAAGCTTGTCCCTTTTTCTAGTATATCCCACTTAACCCTTTAATCATGTTTTAATTACATGTTCTATTTTGGTTAAGTATTCTAATCGTATTTTCTATTGCCACCCAAGGCAACCACTAGATTTTCTCATGCCACCCGAGGCACCCACTTAACCCCTCATGTCCCTCTACATGCTAATGTGGTTAAGTGTTTCTTAATTAATTAATTAAGAACGTAACCTTTGTAAAGACCTCTCACATTAGACTGTCTTTTATGACCGCTGGTTAAGCCGGTTGGGTCCGGGCAGCCTTATGTCATAACAGAGTCTAACCTCGTGTCTTTACATTAATTACGTATTTAGTTTGTGCCTAAGACCTCTCACATTGGGCTAACATTTGTAGCAACTGGTTAAGCCGGTTGGGTCCGGGCAGTTTTACGCTACAACTGAGTCCAACCTCGTGTCTTAGTCAATTAATTACACCTAATTAATCACCCTCATAATTTTATATTAATTATCCCTAATTAATCAAGTTTTCTTAACATGGGTAGACCTAACTTAATAGGTAAATTCCCATGGGGTAGACCTAACTCAATAGGTAAATTCCCAACACATAGTATGGGTACACCTAACCAAATAGGCAAATTCCCATACTATGTTTATTTATTTTGTGTTATGCATAATTATATTAATTTCACACAATCTTATTAACTTATGCATTTAATTACCCCATCGTTCCCACGTAATTTCGTTCATGATATAACACATATAAAAGGTGTCAACTTGCATATGAATGAACATGTTTCAAAGGTGCCATCTTGCATATTAACAAACACATAACTTGCATATGAACTTGCATAACATGTCACATAACTTGCATATAATATGTCACATAACTTACATATTCATTTTGCATAACAAACTTGCATATTAGCTTATAGACTTGCATAATGTGTCATCATGAACTTGCATATTAATAAACATGTAACTTGCATATTTACATACATGTAACTCGCATATTAACAAACATGTAACTTGCATATAAAGAAACATGTAACTTGCATATTTACATACATGTAACTTGCATATTAACAAACATGTAACTTGCATATTAACAAACATGTAACTTGCATATTTACATACATGTAACTTGCATATTAACAAACATGTAACTTGCATATTAACAAACATGTAACTTGCATAGCATATTACCATGAACTTGCATAACATGCATATGATTACATAGCCCACAACTTGCATATTTAGCATCATGCAAACATAACATACATCATATTAAACTTGCATAAGCTTACATACTCAACATGCATAAACATAAGATTAATGCTAACATCATATCATATGATTCAAAGCTCATTAACCCACATACAAAACCATAAATCTCATCACATCTCATCTAATTAGTTTACCAAAAGATCATCAAAGTGATAGAAACTCACAACTAGCAACTTTGAACACCAAATGAAGAAGATTAAGATGCTAAGAAGGGATTAGAAGTTGATTAGAGAGTGATTAGTATGCAACCCTCTTCATAAAATTAGTGGAGGCCATGAGAGCTAGCATTTTGCCATAGTTTAGTCACTAGGTTTAATTATGAATGAATTAGGGTAGGTTAGGGTCTTATTTATAGATTAGGCAAGTGTTTTAGGCCATAGGATTAACCCTAGATTCAATCCAAGCCATCAAAGCATGTCTTGGGGAAGAAGTCAAGTGTAGGAACCATCTAGGGCCTTTAGATTAAAGATGGACCATGAGAACCATTCAAATGCAAAATCTGCACTTGAGCGAATCGGCCCACGGGTTGACAGCCAAACACCCTGGATTAACCCCTAGTCGACCCAGCGGGCTCGGGTCGACTTCAAAAATCGGCCGGTTCGGTTATTCCCCTCTCCCAATTCGCTGTTTTGAGCATTTTTGCATATTTATTTATTAAATTTTCAATTATATATATATATATCAATATATATATATATATATATATATATCTACACAACCCATTTCACTTAATTAAGTATACTTTAATTTGGGAATTTTCGTGAAACTTCGCGAGGCCATATCTTGGTCATACGGACTCCGATTTTCGAAAACTCGGACTCTATTTCGCGTATTTTTCCGAGACGAACACAATGGCATAGCCCGTTTCCCTTGATTCCCATTTTACAATTAAATTCTGCCTCGATTTATGTTATTACAGGTTATTGAAAATACGGGTTGTTACAGACTCCGCCAAAATTCGCTCGTGAAGATGGGGTCTCTGTCACTCACTATGTTGAAGGGTATTCCATGGAGTTGAATTATTTCCTTGAGATAAAGAGAAGCTAGAAACGAGGCAGTTCTTCTACTCTTGATAGGTATAAAGTGGGCGCTTTTAGTAAGCCTGTCCACTATCACCCAAATGCTAGTATTGCCTCTTCTTGACCTAGGCAACCCGTCAATGAAGTCCATCGAAATGCTATCCCACTTCCATTGTGGGATTTCTAGAGGATGAAGCAGTCCTCCAGGCTTCTTTTGTTCCGCCTTGACCTGTTCTCATGTCACGCACTTAGTACTAAATCTGCCACGCCCTTCTTTATGCTGCTCTAATAGAAAACTCTCTTTACGTCCTTGTACATCTTGTCTCCACCTGGGTGTATTGTCATCTTAGAATGATGGGTCTCCTCGAGAACCTTCTTCACTAATTCCCTAGCTTGTGGGAAGCATAGCCTTCCATCCCGTCTCAGCCAACCTTTATCATCGATGGAGTACCTATTGAGGTGACTGGAAGTTTCACCCTAATTAGTTTATCAATCACATCCACAAGCTGCGGGTCTTCACGTTGTGCAGCCCCTATCGAGTCTAAAAGAGTGGGCCGTACTTCTAGGGATGCCAATAAACCAGTATAAAATCTGAGGAGGGCCTAAAGTCAAAACTGGCTATATACTCCAAGCTTTGCCTTTCTACAAAGAGAGGGCTTAGGGTCAGCTTCTTTCTGCTCAACGCGTCTGCTACTACGTTGCCTTTGCCAGAAGTATAGGAAATTTCAAAGTTGTACGAGGCAAGGAACTCCATCCACCTTTGTTGCCTCAAGTTAAGATCTTTCTGCAAGAAAAGATACTTCAACGATTTATGGATAGTATATAATTCTAACTTCTCACCTAGGAGATAATGGCGCCAAGACTTAAGCGCAAAGATGATGGCGGCCAACTCAAGATTGTGGGTTGGGTAGCTCTTTTCATGCACTTTCAATTGTCTTCCACCATAAGCTACTACCATCCCTTCTTGCATCAGAACAGCGCCTAGCCCCGTACCACATGCATCCGTATATACTGTGAACATTTTGCTTCCATTCGGCAAAGTCAGAACTGGGGCTGTTGTGAGAGCCCTTTTTAATCGTTGGAAAGCAAACTCGCAATCCAAATCCCAAGTGAACACCAGATTCTTCTTTGTTAGCCTTGTGAGTGGAGCTGAGATTTTCGTGAAATCCCTTATGAACTTTCGGTAAAAACCGGCTAGCCCAAGAAAGCTTTGGACTTCGGTTGAATTTCTTGGTGTCTTCCAATCTTGCACTGCCACCACTTTCGCGTGGTCCACAGCTAACCCCTCTTTGGACACTATATGTCCAAGAAATCTTACTTCTTCTCTCCAAAAGTGGCACTTGGAGAATTTGTCTTTTAGGTGATAAACTCGAAGAGTTTCCATGATCTCCTTCAGATGCTAAGCATGTTCTTCCTCATTCTTTGAGAAGATCAAAATATCGTCTACGAAGACCACCACGAACTTATTGATGAATTCTCTGAACACCCTTCTCATTAGGTCCACGAAATAAGCGGGTGCGTTTGTCAAGCCGAAAGGCATGACAAGCCACTCGAAGAAACCATCTGGGGTTCTAAACGCCGTTTTATTAATACTATCTTCAGCTACCCTTAGCTGATGGAACCCAATAGCTAAATCAAGTTGGGAGAAGACCGACGCACCTACAAGCTGATCAAACAGATAGTCTATTCTGGGAAGCGGGTGTCTATTCTTTTTAGTCAGCTTGTTTAGCTCCCTATAGTCCACACAAAGACATAGTGAACCATCTACTTTGGTGGCGAACACCACTGGAGCACCCCATTCCGAGATACTCCGCCTTATAAACCCCTTCTCGAGAAGCTCCTTAACTTGCTTACTGAGCTCCTTTCTCTCCTTTGGAGCTATGTGTCTAACAGGTAGAGCTACGGGCTTTGCATTATTAACAAGATATATGCGGAAGTCTATTTCCCGCTTCGGAGGCAAGCCTTTCACCTCTTCAAAGACATCTGTATATTCCCGGACCACCCTAACTGACTGCAAATTCTCAACAGAAGCATCAAGCGACTCTAGATAACTAAGCATAACAGCATTCAAGGGATTACAAGAAATTTCTAGAGTGTTTCCGAGCCAATTCAAGAGCTTAACCACTCTTTTCTCACAATCAAGAATGGCACCATTACTAGATAACCAGTCCATGCCTAAGATCAGCCCATATCCTGAGAAGCCTAAAACAAAGGCACTATATCTAAATTCAACACTTAAAATAGATATTTTCAAATCCAAGCAAACCATCGACAAATAAGCCGAGCCCCCAATTGATTTGAAACAACCAAGGGATCTTCTACCTACTAGTGTCTAGGTGCAGAGATTCTACTAAAGCAGATGAAATAAAGGAGTGTGATGCGCCAGAATCAAAGAGAGTGCGAACTGGATGATCATACAGATAAACTAAGCTTTCTATAGAAATATTTCTACCTCGTTCCTGTGGAGGTGCCACCAGCGCGTGAACTTGTCCGCCTGCGGTGGATCCAGTCCTCTGTCCCTACCCCCGCTTCTTTAGGCAGTCCTTAGCCAAGTGTCCAGTCTCACCACAAATGAAGCAACCACCATTCATCTTTGCCTTCTTCTTTCTGCAGTCTTTTGCTATATGTCCCACAATGCCACAAAAATTGCACTTTCTCTTTTCACGGGATTTGTTGTTCTTCCCGCCTTTCTTGAAGTCTGTTTTCTTAGCCTGTAAACCCTCCTTCTTTTCTTGAGGCACTTCCGCCTTTGCCTCTTTCTTGTCATTATCTTCCTCGTGTAGCAGCGCCATGTCCACCAAGCTTTCATAGGTCGCCCCCATGGGTATATGGGTCATAGCAAGGATGTGTAGAGGCTCATTCAGGCCTTTGACGAAGCGAAGGGCCTTCTTGTGTTGGGTGTTTACTAAATCTAGCCCAAATCTGGCCAGCTGATTAAAATGATTGACATACTCCCTGATCGTCATACTCCCTTGCTTAAGAGTTAGGAGCTTCTCCATCTGCAGGCTTCTTTCAGCTTAGGAGAGGAATTTCAATCTCAAACCTCATCCTGAAATCTTCCCATGTTTCCACTGGCCTCTCCGCATGCATAACTTCCCACCAATAGGAAGCTTCATCTTTGAGCAACCACACTGCTAGCTGTATCTTTTGCCTGTCATCAACTTCGAAGATAACGAATAAATCGTCAGTCTCCTTCAGCCAGTTCCTTACTACCACAAATGATTCAGTTCCATAAAAGTCCTTTCCTCCCATAGCCTTGATGTCTCTACACGTCTTAGCGAAAGTGTTCCCACGAGGAGGAGGAGGAGGGGGAGGAGGAACCGCTGCCACTGTAGGAGGTGGAATGTCTGCTGGGCCCGCACCATTGGCCCTAGCCTCTAGGTACCTTCGGAACCAGCCAAGGATCGGTACTCCTTCTGGAAGGTTAAAATCTCCAGACATGCTGGAACAAAAAGGAAAGTATTCAAGATAAAGGGATAGAGGGATAGTGCATATGGCTTTGGAGAATTATGCCTTTTATAAACAACACTTTTTCTTGAAAAGATGCTTCTTTAAACCTCTTTTTGAAAATAGTTTCAAATTTTTTTATCTAGTCTGCCCCCACCCTCCATTAAGGTCACTCACAAAGGGAATGCCTTAACTTTGGTGGAGGTTTGTAAGTAAAAGTCATAGATAAAACACAAGACAGATATAAACACATATATAAGCAGCGGAAAACAACAGACTTTTTATTTCATAAATACGTGTTCATACAAAACATTTCCATAACTGTCACATAATAACTCCCAAAACATTACATCATCATTTCTGTCTTGGTTATTAAACAAAGAAGCATAAAAACATAATTAAAACTGCATAAATCCCCATAGCGTGTGTCCAACAGTCATAGCCAAGAAAAGAGAGTCCAAATCGTACATCTACTATCTTGAAGCTTTCAAAGAATCTGACTAAGCTGGGTTGTTTCCTCCCTGTGGACCTAGGGGGAAACAGAAGAAAAGAAGATGAAAGAAATTAGGGTCAGACATAAAGCCTGGTAAGTCTAGTGACTCCTCAGTATGAGAATAAGAATAAGGGCATGATAGGTATAAACTGGAAACAAGAAAGTATCATAAACTAATATAAAGTAGTTTTGAAACGAATATACTATCGCACCCCACACTATAACTCTGCACCTATTTGTACTGTCTTAACTGGCACCCCACGCAGGAGGTGAAGTGATCCCCTTTTTTTCTAAAGATCAGCTCCTACTCGCATAATCACCTGTGTCTTACGGCCCCCAAAGATTGTAGATACCTATGATGGTCCCACCATGGGGTGTATCAAGTCTCATGGTGGAGAACTGACACAATACTAGAATGCATAGGTTATACTATTGGTGCCCCCAATGCCCTGTTTGTCTGCTCCGAAGTTGTGTGCACGCCCGCACTCCGTTAGAACCCACACTGTTGCACCCACCGCCGTCGCTTTGACTGCTTACAATCAGCCCAGTAATCGTGCCCCACCCTGCCTAGTTTCAGGGTACCATGATACCTAATTGGGATACTGCTGAAATGGGTCCCCGTCACTAGGTTTTCTAGTCAAACATGTTAAGTGGTTAAGTGTCTGTATTTACCTAATCCCACCCATCAATTTAATTAACATGTTGAATTGGTTAAGTGTTTTAGTTAACTTAACCCTACCATCCTGACTTGTCTGTCCTTAGCCTTTTAAAGCACCGACCATTCACATTAGACAGATATTGTTACGGTTACTGGATGTGCCGGTCGGTTCCGGGTAGATTTACACCGTAACTCGGTCTAACCTCGGGTCCTTATTGGGCTCAATGCTTAACCAGCCACATTGGATAGGTATTGTTGTGACTACTGGACAATCGGGCGGGTCCGGGCAGGTTTAAATCACAACTCAATCCAACCTCGTGTTAAGCATATTCGTATTTTCTAAATTTACATATTTGTCTTTATTGCTTGTTATATGTAAATTTGTCAACAATTAAATGTTATGGCCCGCAATCCAAGTTAAATATTTTTGGTATAAGAATTTATACCGTTTAAATGCCACCAATTTTGGCATGTGACAAACATGCCGATTTCACATATTTTTGAATTTTTCCAACGTTACCCCATCTAAATATTATGCTAACAATCTTAGCCTAATTTTACGTTCGCATGATTTTCAACATATAATATTAGGCTAAAAACTTAGCCTAATTTAGCATACACAAAATTGGCATAAAGAAGTTCATTAACATAAACATGACATAGGTGTAAACTTGACATTTTTGGCATAATCTATATGAACATTGTAACACCCCGTAATTCTGTAACGCTAAGATTCACAAATCAAGGAAGAATTAAAAGTTAAAATCAAAATCAAGGGAAACGGGCTGCGCCATTGCGTTTGTCTCGAAATTCTGCATGAAAACGAGTCCGAGTATGCGTAAATCGGAGTCCGTATGAGGAAGATATGGCCTCCGGAAGTTTCAGCAAAGTTCAAATTTCAAAACAGACTCAGAAGCGGGCTGGGCGGGAAATTTCCCCGCCCAGGACCCAGGTTGACTGGGGAGTCGACCCCCCCCCCCCCCCCGCTTTTTCCAACCTGATTCGTTTCTCTGTATCCGGACGCCATTCTGACCAGATTCATTGACTTCTACACTATATAAGCAGCCCTAGTCTCCTTCTCTATTCACAATTATTTTCTATCCTTATGCTACCTCTGAGAAAATATATAAATAAGTAATATATAAAATAAATCAAGACAAGGTTATGCTGCTCAAATTGTCAAGAGGAGGTTCAAATCAAGATTAAGGCTTCAGAATGAGAATCAAAGGCTACCTCAAACGATTTCAAGCAACGTCGCACGAATCATAGCATCGCCATCTTTCTATTCTAATCTAATCTCTGTAAGTCAGTTATTTTTAGATTTGAACATTTTTCTCTGTTCGTGACATGAAATTAAAGGAATAAAAGAATATGCCAAATCTATCTCTCTCTATTCGAATCAGTGCTTATATCTTTGGACCTAATTAAGAACTGTTGTGATTCGATGACCAATTAGACATTGCCTATGACTATGAACATTGCCTATGACTATGAACATCGCCTATGACTATGAACATTGCCTATGACTGTGACTGTGACTATGAGAATTATTTCTTTGACTATGAACACAAGCCTATGCCTTTGATTAGGAAACATAAACTATTGCCTATGACATAACAAGAACAACTGTGATTCATGACTAGGAAAGTGTTGCTTAAGTTTTGTGACTGTGAAATTGGGTCTAAACCTGATTTTCTAATCTGTCTATTCTTGGTTTTCTTTGGTTTTAGACCTTGGGAATTTACCTATTAAGTTAGGTCTACCTATGTTCTTGAACCTACGCCTCTATTCTGTCTATTCTTGGTTTTCTTTAGTTTTTGGGAATTTACCTATTAAGTTAGGTCTACCCATGTTCTTGAACCTACGTCGTTATTCAACCCTTTTTATGCCAGTTATTATGTTTATCTTTTGCATAGCATCTTTGGTTCATTCCCTATTTTCTACGAATCTAGATTTATCTACAATCTAGATTGAATCACGATTATACGAACGGTGGGAATACGATTTGGGCAAAATATGAAATTTACTAAAAACATAGTTATAAATTTGGAAATTGGGATAAATTGGGAACATTTATTATGGCATGTTCATAGAAATGCAAATTGGATAAATTTGACATAGGATGTGTAATTTGAATATAGTATTGGCTAGTAAATCTAGCATTTACATGAACTGTGAACTAGAATAGTAAGTCTAGTTTGACATGAACTGTAATTATAATGTTAAAGCAGTATTGGGTTAGCTAATTTGGCATATTAGCATAAATTTGAAATTGGCCTTAATTGGGAGTACCTGTCAGGTTTAGCAAAATCATGGTTAGTGATATTTAATTTGGTATGGTTTACATACCAAAAAGGCATAAATATGATATAGAGGGGAAAATGGGCCATAAGAATAAATGTTGACAATTTACATTAAAAGAGGAATTAGGAAATAAGTAAACTAGGAATGATTTACTTATAGACACATTCCTAAATGAGAAATGTAAATTTAGACAAATTAAAGGTTTATTAATGACATCTCTTTTAATGAAACACCAGAAAGTTCTAGGGTGACAGAGAGGATAGTGTCTAGGCTTGGGTTTGGAAAATACAAGTTTCTTGCTCTCCCTGGCTACCCCTAACTGGTCCGACGAACGGGATGGTTACTTTCAAAACCTGATTTGAAAATTAATCAAAACCCTTTGAACTCAGAAAACATGAATTTGCCTAACCCGAGGTTAGACTGAGTTGCGATGTAAACCTTCCCGGAACCAACCGGCACATCCAGTAATCGCAACAATATCTGTCTAATGTGAGTGGTAGCGGATTTAATCTATTTAGTTAAAGCTAGAACAAGAATGCTAGGGTTAAGTGAACTAAGACTCTTAACCAATTCAACAAGATAACCAAACCGATGGGCGGGGTTAGGTTCATACAGACACTTAACACAGTTAAGCTAGAATGGGAGGGTTAAGTCTATAGGAACACTTAACCAACATAGCATAGTTAAGCTAGAACGGAGGGCTAAGTCCATAGGGACACTTAACCAAACTCATGGTAACAAGACAAGATTTGTAGAGGTTAAGTAACAAAGAAAACACTTAGCCAAATTAACATGTTAACTAGTCTAGAAGGCGGGGTTAAGTAAAGTTAATACACTTAGCCAAATTAACATGTTAACTAGACTAGAGGTTGGGGTTAAGTAAGATTTAATACACTTAGCCAATTTGATATGATAGTTCGGCTAGACTGTAGGGTTAAGTAAACTTGAACACTTAACCATCGGATTGTGATAAAGGAATAGGGTTAGGTCTAGAGCATGAAGGGATAATACTTAACCATTAATAACATGCTAGTTAAAAAAGACGGTGTAACACCCCACCTCCGCTAGGGTCACTCACAAGGGAATGCACTAGGTTTGGTGAAGCATTATCAAGGTAAACATGCACAGAAATATTACAAGACAGAACATATATATATAAAACAGCGGAAGTAAAACAAATTTCATTACCTTATAAAATAAGGTCTAAAGCCTTTTACATCAGAATACATCAAAACCTGTCTTGCAATAGTAAATAAGCATAAAACCATTTCATAAATTATTCCCCAAGTAAAACAGTAAAGTAGCCATAGCCACGAAAAGTCCAAGCCATGCGTGATGACCTTCAAGCAGAAGAAATCCGAACTAGATAACATTGTTTCCTCCCTGAAACCTGGGGGGGAAACGGAAGACAAGAGGCGAAAGAAAACGGGGTCAGTCATAAAGACTGGTAAGTCCTATCTACTTCCAGTATAAAAACAGGTAAAGGTAACATGACATGCATAAACTGAAAGTAAACATAAGGATGACTACGAGATAGATAAACTAAAACAGGCTGAACTACTGTAGCAGGGTAAACTAAGATATCATAATAAACTACGGTGTCATGATAAGTCAAGGTATCACATCGTCCGGTTTCTATCAAGTATAATATCCCGAGGTATCTATCCTGTATAACGTCCCACGGTATCTATCATGTATATTTCTCATGGTCCTAACA
This sequence comes from Allium sativum, assembly GCA_030737875.1. NCBI lineage: Eukaryota > Viridiplantae > Streptophyta > Magnoliopsida > Asparagales > Amaryllidaceae > Allium > Allium sativum. The sequence continues at coordinate 485,462,561 of CM060912.1, read as the reverse complement.
TGTATATTTTCCCTGCACCTCTCGTACTAGTATCTCAACCCGCGTCATGTGTTAAATATGAATGTCCCTTGCCCAACGCCATGTAATGGTCCATGTCAACCTAATATATAGCATATGTGGGTTTTCCCAACTCGTATGTTTCTTTCCATGTATAAGTTCAGTCCTTTGCCGTAGGCCATACGGGCTTTCCCATGTAAACGTTTTATCCTTGAAGTTATTTTGGACTGCTACCCTTGATCTAGTTATGTTTTCTTACCATGAACTATCGCGTGTCCACTTAGGATTTATGCCACCTAGGACCACTAGGGATTATGCTACCTAATGAACGTTTCCGTGTCTCGGTTTGGGTTCAGCCACCTAGGGCCACTAGGGATTATGCCACCCGTCAACCGCGCCCTTTATCCCACGTATGTATCGTGAATCGTTTTCCATGTCTAGATGCACATGTTCCTCAATGTGCCATCCGAGTTCCATGCCAGGGCAAATCAAGAAATACGGAACTCGGTCGGGAGCTTTAAGTCGTCTGCTGATGCAGATATCAAGGTCTGTTTTTGTACCCGTGGCTATGGTCCCACGTGACCCCTCCCTCAACTACTGAAAGGAAATCCAAGAAAAATCATGTATGAGAACTACACTATGGCCCATCGATGCCCACTTCCAGATAGCCAACCTCACCCATAACTCGATAGCTAGTATATGGTCTTTTGGGAGTTCCCTGCCTTTCCGTATGTACACGATTGACTAAAGATGGTAGGTAGTCGGCGACATGCTATCCCGGGGCAAAATCAAGTATCGTCGACTCCACGCTAATCCATCCCAATCTTTAGGTCGCTCGCATAGCAACCAAGGCATACTCTTGGCTCTTCTACCGCATACCTTAACCTCTGTGAGACCGGGTTTCATGGACCACTCGCCACCTCACAGAGGGATACCAAGAGTACCTTCACGTTCCCCGAAGCTTTCGCTTCGTTACCCAGTTCGCTGGAGCTTTTATCCCAGTCAGATAACTTTCTCCTCCTCGTATACTAAGCGATGACCTACCGTACCAGGTTACTCATCTCTTTATGAACTACTCCCATGTCCTTAGCTAAGAATTATTACTTAGTTACCCTTAACTAAGGTTTACCACTTAGCCCCTCTTTCCGCTATCCTTGTTAACTACGATTTCCAACCTAGTCCCATGAGCTAGGGTTTTGTCAAATGGGTTAAGTGTTGTTATCCAAGTTCATGACTTAACCCGCCCACGAATCATGTCAAGATTGGCTAAGTACTCAAGTTCAAGGCTTAGCCCTACAGGTTGGTTAAGTGTACCAAGAAGCTCATGACTTAACCCTATCAAGTCAAATTGGTTAAGTATTTATTTGTCTTAACCCTATCAGATTATCATGTTAGATTGATTAAGCATAGATTATCTTAATTCCATCAGATTATCGAGTCGGATTGGTTAAGTATGGGTTAGCTTAACCCCATCCACTAATCGTATTACAATGGTTAGGCCTACTTTCAAAAGGTCTTGTGACTTAACCCTATCAGGTCCACCTATTAGATTGGTTAAGTATAGGTTACTTAACCTCATCAAATCACCACGTATAATTGGTTAAGTATAAGTTACTTAACCCCATTAAATTATCATGCTTAGATTGGTTAAGTGTTTAACTTAACCCCATCGAATTCCCGTGTTTAGATTAGTTAAGTATATGTTACTTAACCCCATCTAATTACCGTGTTTAGATTAGTTAAGCCTTAATTACTTAACCCCATCTAATTACCGTTAAGCATTAATTACTTAACCCCATCTGATTACCGTGTTTAGATTAGTTGAGCCTTAATTACTTAACCCCATCTAATTACCAAGTCGGATTAGTTAAGTATAAATTACTTAACCCCATCCCCTAATCGTCTTGTATGGTTAAGTGTCATTAAGAAATCAAGCCCGGTCCCACTTAACCTACCCATTCGTGTCATATCGGTTAAGTGTCATTAGTCAAATTTACTTAACCTTATCATGTGGCATTAATTTAATTAATGCACTCTCAACCTCTCACATTAGACCTTGTTGTGGTTACTAGTTAAGCCGGGCGGGTCCGGGTAGTTTTACACCACAACCTAGTCTAACCTCGGGTCTTAAGCGCGACATGACCAACTTCTCACATTGGATCCTATTGTTTGTAGCCACTAGTTAAGCCGGGCGGGTCCGGGTAGATTTATGCTACAAACTCAACCCAACCTCGAGTTGGCCACTTTCATGTTTGATCTAGTGTCTTTTTTTTACACATACGACCCACCCATGTCTAGTTCAAGTTCCATGTTTTCCCACGTGTCATGATCATATTTAAATGTATCATGAATGTCATGTTCTCGATTTGGTTCAACTTACATGTTGTGTTCACATGTAACCTTAAATCAAGTTTTTCGCGTCATTCTCATGTTTGTCTATCCTACCCCAAATCGTGTTTTCACTTGAGTAAAAGCGAGTCAACATAGTAGGTATACTATGGCTACATGTAGACCCAAAACATGCATGATGCCACAAAAGGGATTGGCTCCAAACATGCATAACATAAAAGGGTATTGGCCACAAGCATGCATAATGTCATAAAGGATTTAGCCACAACCTTGCATATTATCATAGGAAATTTGGCCACAAACTTGCATATTCTCATAGCGGGATTTGACCTTACATAAACATGATGTCATATGTTGGTTTCATTTACATGCATAAGCCCCAAAGTCCAATTTATGCAACTATTTCACAAGTCAAAGTGGCTCTAAGTGTTCATGCTATCATACTACAAGTAAAGGTCCAATCTTGCATGGCAAACTAAGTCCAATGCAACATGAATAGCATGGTTTAGTCGCTAAAATATAACCCAAAGTCATATGTTCATGTTAAAGGAGCAAACTAGGCTCGCATAGGTTATAGCATTCATGTTTAACCACATTTTATTCCATGCCATGATTAAACTACCGTTAACATCTCGAAGTAGCTAGAACTTACATAGCGAGGCTTAGGAAAAGGATCATGCATCATCTTGACGAAGAAAGGTGGCTCCTTTGTCGAAAAACCGTCATGAAACTCGCATAGCAACGTTGATTTGGCCTTGATTTGGTTTAGCAAGCTTGCACCTTTTGATTTGAACCCGATTTGAATGCATAGGCTCTTGAAGTTGGAGATGGAGGCCATGATCAATGGAGATTTGGGCAGCACTTCGTGGCATGAGTGATTTGTGAGGGTTTAGGCAAGTCTAGGGGTGTTTTTATAGAGATTAGGGTAGTTTTAGGCCGTTAGATTAACTCTAGGATAGATCCAAGCCCTCAAAAATCGTCACAAGCCTCCAAAACCGAGCCAAACAGCAAAACAGGTGCACCAGGCTGCCTGGGTCCGACCAGGCAGGTCGACCCCCAGGTCGATCCTGGGGTCGACTCCCCAGTCGACCTGGGGCAGGGGGGGGTCGACTCCCCAGTCGACCTCCCCTGGTCTGGCGGGAAATTTTCCCGCCTCTTATGAATTCTGAAATTTGAATCTGTTTTCGTTTTTGAATTTTTCGTGAAACTTCGCGAGGTCATATCTTGGTCATACGGACTCCGATTTATGAAATTTCGGACTCTATTTCGCGTATTTTTCCGAGACGAATGCAATGGCACAGCCCGTTTTGTCTGATTCAGATTTTATAATTTAATTCTGCCTTGATTCTTGATTTAACATGTTGTTAAATTTCGGGTTGTTACATTCTCCCCTCCTTTAAGGATTTCGTCCCCGAAATCTCCAAGTTAGGAAGAACGTATCCTACCATCCATCATCCATCTACTCAAAACATCATCCACAGGCAACCATTGTCCTTAGACGATTTCTAATGCCATATGAACATATGCAGAACGTGTGTGTATATGCTCCTTAGCTAGTGCTAATGATCAGGCCTGAATGATCTTTCTAATGCAAAATATGTTTAGTGCCATGAGTCCAACATGTATGCAAATAGTCCCAGTCATATAAGTACTATATGCATGCACAAACATTCATTCATATGCAACATCCGCATGATAACACATTCAATTTCATCCATAAACAAGTATAAATACTCGTGCATATGCAACATGAAACGTGACCGCGTCAATCTAGTATCTAATGTGTATTCGCGCATCCACGAGCAACCACTTGCAACCATTTGCAACCATATCAATCATAACATGTTTCAAATACATGTTTAAATCCATAGAGTTCTATCTAAGGTTCCCAAGATAAGATCGAGGAGATAAACAAGACAAACTCCTTACGGGGTTTGTAACAGAAATAGGACCGAGAGGATATCCACCAAGCAGTAGCATGCAAGCAAGCTCTACAGGAGAACCAAGGATCAAAGATATACTCTTAAAAAGAGACTTGATGCGCGCGTCTAAGCCGCATTCCCATGAGCTTAATTCCATTGTGCCTTGACCGCCTTTGACTTCATAATTTCGCAGCTCCTTGATTCCTATTTCCAAGGTATGAGTTGGAACTCATTTCATTATCGCCTCTCGTTCCACTTCCACTTATTCTTTCCCTAGTATACTTGGCTCAACCATATCTACGTACTCATGCAAGCTCTCCAAAATTCACTAGTGAATTCTGGATCTCGTTTACCAATGCCAATCCATGTTACCACGTGCACTTACTAGGGTGGTTCCTATAACCCATGCTCAAGCGGAATGAACCATCCATCTTATTGGCGGACGTTACTTGATTGGATCAGAGATTTCCGATAAATGCATCGAGAGATTCTAGGTAACTAGCCATGACAGAACCCAAAAGGTTATACTAGACTTCGAGGGTATTACCAAGGTGAGTCGAGAGTCTAACTACCCTCTTTCCAAAACCGAGAATGGCACCCCTTATTGGGTGACCACTTTATCCCTAGAATCCATCCGTAGCCGAGACATGTCATTCTCAAATCCAAACAAGTCATGAAGAAATGGACCGACTCTCCAACTAGATTTTTGGGACAAAACTAGGATCCTCTATCGTGCTAGTACTAAGGTGCAGAGACTCAACTATCCAAGCAGACTTAAATGATTCGATGATCAAGACAAAGTCTGGACGGGATGATAGAACGACTAAACCTTTACCAGAAACGGTACCATTTCTTTTAGGTACCCTAGAAATGGGAGCGTACAATTTCCCTCTATGATGATCTTGTCCTTGTCCTCCTTGATGGACTAAGCCATACCAACAAGTTGCTTATCCTTAAGCCTGCGTCCTTTATCCTTACTCTTATTATCCTTCCTTGTACCACGGCAACAAGTCTCTCGAGAACCATCTCCATCGTATGGAAAACACCTACGTGGCTAGACAAAGGTTAGTCATAGTTAGAACTACTGTGACTACAGATGGAGGAAAGAAAGGAAAAGAGACTCAATCAAGGAATCAAAGGATAGTGCTAATGGCCTTTGGGGAATAGCCTTTCAAAACTTTTCTTGAAAAATGCTTCTTTGTAAACGGTTTTTCAAATAGTTTTTCAGAAGGTTTTAAAAACTTTTGCCCAGTCTGGTAACCTTCTACTCTGATACCAAATGTAACACCCCACCTCCGCTAGGGTCACTCACAAGGGAATGCACTAGGTTTGGTGAAGCATTATCAAGGTAAACATGCACAGAAATATTACAAGACAGAACATATATATATATATATATATATATATATATAAAACAGCGGAAGTAAAACAAATTTCATTACCTTATAAAATAAGGTCTAAAGCCTTTTACATTAGAATACATCAAAACCTGTCTTGCAATAGTAAAGAAGCATAAAACCATTTCATAAATTATTCCCCAAGTAAAACAGTAAAGTAGCCATAGCCACGAAAAGTCCAAGCCATGCGTGATGACCTTCAAGCAGAAGAAATCCGAACTAGATAACATTGTTTCCTCCCTGAAACCTGGGGGGGAAACGGAAGACAAGAGGCGAAAGAAAACGGGGTCAGTCATAAAGACTGGTAAGTCCTATCTACTTCCAGTATAAAAACAGGTAAAGGTAACATGACATGCATAAACTGAAAGTAAACATAAGGATGACTACGAGATAGATAAACTAAAACAGGCTGAACTACTGTAGCAGGGTAAACTAAGTTATCATAATAAACTACGGTGTCATGATAAGTCAAGGTATCACATCGTCCGGTTTCTATCAAGTATAATATCCCGAGGTATCTACCCTGTATAACGTCCGACGGTATCTATCATGTATATTTCTCATGGTCCTAACATGTATATTTGCCCTGCACCTCTCGTACTAGTATCCCAACCCGCGTCATGGGTTAAATATGAATGTCCCTTGCCCAACGCCATGTAATGGTCCATGTCAACCTAATATATAGCATATGTGGGTTTTCCCAACTTGTATGTTTCTTTCCATGTATAAGTTCAGTCCTTTGCCGTAGGCCATACGGGCTTTCCCATGTAAACGTTTTATCCTTGAAGTTATTTTGGACTGCTACCCTTGATCTAGTTATGTTTTCTTACCATGAACTATTGCGTGTCCACTTAGGATTTATGCCACCTAGGACCACTAGGGATTATGCTACCTAATGAACGTTTCCGTGTCTCGGTTTGGGTTCAGCCACCTAGGGCCACTAGGGATTATGCCACCCGTCAACCGCGCCCTTTATCCCACGTATGTATCGTGAATCGTTTTCCATGTCTAGATGCACATGTTCCTCAATGTGCCATCCGAGTTCCGTGCCAGGGCAAATCAAGAAATACGGAACTCGGTCGGGAGCTTTAAGTCGTCTACTGATGCAGATATCAAGGTCTGTTTTTGTACCCGTGGCTATGGTCCCACGTGACCCCTCCCTCAACTACTGAAAGGCAATCCAAGAAAAATCATGTATGAGAACTACACTATGGCCCATCGATGCCCACTTCCAGATAGCCAACCTCACCCATAACTCGATAGCTAGTATATGGTCTTTTGGGAGTTCCCTGCCTTTCCGTACGTACACGATTGACTAATGATGGTAGGTAGTCGGCGACATGCTATCCCGGGGCAAAATCAAGTATCGTCGACTCCACGCTAATCCATCCCAGTCTGTAGGTCGCTCGCATAGCAACCAAGGCATACTCTTGGCTCTTCTACCGCAGACCTTAACCTCTGTGAGGCCGGGTGTCATGGACCACTCGCCACCTCACAGAGGGATACCAAGAGTACCCTCACGTTCCCCGAAGCTTTCGCTTCGTCACCCAGTTCGCTGGAGCTTTTATCCCAGTCAGATAACTTGCTCCTCCTCGTATACTAAGCGATGACCTACCGTACCAGGTTACTCATCTCTTTATGAACTAGTCCCATGTCCTTAGCTAAGAATTATTACTTAGTTACACTTAACTAAGGTTTACCACTTAGCCCCTCTTTCCGCTATCCTTGTTAACTACGATTTCCAACCTAGTCCCCTGAGCTAGGGTTTTGTCAAATGGGTTAAGTGTTGTTATCCAAGTTCATGACTTAACCCGCCCACGAATCATGTCAAGATTGGCTAAGTACTCAAGTTCAAGGCTTAGCCCTACAGGTTGGTTATGTGTACCAAGAAGCTCATGACTTAACCCTATCAAGTCAAATTGGTTAAGTATTTATTTGTCTTAACCCTATCAGATTATCATGTTAGATTGATTAAGCATAGATTATCTTAATCCCATCAGATTATCGAGTCGGATTGGTTAAGTATGGGTTAGCTTAACCCCATCCACTAATCGTATTACAATGGTTAGGCCTACTTTCAAAAGGTCTTGTGACTTAACCCTATCAGGTCCACCTATTAGATTGGTTAAGTATAGGTTACTTAACCTCATCAAATCACCACGTATAAATTGGTTAAGTATAAGTTACTTAACCCCATTAAATTATCATGCTTAGATTGGTTAAGTGTTTAACTTAACCCCATCGAATTCCCGTGTTTAGATTAGTTAAGTATAGGTTACTTAACCCCATCTAATTACCGTGTTTAGATTAGTTAAGCCTTAATTACTTAACCCCATCTAATTACCGTTAAGCCTTAATTACTTAACCCCATCTGATTACCGTGTTTAGATTAGTTAAGCCTTAATTACTTAACCCCATCTAATTACCAAGTCGGATTAGTTAAGTGTAAATTACTTAACCACATCCCCTAATCATCTTATATGGTTAAGTGTCATTAAGAAATCAAGCCCGGTCCCACTTAACCTACCCATTCGTGTCATATCGGTTAAGTGTCATTGGTCAAATTTACTTAACCTTATCATGTGGCATTAATTTAATTAATGCACTCTCAACCTCTAACATTAGATCTTGTTGTGGTTACTAGTTAAGCCGGGCGGGTCCGGGTAGTTTTACACCACAACCTAGTCTAATCTCGGGTCTTAAGCGCGACATGACCAACTTCTCACATTGGATCCTATTGTTTGTTGCCACTAGTTAAGCCGGGCGGGTCCGGGTAGATTTATGCTACAAACTCAACCCAACCTCGAGTTGGCCACTTTCATGTTTGGTCTAGTGTCTTTTTTTTTACACTTACAACCCACCCATGTCTTGTTCAAGTTCCATGTTTTCCCACGTGTCATGATCATATTTAAATGTATCATGAATGTCATGTTCTCATTTTGGTTCAACTTACATGTTGTGTTCACATGTAACCTTAAATCAAGTTTTTCGCGTCATTCTCATGTTTGTCTATCCTACCCCAAATCGTGTTTTCACTTGAGTAAAAGCGAGTCAACATAGTAGGTATACTATGGCTACATGTAGACCCAAAACATGCATGATGCCACAAAAGGGATTGGCTCCAAACATGCATAACATAAAAGGGTATTGGCCACAAGCATGCATAATGTCATAAAGGATTTAGCCACAACCTTGCATATTATCATAGGAAATTTGGCCACAAACTTGCATATTATCATAGCGGGATTTGACCTTACATAAACATGATGTCATATGTTGGTTTCATTTACATGCATAAGCCCCAAAGTCCAATTTATGCAACTATTTCACAAGTCAAAGTGGCTCTAAGTGTTCATGCTATCATACTACAAGTAAAGGTCCAATCTTGCATGGCAAACTAAGTCCAATGCAACATGAATAACATGGTTTAGTCGCTAAAATATAACCCAAAGTCATATGTTCATGTTAAAGGAGCAAACTAGGCTCGCATAGGTTATAGCATTCATGTTTAACCACATTTTATTCCATGCCATGATTAAACTACCGTTAACATCTCGAAGTAGGTAGAACTTACATAGCGAGGCTTAGGAAAAGGATCATGCATCATCTTGACGAAGAAAGGTGGCTCCTTTGTCGAAAAACCGTCATGAAATTCGCATAGCAACGTTGATTTGGCCTTGATTTGGTGTAGCAAGCTTGCACCTTTTGATTTGAACCCGATTTGAATGCATAGGCTCTTGAAGTTGAAGATGGAGGCCATGATCAATGGAGATTTGGGCAGCACTTCGTGGCATGAGTGATTTGTGAGGGTTTAGGCAAGTCTAGGGGTGTTTTTATAGAGATTAGGGTAGTTTTAGGTCGTTAGATTAACCCTAGGATAGATCCAAGCCCTCAAAAATCGTCACAAGCCTCCAAAACCGAGCCAAACAGCAAAACAGGTGCACCAGGCTGCCTGGGTCCGACCAGGCAGGACGACCCCCAGGTCGACCCTCGGGTCGACTCCCCAGTCGACCTAGGGCAGGGGGGGTCGACTCCCCAGTCGACCTCCCCTGGTCTGGCGGGAAATTTTCCCGCCTGTTCTGAATTCTGAAATTTGAATCTGTTTTCGTTTTTGAATTTTTCATGAAACTTCGCGAGGTCATATCTTGGTTATACGGACTCCGATTTACGAAATTTCGGACTCTATTTCGCGTATTTTTCCGAGACGAACGCAATGGCACAGCCCATTTTTTCTGATCCAGATTTTATAATTTAATTCTGCCTTGATTCTCTATTTAACATGTTGTTAAATTTTGGGTTGTTACAGACGGGCAGGGTTAAGTTAAAAAGTAGCACTTAACCAATACAGGATGAATGGGTAGGGTTAAGTAATAAGAAATACTTAACCAATATAACTTGGTTTGTGGTGGGGTTTAGTCAACATGAATTACTGATAACACTTAACCAGTTTAACAGGATAAATGAAGAGGGTTAAGTTATCTTGAATTGACTAATGACACTTAACCAACCCAAAGCGATGAGAAAGGAACTAAGTAGTAAACCTTAGTTAAGAAAACAACGATTCTGGGAACTAAGTGGTAAATCTTAGTTAGTAAAACTAAGTAGTAATTCTTAGTATAACACGGGAAGGATCGAATGTCCGTCTGAGTAAAAAGGAGGCTCCAACGAATTGGGTTACGAAGCCCGAGGCTTCGAGGGGACGTGAGGGTACTCTTGGTATCCCTCTGTGAGGCTGCAGATGATCCTCCTGGGCTCACAGAGGTTAAGGTCTGGGTAGAAGAACCAGGGGTATGCCTTGGTTGCAATACATGGCAACCTAAAGACTAGGATGGACCGGCGTGATTCGGCGAGAAAACGGTAGCCCTGTGATAGCAACTCGTCGTCTACCATCCATCTTGAGTCAATCGAGATACGTGAAGCGGAAAGGCGGAGAACTCCAAAAGACCATATACTTGCTATCTAGTTATGGGTGAGGATAGACATAGGATAGTGGGGCATCGGGGGCCTGCGTATAGTTCTCATTTTTCAAGGTGTGCCTTTCATTAGTTGAGGGAGGGGTCAAGTGGGACCATAGCCACTGGAAGAAAAAAATAGACCTTAGCATCTGCATCGGCAGATATCTGAAAGCTCCCGACCGAGTTCTGTATTCCTTGATTTGCCCTGCGACAGGACTCGGGCCGCACATTACAGGACATGTGCATCTAGACAAGCGATAACGATTCGCGATACATGCGTGGGGAAGTATAGGAACATACACCACTCTAGGTAGTGTGTCCTAGACTTGGGGGCATCGTTCGACAGGTAGCATAATTCCTAGTGGAACTAGGTTGCATAAACCCTGAATCCGAGAAGCGTTCAGCGGATAGCGTAAAGTCTAGTTGAATCTAGAAAGCACTTGATAGAAACCCTAGATTAGACCTAGATAAAAAATAATAAATGTATGCCTGAAGGCAACGGAAACTACAGGGATTGGGATCACGTTGTCGTTACTAGTTGGGACACTAGTTGGGTGGTGCAGAGATATCGAAACCAGTATAACTAGGAAATAACGAAGTGGCGAAAGTGTTAGAGCATATCCAATTAATCTTATCTTAGCATATCTTGTGCTAATCTTGTCTAATCTTGTCAACCCTATCATCATGGTGTTATCTTGTATTCAGTTAATTCATGTCGTTTTGTTGGTTCCATGTTCACAAGCTAGAAGTTACTGAACTTACTCAGGCTTTATGTCTGACTCTGTTTTTCTTTCGTCTTCTTTTCATTCGTTCCCCCCCCCCCCCCAAGGTAGTAAAGGAGGGAATAGTATAGCTCAGGTTAAGTTGGACTGTCACTCTTTCCCAGCTTGAAGATTTGTCGAAGTTTGCTTGGATTCTCTTTTCAGATGCTACGGCTGGCTCTTGCTAAAATTGGGGAATATAAATGTTGTTTTATGCTTCTTTATTTTTTAAGACAGATGATACTCTGATATTGTAAAGAAATCATTGTACAAACTATTTTATCAATAAAGCAAAGTTTTATTTTCCGCCGTTTAATTTCTGTCTGTCTTGTAATTTATCTGCATCTTTTACCCTAAATGCTCCACAGAACTTAGTGCATTCCCTTTGTGAGTGACACTAACGGATGTGGGGTGTTACACGTGGTATCAGAGCTGAAGGTTACCAGATCAGATAAAGGATTTGAAAAATTATTTTCAAAACAGTTTTAAAAGAAGCATTTTCAAAAGAAAAGATTTGTTTAAAAGCATATTCCCCAAAAGCCATACGCACTATCTTCTCTTCCTTTGTTTGAATTCTTGTCTCCTTCTTTCTTGAGTCTCTAGGGCTCCTGGCTTTCTGGGAGGTAACCTCATCGATGGGCGAAGTCGTGCCTAGCTTCCATCCATATCCGTAATCGTTTCGCCTACGGCCAGTTTTCTTTCAAGCTTATAGGGTTTTCTGTACGATGGAAGCAGCTTTCAAGAGATGTGTTAACATGACTACACACGGAAGGGGATGAGGAGTTTGGCAAAGGAACACAACCCTAGGATGAGGAATTCATGGATGTAGATTTAGCTCACGAAGGAGGAAGAAATTATAAAACCTAAGACAAGAGGAAGTATCTTTACTAGGGTATAATAGGGCATATAATTAAGGACAAGGGCAAAAATGAGGAACAAGATTTTCAGAAGGGCAAGTACATACTTCCACCACCAAGCACACCTAGGAGAAAGGAAGTAAAGTTCTGTTGGAAGAGTTTAGTTTTCTGTCCGTACTCTTTCGGTTTTAGCGCTTCGCATTTGTTCATACTCACTTCCATAGCTGAGTCTCTGCACCATAGCAATTGTATAGTAAAAGGATCCCGCTAGAGTCTCAAATCCAATTGGTGGTCCGACCAGTTTATTTTTGGTTAGTAGGGATTTGAGAATAGCTATTGTGTTTGCTTATATCATCTCACATAGATCATCTAAATTCGGAGGAGATATTTCTTGGGTGCTTGTCTGATATTGGTTTAGGCCTTTGGGGCTTGTACTTGAGGAATGTCGATGTGACGGCCCGCCCCGCACCAGCCGGCATTTCCTCCGAAAGTGCGCTGTACACATGCCCGACTAGCACAGAACGGTCGCCAAAGAAAGGAAAGAAGAGAATGAACTAATCAAGGAACCTGTAGAATGTCTCACAGCGCATGGAATAAAATATAATAGTAATAACATACTTGACATAAAACAGGTGAGACAGTGCATAAGCTGATAACTAAAATCAACATCAACATCAGAGCAGCGGAAATCCAAATACAGCTTATTACAACTTTCCAAATTTACTGTCTCTAAACAAAAGAAAGCTAAAGTAGAAGATGCACCACTAATGCCCAAGCAGTGATCTTCAACAACACAGGGAGAATACTATATATATATATATTACGTGGAAGCCTCCTGCTCGTCTCTGGATCATCTACCCGTGCATCACCAGCTAACCTGTCTCTAGTCTGCTCGTGTGAGCACCCAGAGTAATATGAGGAGACATAAAACTTTGGGTCAGACATAAAGCCTAGTATGAGCGATAAGCATCTAAACAAAACAATAACAGGTATACTAAACCATACCTGAACCTGGACCTGCAACCAAAGAGTTAGTACCACATACCGTACAATACTCTAAGGTGCCATAATAAATAGTGTAAAGAATACGGGGGTGGGGTGTGCATGTCATAATGATAGCAAACAAATCATCCATAGCAACCATCCTCACATCTCTCACTCAGTGCGTAAAGCATACGATGTCCACCACTGTCAATCTCTAGACCCATTGAAGTAGTGACGGAGTTCAACCTGTACAACTACTGCTACTACCAAGCTTACCACATGGAGTCATAACCAAATCTTTACAAATGACCCCACTTCATTGGTCTATAGCCCTTTAGTCGTACCTAGGCCATTGCAGCCCTGAATCCGTTCACGTACTTCCCATACATAGTGATCTAAAGTCATAAACATCGGCAGCCCCTTGGCACACGTCCCGCAGCAAAGCCCAATCATGAAGTGAACTCATCGGTTCCCAACTGGATCCTGAGCTCTAACTTCCCATATTGGACTACCTTTGCATCTCGGGTTATTGGTCAATACTGGGTCGGGTCGGGTTCTCCTTCTAGCCATCGGTTCGGGTCGGGTCCTCTACTTCGGGTTGGTTCGTAGTCTTCTCCTGTAGCGGGTTGGTTCGGGTCCACAGCATCGCATCGGTTCGGTTTGGGTATTCCACTTCGGGTCGGGTCAGGTGTCCTCCTCCGGGTCGGGTCGGGTGCCATCTCCCTTCCAGTTCGTTCTTCCGCTCCGAACCGCTCCCTCGTTCTCCACGTGCTCCGATCCGATCCTTCCTTCGCCATCTGATCTGCGTGGCCTTCCCTCTTGCCAGTTCTCCCAAGTGTTATGTTCCGATCCGAGCCCTTCGTTTCCAAGTCTATCCGATCCCCAGCTTAACCAACATGGCCTTCCTTTTTGCCTAGCCTCGTTTGTGCTAGATTCCAGTTCGGGTCGGGTTCCTTGCCTAGGTCTCCTATCCGATCCGAGCCCATATCCGATCCGATCCGAAACCCTGCACAACTTTCTGCAACTTTTTCCAGCAACTTGTTTACGCCATTCAACGACGTTTTCAACAAATCTAACTATACTAATCAATCACAAATCATCCCAAATAGTCATAGCATCATAGCAAACTAACCACAAACACCAAAACAATGAATTTACATATCAAAATGGATCAAATGTACCCAAAATCCCATTTTTCCCTTAAGCATGATTAAATAAAACTAATCATATGGTTAATGAAACTTAATCAAATCAAACCAAATTTCTAACAGAGGCATAAAATATTATTTAAGAATTTCTAAACATTTTTCCAGAATTTATTACTGTATAAATTCGCTAATCTTCACTAATTACCCTTAATCAACAGTAATTAGTGTCAAAATGATGCTAATCACTCACCTTTGCCACAAAATAAAGCACCAATCTGAAATACTCTCTGTTTGGGTCGAATTCCTATGTATAGCAGCAGCTCCAACCTTGCACTGATGCTATTTGGCCTTGTTTTGATGTAGTTTAGGCTTAATCTTCACTAAAAATGTGTTTTGGAGTGGTTTTAGAGGATGGAAGCCATTACTAAGGTCTCAAGAAGGTTTGTGGCGGCTCAAAACTGAAATGAAAGTGATTTCCTAACCCTAATCAGCCTCCTATGCCTCTAAACCGAAATTCCCCTCTGGGCCTAGCTGTTAATCACCCGGTTAAGCCCAATTAAGCTGTTTTTCACCATCTGAAACTTGATTCAGCAATATCTCCCAAACGGTGAGTCCGTTTGGCTAATGTGACCACTCTACGGAATTGTAAACCATCATCCGGAGCCAATGGAAGTGGTTTCAGGTCAAAATTCCTTTCCAGTCAAAAGTTATGGCCAAAACAGTACCAACTAGGGGTAAAATGGTCATTTAAAAATCGGGAAAAATCATGAACATGGGAAATGACCCCAATAGTCGTCTCCCAAAGTTACATGACCATACGACTTCATATGTGAAATAAATAAATATTCTACGATTCCATGATACGTAGAATACAGGTCGTTACACTCTTCCCCCCTTAAGAAATTTCGCCCCCGAAATTCCTTAACCCTCAACATACAAAAGATCCCGCATGCCTAACAGCCACATACAACAATCAAACATGCAAAACAAGCAAACAAGCCTACCCTAGCATGCGGAAAACTAAATCGAAGTCAAAAACTTACCAGCCAAAGAGTTCTGGATATGTCTTCCTAATGTTCTCCTCTGTCTCCCAAGTGCAATCATTCTCGTCCTCGCTCCACTGAACCTTGACTAGCTTCACCGCCTTCCTTCGAAGTTGCTTCATGTCGTGCTCGACAATACGGGCAGGCTTGCGGTTCCCAACCGCCTCGGGTTCTACTTCGAAGTCCTCTAACTAATCAGGTGAAATAGTCATATCTGAGTCGTGAACGAAATTCCTTAGTTGGGAAACATGAAACACATTGTGAACTCCCGCCATTTTCTCTGGTAAGCCAACTCTATATGCCAAATTCCCGACTTGTTCAAGAACGGGGAATGGGCCAACAAATCTTGGTGCCAACTTGCCTCTCCTGCCAAATCGTATCACGCTCTTCAACGGAGAAATCTTGACAAACACCAAGTCACCAACGGAGATTTTTAAGTCTCTTCTCCTCTTATCAACATAACTCTTCTGCCTATCTTGGGCATCCCTCATTCGTTGTTGAATGATCTTAATCTTATCTGAAGTTTCTCTCACCACATCTGGTCCAAGCATAAACTTCTCGCCAGTCTCTATCCAACATGATGGTGAGTTGCATGGCCTTCCGTACAAAGCTTCAAACGGAGCCATACCGATACTGGATTGGTAGCTATTATTATATGCAAACTCTACTAGATGCAAATAGTCATCCCATGATCCACCAAAATCCAATATACATGCTCTCAAGAGATCTTCCAAAATACGATTCACCCTCTCCGTCTGACCGCCGGTCTGAGGATGATATGCGGTACTGAGATGTAACTCTGACCCTAGAGCCTCTTGTAAGCTCTTCCAAAACCCACTAGTGAACAACGGGTCTCGGTCACTCACAATGCTTTTAGGTACTCCATGAAATCTCACTGCCCATTTCATATACAATTCTGCTAACTTAGCTGTCGTTCCGGTCGATTTGACTGGTATAAATCTTGCACTTTTAGTCAATCGATCCACAATTACCCAAATGCTATCATGTCCCGATCTAGTGCTTGGTAAACCATCAATGAAATCCATCGAGACTTGCTCCCATTTCCATTCGGGAATTTCTAATGGTTGCAACAACCCACTAGGCTTCTTTTTCTCAGCTTTAACTAGCTGGCAATTCATGCATTTGTATATAAACCTCCCAGTGTCTCTTTTCATCCCTTCCCAGTAGTAGGTCTGCTTCATGTCTCGATACATCTTGTTACCACCGGGGTGTATAGTCAGTTTTGATTGATGACATTCTCTAAGCACTTCATCTCTCAATCCATTGACATTGGATACAACAAGCTTTCCATTCTTTCTAAGCCATCCATCTCGATCAAGCCCATACTTGTTCATCTCCTCATCGATACCCATCTCTAACTTGGAGATGATTTCCAATAGGTTAGGATCGTCCCTCTGACTAGAGCCAATCCGCTCAATCAAAGTGGGTCTGATCGTCAAACTTGCTAACATTTCTGGATCCAATTCGCACTTTGGTCTGAAATCAAACCCAGTGATGTAATCCAGTTGCTTCCATTCTAGAAACATAGCCCCTAAGCTGGCATGTCCCCTACTCAATGCATCAGCTACCGCATTGCCCTTTCCTGGTGTATATGCGATGTCAAAATCATAGGAAGCCAAGAATTCCAACCACCTTTGTTGCCGGAGATTTAGATCCTTCTGGGAGAAGAGATATTTTAACGATTTATGATCGGTAAACAACTCGAATCTTTCTCCCAAGAGATAATGTCTCCACATCTTCAACGCGAACACGATCGCTGCCAATTCCAAATCATGGGTAGGGTATCTTCTCTCGTGCGGTTTCAATTGCCGACTTGCATAAGCTACAACCCTACCGCCTTGCATCAATACAACACCCAGTCCGGTACCACAGGCATCCGTGTATACCGTCATCTCTTCATTCCCCTTAGGAATGACTAACATTGGTGCGCATGTCAACTTGTCCTTTAGACTCTTGAATGCATTCTCGCACCTTTCATCCCAGACAAAAGCTTGATTCTTCTTGGTCAACTGGGTCAATGGTGCTGCTATTTTGGAGAAATCTTGGATAAACTTACGATAATATCCAGCTAACCCCAAGAAACTTCTTACATCTGTTACATTCTTGGGCGTAGGCCAATCCTGTACCGTAGCCACCTTCGCCGGGTCCACGACAATACCATTCTCTGAAACAACATGGCCCAAGAACCTCACCTCCCTCTTCCAGAAGTGACACTTAGAAAACTTTGCTTTCAATTGGTGTTTTCTCAACACCTCCATCACTATTCTTAAATGTTCCTTGTGTTCTTCCTTTGTCCTCGAGTAGACCAAAATATCATCAACGAACACAAGGACAAACTTATTCAACTGATCTCTGAATACCCTATTCATAAGATCCACAAAATATGCTGGGGCATTGGTCATCCCGAATGGCATGACCAACCACTCATAAAATCCAGACGGCGTTCGAAATGTCGTTTTAGCTATACTCTCAGCTTCCACTCTAAGCTGATGAAAACCTATCGCGAGATCCAACTGAGAAAATACTCTCGCGCCACTCAACTGATCGAACAAATCATCTATCCGCGGTAGAGGATACTTATTCTTCCTCGTCACTTTATTCAACTCGCGGTAGTCTACACACAAACGAAGGGAACCATTCGCCTTGGTAGCAAACACAACTGGTGCTCCCCACTCAGAAACACTCCTTCTGATAAATCCCTTCTTCAAAAGATCGCTGACTTGCACCTCGAGCTCTCGCTGCTCCCTTGGTGCCATACGACGAAGTGGCATCACTATAGGTCTGGCATCTTTTACCAAATCAATACGGAACTCAATCTCTCGATGTGGTGGAAGCCCGGTCACTTCTTCGAAAACATCCGGATACTGGCCAACCACGGGCAAACCTAACAACTCACTATGCGGAATATCGAGGGAGTTTAGAAAACTAGCCAATACCCCCTCACTGGGTAGACCACCAAACACTATCCTCCACCCATCATCCGCTCTAGCTGTCACCAAAAAGCCCTCACAGTCTACCACCACCCTGTATCTTCGGAGCCAATCTACTCCCAAAATAATGCCAAACCCAGTAAAGCCCAAAACAAAGCAATCACAAACAAACAAGCATCCATGACTCGATAAGACCACATTACGACAAATAATGCTAAGGCTAGTCGAACCACCAATCGGGTTCGTCACCACTAAAGGTCTATTGACAATCTCGGGCTCTAATCCTAACCTATCTACCAGGTCACTAGATATGAAAGAACTGGAAGCTCCGGTATCAAACAAAACTCTAACAGGAACATCATAAACAGAAAGCATACCTTGAATGATGACATTCTTTCCCTTCTCCGCCGAAGTTGGGGCATTCGACGAAGAAGGAATAGCATTAAGGGCATATGCTTTCACCATTTGCTTTTCTTTGGGGGGTTGCGGACACTTGTCCTTGTGATGTCCCATTTATCCACAGTTGAAGCACTTCCTATCCGCTGGCTTGGCCCGACAATTACTAGCATAATGGCCCTTCTTACCATAGCTGAAGCACTCCACATCTTGCTTATTCTTTTTCTTCTGTCCATCCTTAGTCTAATTCTGCTTCCTCTTATTCTGGGAACCACCCTTGCCTCCACCACTTGCTTGTGGCTTTGGCTCATCTGCAGATGCAACCTCAGTCTTCGGCTTAGGGTAGAGACTTTCTGATCTTAATGCTTTCCCCACAATCGACTCAAACGTCTCATCGATGTGGTTAATAAGCCTTTCCCCTAAGTACTGATCCAAACCAGTTATGAATTTCTCATTCTTCTTCTCGGCAGTATCAATAAGAGATAACCCATACTTCGACAAAGTGTCGAATTCAGCAATGTACTCTGAGACAGCTCTGCCATTCTGCTTGAGCTCCAAGAATTTCTTAAACAGCACTGACTTCTGAGCAGCTGGAATGAACTTCTCGCTAAAGCGAGCTTTAAACTGCTCCCAAGTAATCTGATCTTCGGGAGTAGCTGCCTTTATAGCATTCCACCAATTCATTACCCGCCCTTGCAGCTGACGGGACGCTAGCTTTCTCTTCATCGCATCCTCGATACCTAAATCCTCGAAGATACGTTCGCAACTATCCAACCAATCCTGAACATCCGTAGCCGACTCCGTTCCGTGGAACGGCTTCCCACCAAGGCTAGTATAATCCTTATTCAGCTTGGCGAAGTTGACTCTCGGCGCCTGCACTATTGGACCACCACCATTTCCACCATTGGGAGCTGCCCTCTGTACATCTCTAAGCATCTCTCTCATGAGGTCAGTAAACATCGTCCTCATGTCAGCGGCATTCCCATTATTGGCTCCCCTACCAGCACCTCTAGTATATCGGCTCATCGTCAATCTGAAAAAGGAAACGGTTAACGACCCCATAGCGGTGCTAGTGCAGTACGACTTCATTCTCATACTACTAATCGTATATATATATAGCTTTTAAAAACCAAAGTAATCACAAATACGCTCTCTTGTATACATATACTATCTCTCCCTGATAACTTCCCTAGGTTAACTACGCAACATAGAGCTCTGATACCAAGTGTGACGGCCCGCCTCGCACCAGCCGACATTTCCTCCGAAAGTGCGCTGTACACATGCCCGACTAGCACAGAACGGTCGCCAAAGAAAGGAAAGAAGAGAATGAACTAATCAAGGAACCTGTAGAATGTCTCACAGCGCATGGAATAAAATATAATAATAATAATAACATACTTGACATAAAACAGGTGAGACAGTGCATAAGCTGATAACTAAAATCAACATCAACATCAAAGCAGCGGAAATCCAAATACAGCTTATTACAACTTTCCAAATTTACTGTCTCTAAACAAAGAAAGCTAAAGTAGAAGATGTACCAATAATGCCCAAGCAGTGATCTTCAACAACACAGGGAGAATACTATATATATATATATTACGTGGAAGCCTCTTGCTCGTCTCTGGATCATCTACCCGTGCATCACCAGCTAACCTGTCTCTAGTCTGCTCGTGTGAGCACCCAGAGTAATAAGAGGAGACATAAAACTCTAGGTCAGACATAAAGCCTGGTATGAGCGATAAGCATCTAAACAAAACAATAACAGGTATACTAAACCATACCTGAACCTGGACCTGCAACCAAAGAGTTAGTACCACATACCGTACAGTATTCTAAGGTGCCATAATAAATAGTGTAAAGAATACGGGGGTGGGGTGTGCATGTCATAATGATAGCAAACAAATCATCCATAGCAACCATCCTCACATCTCTCACTCAGTGCGTAAAGCATACAATGTCCACCACTGTCAATCACTAGACCCATTGAAGTAGTGACGGAGTTCAACCTGTACAATTACTGCTACTACCAAACTTACCACATGGAGTCATGAACAAATCTTTACAAATGACCCCACTTCATTGGTCTATAGCACTTTAGTCGTACCTAGGCCATTGCAGCCCTGAATCCGTTCACGTACTTCCCATACATAGTGATCTAAAGTCATAAACATCGGCTGCCCCTTGGCAAACGTCCCGCAGCAAAGCCCAATCATGAAGTGAACTCATCGGTTCCCAACTGGATCCTGAGCTCTAACTTCCCATATTGGACTACCTTTGCATCTCGAGTTATTGGTCAATACTAGGTCAGGTCGGGTTCTCCTTCTAGCCATCGGTTCGGGTCGGGTCCTCTACTTCGGGTCGGTTCGTAGTCTTCTCCTATAGCGGGTTGGTTCAGGTCCACAGCATCGCATCGGTTCGGTTTGGGTATTCCACTTCGGGTCAGGTGTCCTCCTCCGGGTCGGGTCGGGTGCCATCTCCCTTCCAGTTCGTGCTTCCGCTCCGATCCGCTCCCTCGTTCTCCACGTGCTCCGATCCGATCCTTCCTTCGCCATCTGATCCGCGTGGCCTTCCCTCTTGCCAGTTCTCCCAAGTGTTAAGTTCCGATCCGGGCCCTTCGTTTCCAAGCCTATCCGATCCCCAGCTTAACCAACATGGCCTTCCTTTTTGCCTAGCCTCGTTTGTGCTAGATTCCAGTCCGGGTCGGGTTCCTTGCCCAGGTCTCCTATCCGATCCGAGCCCATATCTGATCCGATCTGAAACCCTGCACAACTTTCTGCAACTTTTTCCAGCAACTTGTTTACGCCATTCGACGACGTTTTCGACAAATCTAACTATACTAATCAATCACAAATCATCCCAAACAGTCATAGCATCATAGCAAACTAACCACAAACACCAAAACAATGAATTTAAATATCAAAATGGATCAAATGTACCCAAAATCCCATTTTTCCCTTAAGCATGATTAAATAAAACTAATCATATGGTTAATGAAACTTAATCAAATCGAACCAAATTTCTAACAGAGGCATAAAATATTATTTAAGAATTTCTAAACATTTTTCCAGAATTTATTAGTGTATAAATTCGCTAATCTTCACTAATTACCCTTAATCAACTGTAATTAGTGTCAAAATGATGCTAATCACTCACCTTTGCACAAAATAAAGCACCAATCTGAAAAACTCTCTGTTTGGGTTGAATTCCTATGTATAGCAGCAGCTCCAACCTTGCTCTGATGCTATTTGGCCTTGTTTTGATGTAGTTTAGGCTTAATCTTCATTAAAAATGTGTTTTGGAGTGGTTTTAGAGGATGGAAGCCATTACTAAGGTCTCAAGAAGGTTTGTGGCGGCTCAAAACTGAAATGAAAGTGATTTCCTAACCCTAGTCAGCCCTCCTATGCCTCTAAATCCGAAATTCCCCTCTGGGCCTAGCTGTTAATCACCCGGTTAAGCCCAATTAAGCTGTTTTTCACCATCTGAAACTTGATTCAGCCATATCTCCCAAACGGTGAGTCCGTTTGGCTAATGTGACCACTCTACGGAATTGTAAACCATCATCGGGAGCCAATGGAAGTGGTTTCAGGTCAAAATTCCTTTCCAGTCAAAAGTTATGTCCAAAACAGTACCAACTAGGGGTAAAATAGTCATTTAAAAATCGGCAAAAATCATGAACATGGGAAATGACCCCAATAGTCATCTCCCAAAGTTACATGACCATACGACTTCATATGTGAAATAAATAAATATTCTACGATTCCATGATACGTAGAATACGGGTCGTTACAGTCGAGTTCGACTAGGATGGGTTGCGTGAGAGATGAGTAGTTGTGACAGGCACTCTAAAGAGCACGTAGTAACCTTTCGACCCTTATAGTTATGGCATGGTGGATGAGAGGGAGACCTCTAATCATCTTAGTACATACACTTGGCACCGTGATTGACATCTGTTTATTTTGGAAATGGAGGTTAGGAACTTCACAATCGTGAAGTTAAGTTAGTTAGGATATAGTGGAGTAAATCTCAAGAAGGCTAGATACTAGCATCATACCCTTTTCCTTAAGTGTGCATCCTTGATTTCTTTGGTAGGAGCTTTACGCATAATTATTTCTCTCTTTCCAAAGTATATCCTTTAGGTCGTATCCTCGATCCTTAGGTAGAAGCCAATGGATGTAAACATGTGTTTGAAACATGTTATGGTTGGTGGTTGCAAGTGGTTGCTAATGGTTGCTCGTGAATGCATATGCATATGTATCAGGCACTAGATCAGCTCGGACGCTTTCATATTGCATTTACAAATATGTATTTGTTTGTAAGTAGAAATTGATATGTTATCATATGGATGTTGCATATGGATGAATGGCTATGCACGCATGTAGTATTTACATAACTAGGGATGCTTGCATACATGATTGGACGCATGGCACTGACATGATTCGCATTAAGGAGGTCAACTGAATCAGTAGACCGCTTGATTTTGCATTAGATAAAGACATATACACACACTATGCATATAAACATGAAAGCATTAGAAATCTTTTAAGGACAGTGAATGCCTATGATTGGATGGTTGAGTAGATGGGTGATTGGATGGTAGGACACATTCTTCCTAACTTGAAGATTTCGGGGACGAAATCCTTTTAAGTGGGGGAGAATGTAACACCCCGTAATTCTGTAATGCTAAGATTCACAAATCAAGGCAGAATTAAAAGTTAAAATCAAAATCAAGGGAAACGGGCTGCGCCATTGCGTTCGTCTCGGAATTCTACATGAAAACGAGTCTGAGTTTGCGTAAATCGGAGTCCGTATGAGGAAGATATGGCCTCCGGAAGTTTCAGCAAAGTTCAAATTTCAAAACAGACTCAGAAGCGGGCTGGGCGGGAAATTTCCCCGCCCAGGACCCAGGTCGACTGGGTAGTCGACCTCCCCCCAGGTCGACTGGGGAGTCGACTGGGTAGTCGACCTCCCCCCCCCCCCCCCCAGGTCGACTGGGGAGTCGACCCCCCCCTCCCCCGCTTTTTCCAACCTGATTCGTTTCTCTGTATCCGGATGCCATTCTGACCAGATTCGTTGACATCTACACTATATAAACAACCCTAGTCTCCTTCTCTATTCACAATTCTTTTCTATCCTTATGCTGCCTCTGAGAAAATATATAAATAAATAATATATAAAATCAAGACAAGGTTATGCTGCTCAAATTTTCAAGAGGAGGTTCGAATCAAGATTAAGGCTTCAGAATGAGAATCAAAGGCTTCCTCAAACGATTTCGAGCAACGTCGCACGAATCATAGCATCGCCATCTTTCTATTCTAATCTAATCTCTGTAAGTCATTTATTTTTAGATTTGAACATTTTTCTCTGTTCGTGACATGAAATTAAAGGAATAAAAGAATATGCCAAATCTCTCTCTCTATTCGAATCAGTGCTTATATCTTTGGACCTAATTAAGAACTGTTGTGATTCGATGACCAATTAGACATTGCCTATGACTATGAACATTGCATATGACTATGAACATCTCCTATGACTATGAACATTGCCTATGACTGTGACTGTGACTATGAGAATTATTTCTTTGACTATGAACACAAGCCTATGCCTTTGATTAGGAAACATAAACTATTGCCTATGACATAACAAGAACAACTGTGATTCATGACTAGGAAAGTGTTGCTTAAGTTTTGTGACTGTGAAATTGGGTCTAAACCTGATTTTCTACTCTGTCTATTCTTGGTTTTCTTTGGTTTTAGACCTTGGGAATTTACCTATTAAGTTAGGTCTACCCATGTTCTTGAACCTACGCCTCTATTCTGTCTATTCTTGGTTTTCTTTGGTTTTTGGGAATTTACCTATTAAGTTAGGTCTACCCATGTTCTTGAACCTACGTCGTTATTCAACCCTTTTTATGCCAGTTATTATGTCTATCTTTTGCATAGCATCTTTGGTTCATTCCCTATTTTCTACGAATCTAGATTTATCTACAATCTAGATTGAATCACGATTATACGAACGGTGAGAATACGATTTGGGCAAAATATGAAATTTACTAAAATCATAGTAATAAATTTGGAAATTGGCATAAATTGGGAACATGTATTATGGCATGTTCATAGAAATGCAAATTGGATAAATTTGACATAGGATGTGTAATTTGAATATAGTATTGGCTTGTAAATCTAGCATTTACATGAACTGTGAACTAGAATAGTAAGTCTAGTTTGACATGAACTGTAATTAGAATGTTAAAGCAGTATTGGGTTAGCTAATTTGGCATATTGGCATAAATTTGAAATTGGCATTAATTGGGAGTACCTGTCAGGTTTAGCAAAATCATGGTTAGTGACATTTAATTTGGTATGGTTTACATACCAAAAAGGCATAAATATGATATAGAGGGGAAAATGGGCCATAAGAATAAATGTTGACAATTTACATTAAAAGAGGAATTAGGAAATAAGTAAACTAGGAATGATTTACTTGTAGAATTTGTCCTAAATGAAAAATGTAAATTTAGACAAATTAAAGGTTTATTAACGACATCTCTTTTAATGAAACACCAGAAAGTTCTAGGGTGACAGAGAGGATAGTGTCTAGGCTTGGGTTTGGAAAATACAAGTTTCCTGCTCTCCCTGGCTATCCCTAACTGGTCCGACGAACGGGATGGTTACTTTCAAAACCTGATTTGAAAATTAATCAAAACCCTTTGAACTCAGAAAACACGAATTTGCCTAACCCGAGGTTAGACTGAGTTGTGATGTAAACCTGCCCGGAACCAACCGGCACATCCAGTAATCGCAACAATATCTGTCTAATGTGAGTGGTATCGGCTTTAATCTAGCTAGGGTTAAGTTAACTAAGACACTTAACCAATTCAACAAGATAACCAAACCGATGGGTGGGGTTAGGTTCATACAGACACTTAACACAGTTAAGCTAGAATAGGAGGGTTAAGTCCATAGGAACACTTAACCAACTTAACACAGTTAAGCTAGAACGGAGGGCTAAGTCCATAGGGACACTTAACCAAACTCATGGTAACAAGACAAGATTTGTAGAGGTTAAGTAACTAAGAAAACACTTAGCCAAATTAACATGTTAACTAGTCTAGAAGGAGGGGTTAAGTAAATTAATACACTTAGCGAAATTAACATGTTAACTAGACTAGAGGCTGGGGTTAAGTAAGATTTAATACACTTAGCCAATTTGATATGATAGCTGGGCTAGACTGTAGGGTTAAGTAAACTTGAACACTTAACCATCGGATTGTGATAAAGGAATAGGGTTAAGTCTAGAGCATGAAGGGATAATACTTAACCATTAATAACATGCTAGTTAAAACAGACGGGCAGGGTTAAGTTAAAAAGGAGCACTTAACCAATACAGGATGAATGGGTAGTGTTAAGTAATAAGAAATACTTAACCAATATAACTTGGTTTGTGGTGGGGTTAAGTCAACATGAATTATTGATAACACTTAACCAGTTTAACAGGATAAATGAAGAGGGTTAAGTTATCTTGAATTGACTAATGACACTTAACCAATCCAAAGCGATGAGAAAGAAACTAAGTAGTAAACCTTAGTTAAGAAAACAACGATTCTGGGAACTAAGTGGTAAATCTTAGTTAGTAAAACTAAGTAGTAATTCTTAGTATAACAAGGGAAGGAGCGAATGTCCGTCTGAGTAAAAAGGAGGCTCCAACGAATTGGGTTACGAAGCCCGAGGCTTTGAGGGGACGTGAGGGTACTCTTGGTATCCCTCTGTGAGGCTGCAGATGATCCTTCTGGGCTCACAGAGGTTAAGGTCTGCGTAGAAGAACCAGGGGTATGCCTTGGTTGCATTACATGGCAACCTAAAGACTAGGATGGACCGGCGTGATTCGACGAGAAAACGGTAGCCCTGTGATAGCAACTCGTCGTCTACCATCCATCTTGAGTCAATCGTGATACGTGAAGCGGAAAGGCGGAGAACTCCAAAAGACCATATACTTGCTATCTAGTTATGGGTGAGGATGGCCATAGGATAGTGGGGCATCGGGGGCCTGCGTATAGTTCTCATTTTTCAAGGTATGCCTTTCATTAGTTGAGGGAGGGGTCAAGTGGGACCATAGCCACTGGAAGAAAAAAACAGACCTTAGCATCTGCATCGGCAGATATCTGAAAGCTCCCGACCGATTTCTGTATTCCTTGATTTGCCCTGCCATAGGACTCGGGCCGCACATTACAGGACATGTGCATCTAGACAAGCGATAACGATTCGTGATACATGCGTGGGGAAGTATATGAACATACACCACTCTAGATAGTGTGTCCTAGACTTGGGGGCATCGTTCGACAGGTAGCATAATTCCTAGTGGAACTAGGTGGCTTAAACCCTGAATTCGAGAAGAGTTCAGCAGATAGCGTAAACTCTAGTTGAATCTAGAAAGCACTTGATAGAAACCCTAGATTAGATCTAGATAACAAATAATAAATGTATGCCTGAAGGCAACGGAAACTATAGGGATTGGGATCACGTTGTCGTTACTAGTTGGGACACTAGTTGGGTGGTGCAGAGATATCGAAACCAGTATAACTAGGAAATAACGAAGCAGCGAAAGTATTAAAGCATATCCAGTTAATCTTATCTTAGCATATCTTGTGCTAATCTTGCCAATCCTATCATCATGGTGTTATCTTGTATTCAGTTAATTCATGTCGTTTTGTTGATTCCATGTTCACATGCTAGAAGTTACTGAACTTACTCAGGATTTATGTCTGACTCTGTTTTTCTTTCGTCTTCTTTTCTTCCGTTCCCCCCCAGGTAGTAAAGGAGGGAATAGTATAGCTCAGGTTAAGTTGGACTGTCACTCTTTCCCAGCTTGAAGATTTGTCGAAGTTTGCTTGGATTCTCTTTTCAGATGCTATGGCTGGCTCTTGCTAAAATTGGGGAATATAAATGTTGTTTTATGCTTCTTTATTTTGTAAGACAGATGATACTCTAAAATTGTAAAGAAATCATTGTACAAACTATTTTATCAATAAAGCAAAGTTTTATTTTCCGTCGTTTAATTTCTGTCTGTCTTGTAATTTATCTGCATCTTTTACCCTAAATGCTCCACAGAACTTAGTGCATTCCCTTTGTGAGTGACACTAATGGATGTGGGGTGTTACAAACATCATAGGTGTGAACTTGCCAAATAGCCAACATGAATGTCATAGGTGTGAACTTGCAAAATAGTCAATATACATATATGTGAATTTGAAACATAGCCCAAATCAACTTACATATATGTGAACTTACATTGAAATAAGGGTCTAACCAAATAGGTGTCACATGAATTAGCATATGATTTAGACAACATAAACCTAAATATGTTTTGGATCTAGGCATAACATCGAACATCACTAGCATATGACAAGAATATGACATTTTCATAAGTATGTATAACTTTATGACAAGGGTGTGAACTAGATCCAATCACATATCTAATTACAACATGAAACATGTACTAAAGTGGATCTTGACATGGATCAAATTAGGAACTTGCAACTTTTTTATAAACATAGGAGCATGTATATGAACATAACTATTTAGGCATAAAGGTTCTAGCATAAAGTATATACATGAGGTTCTAATTACAAACGCCCTATATAATCACATAAACATGAAATATACAACTTGCTTGTGATGTTATTTTCATTCTAAAAATACAATAGGGTCAACATCAGTCTTAATTATACCACAAACATCCCAATTCCATTCACAACACAACCATTTCAATACATAAATATGAATTAACATCATCGTTACATAATAGCACAATTCCACTTCCAATTTACATCGAATCAAGTCTTAGTTTTATTCACATCGGAAAAATCACTATACTTACAACGAACGACGAACTTGAATTATGGATTCTGAGTTCTGAATTTGATATGATTTCCTCTGGGTAGACTAACGTTGTTTAGATTCGTGTTTTACTTTAGTATTGGCTTGTCTCTAAGCTTTCTAACTGACGGCCACTCCTAGTTTCTTTCCAGTAGCATGGCAGCTCTAGTACTATATTATTTATGTGAAATTAGGTTTAGACTTGAGTTATATTTATAGAATTTTAAACTGATTAGAGCTGTTGATGAAACTAGAGTGAATCCAGACCATCCATCCCAAGAGAAACCAATCAGAAAGCCACATGTAAGCCTTAGTGACACAGCCAAGCCTCAGAAATCGACCAGAACCCGACTAGGCTAGCCAGGGCCTGACCAAGCAGGTTTCTGCCCGGCCTGGGTACACTTGGCAGGTGCGCCAGTGCGAATTTGTACTGGCGCACTTCCCAAGTGTGCCAGTGAAATTTTGTTCTGGCGCACTTCCCAATTGCGCCAGTGCATTCTGGCCCGTTTCAGATTTTTCTGCCTAACTTCGTTCGTCCATATCTTCTTCATACGGTATCCGTTTTATGCAAACTCGGACTCTATCTCAAGCAAAATTCCGAGACGAACACAATGGCATAACCCGTTTCCCTTAATTCCATCATTTAGAATTAATTTTACTTTAATTTGTTAAGTTACAGTTAATAGAAAATTCAGGGTGTTATATATATATATATATATATATATATATATATATATATATATATATATATATATATGACTAGCAATTAGTCTAACACATATAAGAGAAGAAACGCCGCAAATTTGCATAACATACAAGTTGGATCTAACTTAAAAATAAGGATTACAACATATCTAGCATAAACTTGTTATTGTCATGAATCTAAACATTGGCCTAAAGGTGTGAATTTTCATATATGAATATAGTTTTCATCCAAAACTTGCATAGGCCATAGTCATAAACTTGCATAAAACTATGTACGTCATGAATCTAAATCTAAAGGTGTAACCTTGCATATATGTGAATCCAGTTTCTACTTAAACTTGCATATAGTCACTTTATTTGATTCACATGTAAACTTGTGTACAATTCATATAGAAACTAGCATATAATCTACACCCAAACTTGCATATAAAATGATGTCAAACATGAATCAAGTTGAACATAGGTGATTGGGCATATACAAAGGAATCTACAACAAAAACTACCATTATTAACAACTAGCATATATTCACAAAATATCACATTTTCCAATGTTTCACAAACATAGCCATATAACCCAATTTATAACTCAACCCAATCAACTTGTTAATTATCTTATTAAAGAAATTGAACTCACAACTCAAAGAAGGTCTTGAGTTCTGGGATCTGAGTTTTGAAATTGATTTAGCTCGCCTTTGAAGTAGACAAATTCGTTGTTGTTGTTATAGACTTGAGTTAAATTGAGTTGATTAGCTTTACTTTTCCTATAATCGATGACGGCTATTCTAGGTTGCAAGGTGATAGCATGACGGCCATGGTTCTAATTTTGATTTGGTTTTAGGGTTTGAGTGTACATGTGTTTATATAGAATTTAGGATTAATTTAGGCCATCCGATCAACCTAGAATCAATCAAGACAATCCAGTCAAGATAGAGTGACACCTTAGCCCTAATGATTTAGCACTGAGTCACAAAATCGTCATCTTTCAGATCTGCCCAGGTGGGGCAGGTCGACCCCCAGGTCGACACTAAGGCCGACCTATATAGGGGGAGGTCGACACTAGGGTCGACCCCTAGGTCGACCTGGCGTTGGGCGGGAAAATTCCCGCCCTGCCCAGTTCTGAGTCTGAATTCATTTTTGAATTTAAATTTGAATTTCTGGAAAATTCTGACAGCCATAACTTCTTCATACGAAGTCCAATTTACGCAAACTCAGACTCTATCTCAACCAGAATTTCGTGACGAATACAATGGTGTAACCCGTTTCCCTTGATTCTCACATTTGAAAATTAAGTATTCTTTAATTTGTTAACTTTAATATTTAAAATTACGGGGTGTTACATTCTTCCCTCCTTAAAGGATTTCGCCCCTGAAATCTCTAAGTTAGGGAGAATGCATATCCTAACATCCAATCATCCATCTACTCAACCATCAAACACAGGCATCCATTGTCCTTACAAAATTTCTAATGTTGTATGAACATATGCAAGAAGTGCGTGTATATGTTCTTTATCTAATGCAAAATCAGGCGGTCTACTGATTCAGTTGACCTCCTTAATGCAAATCATGATAGTAACATGCGTCCATTATGTATGCGAAAGAATCCTATCGATACATATTACTTCTACATGTGTGCACAACCATTCATCAAAATGCAACATCCATATGATTACACAACCATTATACATCCATTAATTTAAATATGCACACACATTTATATGCATCATGAAGGTGATTGAGCCGATCTAGTGCCTAAGTGTGTGTATATGCATCCACGAGCAAACACTAGCAACTACTTGCATCCATTTGCATCCATCAGACATAACATGTCTCAAACACATGTTTCAACCATAGGGTTCTTCCTAACTAATGATCGAAGATGTCATCGCAAAGATAATACTAAAAGATAGGACAAGTATCAACAAAGCGGTAGAAAAAGGAGAAATTAAAACATACCCTCAGAAAGGAAAGGGTACAACGTACGCATCTTATCTTCCGTCTCCCAAGTCGCGTCTCTTTGATCATCTCCCCATTGCACTTTGAAAAACTAGACCTCTTTGTTGCGAAGCTTTTTGACCTCCGATCCGAGAATGCGCGTAGGAGCTCGTCTGATCATGGCATTGCGCTCTACTTCCACTTCTTCAAGCGTGCTCGGCTCTACCACTTTCGCCGTATCATGTAAATACTTACGCGAATGTGAAACGTGAAACACATCATAAACTCTGCTGAGCTTCTCTGGTAACATTACTCTATATGCCATCTGCCCAATCCTCTCTGTAATTGGAAAGGGTCCTACAAACCTTGGTGCCAACTTTCCTTCCGATCCAAAACGGACTACGTTTCTCAACGGTGACACCTTAATAAAAACCATGTCCCCAACGTTGAACTCGAGATCACTTCATCTCTTATCAGCATATGACTTGTGTCAGTCCTGCACCGTCTTCATTCGCCGTCGAATCAGGTCTATCTTCTCCGATGTCTCCCTAATCCTGTCGGGTCCAAGCAAAACTTTATTCGTGGATTCCCACCAACATGTAGATGGTCGGCACGGTCGTCCATAAAGAGCATTGTTGACACACTTTTTGGTAAAAGCTGTCACACTGAATATCTGGATAACATCGTGCTCGGATATGGAGAACCTTGTCAGAAGACAGGCAGCGATTTGGTCAAAGTCGCATCACAAACAAAGAAAGGACCAAAACTCCTATCAGATGACCTTTTTTGGGCCCGAAAACAGTGATTACAAAGCTGAGATCTGTAACTCTTGTAGGTCTTTGAATTAGCTTCATCTTGAGCTTTGGTTTGGCTCAATCGGACTTACGGTTTGAAAGTTATGCCCGTTTCCGTAAATTGGTATAATCTGGCAATTTCCTAGATAAAGCAACAAAGCGTCACACGATCGGAGTATGGCTCATGCACTCTTCGATCACCCCTCATCGGATTGCCCCTCTCGGCTCGTGAAGCACCTCGTCTCAAAAAGCACACTGACTCATGGAGCACATGGAGACCACGACCCGATCGCCAGCACTTCATTCCAGCTCGCAACCAGACTTGGATCGTGATAACCATGTCACGATCCGACCTATGACAATGACCCGACCCCAAACCTGCTCCTGCGCAGCTTGTTCTGACCTATTCTTAAGGCTACTCCTGCTCCTATTTTCCCGGATCGGACGCCACGTACCCCATCACGATCAAGTCTTCCCAAAAGTTCTCCTACAGCTATAAATACACCATTTGAAGGCATTTTCAAGGATTTTTTGGCTCTAACTCCTGAGAGCTTCCACCATTGCTCTCTGCAAAGCAATTTCAGCAGAAAAGGAGCCAAATTCCACATCATAACATGAGGATTTTGTGTATAATCTTATGATTTCTTATCTCTTTGCATTGTAAACACGAGGATTTCGTGTATAAACCGAGAAAATTATACTTGTAACTTCTTAGGATTTAAGAAGAGATAAAGTGGACGTAGGCTTGGTTTGAGCTGAACCACTGTAAAAACTTTGTGTGTCCCCCATTTTTACTGCTTTTTCTGCGTTTTGTGATCTGAGATCTGCATTTGGGTGTTAGGCCCATATTTTGGTCTAACATTTTGGCGCGCTAGGAAGGGGGGCACACGACAACCTCAATTTCTAGCTTGAAAGGAGACTCAATGGCGAACTAAAGGAAGAAGACTGGAACTTCCGCTCATGCTGATGATGCTGACGCTGAAGACACAAGATACGAGGCAAGCCAGGAAGCTTCCTCTCATGGAGATCCTTCTGCATACTTGACCAGAGAAGAGATGGACAGAGTTCTCACTGAACTGAGAGATCAGATGGCACAGCAAGATGATCTCCTCCAGAAACAATAGGAAATGGTCAACCAATTCTTCGCTCAGATGGATGGAAGGCCGAGCAACGATCGACGCATTGGAAATGAGGCCACAGAAGAGGCTCGTGCATCACATGGACTCGGGGGCAACCCCCTCAATCTTGGAAATGTACAGGTTCAACCTACTTCAGCCCCAGTTCAAATGGAAATGAGGACGGAAGCTCTCGCTCTTCAACCGCAACCGGCTCGCGATGGAGATCCAGAAGCGGCTCGTGATAGAACATCACAACCCGATCGGATCCCCCCCCCCCAGACTCACGCACAGCCTTCCACGATCCACGACCGGGTCGGGTCGCCACCCTCGAACGACAAACCGCGATCCCCGACAACAACTCACCAACAGCTTCCATCCTCTCCTGCATTCAACGTTGGGGGCACCAGCTCTGATTTTGGTAGTTTGCAACAGCTTTTTGAACGCAATCGACTGGCTGAACTGATTGAACGCCTCTCGAGAGGCCGTACTTATCAAAACGACGTGGATGACGTCAACCACAATCCATTCACTCAGGAAATCAAGAATTCCCGCAATCCTCCGGATTTCAAACTCCCACAACTGGAGCCATACAACGGTAGGACGGATCCTACCGTGCATCTCATGTGCCACAAACGACATATGGAAGTTCAATCGGCGTCGGAAAATGTCATGGAAAAAAGTTTTCCCCTCTTTCTGACTGACATAGCCACTATGTGGATTCAGCAACTAGAAACGGAGTCGATCAGCAGTTGGAACATGTTGGTCACACGCTTTATTGAACAATTTCGGGTTCACATCGCTCGGCCCAAGAACGTCATGTCACTTACTACAATCAAGCAGAGGCCCAGAGAAACTCTGCGTTCATTCCTGGAATGATTCAATGTTGCAGCAGCATCAGTTGACCGACCTGAACCATCGATGGTGCTGATGGCAGCAGTATTCGGTGTTTTGGATAGCTCGGAGTTCAAAAAGTCCTTGTACCGAGACCCACCGCGAAACCTCGGCGAATTTTATCTTGAAGCAGACAGATTTCTGCGGGAAGAAGATGCAACCTCCGAGAAAAAGTTCTCGATGTCAACATGCTTAAAAACAGAGAACCGTCCAATTCTGGAAAAGGCAAAGGAAAAGCCGCCGTCAGGAATGACCGCAACACTCAGTCTCGGAGAGGGCCCAGATATGAAAAGTACACTGAACTCAATGCCCCACTCTCAGACATCTATCTGGACACGAACAGTGCTATCTCCTACCCAAAGCCTCCTAGGAGGGAGCCATCACA
The DNA here is from genome assembly GCA_030737875.1 of Allium sativum. Classification (NCBI taxonomy): domain Eukaryota; kingdom Viridiplantae; phylum Streptophyta; class Magnoliopsida; order Asparagales; family Amaryllidaceae; genus Allium; species Allium sativum. The sequence continues at coordinate 485,428,102 of CM060912.1, read as the reverse complement.
AAGAGAACGCGATTCTGGAAAGCACTGCATATTCCACGATATGGACGAGCATGACACAAATGACTACAGGCATCTTCGTGATTTGGTTGAAGAACGGGTTAGACGTGGAGAGCTGCCCGAGTATGTGAAACTACCGACAACGCATGCACCTGCGCTACTACCTCCTGCTCCCCGGAGAGGGAACGACCCTGGATCGAGCTCTCGTGGGCTCATCATCAACTAATCTGGATGAGATCAGCTTTCATTTTCTGCATTTCTTAGGCTTTAAGATTTGTTTTTTGCTTTCACTAGGTTTTCCGATTGGTTGAATCGGAGTACACACTTTCGGGGTTAGGATGTAGCCCCAAAGTGTGCTCTGGACTCGGTGTCAAACCAATCAGGATTTGCTTTGGTTTTGCATTTTGAATTGAATAAGGACTTTCCAAGCATGGGTTATGTTTGGAGAATTTAAGTATCTTGTTAAGATGTGGCAGGATTCTCAACTTCGGTAAAAGTATGGCTTATACTTATTATGGAACTCTAGGTATAGATTATGCCTAGGGACTGACTATCTTGTCAGGCTATGGCAAGCGTAGCTCTACTTCAGGTCTGAGTATGGTTTATACTCACTTTAGAATCTTAAGTATGGATTATACTTAGGAACGACAAATGGTCTTGTCAAGATGTGACAAAAGAAATCGGGTATGGATTACACTCGGTTTGAACTCCAGGGTATGGATTATGCCCTACAAACAGTCTTGTCAGGATGTTACAAAAGAAAACGGGTATGGATTATACTCGATTTGGACTTCTGGGTATGGATTATGCCTAGAAATGTTGGCCCTTTCCAGGATTTGTCAGGATGACTCGAACGTCCCTTGAGTATGGTTTATGCTCATTAGACGCCGAAGCATGGTTTATGCTCAGAAAATTTGAACATTATTGCCAGGATTTGGGAAGTTTGTTTTTCCTTTATCTCTTTACAGGTATGGATTATATCTGTAGCTGGAAGATCTGGCAAGGTCATGGCATTATCGAATTTTTATGGCTTATAGATTTCCTGGACTATCCATAACACATCTTCCTTCAACCAGCAAGATATGTTCTGGGGGCAAACTTGTTGACATATTTTTTGGTAAAAGCTGTCACACTGAATATCTGAATAACATCGCGCTCGGATATGGAGAACCTCGTCAGAAGACAGGCAGCGATTTGGTCAAAGTCGCATCACAAACAAAGAAAGACCCGAAACTCCTATCAGATGACCTTTTTTAGGCCCGAAAACAGAGATTACGGAGCTGAGATCTATAACTCTTATAGGTCTCTGAATTAGCTTCAGTTTGAGCTTTGGTTTGGCTCAATCAGACTTACGGTTTGAAAGTTATGCCTGTTTTTGTAAACTGGTGTAATCTGGCAATTTCTAGATAAAGCAACGAAGTGTCACACGATCGGAGTATGGATCATGCACCCTCGAATCGCCCCCCTCAGCTCGTGAAGCACCTCGTCTCACGAAGCACCCTGACTCGTGGAGCACATGGAGACCACGACCCGATCGCTAGCACTTCACTCCAGCTCGCAACCAGACCCGGATGGTGATAGCCATATAACGATCCGACCCATGACCACGACCCGACCCCCAAACCTGCTCTTGCGCAGCTTGTTCTGACCTATTCTTAAGGTTACTCCTATTTTCCCGGATCGGACGCCACGTACCCCATCACGAACCAGTCTTCCCAGAAGCTCTCCTACAGCTATAAATACACAATTTAGAGGTATTTTCAAGGATTTTTTGGCTCTAACTCCTGGGAGCTTCCACCATTTCTCTCTGCAAAGCAATTTCAGCAGCAATGGAGCCAAATTCCATATCATAACACGAGAATTTCGTGTATAATCTTATGATTTCTTACCTCTTTTCATTGTAAACACGAGGATTTCGTGTATAAACCAAGAAAATTGTACTTGTAACTTCTTAGGATTTAAGAAGAGATAAAGTGGACGTAGGCTTGGTTTGAGCCGAACCACTATAAAAACTTTGTGTGTCCCCTATTTTTACTGCTTTTTCTGCATTTTGTGATCTGGGATCTGCATTTGGGTGTTAGGCCCAGATTTTGGTCTAACAAGCCTCAAAAGGTGCCATGCCAATGCTAGCCTGAAAACTATTATTATAGATGAACTCTACTAGTGGAAGGTCTTCTTCCCATGTTCCTCCAAAGTCTAGAATGCATAGCCTCAGAAGGTCTTCTAGAATCCGATTCACCCTCTCAGTCTGGCCGTCCATCTGAGGATGATAAGCGGTACTTAAGCATAACTGCGTCCCAACCGCCTCTTGTAAGCTCTTCCAAAGTTCGCTTGTGAAAATAGGACCTCTATCTCTCGAAGGTAAACAGATGCTAACCACGCGGCGGGTATGCCATGCAAACGAACTATCCCTCGGAGGTAAATAGATGCTAACCATGCGGCGGTCCTTCTACTTTTGACGGGAATAAAATGGGCACATTTAGTAAGTTGGTCTACAATTACCCAAATCCCCGTATTACCCTTCCTCGATCTTGGTAACCCATCTACAAAATCCATGGAAACATTTTCCCATTTCCAAAGCGGAATCTCTAAGGGATGGCGCAAGCCTCCGAGCTTCTTTTGCTCCGCCTTGACTTGCATGCACACTAAGCATCTAGCAACGAACTCGGCCACGTCCTTCTTCATTCCGGCCCAAAAGAAAACTCGCTTCATATCCCTATACATCTTATCACCACAGGGATGTATGGTCATCTTAGAGCGATGTGAGTCTTCAAGAATTGCCTTCTTCAAACTTTCGTCTTGTGGTACGCAAAGTCTTCTATCTCTACGTAGCCAACCTCTCTCATCTATAGTATATCTGTCAAGATGTCTTGAGGAATCCCCTCCTATAAGCTTGCCTACTATCTCAACCAACTGTGGGTCATTCCGCTGTGCCTCTCCAACTCGACCCAAAAGTGTATGCTGCACCTCTAATGATGCCAACAATACGGGTACATAGTCGACAGAGGGTCTGAAGTCAAAGGAATATATATACTCCAAAATCCGCCGCTCTACAAACAAAGGACTTAAAGTTAACTTCTTTCTGCTTAAGGCGTCAGCTACAGCGTTACCCTTGCCAGGGTTATATGCGATCTCAAAATCGTAGGATGCCAAAAGCTCCATCCATCTCTGTTGCCTCAAGTTTAGGTCCTTCTGAGAGAATAAATACTGTAGTGACTTATGGTCTGTATACAACTCAAACCTTTCGCCAAGCAAATAATGACGTCATGACTTAAGTGCCAAAACTATGACCGCCAGCTCCAAGTCATGGGTAGGGTAATTTTTCTCGTGGGTTTTCAACTGTCTTCCACCATAGCATATCACCCTTCCCTCTTGCATTAAAACTGCGCCAAGCCCTATCCGCAAGCATCGGTATATATAGTGAATGTCTTACTCCCGTCTGGCAAAACTAAAACTGGATTTGTCGTCAAAGCCCTCTTCAGACGTTGGAAAGCATCATCACAGTCAACGTTCCAAGTAAAAGTCAAGTTCTTTTTCGTTAATCGAGTGAGAGGGGCTGATATCTTCGCGAAGTCCTTAATGAACTTCCTATAATAACCAGCCAACCCTATAAAGCTTCCTACTTCTGTTGCGTTCTTAGGCATTTTCCAATCTTGGATTGCCACTACCTTAGCGGGATCCACAACTATCCCTTCTTTAGAGACCACGTGTCCTAAGAACCTCACTTGTTTTCTCCAAAAATGGCACTTAGAGAACTTAGCTTTAAGTTGATGCGCTCGTAAGGTCTCTAAGACATCCCTAAGATGTAGGGCATGCTCTTCTTCATTTTTAGAGAAAACCATAATATCGTCTACAAAGACTACCACAAACTTGTTCAGAAACTCCCTAAACACCCTACTCATTAAGTCAACAAAGTATGCAGGTGCATTCGTCAAACCAAAAGGAATGACGAGCCACTCGAAGAAACCGTCAGGAGTTCTAAATGCAGTCTTATCGATACTATATTTAGCCACCCTTAGATGATGAAACCCTATAGCCAAATCTAGTTGTGAGAAAACCGAAGCACCCACCAACTGATCGAATAAATCATCTATCCTCGGTAACGGATGTCTGTTCTTCTTTGTTAGCTTATTCAGCTCTCTATAGTCCTTGCACAATCTAAGTGAACCATCAGCTTTTGTAGCAAAAACGACTAGAGCACCCCACTCCGAAATACTTCTTCTTATGAACCCCTTCTCAAGCAATTCTTTCACTTGCTTACTGAGTTCTCTTCTCTCTCTCTCGGAGCCATGTGGCGCACTGGTAATGCAACTGGCTTCGCATTATCTACTAAGTATATTCGAAAGTCTATCTCACGCCTCGGGGGTAAACCTCGAACTTCATCGAAGACATCCGAGTATTCACGGACCACTCTAACAGATTGAAAATTCTTAACAGATGCATCTAGCGATTCTAGATAACTTAGCATAACAGCATTCATGGGATTACAAGAGATTTCGAGAGTGTTGCCCAAGCGATCATAAGCCTAACCTCTCTCTTTTCACAATCTAGGACGGCTCCATTACTGGATAACCAATCCATGCCCAGAATGAACCCATAGCCCGTGAAGCCCAGAACATAAGCATCACATCTAAACCCAACGCTAAGTATAGAAATTTCCAAATCCAAACAAATCATCGACAAATAGGCTGAGCCCCCAATTGGATTTGAAACAACTAAGGGATCCTCTACTATACTAGTGTTTAGGTGTAGTGACTCAACTAATGCGGTAGATATAAAAGAGTGCGATGCGCCGGAATCAAAGAGTGTGTGAACAGGATGATAAAAAAAGATAAACTATACTTTCAATGGAAATCGCTCTCCCTCGTTCTTGCAGCGGTGGAACCACGAGAGCCTGGACCTGCCCCCTTGCCTGGCCTGGTGCCATGAGAGCCTGAATCTTCCCTCCAGAGGTAGGCCCTGCCCTTTGACCTTTCTTTGGGCAGTCCTTAATCAGATGTCCTGCTTCGCCACAGTGGAAACAACCAGTCTTCTTTTTCTTCCTACAGTCTTTGCTTAGATGGCCTAGTGTCCCACAGTTAAAGCATCTTTTCTTTCCCTTGCCATTGTTGTATTTATCACCCTTCTTGTTCTGCTATTACTATTGTGGTTTCTTTTGATCTCCTTTCTTCTCAGGTGCCTTATTAGCATTGGCGCCTTTCTCCTCTTCATGCATAAGCGCCATGTCAACTAGTCTCTCAAAGGTGGCCCCCATAGGGATATGGGTCATAGCTAACCCATGTAGTGGTTCGTTCAAACCCTTAACAAATTCAAGGCCATCTTTTCGGGTGTATTCACCAAGTCCGAGCCAAATCTTGCCAATTGATTGAACTTATTGACGTATTCTTTCACTGATAGATTTCCCTGCCTTAATGCCAAAAACCTTTCCATGTATATATTCTCTTCGGCCCGTGAGAGAAATTTTGCCTCAAACCTACGCCTGAAATTTGGCCATGTATCAACTGGATGCCCTCCATTAGTGACCTCCCACCAAAACGAGGCTTGATCCTTCATTAACCAGGCAGCTAACTGGACCTTTCTTCCATCTTCTACCTTAAAGATTCCAAACAATTCTTCCACCTCCTTTAGCCAATTTCGAGCTTCAACAAACGTCTCCGACCCGTGAAAAGGTTTCCCGCCCATTGCCCGAAAGTCCTTGCATATCTTTGCGAAAGTGTCAACACGGGGAGGAGGAGGAGCATTTGCTGGGCCTGCGACATGGGCCCAAGCTTCCAGATACCTTCTAAACCATCCTGGTATCGATATCCCCATGGGTATCTCGGGAATTCCAGACATGCTGAAAAGAAATGAAGAGATTCAAATGAAGAATTTGAAAGAAAGATATATGGTTCTTGGGGGTTTTATTTTTAAAATAAACTTTTCTCTTCAAAATACTCTCCTTAAAACGTATTTTTGAAAGTATTTCTTTATAAAAGTGCTTTTTGAAAAACAGTTCTTTCAAAATTCATATCTGGTCTGGCAACCTTCAGCTCTGATACCACGTGTGACACCCTATCTCCATTAAGATCACTCACAAAGGGAATGCCTTAATTTTGGTGGAGCGTTTATTGTGTATAGAATAGAAAAGTAAACAAGACAGATAAATATATTGATACTTGGAAAATAAAAACCACTTTTACCGCAGCGGAGAAATAGTTTGGTTACATCACATCAAAAACCAACTACGAAACCAAATACACTTGTTATCCATCTTGACAAATAAGTTCTGAGTACATAAAATAAAAGACATAACCCCAACATAAAATAGCCATAAATAAGATAAGTTGAACTTTACTTCAGCAATCCAAGCAACTTCCAAAAGAAAGGGATAAAGTTGTCCAATCAAGCTCCACTAGTACTAGTTCCACCCTGAGCACTGGGTGAGGTTGGGGAGGAAGAAAATAGGTGGAAACAAAGGGGGTCAGACATAAAGTCTGGCGAGTGCAATAACTTTAACAATATAATCATTAAAGTAACTAGGATAAGGCATAAGCTAGAAAATAAGGAAATGACTGTGAACAAATGGGCATGACAGAGCAAACAAAGGAAATAAGATGAACAAAGATAACGTTAAAGGCGCACCTAATCACTATATGATAATTACTACATTGCACCACACCAAACACCCTAAAAGTTGATCCCGCCAATAGAGCTTAATAATGATAATGGTAGTTTTGTGTACCCCTAGCTGGCTTCATAGGTGCCATCTGCCCCTATCTCCACTAGGTGTACCCACTGCCCACATTCGATCGGCTCCCTAACTCATAGATACTCGTGCTGGCCCCACAGTGGGGTGTAGCACTCCCCAAGTGGCAACCTGATACCACCAAAAATGCACGGCTTATATCTACACGATGCAACAACATCTTACCTACCAGCCCGGGCCCACACACGCACATGACCCCATTGGACTTGCGTTGCCACCGCTAACCCGTTTTGACCTCTTACAATCAAACCCAGTATGCGTGTCCCGTCCTCGACTTGGGTCGAGCCCACAAAGATACTTAATGGGTTACTGGTTTGAAAAGGGCCCCCATGCATGACACAAGCTTTCCACCTATGCTTGGTCCCCTCTAAGGTTTTCCCCCATCTAACCCCATTCTTATTCATGTCTTCTTACATGTTTCAATCTTGGTTTAATGCGTCTAATCATATTTCACATGCCACCCAAGGCACCCACTTAATTTCACATGCCACCCAAGGCACCCACTTAATTTCACATGCCACCCAAGGCACCCACTTAACCACAATGTCCCACCATATGTTTATCTGGTTAAGTGTTTCTTAATTCATTAACACCGTAACCTTGTAAAGACCTCCTACATTAGACTGGAACTTGTGGCAGCTGGATTTGTCGGGCGGGTCCGGGCAGTCTTACACCACAAACGAGCCTAACCTCATGTCTTTATAACTGTTACACATTTAATTCATGCCTTTGACCTCTCACATTAGACTGGAATTTGTGGCTGCTGGATTTGTCGGGCGGGTCCGGGCAGTCTTACATCATAAAAGAGCCTAACCTCGTGTCTTAGGCTGTTTATTATGACACATCTTTATTTAACCCCAATGTGGATTAATATCCCTATTCAAATTTTTCAATAAATTCCTAATATACTTATGTCCGTAATTGTCTCTTAAAATTATGTCCATAAATGCCAATTTTTCCAATTAATGTCTTAAATTAATTATATGCCTTTTTAAGGACATTTATGCCAATTCTCAATATGTGTATATTCAATATTACCCCCATCGTCCCCACGTTGTTCGTTCGTTTATCATGACATATATATATATATATATACATATATATATATATTAGACTAGCAATTAGTATAACACATAAAATAAAAGAAACGTCGTAGATTTGCATAACATACAAATTGGATCTAACTTACAAATAAGGATTACAACATATCTAGCATAAGCTTATTATTGTCATGAATCTAAACATAGGCCTAAATGTGTGAATTTGCATATATGAATATAGTTTTCATCCAAAACTTGCATAGGCCATAGTCACAAACTTGCATAAAACTATGTACGTCATGAATCTAAATCTAAAGGTGTAAATTTGCATATATATGAATTCAATTTCTACCTAAACTTGCTTATAGTCACATTATTTGATTCACATGTAAACTTGTTTACAATTCATATAGAAACTAGCATATAATCTACACCCAAACTTGCATATAAAATGATGTCAAACATGAATCAAGTTGAACGTAGGTGATTGGGTATATACAAAGGAGTCTACAACAAAAACTACCATTATGAACAACTAGCATATATTCACAAGATATCACATTTTCCAATGTTTCACAAACATAGCCATATAACCCAATTTATAACTCAATCCAATTAACTTGTTAATTATTTTATTAAAGAAATTGAACTCACAACTCAAAGAAGGTCTTGAGTTCTGGGATTTGAGTTCTGAAATTGAATAAGCTCGCCTTTGAAGTAGACAAATTCATTGTTGTTGTTGTTATAGACTTGAGTTGAATTGAGTTGATTAGCTTTACTTTTCCTCTAGTTGATGATGGCTATTCTAGGTTGCAAGGTGATAGCATGACGGCCATGGTTCTAATTTTGATTTGGTTTTAGGGTTTGAGTTTACATGTGTTTATATAGAATTTAGGATAAATTTAGGCCATCCGATCAACCTAGAATCAATCAAGACCATCCAGTCAAGATAGAGTGACACCTCAGCCCTAATGACTAGCACTGAGTCACAAAATCATCATCTTTCAGATCTGCCCGGAGGGGGGAGGGGGGCAGATCGACCCCCAGGTCGACACAAAGGTTGACCTGTATAGGGGGAGGTCGACACTAGGGTCGACCTGGCCTTGGGCGGGAAATTTCCCACCCTGCCCAGTTCTGAGACGAACACAATGGCGTAACCCGTTTCCCTTGATTCTCATATTTGAAATTAAGTATTCTTTAATTTGTTAACTTTAATATTTAAAATTACGGGGTGTTATATTAGTGATTTGTGTTATATTAGTGATTTGATGGATCTGACGATATGGGATTTAAAGTAAATGATGATGCGCTGTTCTAGAAGGAAATCGTGACCTCAAGCCTTATCAGCCGGAAAATGACAGAAATCGGGCAGGCAACATGGTCAAGTGGGTCATTCCCATTAGGGGTATTATCACCTGATCTAGAGAAATTCCACTTGCTTCTTATTCTATTCATTGTTGTATGCTTTCGGTAACGGTTGTTGATCACAACCGTTGATGATAATATGCTCGGTACACTCAAGTTAAATAAGTGGCCAGCCATGTGTGGCCAGGTTGCAATTGTTGAACCCCAGTGTACCCCCTGTAGAGTACACTGATCCGAAGGTGGTTCCACACCTTGTCATAGTTGGAACCCAATCTCCAATAAGCGCCCTGCGATTTTTGATTTAATATTATATATGGAGCGTAAGATGTAAGTGTTCCGCTAGATTGCTATTTATTTGATTTAGACACTATTATAATATCACTGGATTTTGAGATTAAAAAGTGTTTTGGGTAACCATAAGGTAAAAACCATCCATGTTGATGTGTGGATAGGTCTTACGATTATCTTTTCTTTCGAAAGGATTTTTGAAGTTAAATCAAATGGTTGGAGTTTTACTCACACCGGTCCCATGACTGACCCAGAGTTTATTTTGTCTTGTTTTTCCCTAAACTCTTGGGAGCCCAAATTTGTATGGGTAGTTAAGTAGTCAGGATTTTATAGATTCACTTGGAGGAGCTTGAAGTGGGGGGTTTCACCAGTTAGCTATAGACTATCATATTTTCTGTTGTGTACTATGTTTATATCTGGAAATAGGTGTTTATAACTATCCCAGAAATAGCTGTTGTGCTCTGATAATGGTATGCATATAAAGTTGCTGATTTGTATTTCAAAAGTTACATTATATAATATATTTTATTCGTTCCGCTATGAGATTTGTGTTCTTCATTTTCTTCTATTCTAACATTTCTTTCTTTCTACTTCTCACCCTCTAACTTCTTTCTACTAGTGATTCATATTTCTGTCCAATTTGGGTTCAAACGTGTGGTGTAATTAGTCAACTCAAAGGGTATGCCAATTCGAGCCATTACAAAGTGGCTTTTGAATTCGAACCTTTTCTGAAAGCTTGTGGCTATTGGAAAATTATAAATACCTTTTAGAATTCGAATTTTTTAATTGCTTTTCATTTTATTTTTCTTCCTTGATCATTTCACCATTATCCTTCTAAATTTCTTAACTTTCTACACTTGTACTCTATTGATTTTCAAAGAAATTATATCAAACTTCTTCTCTTTCGATTCTACATCAAACTCTCTCCTAAATTCAAGCGCTATTCAAGAATTTTAGCCTATTTGTAATCAAAGATCGCAAGATCAAGTCCTATCGAGTTAATACTATAACTCCCTGCATTTTTAACTTAAGGTAATAAAATAAGAATAATTTAATTAAATATTCAGAATTAAATATACGCCATTGTGTCTGTCTCGGAATTCTGGTCAAGATAGACACTTAGTTCGCGTAAATCGGACACCATATGAAGAAGTTATGATTGTTAGAAGTTTGTATACATATAAGGAGATTATATGTATATATATATTAAATAAATATATCCAGAAAATTCGAAAATCAGTTCAAAAATCAAAATTTGCAAGGCAGGAAGTTGAGCGGGAATTTTACTCGTTAAGAGCCGACCTATAGGTCCACCCACCAACAGGGGGGTCGACCTAGGGGTCGATCCACCAATAGGGGGGTCGACCCACCCGCGGATCTGGAACATTCTTTTCTGACATGGTCAGTTTCGGTGTTTTAGATTTAGATCTTAAGGTCCTAGTTCCATTGATACACCTATAAATAAGACCCTAGATCCATTTTTTTATTCATACAATTCAATGGCGATGACAAAGTGCTGCTCCAACGTAGTTTGTTCTAGCCTTTTCTTCTTCTTTAACCTATTAGAGTTATTCAAGCTTGGAGATCTGGGATTCTAGATCAGCAATCCCTTTTTCTATTTTTCTAGATTGGAACTACGTTAATTTTAGATCTCTTATCGTAGTGAGGTAATTCCTAGATCTGGTCTATTTTTCAATTCCCTTCTCTTTTCTTCCCTTTTTCTTTTAATAAAAATTATAAAATCCATGGTTGTTAGGTTTTGAATCTAATTAGGGAAAAACCATGGAAGGGTAGATTTGGACCAGATCCAGGATTTTGGAACCTTACAAGGTGAGTGGATTTAAGCCATATTATTTTAGATAATGGTATATTACCGTTTAGCATTCCCCATTATGACAAATTGGAATATGACATGTTAAGATGCCTGAACATACGCTAATAATGATTAAAGTGGTATATGACATGCGGGAATAATTAGCATGATATAACGTCAAATTGTTAATATGAATCAGTTGAAATGTTGGAATGTTTACATGTTTTAATATTAATATGAACATGTTGTAAAATTCATATATTGAATTAGTTGAAGTGCTAAAAAAATTACATGTTATGAACTTGTTCGAATATGGGTCTCAACTATGACTGTTCTTGGTACATGATAATTTGTCCCAAATGTATACATGAAATAATTGGAGTAAGTTTATAATTATATGGTTTCATGTTAACATAGAATTGAATAAATAAATATGGATTGGGGGCATCGATCAAATTATGTTTAAAGATCTTAAATTGGGTTAGTAAATATGGCTTGGAAAAAGGGGCATGAAAACCTATAATGAAATAGGAATAATTATTAAAGAATGAACATGCCTAGAATCACAGTAATTAGAAACTGTAGCCGTACTTAGACACGAGGTTAGATTACACTTGTGGGAGAAGCCTGCCCGAACCCACCCGACATATCCAGCAACCACAAGTGGCGAATCTAATGTGAGGGGTTTAAGTGTATAAACACGAAATGTGCCAAGACACGAGGTTATGTCCGACTTGTGGAAGAAGTCTGCCCAGACCCGTCCGACATATCCAGCATCCACAAGTTATAGGCTTAATGTGAGAGGTCTGGTAATGTGTGTGTGTATATATAGCCGGACTGATAAACAATATTAATTGAAATTAATGGTAATACATGGAATTGAATGAAAGAAAGATACAACAGTAAATGATTTGTAATAAATGGGGAATGATAATAACCTATTATAAATTAATAACATTAATGAGAATGTTGTATAATAGGTGGACTTGTCCTAGGGACAAGTGAATATTATAACTCAGGTTATAATAAACTAGTAAGAACGTGATATAACCAGGGGAATGAGATAAGTGACACTTAATTTTAAATTAAGTAATCAATAATTAGGGGAAAATTGAAACCAACAGATTGTAATAAATAGAGAAAGGGGGAATTTTATGGAAAGTAAGAAGTAGTAATTAATTATAAATTAAGTAATCTATAAACTTGGAAATCTGAAATCTGCTGATAGAATAATATGTTAAGGATTGTCCTAAAGACAAGTGAGAACTATAACTTAGGTTATAAGAAAACAATAAGAAAAGGGGGAAAACTTATGTTAAGAGATAAATTGGACTTAATTGTAAATTAAGTTATTGGTGAGAACGAGTATGAAATCTACAGATGAGAACAACATAAGTTATGGAAAGAAAACTTATTAGTGAACCTTAGTTAAGGGAACTAAGTTAATAAGTAAACAACGGTAAATTGTAAAGATGGTGGAAATGGAATTATGATTAAAAAAGAAGAATGAGGAGAACTTATGAAATGAAATAAGTTATATTTAATCATAAGTGGTAAGTGACATGCTAATTAGAAAACTTGTGAAATAAGAGATACTTAATAACATATTAGAACATGTTATTATGAACTTGAAATCAAACAGAATAAAAAGGGATTGTTGATTACAGACCTTAGACCACAATCCAAAGAATAACATATGGTGGGCTTATTAATAAACTTAAATGAGTTAAGTTATATGATTGAAATAAATAATAAAGAGAAACTTAGTAATTTGAATAAGAATTCATTATGAAAGGGAATAACCAAGTTTAATGGAAACCTGGTGAGGTAAGGCAAGCGCGTAAAAGAATGTTTAGACATAGGGTCTAACAACATATTAAAATGAGGCGCTTGGACCAGTCCATACGTTTGAGGGTGAATAACCCAACGGGGTAGATCATCGAGATGTTATAAGGCACGAGGGGAGCACACATTCATATGATTGTTCTGACGGCTCCGAAGGACTAGAAGGGGAAGCACGTAGCTTCCTGAGGTACGTAAGGTGCTCCTAGTAGTCCTCTGTGTGGTTCCAGATGTCTTAGGCTGTGCTCACAGAGGTTGGGTCTACACGTAACTACTAGGTAGGTGGGCCTTTACTGCCGAAGTAGCTATCTAGTCAGAATGCTGTGACGCGGTGACACCAGGGTGATTTGGCGGTTGCCTCAACGCAAGGTGGGGTTAAGACTAACAAAGATAGTGGACATCGACAACTAGTGGGATGCGAAAAAACTAGAGCTAAACCCAATAAACCATTCACCTTTTTCTATCGGGGTACGGTGGTTGAGGGGAGATGCCAAATGGATGTTTAGATTGTTTGTTGTTAGGGGCACGTCGCTTAGCTCTTGCAGTCTTTACTGGTTGAGGGATGGGCCTAGGTGGGGCCATAGCCACCGTGAAAACAAACCCTAGGAGTATCTGTAAAGGCTCTTAAAGACGGGCCTCTACAAATATGGAAAAGTTCCCGACCGAGTTCCGTGTTTCTTGTATCGCCCTGCCATGGAACTCGATGCACACTAGAGGACGTGCGATTGAGGCATCGAGCTACAATTAAAGATACGTGTGGTAGACAGTCTAGATACATGCATGTCGGCTCTGGGTGGTGTGTCGTAGATTTATGGGCATTACTCTGGTATGAATTCTGATTTGAACAAAGGTGGCAGTCCGTACGTTTGCGTAGCATAGTAATGACAGATATATGCAAAACGTAACATTGTTATATAGAGATCCGTACGTCACTACGGCGTAGGATGAGAGACTGCATATATTTCGATAGTATTACGGTGGAGACCTTGCGAGTGGGGTACCATAGGGTGTACCTTAATATTGGGGGTAACTACATATATATACTATATTGGGTTAATCCACTGGGAAGTAAATGGGTACGACGTGTGTGTAAGCCTTGAGTGTTGATAACCAAAGTAACCTAATAAATAAGAAATATGATTGAATGGTATATGAAGGATTGACCAAAGTGTATAGTTTAAATCCAGTCACCAGAACTTTTGTTCTGACCCCTTCCCCATAACATACCCGTAGATTAGATTTGTGGCAGAGACATGGTAGCTTTGGATACTGCTTAGGCAGTTTTAATAATACGGTAAGGCTATGTTTTGATTATACTATATTTTATCCATTCCGCTGTGAGATATTTTCTGAGCTTTGACATATTTTATGTCTATGTCTTTTCTGTAGGATACCAGAGCACAACAAATTGAGTTTCGATGGATTGGAATTTTGATAAAAAAAATTGGTTTTTTGAAATTCGGGTTGTCACAAATACTCAAGAAACTGATAACAGAAAGGTGTGGTCCTATCCCATATATATTGAATGGGTGCGATTGTGTCCCGAAAATCGATTGGGTGTAAAGTCGTAGCTCGTAAATCAACTAAGTCTCAATGTACTTGGAATTAGTTCGGGTGTGCCCTTGTAGCTCTGAAATCAAGGATTGTAATTGGATTTGTTGAATAAAAATCCACATCAACCCAGCATTGTGTGAGACTGGATGTAGGGTAGTCCCAAACCGGTATAAAATCCCGATGTGTACTTTCCTTTTACTGCTTTTACTTTTATTTTATGCATTCTGTGATCGATTCTGTGTTTGTTAATATCTATGATCTGCATATTGTAATGATTAATCCAAAAATATTTCAAGAAATTAATAAATTCCATAAAACACTATTCACCCTCCTTTAGTGTTTAGTTTTCCTTAAGATCCTTAATTCGCGTCTATAATACCATGTATTCCTTTAATATTGTTTTCAAAACAATTCTATGTCAGATGTACATTATTAAAGCTCATGTACATTGTACATATTTCAAAAGCAAATCTATGCATCGATATGTATCACGACATTGATATTGAGGCAATATTATTTCAAATACCTTTTATGCCAAGTATGACAAAATAATTTAAATACTGAAAACACAGAACACTTAATTAATATTTGTTGATATCACAAATAAAGATGGTTTGTTTCACATATTTTTAACGTTGGATAGAATGTGTACAACACTGAATAGGTTTTATTGTTGTATGCTTACCAAACAGATCGCAACTACAATACTTGTCAACTTCAGGAATCTGTCTAATGTCATAATCTCAAAAGAATGAAGAAGCAAAGATAACAAACAATTACTTTGACATTATCGACTTTCATTTACATGATATATGGTATTTTTAATGAAAATTACATTTCATATCAATTACAGCGTAGTATATCAAGCACAAAGGCATGAAGTACTATTTTTGTATGAAATCAATAAAGGTATAAAAAATCACAATAGTCTATCAACTCAAAAGTAAGAATATTATAGGAATCTCTCATCAAATGTATTCAAATAGGTTCAATTTTTTTTTTTTGGTATTACCGCATATTTGCCAATTGCGGCAACCATAATCAAAAATTAAAAGTAGTACTATTATTTGTAAATCTAAACATTTAGCCAACATTTTAACATCACTAGTAAATGACACAGAGATGATCGCACTGTGAAGAATATATAGTAGGTTGTACAGTGATAGAATAGGAAAACCCACACTTTTGACAATTGAAATAAACCAGCCCTATGTTAAGAAATCGATAATGTTATTAAATTGAATTACTCGGAAGACAAAAAGGGTAATACATAAAATGGAATCTGGAATGATTACTTTGTCAGTGTTGGCTTAATGCACTCCGAGAGTGGGCTCTGTTGTTCGAATTGGTCAAGTTCAAGTCAAAAATATATGTAATAGCAACGAAGATCCATTACCATGAGAACAGTACAATCCATATCATTCACTTCGAATGCTTCAAAATTGTATTTCCAAGAAGACATAGGAACAAAGAATAAACGGCACAAGAGAAAATTGGCTCAAGACAGTGTAGGAGAAGGGGGAAATAGTTTTAGGGCTTGGAAACATACCAGTTTTTATATTACGAGGGAATAAAATGAACTTGCGAAAATACAAAGGGAAGCGATTAATGGACAGAGAAGAATAAGAACCTTGGCTAAGGATAGTTTCAGAGGAAGTTAGAGTGGAAAGAAAAAGGGGGAAATAACTTTTGTGGTTGGAATGACTTCAGACTGTCTTCAACCCATTTCACAAACAATTCATGTAAATCTTATGTGTCCACATTGTTAATTCAATGTTTGTGTATGTTAGACCAAAAAATGGCACTAACACCCAAATTCTATGTGAAAACCTCACAATCACAGATTAATGCAGAAAAAGCAGTAAAATAAGAGGAGACACACGAGATTTTTATAGTGGTTCGGCTCAAACCAAGCATACATCCACTTTATAGTTTCTTAAATCCTAAGAAGCTATTACAATGTTGTTTGCTTGCAGTTTATACACGAAATCCTCATGTTTACAACGAAGAAGAGTAGATTAGGGAATGAATTTATACACGAATTCCTCGTGTTAAAGTGATGAGCAATGTCCTTGCTTGGTTGTAATGGAGGCCAAGTGTTGGAATGGCTAAAAAGTCCTTTTGTAATGGTGGAAGATAAGAATTGGAAATGGTACAATCGAGAAGATCCCTTCATATCGCCATATGATGGTGTATTTATAGGCGTAAAGAAGCCCTAGGGAGATCCAAATGAATGACAAGTGTCCCCAATCCAACACCTTGATAGAACGTGGTGACTAAGTGGCAAAATGGGAGAAAGCCTCTCCAATTAGTATAAGGCCATGTGGAAGGTGATCCATGAAAATAGGAGGAAATGGTGCAACAAGAATAGGTCAATTCTGAAGTGCAGTACCAGGTCGAAGGGGGTCGGTTCGGTTCTCTATCTGATCCGAACCGGAGTGTCCAAAGCCAAGCGTGCTCTTGTGAGGATTTGGGGTAAAGCGGGTCGGGTCTGCCTTATCCTAATTCGAGCCGACATCTAAGTGTTGAAGGGAAGATATTGAGTTGGTGAAGGCGGGATGTCTCAATCCGATCCAAACTGACTTATCCGATTTGATCCGAGGATCTATTCAATGCAAAATTCCAAGTTTCCGGTTCTGCACGCGTTCACGGAAACGAGCATAACTTTCAAACCGTAAGTCCGTTTTAGCCAAACGAAAGCTCGATTCGAAGCAGATTTAGAGAGCTACAAGAGTTTAGAGCTCAACTCTGTAATTGTTTTTTTTGGGCCCAAAAGAGATCATCTGATAGGAGTTTCGGGCCTTTCTTTGTTCGGGATGTGATTTCGACCAAATCGTTGCCTGTCTTCTGACGATGCTTCCAATACTCGAGCGTGTTGTTGATCAGAGATTCCATGTGTGACTGCTTTGACTAAAAAGCGGGTCAACATTTTTCCCCCATAACATATCTTACTGGTTGAAGGAAGATGTGTTCGGGATAATCCAAGGCCACGTCGGGCCTGCCAGCTGCAAGTATAATCCATACCTGCGAAGAAGAGAAAGCAAATAGGTATGTCAAAACCTGACAAGACTGATTATACTTTCGAGCATAAACCATGCTTAGGTGTTTATTTAAGCATAAACCACACTCAAGAGACGTTCAAATCATCCTGCCAAAACCTGACGAGGGACCTAACCTCCCAGGTATAAGCCATACCAGGAAGTTCAAACTGAGCATAAGCCATACTCGAGTTTTATTGAGTTGCTTTGCCCAATCCTGACAAGATCGTTCGTTGTTCCTGAGTATAATCCATGCTTAAGAATCCTAGTGAGTACAATCCATACTCATGTCGGGATAGAGCTGTACTTGCCAAAACCTGACAAGACAGTCTGTCCCTAGGCATAATCCATGCCTAGGGGTCCGAGATAAGTATAAGCCATACTTTAGTTGATATTGAGAATCCTGCCAAAACCTGACAAGATACTTAAATTGCCAAACATAATCCATGCTCGGAAAGTCCTTCCTTATTCAATTCAAAGTACAAAACCAAAGCAAATCCTGATTGATTTGTTATCGAGTGCAGAGCACGCGTTGGAGCTAAATCCTAACCCCGAACGTGTGTACTCCAATTTAGCCAATCGGAAAACCTAAAGAAAGCAAAGAAACATATCTTAAATCCTAAGTAATGCAAGAAATCCAGACTGAACTCATCCAGATCAGTTGATGACGAGCCCGGAGAGCTTGATCCAGGGTCATTCCCTCTCCGGGGAGCAGGTGGTGGTAGCACAGGTGCTGGCGTTATAGGTTGTTTCACATACTCGGGTAGCTCTCCACGTCTAATCCGTTCCTCAATCAAGTCTCACAAGTGCCTACACTCATTTGTGTCATGACCGTCCATTTCATGAAATATGCAGTATTTTCCAGAATCGCGTTCTCTTTGCGATGGCTCCCTCCTGGGAGGCTTTGGATAGGGGACGTCACCGTTTGTGTTCACGTAGATGTCAGTCAAGGTTGAATTGAGTTCCGTGTACTTTTCATATCTAGGCCCTCTACGGGGTTGAGCGTTGCGGTCATTCTTGACAGCAGCTTTTCCTTTGCCTTTACTAGAATCAGACGGTTCTCCATCTTTGAGCATGTTGACATCGAGGATTTTCTTTTCGGACATTGAGTTTTCTTCACGTAGAAATCTATCCGATTCAAGGTAGAACTCGCTGATATTCCGTGGTGGATCTCGGTACAAGGATTTTTTGAACTCCGAGTTGTCCAGAACACCGGATACTACCGCCATCAATACCATAGATGGCTCATATCGATCAACGGATGCTGCTGCAACGTTGAACCTTTCCAAAAATGAGCGCAGAGTTTCTCTGGGCCTCTGCTTGATTGTGGTGAGAGACTTGACATTCTTAGGTCGAGCAATGTGGACCCGAAACTGTTCAATAAAGCGAGCGACCAACATGTTCCAGCTGTTGATCGATTCAGATTCCAGCTGCCGAATCCACATAGCAGCTATATCGGTCAAAAAGAGAGAGAAGCACTTTGCCATGACGTTTTCCGATGCCGATTGAACTTCCATATGACGTTTGTAGCGCATTAGGTGCATGGTAGGATCTGTCCTGCCATTGTAGGGCTCCAGTTGTGGAAGTTTGAAATCTGGTGGATTGCGGGAATTCATGATTTCCTGAGTGAATAGGTTGTGATTGACATCATCCATGTCATTCTGATAAGTGCGACCTCTAGAGAGCCGTTCAATGAGATTGGCGAGCCGATTGCCTTCAAAGAGCTGTTGCAAGTTGCTAAGTTCAGAACTTGTGCCCCAAGTGTTCAGTCTAGAAGAGTTCGGAAAAATATGGGGAGCTTGGAAGGCCATTCGGTTCGGTTCAAAGGTGCCCCCATGTTGCGGCTCGGAGAAGCGAGGGAGGTCATGGCAAGGTGCACGGTTCGTGTCGGATGTACCGATCTGATCAGGTTCTCCTGTTCCGAACCGGGGAGTTTGATGCTGAAGCTGTGCGATATTGCCGATCTGAACCGGTGCGGAGGTTAGTCGTGCTCGCCCTGAACTTTGAGCTTCTGCATTTCCATCAGAAATATTAAGCGTCAGAGCTATTGGTTGTTGAGGGGTATTGCCCCCAAGTCCATTCGTGCCTCCGGTTCGGATCTGATCCGAACCGATCTGGTTTGCAGTTGCTGCTGGGGATGACTCTATTCCATTTCCCATGAGTTGTACGCTGTTGCTCGGCCTTCCTTCCATCCGAGCGAAGAATTGGTCGATCATCTCCTGTTGTTTGCGAAGGAGGTCATCTTTCCTTGCCATCTGAGCTCTCAATTCGGTGAGAATGCCATCCATCTCTTCTCGCGTCAAGTATGCTGACGGGTTTTCATGTGAGGAAGCTTCATGGCTTGCCTCGTTTCTCGTGCCTTCGCCTTCAACACGGGAAACCTTTTGCTTAGCCATCGATCCAATAGCCAAATAATCCAAGCAGAAGTTGAAGTTGTCGTGTGCCCCCCACCTAGCGCGCCAAAATGTTAGACCAAAAAATAGCACTAACACCCAAATGCTATGTGAAAACCTCACAATCACAGATTAATGCAGAAAAAGCAGTAAAATAAGAGGATACACACGAGATTTTTATAGTGATTCGGCTCAAACCAAGCCTACGTCCACTTTATAGTTTCTTAAATCCTAAGAAGCTATTACGATGTTGTTTGCTTGCAGTTTATACACGAAATCCTCGTGTTTACAACAAAGAAGAGGAGATTAGGGAATGAATTTATACACGAATTCCTCGTGTTAAAGTGATGAGCAATGTCCTTGCTTGGTTGTAATGGAGGCCAAGTGTTGGAATAGCCAAAAAGTACTTTTGTAATTGTAACGACCCGAATTTTCGGCGACTTTGGTTATCGACATAAGCACGATGTCGATAACCAAAACATCGAAAAATCCCGGTAATTAATGAAAGAAATTAGAAGGTGAGAATAGATAAGATAGAAACTTAGAATAGAAGAAGAAGAAGAACACAACATCAGAGTAACACGAACCTCACAGCGGAATGAATAACATATAATAGATAACACAACTTTGAAATATAACAGTTATGTATAAAATAGCTCTTATCAGAGTACAACACTTACAACACAGCGGAAATAACTATAGCTATATGATCTTGAAGCCTCCTGCTCCAAGCTCTCCAAGTATATCTGCAAATTCCTGACTACTTGACTGCCCGTACAAATTAGGCACCCAAGAGTTTAGGGAAAACAAAACAAATAAACTCCGGGTCAGTCATGGGACTGGTATGAGTAAAACAGTTTAAACAGGTATATGAACAAGTAAACGATATCTCATAAGACCACGCCGCAGAACGGAACGGGTTTTTCCCTTATGAGAATCCAAAATATCTTTATATCAAAAACCTTTTGATATTATAATAATGTCTATGTACAAATAGATATCAACTAGCAGAAACGCTTTCATCTCACGTTCTACATATATAGTATACAATCAAAATCGCAAGCACGTATTGGATAATGGATTTCCAACTATAACAAGGTATGGAACCACCTTCCGATCAGTGTACTCTAGGAACGATACACTGGAGTTCAACAAGAACATCTTGTAACTCAGCCACACATGACCGACCACTCATTTCGCTTGAGTGTATCGAATGTATATCACCAACGGTTGGGATCAGCAACCGTTCCCGTATATATTATGGGACAGCATTGATAGATTTAAGAAACAAATGAATATTCTCTAGATAGGTGATTATACACCCTACTTCGGTGCGACCGACTTAGCCATGCTGCCTTCCCGATTTCTGTCATTTACTGGTTGATGAGGCTAGAAGCTACGCTTTATCATCACATCAGATTCACTTCGAATGCCACATTGTTAGGTCCATCGAAAATCACTAATTGACGTCTACAACCATACATTACGTGTCGGCTAAAAGAAGTTTCCTTCTCCGCTTCCACTCTTGGTACGGTTGAAGAAATCAATGTACTTGGCCTTTCTGGAAATACTCTGTCAGACATTCATTCATACAAGTCATCCTCATTCACTTAGAATGTCACATCGTCATACCCGCCAAATCACAAATTGACTTATCCAAAAATAACACGGGTATACAGCTAAGAGAAACGAATTCCTCCGCCACCAAACGTGAATACGTTTGAACAGATCAACTTACGCGATTTATTAGATATACTCTGTCAGACCTTCGTCCATACAAGTTATCCTGGGACTGGACAAACCGAAGGTACTATTCAGTATATCCATCTTAGTCACTGTTATCTAAGACTTATACAACAGCCCTTGCATTTTACTCCGTCTTCACTTATCTTTGGCATATATGATTCGCAACGCTTATGCCAATACAGAGTGGTTCTTTGGATAATAATCCAACCGGTCTCTCCATATTAACAACGTTAAAATGGTCAAAACTTCGATAGTCTGTGAGTTAACTATCAAAGAAAAACAAGTGTGCAAACAACGATATTATTTCCAGATGGAAATTATATTGAACAATCATCATTCATATATATCTATATATATATTCCCTCATTTTCTAGGTTTAGAAAATATATGTTATTAACACTGGAAAACGTTTCCATCTGCTTATTTACAAATCACTACTCTTCCCAACTATCAGTCCCTGACTGTAAACTAGTATGAGAACAATCCCCTAAGTATAGATCCCGAAGGCCGAAACCAACATCAGATAGACACTTAGAAAACCATTCAATTTACTAATCTCTAGTCAGTTCTAATTTTACTTAACTCTATTTGATTAACTCTGATTGATTAACTCTAACTGGTTAATTCTAACCGATCAACTCTAACTGGTCAACCTAAATTAATTAACTCTAACTGGTTCTACTTGGTTTGACTAACTCAATTTATTAACTCGTCTGACTAATTCAACTCGATTAACCTAACTTGATTTACTTATCTTGATTAACTGAACTAATCACTTTGATTAACTCGACTAATTCACTTTGGTTAACTTAACCAATTCACTTAACTAATTCACTTAGTTTAACTTAACTAATTCACTTTGATTAATCTAACCAATTCACTTTGATTAATCTAACCAATTCACTTAGTTCCTGTCGAATAAACCATATTCGATAACTCCTCTAACTCTATTTGATTTACTCTTTTAATCTATTCGATTTTGATAACTCCCCTTTTCGAATAACCAATATTCAACTACTCACTTCGAATAACCAATATTCGACTACTCTAATTCGATTAACTCCATCGAATAAACTATATTCGATAACTCCTTCGATTTTAAATAATATTCTATAACTCACTTCGATTAACTAATAATCGATAACTCCTTCGAATAAACTATATTCGATAATCTCCTCCCTTTCGATTTAACAAATCGATAACTCCTTTTCGAATAACTAAATTCGATAACTCCTTTCGATTTAACAAATCGATAACTCCTTTGTGTTTAACTCTGTTCGAATAACTAATTCGAATCACTCTTATTTATTTAACTCTATTCGAACAACTAATTCGATTAACTCTATTCAACTAACTCGACTCCACTAACCCCTTTCGAATAACATATTCGATTTACTAACTTTCGAATACCATATTCGATTAACTCCCTTCGAATAACTTATATTCGATTTAACTCCTTTCGAATACCATATTCGATTGACTAACTTTCGAATACCATATTCGATTTAACTCCTTTCGAATACCATATTCGATTGACTAACTTTCGAATACCATATTCGATTTAACTCCTTTCGAATACCATATTCGATTGACTCCTTTATTCGCTTTATAAAGATTTCCTTTTTACAACGTTTATTCATTTTTAAAGATTTACTTTTTAGTAACGGTTCTTCACTTTAAAAATGGTTTCCCTTTTATAACGGTTTCCTTTTCATCTCTATTTATTTTCTAAATAAAGTCTCCTTTGTAATTCTATTTATTTCCTAAATAAATAATCCCTTTATAATACCTAATTTATTTACCAAATAAATAATCCATTTAAATTTCTTATTTATTTATCTTAAATAAATAATTCATTATCTTATCTTATTTATTTAACAAATAAATATCTCCTTTATACTTTTATTTATTTCCCAAATAAATAAATCCTTTTAACTCCTTATTTATTCCCTAAATAAATAATTTCTTTTAACTCTTTATTTATTCCCTAAATAAATAATTCCTTTTTATATTTGCTTTCAAATATATTTTCTTTATATTTGATTTCAAATATATTCCCTATATATTTCATTTCAAATATATCTCTCATATATTTCATTTCGAATATATCTCCTATATATTTCATTTCGAATATATCTCCTATATATTTCATTTCGAATATATCTCCTATATATTTCATTTCAAATATATCTCCTATATATTTGATTAACAAATAAATTCCTTTTGTATTTGATTAACAAATAAATTCCCTTATATTTGATTAACAAATAAAATCCTTTTATTAAAAATCCTTTTTCTTTTATAATATAAAATCCATTGATTTTATATAAATAAAATATTTTCAAAATATACTTTTGAAAATCTCCTTTTCTACATTCTGGTATCTCTTATGGTATTTGACACACCATCTAACAACGATAAATATCGTTCAACACACAAAATCCCAACAGATTATATATCACATTATATATCACAATATATAAATCACAGTAAAATAACTATTGAGGAATCCAGTTGGATTCCTCCAACCTATTTCCCTGCATCACATATGTTAAACAATAACATTAACATCGATTTCACTTCGATGTGAATTATTCTGATCAACAGAATCAACATCTAAATATCTAACTGTTATATATATATATCTATATATATATATATGTATGTATATGTATACATATATATATATATATATATATATATAATTTCCACTAACTGTCTAGCAGTTCAATCAATCAGTCAATACACAGTCAAACAGACAAATTTCTAACAGTTCTAAAAATACAACATGAAATTATAACTGTTCAGAGTTGGTGAGTTTTTACTCACATTGGCGCGTTAACCGTTGAATAACGGTTTGCGTTATTTGACTCAGTCGGACAATTTATTTCGCCATAAATTGTAGCGAACTCGATTTCACTGCCAGTCAGTTCCATGACGTTGCCCTCGTCCATACGATTGTAACGGGCCTTGTTCCGGGGAATTCTGATTAAACATGTACATGATATTTTATTAACAAGTTTATACGACATTTAAACTAATTTAAAAACTTGATTTATATTAATATATGTTCTATTGGGCTTTACCTACTTTGGACGTCGGCCCAACCACCTATGTTATTGCTGCGTTCATCTCTCCAAACTAAAGAAACCATCCGCTCGCTCCTACCATGAATTCTTCATCGACTTTCACAAACAAGAGTCACCGACCCGATCTCCTTGTATATTATTTAACTGCTCCTCCTCTTATTACCTTAAAATCAAACAACAGACCACTGTTTTGTACCCAGAACCGTAACTCCCAGTCACACATGACTGCAGTATTACCCATAGGACCCGAGACATCCTTCTTCTCCGTTCCTTCTTGAATCACTTTGCTGTATCAAACAACAACCACCACTTTAATTTTCTCCTCTCCACTATCGTTCCAACTGAACGTCCCTCCACTCTTCACAAAAACAACTACATCCCCTCATACTGTTTTTCACAGAACTCGGTTAAATCCCCTCGTTCTTGCTCCTTCTTTACTTGCGCACTGACCCAACGCAGACACCCAAACTTCATCATTTCAAATGCCGCAACCTGCTACTCCCAACAAAGCCCTCCTGACCTTTCTGAACATCACAACTCCTCACTCCACACCATCCCGTCAGTTCGCCCCCTTGCCAACAACCAAACACCGCCCTCCGATCTTCCCTCGACATCATCTAGCGCCGCCCCTCACCTTCAGGAACTCGAACGCAACCTCAACCTCAAGTTCGATGCACCCTAAATCGTAGAACCACCGAACCCTAGTTGCTGTGAACACTCCGCTTCGTCGGAAACAGAGTGCGGATGCCACAATACATACATAGGATTGAAGAGATTTGTAGTAGGAATTCAAAGACATCAGTTTATGATTTAAGGAATTTTATTTCATTTTTGGTGAATTTTTGAAAAGGGACGACTTTGGTTTGAGAAAGGGAAATGCGGCGGCTGGCTTTGATGTTTGAGAGAACGCGATTTCTAGGTCTTAAGGGCTGAATACATGTGTACTTATAACAACCAAAATATCTAAGATATTTTGTTATTATATACTTTAAAAGCTTGGAAGAGGATAGGCCACGTTTTTTCTTTGAGGACCACTCATTTGTTCGGCTGAGATATATGGCAAAATAGGTTTATTTATACCTTACTTTAAAGTGTATATACGGCGAGAAGAAAATAGCAGTTCCTCAAATCTGCCACGGCCACTCTCGACCTGTTGTCGATTTGTTTTATGTTCTTGGCCGCAAAATTTTGTTTTTCCCAATATCGTTTTATATAAGTGAATTTGGCCCATTATTTATCTTTATTAAATTAAAACTTGACGGTGAAGTTCCACATAAAAATAACCTCATTTCGTAAAATTCCATTTACGTACGAACCGCTATGGACTGAAATAACCATACCGTTGTGTCGAGCTGGACACCACGATCCCAAAAATATAATAATACCGGTAGATGGACTCATATTTTTGAAACTTCAAAATGTTGATTACAGGGTGCGAAACACTCCAAATAAAAAGTTGCTTATTTAATTAATTAAAAATTACAGAAAAATTCTAAAAATTAAATTATCACTATTTCCCAAAAGAACCTTATCTAAATTCAAACCCGATCTCTAGTTATATCGAGTAAACCGTTATGGTCGATAAACGATTCTATAGCGACTATTTTAAAATTTGATTTGGACATATCTCAAAATCTACACGACGAAATCCCAATATTTCTCTTCCACTAGAAAGATATACTCCACCAGCTCCACACGTTTCTTGTTTCACAGAAATCCGACTTAAAATGAATCTTGTACATTCAGTTGAAGTTCGAATCGCCAAATTACGAACTGCAGCGCCATTTCAAGCTCGTTTTTAATTATAATATAATTATACGTTCAAACTATCGTCGATTGAATATATTCGTCGATATAATTCAACTCTAGATTGAGTTAAATCTAAGGGACGACCCCGTTCACAGAATATTGTGATTTCCAATATTTTTGATTATTTCTGAATTAAATATATTATTTAATTATTTATTTTAATTAAATATCCCCTATTATTAAATTAACGACCATTTTAATTCTCTAAACCACCATTTATATAATTAAATAAATTAATTATATACCGCAGAAAATACGGGTCATTACAGTAATGGTGGAAGATAAGAATTGGAAATGGTCCAACCGAGAAGATCCCTTCAAATCACCATATGATGGTGTATTTATAGGCATAAAGTAGCCCTAGGGAGATCTGGATGAATGACAAGTGTCCCCAATCCAACGCCTTGATAGAACGTGGTGACTAAGTGGCAAAATGGGAGAAAGCCTCTCTAATTCGTGTAAGGCCATGTGGAGGTGATCCATGAAAATAGGAGGAAATGGTGACACAAGAATAGGTCAGTTCTGAAGTGTACTAGCAGGTCGAAGGGGGTCGGTTCGGTTCTCCATGCGATTCGAACCGGAGTGTCCAAAGCCAAGCATGCTCTTGTGAGGATTTGGTGTGAAGCGGGTCGGGTCTGCCTTATCCCGATCCGAACCAGGGTCTCCGATCCGAGCCGACATCTAAGTGTTGAAGGGAAGATGCTGATTTGGTGAAGGCGGGATGCCTCAATCCGATCCGAACCGACTTATCCGATCCGATCCGAGGATCTATTCAATGCTAAATTCCAAGTTTCCGGTTCTGCACGCGTTCACGGAAACGAGCATAACTTTCAAACCGTAAGTCCGTTTTAGCCAAACGAAAGCTCAATTCGAAGATGATTCAGAGGGCTACAAGAGTTTCAGAGCTCAGCTCCGTAATTGTTGTTTTTGGGCTCTAATAGGAGTTTCGGGCCTTTCTTTGTTCGGGATGTGATTTCGACCAAATCGTTGCCTATCCTCTGACGATTCTTTCGATACTCGAGCGTGTTGTTGATCATAGATTCCATGTGTGACTGCTTTGACTAAAAAGCGGGTCAATAGTGTATATGACAATGAAATTTATAATTTCTCTCCAATGAAAATACCAAAAGTTTTCATTATTTACATATGTGTCACTTTATAATTTGTAGAAAATTGAAAAAGTTAACTAACTGACCAATAATTGTACAGGTGTAATAGTTTACTTTGTGATGTACAATGTCCAAAACTAGATATTGCACTTCACAACGTTATTTTAGAATTACAAATTACATTAGCATTGGAGAAAGCATCATAAATGACATTTTCTAATTGCTTATGTGGTTTGACATTACTTCAAAATTTGTTATGGGTTGAAGATGCTCTCATTTTTTAGACTGAGAAAATAACTGAATGTGAACGCGAGTAGTGGTTGGAATGAGAAAATGCAAGAATTGAACAAGAGAGGAGAATTTTGAATTGAGAGAAGGAAGGGAGCACACGTAAGAAAGGATGATTTTTTGTTTTACTATTTAAATAATAGACTAGGATGAGACTCATGCTTCACACACGGAAAGATTATTTGAAATAACTTATAAAGGATTGTATTTATGTGGAAGAAATAGTTTAGAGTAATGTGTAAGTGGCGACATTATCAAGATAACACCCAGCTTTAGCTAAAAATCATATCAGTTATTAGATGGCGGGTTAATAGCACAAAATGAAGAAGAAAGTTATTTGGGATAAAGAAAAGGTTATATACTTATAGTAAAAGAAAGAAGAAGATGTTATGACAGATAAATTGAATATGACTTTCAGATTAGATAACCACAATGAGGCAGCTAAAATAACAAGGGGATATTTACTTGCTGCAGTTCTAAAGTAAGAAGATCCGAGTGTTGCATTAATTTGAACTCAAATAACAGTTCTCTCTTAAACACAGTTTCTGCAATGTCCCATATTTATACGGTATAATAATTAATTTATTTAATTATAGTGATTTAGAGAATTAAATGGTTGTTTAATTAAATAATGTTGAATATTTAATTAATATAAATAATAGAATAATATATTTATTTCGAAATAGTCGAAAATAGTGGAATTCACAAAATTGTGTGGATTGGACAATTCAAAATATATATATAATTTAGTTTGGAATTGAATTCGAATAACGAGTATATTATTTAAATGAAGTTTGAATGTATAATTATAATATAATTAAAATCGAGCTCGAAATGGCGCGGCAGTTCGTTATTTGGCGATTCGAACTTCAATTGAATATACAGAATCCGTTTTAACTCGGATTTCTGTGAAACAAGAAACGTTTGGAGCTGGTGAAGAGTATTTATCTAATAGAAGAGAAAAATCGGGATTTCATCGAGTAGAATTTGAGTTATGTCCAAATCAAATTTTAGAAAAGTCGTTATGGAATTCCTTTATATTTTTTATCAATTTATTTCTATTTTAAATGGATTTTAAATATAAATCGAATATCGATGTAACACTGGATTTGGAATATCGAGTTATAAATCCTGATATGGAGATATTCTATGTGAATATACACGATAATATCGATTTATTTATATTTAATTTAATTATTTTTAGATATGTTTATATATTTAAATGGGTTATTTAGAGCTTTAAAAATAGCCAGTTTTGCAAACGAGCTCCGTTTTCGACGAAACTAATTTTTTTGGATCCGTAATATTAAATTATTGTCAGGTTTCAAGTTTCGTGATTTTTGGAGTCAGTATGTGGTCGTACCGATTTTTAATGTGAAAAACAGTCTGCATTTTGATGGTTAAAAATACGTTGTGCGAGCAAACGGAGTCGGAATTCGACGAAACAAGTTTCGTTGGGTCCATAATGTCGAATTGAAGGTGTATGTCCACTTTTGTGATTTTTGGATATCATATGTGATCACAGGAAATTTTAAAGACAAATATAATTAGCGATTGCTTAAAATAAAATAAAATAATGAATATAAAATTATTTATAGCTTTCTATAAATACACCTTATCCCATTCTAAATCAAATTCTTTTCCTTCACTGGTCAAGAAAAATTGCGCCTCCAGTAAACAAAAGCATACGTAGAAAACTGATCTTCATAATTCCAAAAAAAAACCAAAGAAAATTCTAAAATCTAAATATATGTGTTTTGAGTTTACTGATGATTAGGTCTTCAAGAGCATATGGGTTTCAACAAGTTCAAATGTACTTTTCTATCACGCGGAAATTACAGCGTGAGTTGGAGGAACTTAGGGTTTAAAAAATCTGGGGATACAAGCATCGATTAATCTAATTGTTATTATATTTGTTTTCAGGAGTGGAATTAGCATCTAGTTGTGAAATTTTGAGGAATTCAGTGTAGTTTTTTTTCGTTGATTTGTACGGCTGGGTATTATAGGGTTGACGAGACATCTGGAGTGAGGCAACCGAGTTCGATCAAAGGAGTATAAGGTGGAAGCGATTTCGAAGAGAGGAATGGCGTTGGGAAGATCGAAAATGGTGTTACAATTTACTAAAATGGGTGCGTGAGTATTATCCTAGAGCGGGTAATCTTGAGCTTTGTGGAAGAAGGTATTTGCGGATAAATGGGCTGAAGAAATTAATAAGGTTAAGGCCCAATTCCAAAACAAATATATTTTTATTTAATTTAAATAGTTTATGGACTTGTAAAATTTATATCTCTCGCATACGATGTCAGAATTGAACAAAACAAGATCCATTGGGATCGTGTGGACGACGGCTACACACTAGAACTAAGTGGGAGTGAATTGGAGCTCATCACAATTTATTGCAAAATAAATTGTCTGTTTGAATCAAGCGACAATTATCATTATTTAATGATGATCGTCCAATGTGAGTAAAACTCACCAACTCTACCAGTTCATATTTTTATAACGTATATTTAGAACTGTTAAATGATGACTGATTGCTGCGTGTTGACTGTTTGAATGAACTGCTGATATATTGGTTGAAATTATAGAAAACGATATATATATATATATATATATATATATATATATATATATATATATATAAATCGTTAATCAAATATTGATTCGGTTTAGCAGAATATTTCCTATTGAAATGAAATTGATGTGAACTATATTGTGTAACATCTGTGGATGCAGGGAAACAGGTCTGAGGAATCCAACTGGATTCCTCAACATTTATTTTACTGTTTTTCATATATTGTGTTATATGATGTGATATGAAATATGTTGCTGATTTTGTATGTTTGAATGATACCGATAGTTGTTATATGGTACGTTAAATACCATGAGGAATACTCGAATGTTAAAAAGGAAATTTTCAATGTTATATTAAAAAAGAAATATTTATAAAATCAAAGAATTTTATAAAATAAAATGATTATAAAACCAAAGGATTTTATAAGTGGAATATATATTTATAAAACATTTATGAATAGAATTGAAAAGGAAATATTTATTTGTTGAATAAATAGAATAAGATAAAAGGGATATTTATTTAGAAAATAAATAAGATTTTTTTAAAAGGAATATTTGGAAAATGAATAGAATTATTAAAAAGGAGATTTCAAATTATAAAAGAAAATGTGAGATGATTTATTTAAATTAGATATTAAATAAAAATATGTTTTAACAGATGAATTGAGAGGAATAATTTATAAATAATATTTTGTAAATTAAGTAAAATATTTATCATTGGATAAATGGAATATATAAGTCAGGGCTTATATAGAGAAGTAAGGATCAATTTCAACATCGATATTTGAAACTGAATATGGACGAAGAGTGAATCGAATATTACTTATTCGAAAAGGAGTTAATCGAATATAGTTATTCGAAAGGAGTAATTGATAGAGTTAATCGAAAAGAGTTAATTGATTAGAGTTAATTGATTAGAGTTAATCAATTAGAGTTAATCGATAGTTTATTTGAATAGAGTTAATCGAATTAGAGTTAATAGATTAGAGTTATTCAAATTAGAGTTAATCGATTAGAGTTAATCAAATTTGAGTTAATCGAATTAGAGTTAATCAATTAGAGTTATTCGAATTAGAGTTAATTGATTAGACTTAATCGAATTAGAGTTAATCAAATTAGAGTTAATCAATTAGAGTTAATCGAATTAGAGTTAATCGATTAGAGTTAATCGAATAAGAGTTAATCGAATTAGAGTTAATCCATTAGAGTTAATCCATTAGAGTTAATCGATTAGAAATAGGATTTATTAGAATATAGTTTATTCGAATAGAGTTAAAGGAGTTAATCAAATATAGTTTATTCGAAGGGAGTTAATCGAATATAGTTTATTCAAAAGGAGTTAATCGATTAGAGTTAATCGAAAGGAGTTAACCGATTAGAGTTAATCGAATATAGTTAATTTAATAGAGTTGATCGAATTAGAATTAATCAAATAGAGTTAATTGATAGAGTTAATCGATAGAGTAAATCGAATAGAGTTAACTGAAATAGGAGTTATCAAATATAGTTTATTTAGAAGGAGTTATCGAATATAGTTTATTCGAAAGGAGTTATCGAATATGGTTTATTCGAAAGGAGTTATCAAATATGGTTTATTCGAAAGGAGTTATCGAATATGGTTTATTCGAAAGGAGTTATCGAATATAGTTTATTCGAAAGGAGTTATCGAATATAGTTTATTCGAAAGGAGTTATCGAATATAGTTTATTCAAAAGGAGTTATCGAATATAGTTTGTTCGAAAGGAGTTAATCGAGTATAGTTTATTCGAAGGGAGTTAATCGAATATAGTTTATTCGAAAGGAGTTATCGAATATAGTTTATTCGAAAGGAGTTATCGAATATAGTTTATTCGAAAGGAGTTAATCGAATATAGCATTCGAATGGAGTTAATCGAATATAGTTTATTCGAAAAGGAGTTATCGAATAGAGACTATACGAAAGAGAGTTATACGTTGAAATTCGATTATATCAATTTCGAGAAAGTACTATTTACTTTATGTTTTTTAAAATCAAGATTTATTTATTTAGTTATAAATTGTCTATTTAGTTATTTAGTTATTTAGTTAAATTAAGGAATAAAAGTTATATTTTGAAGTTAGATATTTCAGAAGTAGGGATTATAACACTATTGTTATAAACAAAATGTTTTCAGTAAAGAAGTGGATTCATAAATAGAATCCGAGAGTTACATAAGGAAGTTTGTTAAAGATTTAGAAGGTGAACTTTGTCTATTTTCGAAGTTAGAAATGTTGTTCAGTTAAGGTATGAGAGGTAGTTATACCCTAACTTGATTGACTCCATTTTTACTAAGGAATGGTTAAGGTTTGAGAGTAAAGTTTGGTTAAGTGAATTTAGTTAATGAGTGTAATGTTTTGAGTTGGCATAGCGATATTTTATTTAAACGTCTGTTTAAATCCAAATGTAGGAGTTTTGGAAATGTTTTCCAAATAAGAATCATAAATGTTTTCTAATATAGGAAATAAGAAATGGAAATGTTTCCCAATGGTAATAACGTATATTTTCTAAATCTAGAAAATAAGAATTTTCGAATATATGGAAACGAGAATAGGGAAATGGATAATTGAATGATAAATAAATTTAAGAGATAAATGATGATTTATCGATAGAATTTTCATCTGGAAATAATATCATTGTTTGCACACAAGTTTTTCTTTGATAGTTAACTCACCGAATATCGAAGTTTTTATCCATTTTTCCATTGTCAATACGGAGAGACCGAGATCAGATAGTATTATCTGAAAACCACTCCGTACGGCATTAGTGTTGCGAATCAAATATGATGAAGATAATTGAAGACAGAGTTATGCAAGGGCTGTCCTGTTTACAGAATAGTGCCTTCGGTCAATCCAGCCCCAGGGCGACCTGTATGGAAGAATGCCTGACAGAGTATATTTAGTGGATCGCGTAAGTTGACCTCTTCAAATGTATTTACGCTTGGTGGCGGAGGAATTCGTTTCTCTTAGCTGTATACCTGTTGTATGTTTTGGGAAATCAATTTATGATTTGGCGGGTATGACGATGTGACATTCAAAGTGAATAATTGTGTGATCTGTCAGAGATAAGCGTGGCCTCTAGCCTCACAACCGGGAAATGAAAAAAATCTGGTAGGCAGCATGGCTAAGTGTGTTCCTTCCAATTAGGGTGTATTGTCACCTAATCGGAGTTTCATTTACTTCTTTAATCTATTCAATGTTGTCCATTTCAGGAAACGGTTGCTGATCCCAACCGTTGGTGATATACATTTGATACACTCAAGCGAAATGAGTGGTCGGCCATGTGTGGTCGGGTTGCAAGATGTTCTTGTTGAACCCAGTGTATTCCTCTCTAGAGGTACACTATCGGAAGGTGGTTCCATACCCTGTCATAGTTGGTAATCGATTATCCAATAAGTGGTCGTGGTTTTGATTGTATACTATATATGTAGAACGTGAGATGAAAGTGTTTCTGCTAGATGATTATTTAGTTGTGGTTGATAGACATTATTATAATATCAAAAGAGTTTTGATATAAAGATTATCATTTCTTCCAAAAGGATTTTGAAAGTTGAATCAAATGATTTGGATATTCATAAAGGAAAAACCTATTCCGTTATACGGCGTGGTCTTATGAGATATCGTTTAATTGCTCAAACTGTTTTAAACTGTTTTACTCACACCAGTCCCATGACTGACCCAGAGTTTGTTTTGTTTTGTTTTCCCTAAACTCTTGGGTGCCCAATTTTGTTCGGGCAGTCAAGTAGTCAGGATTTTACAGACACACTCGAAGAGCTTGGAGTAGGAGGCTTCAGGATTATATAGCTATTGTTATTTCCGCTGTGTTGTAAGTGTTGTACTCTGATAATGTTACTGTATACATATACTGATTTTATTTCAAAGTTATGTATCTATTATATATTGTTCGTTCCGCTGTGAGATTCATGTTTACTCTGATGTTGTATGTTCTTCTTCTTCTTCTATTCTAAGTTTCTATCTTATCTATTCTCACCCTCTAATTTCTTTCATGGACTATCCGGTGTTTCCAATGCATGAATAGTCGACATGGTGTTGTATGTCGTTATCCAGGATCGTAAAATCTGGGTCGTTACAGTGGCATCAGAGCCGAAGGTTAAGTAATTACCTTGGATCTGTGGTGTGACTCAGTAGAGATAGGGTTAGCAATACCCTAGATTCAGTTTGAGTGTATATATATGAGCACGTATTTGTTATGTGATAAAAAATGGTTTTATATTGTGGAGATGCAATGGTTGAGTTATTTATGGGTTTTGGTCGATCAGTTTGACCCACTGTATCGGTAGGGGTTTATAAACACTCGAATGCGATGAACTGGCACTGTATTTTTTGAAAAGAGGGTAAACGAAATAATTTTACCTAAATTATATTTTGTTATAAACAAAGTATAAATATTTTATATATTTTAGTATATTGGATGTGTTGGTTGTTATATTAATCAAGTAGGTTAAAATTGAGTTGGTTATACATATATAACCACATAAAATTCGTATAAGTATTACGAGATAAATTAAAACTGAATTTAAACCAGAATTGAAATTTAAACTCTGCGGTTTGAATAAGTGTTGTAAATGGATTTAGATTAAATATATGTAAATTTTAAAATCCTGGGAGATTTTAAATTTTTTACAAGCATTGAAAGTAGTATTTTGAAATGAATTTCAAAATGGAAGTGTTTAGATATGGCTTTGAAAGTGATATAGTATTGAACTCACTTCGATAGCTGAAATAGATTCCGATGATGATCATGACATCATCAGTGTTTATTTTCGAGTTGTAAGTGACGGATTACTACCAATGTTTTTGTTTTTGAATTATTTTGAGAAAACAAGTTTTTTTAATATTCCAAATGAATATTTTGAATTTTGCAAAAGGCTAAGCTGTTTAAAAATTCCCAGAAACAGATTATTTGAATTAAAGTAGAATTTGTAAAAGCAAATAGAAATAGAAATTGAATTGAAACTAGTTAAGTGGCAAATGAATTGAGATAGAAAATATCGAATTAGATTGGATTAGAGACAATCCGAAATGAAATTGGACTGGTAGGTTAAGAGTTGAAATTGAAAATGGAATTTTAGTTAAGAACAGAATTTGGCTTGGGTATAGCCGAATGATTGGGATGACATTGGTATATGCAAATTTGGTAACATATGGAAAAGATATATTGATATGCCCAACCAAAAAGGTACACGTTTATATTCATATGAGTTTGATATAAAGATTATCATTTCTTCCAAAAGGATTTTGAAAGTTGAATCAAATGTTTTCGATATTCATACTGGAAAAACCCGTTCCGTTATACAACGTGGTCTTATGAGATATCGTTTAGTTGCTCAAACTGTTTTATACTGTTTTACTCACACCAGTCCCATGATTGACCCAGAGTTTGTTTTGTTTTCCCTAAACTCTTAGGTGCCCAATTTTGTTTGGGCAGTCAAGTAGTCAGGATTTTACAGATACACTTGAAGAGCTTGGAGTAGGAGGCTTCAGGATTATATAGCTATTGTTATTTCCGCTGTGTTATAAGTGTTGTACTCTGATAATGTTACTGTATATATATACTGATTTTATTTCAAAGTTATGTATCTATTGTATATTGTTTGTTCCGCTGTGAGATTCGTGTTTACTTTGATGTTATATGTTCTTCTTCTTCTATTCTAATATTCGTGTTTACTCTGATGTTGTATGTTCTTCTTCTTCTTCTATTCTAAGTTTCTATCTTATCTATTCTCACCCTCTAATTTCTTTCATGGACTATCCGGTGTTTCCGATGCTTGAATAGCTGACATGGTGTTGTATGCCGATATCCAGGATCGTGAAAACCCGGGTAGTTGCAGTTTCTTATAATTCATAAATAATGGTGGTCAATATGGTTAATAATTTCATTGTTTACAAAAATTGACGGTTAAAAATTGCATAATAAAATTTGTATGCAAAGTTATATTTTGGACCCACATTGTTACTGTAGTTGTGAAATTCGAATCAAACACTAATCCAACTCAAACTCACACACCTAGTTGAAGAAAAAAACGATGATAGATTCGAAAAAATAACCAAATTCGAACTAATTCAAATCACCAAAACAATGATCAACCAATCCAAACAACCTACCCAAGCAATCAATAATAACTAAATCAACAAAAGTAAATCACACACGAAATTTATCGTGGTTCCACTGACAACATGTTAGTGTACATCCACTTTGCAGAGGGTATGTTATCATCACGATGATAAGAGTACAAGAGATACGATGATCACCAATAACCAACATAGTTTAGAGTTTATAGAGAATAGAATTGAAGAATAAAACTAGGTTATGGACCCTAAGTTTTCTTTTAAAAATAAACCCTTGATTAAGCAAGCTCTCTTCTTTAAATCCCTGAGAATAACTTATATAGGTGGGAATACCGTCCAGGCAAAAGTCCGTTTTTCCATCAATCCTTTAGAAATAATTCTCCTGAAAAACAGGCTAAAATAGCCCGTTGCTCGATTCAGACATCTGGAAATGGATCAGACGTTTGAATCTAGGCTCTATTTAAAAACTCAAGGAAGCCAGATGTCTGGATATGGGAACCAAACGTCTGGTTCCACACTTAGGAATTTTTCTGCGTTTTATTCTCAACTTCGACGTTTTAGTTGAGTTGTAGACTACTAAAACTAGCTCGTGAGGCTAGCTAACTTCATACCGCGATATCAAGAGCTCTGTAGCTCCAAATAACAAGCCATCTTCACCTAATCCAAGCTACCTTTGACCGCTTCAATCTAACATATAGTTTCATAATAAACTTTAACACTCCACATCGACACAGTAACATCTCCAAACTCCAACGCGTCCAAGCATCTCCAATTCAACCTTCAACTAATCAACATGAATACTTCCCTAATAAACTCCAGCAAAGCCACTGCCTATTGCACTTCGTTAACGAGTGCAGGCAAAGTCACCGTCCGCTAACGAAGCGTCAAGAGTATCCAAACCAAAAGACAAATGTAATTAAGAGTGCAAACAAGTTCTTACTAAGAAGATACATTTAAAACTTCTCACCGATACTCCTCCTCATCTAACAAATCTTCTCTCTCCAACCGTGCCACCCAGTGGTACTGTTAGACCAAAAAGTGGTTCTAACACCCAAATTGACTAAAAGCAGAATGAAATAAGATCAAAAGTAAAATGAAAACACAGGATTTATAGTGGTTCGGCGAAGAAATGCCTACGTCCACTTGTCTTTCACTATTTTCAATGATGTAGTTGCAATTACAATGAAATATTCACTGAATTTCTCTCACAACAACTCACTTACATTCACTCAATTGTCTAAAAACAAATAATGAAAGAAGATTTGGATTTTCCGGGAGTGCTGGAATTCGGGTTATGAAGGTGGTTGAACTCTCAAAGTGCCAGAAAAAAGATCCTTTTCTTTGTCTCCAGACAGGGTATTTATAGATGAAAATTCGCTCAGAACCCGATCCGGATCGGAGCCACGTGTCATCCATCCCATTAGCCTTGGGTTCGGATGGATTTCTGTGTTGACAACGCATCAGAGCAGTGGACGTTGTGGGTAGGAACTGGTCATAGCCGCTCTGAATAACTTGGCGATCATGCAGGAGAACGACGTGGAAGATGGGTTCGGATCGGAAGAGTGTACAGGAGGGGTTCGGATCGGGGTATCTGATCCGATCCGGTTTTGTCCCAAGGCTAAGTCTTCGTTCTCTTTCACTTCGTTCCGATCTGTCTTCGTAGCAAGTAGCTCTCCGATCCAGCTGGAAGTAGGTTGCTCTCCGATCCGAACAGCCGTGCCTCTCTGATTCCAACAGCAATAGTTCACCGATCCGAGCAGCAAACTTTATCCAATCCGAACCGCTACATTGCTTCGATCCGACCCGCTTCAGTGCTTCCCAAGTTCTTCAATATTTCACATCTTGACTTTGTGTTGCCCAGTTCACAAAGTAGGCTAACATTTTGCCCCCTCAAAGGATGCTTCTGTTGGAGACGGAGCATGCTTTGACTAACATTGCACAGCGCTCTTTGAGGTAATTTTTCTTTTGATCTTCCTTGTGTTTTCATCTTCTTCTTCAAATTTCAATTTAATTCGTTGTTGAGCTAAAGAATTCGGTTCGGATTCCGATCCGAACAGACTCCTTCTTCTTTCTATTTTTCATTGGACTATTGGGCCAAACTTTGCTTCTGGACTGTCGATCCGATCCGAATAGGGCTCTACTACTGGACTGTTGGTCCGATCCGAATGGGGAGACAAATAGACACTTTATTCCTCTATATAAGCACTGCCTTCTTCCTTCTTTCATTTTTACTGTTTTACTGCTCCCCAAGTTCTGCAAAACGAAAAAACCTAACTCCTGAAACATCGAAATTCCTTTTAATTCTCGAAGTAATTACATTGGTAGGTTATAAAACTTTAGATAATTCCTTTTTTAATTGATTTCGATTCGAATTCGTAGATGATTAGGACGATCTGAGCATGGAACTTGGATGACCTTGCCACCGTGACCCCCCCTCATCATCATCGTCAGTAGACTCGTCGTCATCTCGAGGTAGTAACAGAGGGGGTTAGAATCCGTTGTTGAGTGCGCCAGCGCATAATGGCTTGGCTTTGATTTGGGTGATTGGCAAGAAACTGGCCTTGGCGTTGGTTAGGGAAGAAAGAGGATGGAGGAGAAGAAGAAGTTAGTAGGGAATCGGTTCGGTTCGGAGGGATATGGAAGGTGAAAAAATAAGGGAAAAAGGAAGGAAGTTCAGGAAGTCGGACCGGGTCGGGGCAAGTAAAGAAAGAAAAAAGAAAAGAAATCCAGGAGATCGGATCGGGTCGGAGCAAGTATTTAAAGAAGGGGGAAATGGAGGTTACCTATCTGGATCGGGTCGGACCGTAAGATAAAAGGAGGAGAAGTATGACTATGTGAACCGATCCGAACCGTCTGGGGACTCTACCTCCGAACCGATCCGATTTTGATTTCTGAGTTCCACAGCTTATCCGAGCTCAAGTCGAGGCCGCACCTCCGATCCAATCCCCATAAA
The DNA here is from genome assembly GCA_030737875.1 of Allium sativum. Classification (NCBI taxonomy): domain Eukaryota; kingdom Viridiplantae; phylum Streptophyta; class Magnoliopsida; order Asparagales; family Amaryllidaceae; genus Allium; species Allium sativum. The sequence continues at coordinate 485,388,354 of CM060912.1, read as the reverse complement.
CGTGCCCGAACCGAACCGAAGAGCAGTTCACCTTAATGCATGAAAACTTGTTTAACTGGCCCAATCAACTTTTGGCATAATCTTCAACCTAATGGACAGTTAGGATAGTGCCTTGCAAACGTAACTGGACATCAAGAACTACTTCAACTCTTTATAATTTGCCAAACTTTTTCGTCGCACTTCTAAACATTTACTTTGCACTTTCCGCATACATTGTTTACACTTTAGTTTGCACACATGCACGGGGGGATACGGGCTAATTTGCTCTAATTTGTGCTATTGCTTCTTCAATAGTTTTATGACCATGAGACCCAGACGCTCTTCCAGACTAGCTGAGAAGAAAGAAGCCCCGGAAACCTCCAACAAAATTACTCTCGAGGACATATCTTCTCCGTCGGATCCAGAATGGAATAATGAGGGTTCAGACTACGAGGTTGGAAATCGTGAGAGTGACGAAGTGTCTTCAGAGAATGAAGTTTCTCTAGTTTTTGAAGAGGAAGGAGGGGTTGGTGATGATCGGACTCCTGATGAGTTTGAATCGGCTATCATATTGGAATCACCCCAAGATTCTGTTGAATCAACAATCGATAACGACCGACTTACCTGAATTTGTTTGAAATACGGGATAATGAAAAAGGACACTCTAGTGCCTTCGAGATCTGACCGTCCTCACAACCCTCCAGAAGGATATATGGCGGTCACTCGGTTGATGTGTATGGTCGATGCTATCCCTCCATTTTCTCCCTTCATCGTCGATTTTCTAAGACAAATGCGGATTGCCCCCATGTAGCTGCATCCCAATTCTTATGCCTACTTGCACACTTTATACATAGCATACTGTGAGATCTTAGGCATAGAGCTCACTTTCGATGATGTTCATTTCTTCTATAACTTCAAGCATCGGACTCGAGAGACTCCTTTCTGCTATTTTGAGTCTGTTCCTAAGAGGAAGATAATCTCAGCGCCATTCAGCAGTAAAGCTGGAGATTCCAGACTGGAATGGTTTTATGTGAAGCGACAGCCTGGGTGTGCCAGGAGGTGGACGAAATCAAGTAAAGCACTGATTTCTAAATCTGGGCTCTATACACTCGAGTCATCGCCTTAACTTGTTTTTCTTTTTGCTTGCAGTCGACAACCCAAAACAAATATCAGATCAGGTGTTCTTTGACCGGATGCACTAGCTTCTTAATGGCGACCAGAAATTCCTAACTATTGATGAAGTTCTTAAGGACGAATATCTTCATTTTCATGGGCTGTTATCCGTTTTTCGTAGTATCGGTCATGGGACGGCTCCATACGTATATATTCCTCCAGTGGATGTAGTCCCAGAGACAGGAGAAGGTTCTGGAGCTCCTGCAGTGCCTCTTCAAACTTCACCTTCTCCATCTTCTACTCCATATGACGAATTGGCTAACTTGGCCGAAAAGCATCGTGAAGGGTATACTGCCCCTGAGGAGGCTACTTCTCCGGAAAAGTCAACATCCTCCAAAGAGTCACCACTTAATGCTTTCGAGGGAGATGTCCCTAGTACTGATGACCCATTATTTCAGGGTTTGGGGGATCTCCCCTTACCTGAAACTATATATACTTCAGAGGATTTTAGGAAGGATCCTTTAGTCTTCACCTCTTCCGAAGAGACCACTCCTGCTAAGGCCAAAGAGCCTGCCCGTACTAGTCTAGCTTCGGACTCGGGTTGGTTGGGGGGAAACACACCACTTAGGACACACTTTATACAATAGCATTAGCATTCATTGCACCTCTCTCTCCGTGAAACTATTGATTCTGAATTTCATTTGTCTTATTGTGCAGGCACGATGTCCCGATCTTACTATGATATCAGGAAGCTTCGCCGCAGCATGTCTAATCCCCCTCAGGATATCGAGTATGATCGCCGTGACGATCGTGGTAGGGAGGAGAGAAGGCCTTATGAACCCTGTCGCTCTCGAACCTCACGCTCTCGCTCTCCCGTTCGATCGAACCAAGAGAAATATAAAGGTTATCAAAGTCGTAGGGAAGAGGACAGGCCACAATCGAAAGACTCCACCTCTTCCCACGAAAAGCGCAGCAGAGAGAGAAGTCCTCCAAAAGATACTGAGTCTCGAAGTAAACGCAAGATCCCTGCTACTAAACGGCCTAGGACAGATAAATAAACTATTGAATCCTCCACACACAGGGACACTGAATTGACGATCCCCGCTCCTCCACCACTAGATGCGGAAGCTGCAATCAAGCGGGCGTATTTGGAGGAGCAATTTCCCGAACATTACTTCGAGACTTTGACTTTTTTACCTGCCCTCGAACCTATTTCTTCCAGGTGGGCAGACGAGGCCAAAGCAAAGATAGACGCGGTTGAAAAACAGTATTCTGAAATGTTCAAATATTCACGCAACCTTTCCAGAATTATCCGTACTCTAATCACGAATGCTGATTCAATGCAAAAAACCGCGGAAGAAGATGCAAAGGCCTTAAAGAATCTAGGAAAAGATTTAGAGGACACACAGGCCCAGCTCGCTGTTGCTCAAAGGGACGCTTCTAATTTCAAACAACAATTTGAAGACATGCAAAAACGATATCATGATTTGCTTGAATCTCACACTCAAGAGCGTTCTGAGTTAAAAAAGCAAGCTGATGATGCTAAGTCAGAAGCCGCTAAGACGCGCCTTGCTTACACTGATCTTGAACGGAAAAATGCCGAGTTGGCAAGGAGGAATGCTGAGCTAGAAAAGAAAAATGCTGACTTGGCTTCAAAGCTACTGGAAGCAGAGAACAGAGCTGCCCTGGCGGAGGGCAACGTTGAGTGTGCTATCAAATCTGTGGAGGAGTCCCGCAAACAATTGTCAGAGGCGGAGGCAGAGATTCAGGGTTTCGGCGAATTAATGATTGAATTCTTCGCACATATCATCCGTCGCCGGAACATTTCTTGGATTGAGGATTATCCATCTACTCTAGTCCAAGTATGGAGTCAAATCGTTGAGTGGGAAAAAGAGGAGCTCAAGGTTGATTCCATCGATGAGGACAAGCTGATTGAGAAATACTTAAGGGATGATGAGCCAGAACGCCTAGCTGAAGGGCGCCGCCTCATTGCTGATGCTATTGAAGAAGAGAAACGGAGGGCTAAACAGAAGAGCGTTCTCGAGGCTGGTTCCTCTTCTGCTGCCCCCGCAACTTCTGAAGTAGAGAGGTATGATCCTGAAAACCCGGGAATCCCTCGAACAACTCTGCTATCCCCTATTCCCGAAACGGCATCAGAGACAGCAGTTACTCCTGCCGAGAAGTCTTCGGAAGGTATCCCTTCCTTTTCTCCTCAATTCGTCAAGGCTATTTCTACCTTTCGCCACGTGATTGAGCAATCGATGAAAAACCCTGTAACACCCCACCTCTGTTAAGGTCACTCACAAAGGGAATGCCTTAACTTTGGTGGAGCATTTTAGTAAACAGAACAGAAACTTACAAGACAGATGAAACAGTACTTGAAAATTTTTAACTTTATTACAGCGGAAACAGAAATCAATATGGTTACATCCTTTCAAATCTCAGAATTCAAGTACAAAATATCAGTCTTGTACAAAAGCCTTCAAAATGCATGGTTTAAAATCATAATCCCCATAGAACGGAAGCTATACAGAGCCAAGCCATACTTCAAGCACTTCAAGCAAAGAGAAATCCGGATCAAGCTAAAGTATTCCCTCCTTAGATAAACCGGGGGGGGGGGGGGGAATGGAAGAAAAGAGGCGAAACAACAAGGGTCAGACATAAAGTCTGGCAAGTCCAGTGACTTTCAGCATATGAACAGATAATAATATTATGACATGAACATAAAACTGGATGAGAGATAATTGTAACAGGTGTAGCAGATATAACCGAAGAACAGAATGATATAAGCTATTGCTTTACACTTCTCTGCACTAATACTAGTATAACAAAATTAGGTGTCGCCCTAATGTCTAAACTGAGACAGGAACGGGTACAGAATAATTTAACAGAAACAGAATACTAATAATGGGCCTTTACTACCCGATCAGAAACAGACAGAAGCAGAAACAGATTAATCCCTACGAAAACAGAATGTAGAATTAGGTGTACACTAGTAATGGGCCTTTACCACCCGAACAGACGGTACCACGCAGAAACAGACAGGTGTTACCACCCAACAGAAATAGACGGTACCAACAGAAACAGACATAACCAAGTGTACCCTAAAACCCTACCCCAAGCGATCGGCTCCCTAATACATAAATTGTAACGACCCTGAATTTTGGGGCCAAGTTAAAATTTATTTTAAGTGATTTTAAATGAGTTTTGATATTTAAAATAATCTATTTTAAATAATAAGGATCACAAATTTGGTTCAAATCGAAGTTAGAATGAATAAATTAATTTTAATTATAAAAAGAGCTAGAAATGATTCGGTAGTTTGAAAAGTCAAACTTGAACTTTGACTAACCATACAGGATGCAAAATTTAACGGATTTTTGTAAAACCAAAAATATTAGAATCTATTTAAAGATATCTTTCCAACGAATCCGAAAAATCGAAATTTCATAGCGGAAATCAAAAGTTATGGCCAATGCAATTTTTAGAAAGGTCGATGGGTAATTTGCATAGGTCAAAAATGCTACTTTTTGCATATAAAGGAATTTGAACTCGAAACCACTTCCATTGGTTTCAGAATGACATTTCTGCATTGAAAAACAGTAAACACTTATATGTTTCGAGTTTCAGAAAATATTTGTTTAAAATGCATTTTTAATATTAAATATACTGGCCTTAAAAATAGCCATTTTTCGAAAAGTCTCAGAATTCAACGAAATAAATTTTGTTGGATTCGTATCATCAAAAAAAAGCTAAAAATGATTTTTCGGTAATTTTTGGAATTAATATATAATTATAATTGATTTTTCAGTGTAAACGGACAATTTTTTACTTTAAAAATTTATTAAAAATTCATACGGGCTTAGAATTGAACGAAATTAATTTTCATAGGTCCACTGCATCAAAACATAGCTAAATATATTTTTCGAGAATTTTTGAAGTTAATTTGTGACCTCGGTGAATTTTCATGTACGGTATACATTAAAATATTAATAAAATAATATAATTATTCCAGAACTCATAATAAATTTCGGAATTGGGTCCTGTAACATGTTCCATTGCGTTCAGAAGGCCTCAAAACCTTAAGAACGACAGTAAGCAGGCTTAAATCGGGGTTCGGACCAAAACGGGCTTAAACGGGCTAATTAATAATTAGTTAACCCTAATATTATATTATAAAAGGACGAAAATCACTGTTCATCATCTCCAAGCCGTCATTTGCTGAAGCTCCAAACCCACCTCCCTTCGAAAATTCAAACTCAGTTTTCTCTCTCATTTCTTAACGGAATTTGGCGTGTGAGTACTCGTTTCGAAGATCTCGCCGAGCTCTTCGATTTGGTACCAACCTCAGCCATTCTCGTGCCTCGGTCCGCCCGCCCCGTCCCTCCAAAGAGCCGCCGGTCGCAGCCTCCCCTGGGCCCCACGCCGCCGCCGCACCTCGCCACCTTCTGGCCGTGCGTAGCTCTCTCCAAGGCGGTCATTCTCCAACAAACGGCACCTAAAACCGTCAACCGTAGCCTGAGATATCTTGATCCAAAGTTTTGAACAAATTCTGAAAATAAGGTATGCTTCAGATTTTGCGACGCTTTTAAGCGTTGCTGCAGCAGTTGTTAAAAGTCAGAATTATTCAAACATTGATAACTAATGCGTATGAACCCCGAATCTGAAAATTTCCGATCCGACAGGACCGTGGCGACGAGTAGGCTTTGCTGAGACTGATTAGGGTGAGAATTTTATTTTTAAATTTAATTTAATTTAAGTTATTTAATTATTATTTGCATGATTATTAACAGTAGAATTAATATGACATGATGTTTAAACATAGATCTAAACCGTTCATAACATATGATGTGGAATCTAAATTGCCTATAGTGCTATGTGATTAGATCTGAAATTTTAGGCTTAAATCTGAATTCATAATTAATTAAAATTAATTATGTGTTATTTATTTAACCATGCCATGTTGATTTTACATATGCTGTGTGAAACCCCATCTTGCAATTTACCTCGATGTTAGTATTGAATCTGATCCTATTGTTGTATTTGGATGTTGTTATGCGATGTGATGAGAATTTACAGTTTATTTGATGTAAATAAGAACGCGACTTGTGATGAAATTTACATATTCTTTTTTTTTTTTTTTTGTAAAATTGAAATAGGGAAAAATTGACATTTATTTTGATGTTAATAATAAGTAATTTACGTTGTATGGAAAATTAACATTTATTTTGGTGTTAATAATAAATAATTTTCAATGCATGAAAAATTAACATTTTTAATGTTAATTAAATAGTAATTTTACCGCAAGTGTACATTAACATTTTTTTTATGTTAATATAAAAAGAAATCAAACGTAGGATGAAATTAACATTTTTAATTAATGTTAATATTATAAAAATTCAACCGTATGTACATTAACATTTTTAATGTTAATATTATAAAAATTCAACCGTATGTACATTAACATTTTTAATGTTAATATTATAAAAATTCAACCGTATGTACATTAACGTTTTTAATGTTAATATTATAAAAATTCAACCGTATGATAAAATTAACTTTATTTTTAATGTTAATGATGCGTAATTTAAACGTATGATAAGATTAACATTATTTTTATTGTTAATAAAAAGAATTTACATCGTAGGATGATTAACATTATTTTTAATGTTAAAGTAAAAGAATTTCACCGTAGGAGGATTTAACATTATTTTTAATCTTCAAATAAAAGAATTTCACCATAGGGTAATTAACATTATTTATAATGTTAGTATATAAGAAATTTGACCGTAGGTTGAATTAGCATAATTTTAATGTTAAATTAAAGAGTAACTTAACCGTAGGATTGAGCTACATTATTTTTAATGTAAAGTAATAAAGTAATTTAACATAGGATGAGATTACATTATTTTTAATGTTAATAAAGGATAATTTAACCATAGGGTTAATATACATTTATTTTTAATGTTAATATTAGGAGAATTACTTCGTAGGATAAAATTTACATTATTTTATAATGTTAACATAAAAGAGAATTGACCGTAGGAATGTTACATTTTTTTTATGAAATTAAGAAGGAATAACACCATAGGGTGAGTTAACATTATTTTTAATGTTAATAAAGGGTAATTTAACCATAGGATAAGTCAACATTATCTTTAATGTTAAAATTTAGAAAATATGCATCGTAGAATGAGTTAACATTATTCTAAATGTTAATATAAAAAGTGTATATACCATAGGGAAAAATTTACATTATTTTAATGTTAAAATAAAGGAATTCCACCGTAGGATAAGTTTACATTTTATTCAATGTAAATAGGTAAGAATGCGACATGTAAATGCAAGTTTACATTTTGTTCAATGTAAATAGGTAAGAATGTGACATGTAAATGCAAGTTTGCATTTTATTAAATGTAAAGAAAACAAGAATGCGATATGTAATGAAAGTTTACATTTTAATTAATGTAAATAAAAATATGATTTTGAGAGTGCGTCGTTAAATAAGAGGTTTGACTATTTTAAATAATTAAAATAGAATGAATTGTTAATAAAAGTAATTGTTAACAAATAAGAAGGATTTTCAAGATATATATGTATATGCATACGAGGATTGTTTGGGAAGTCCGAGATATTCTCATCCCAAATTAATCCAGCGGCGTTAAGATCGAAGTAAGAAGACGACGCATGAAGACCGTAAATCTTCCCTCGAATGGACAGCGATCGAGACCCTGAATTGACTTGCTACCAATTCATGGGTCAAGGTCATTGCCCAAACGTACGTGTTGGTTTCACGGATTTGACTTTCGTTCAGACCCAGAGCATAAGTTTAAATGGATGGTGTGTCTGACATCGTACTTCGTTATATATCATATTGTTGATTTTCTGTTAATATATAAATATTGGTGGTGGAGAATTTATTCTCTACTTAACACCCATTTATGTATTGATGGAGAAGCAATGGTATGGCATGGAGTGACAGTGTGGCATACTATGATGCAATGATCAAGGTTTCTTGTTGAAAAGCAGAACCTTGTGGTGACGATCAAAGCATTGCTTGAATAAACAGAGCTTTGTGTATTACGTGACTTCGCGAGCCTCACAAACCGGTAGAGTCTAAAACGGGCGAAGGGAACGCAGGGAAAGCAGCACGTTTCTTTCTAGCTAGAAGTAGTGTCAGGGACCTCCCAGCGCTGATACTTTACTTATGTGGATGATGGAATGTGGCGCGCCTCAGATATTAGGTCCTATAGGACCGGGAAACGTGTGCTTAGGAATTGCCAATCCGCTAAGCTGTATTTGCGGACCGACCCTGCCATTTCCAAGGGTTCTCCGCGGGGAATCCTGAGGCACTAGCTAGAGTGTCTCGAATCGGTAAGGAGCTCCGCTCTAGCCTTGACTCATGATGGAAACCAAAATCCAAATACGAACCGACGAATTTGATTGTATTACTAGTACGGAGGCATAGTATATGGTACCTATGCTTCCTAAGATTAATACATTTACTTTGAAATGCTTTCATATACACTAATAATAATATTAGATGCGTATTTGCCGTATTTAGCATGTTTAATCACCATAAGGTAAAACCCTATCCTCTGGTGTGCGTTGCATTGTGTGATGGGACTTGGGTCTTATGGTGATTCCATTTTTTTTCAAAAAAAGCATTGCGTTGTTTACGATGTACTTATTTATTTGTTATGACACTTTAAACTATGCACGACAATCCATTAGAGTAAACCCGTTCCGCGTTAGCGGCGTGGTCTTTTGGATTTGCCTTATTTCTGGTAGTTTTAGTTAAGAATTCTCACACCAGTCCCACGACTGACTCATAGTTTTTTTCACCTTTTTGCAAACTTGGGTGCCCTCTTTTCCACACGGGCAGCCAAGTAGACAGGTTCATTCTTTGCTTGGAGTTTTTCTTTGAAGCTGCTTATTTTCTATCTCTTGGATTTGCTTTTGTGGAGAGGTGACGACTTGGAGCTAGAAGACATTTATCTTTTGTTTCTATGGCATCTTTCCTTTTCTTTTTAGACATCAAACTTATTTCTTTTCTGCAAACTTGTTGTAATAGCTTAGATTCTGTGACTGTGGATTTTCTGTGATTGATGACATTATATTTTTCCGCTGCTATAATGTTATTACTCTATGAATTTCCTTTGCTATATTGTATCTGTGTTCTGTTTTATTGTATTTATGTTGTATTCCAAAAATGATTACTCCTGCTTTCATTCCGTCGAAGTTTGGGGTTATCACAGTTGGTATCAGAGCTTTGGTTTACAAAGCGGAATATAACATATTTATAATAATTCGTTTACGTAGAATCACTATATTCTACGGCGAACATTTCATGGGATACATAATAGCCAGTCACTTTATCGTCATCTTTTCATCCATCCTTCGATCTTTTCTATCCCCTAGAATCACCATTTCAGTTTTTTTGACTCTCCCCTTGATCGTGCATTCGAAGAAGTCTAAGTGAAGTGGCGATGCTCAATTGGCACATGTTTACGAAGGAACGAAAGGACCAACTTCTTCGGTGGAAAGCCTGATGTTATAGACGGTACCATCTCTGTTGAAAATATTCTCTGTGTTTATTCTTCCTCTTCTATTTTTCTTTTTCCTTTTCGGGGACGAAAAGTTTTTAAGTGGGGGAGACTGTAACGACCCTGAATTTTGGGGCCAAGTTAAAATTTATTTTAAGTGATTTTAAATGAGTTTTGATATTTAAAATAATCTATTTTAAATAATAAGGATCACAAATTTGGTTCAAATCGAAGTTAGAATGAATAAATTAATTTTAATTATAAAAAGAGCTAGAAATGGTGCGGTAGTTTGAAAAGTCAAACTTGAACTTTGACTAACCTTACAGGCTGCAAAATTTAACGGATTTTTGTAAAACCAAAAATATTAGAATCTATTTAAAGATATCTTTCCAAGAATCCGAAAAATCGAAATTTCATAGCGGAAATCAAAAGTTATGGCCAATGCAATTTTTAGAAAGGTCGATGGGTAATTTGCATAGGTCAAAAATGCTACTTTTTGCATATAAAGGAATTTGAACTCAAAACCACTTCCATTGGTTTCAGAATGACGTTTCTGCATTGAAAAACAGTAAACACTTATATGTTTCGAGTTTCAGAAAATAATTGTTTAAAATGCATTTTTAATATTAAATATACTGGCCTTAAAAATAGTCATTTTTCAAAATGTCTCAGAATTCAACAAAATAAATTTTGTTGGATTCGTATCATCAAAACAAAGCTAAAAATGATTTTTCGGTAATTTTTGGAATTAATATATAATTATAATTGATTTTTCAGTGTAAACGGACAATTTTTGACTTTAAAAATTTATTAAAAATTCATACGGGCTCAGAATTGAACGAAATTAATTTACATAGGTCCACAGCATCAAAACATAGCTAAATATATTTTTCGAGAATTTTTGAAGTTAATTTGTGACCTCGGTGAATTTTCATGTACGGTATACATTAAAATATTAATAAAATAATATAATTATTCCTGAACTCATAATAAATTTCGGAATTGGGTCCTGTAACATGTTCCATTGCGTTCAGAAGGCCTCAAAACCTTAAGAACGACAGTAAGCAGGCTTAAATCGGGGTTCGGACCAAAACGGGCTTAAACGGGCTAATTAATAATTAGTTAACCCTAATATTATATTATAAAAGGACGAAAATCACTGTTCATCATCTCCAAGCCATCATTTGCTGAACCTCCAAATCCACCTCCCTTCGAAAATTCAAACTCAGTTTTTTCTCTCATTTCTTAACGGAATTTGGCGTGTGAGTACTCGTTTCGAAGCTCTCGCCGAGCTCTTCGATTTGGTACCAACCTCAGCCATTCTCGTGCCTCGATCCATCCGCCCCGTCCCTCCAAAGAGCCGCCGGTCGCAGCCTCCCCTGGGCCCCACGCCGCCGCCGCACCTCGCCACCTTCTGGCCGTGCATAGCTCTCTCCAAGGCGGTCATTCTCCAACAAACGGCACCTAAAACCGTCAACCGTAGCCTGAGATATCTTGATCCAAAGTTTTGAACAAATTCTGAAAATAAGGTATGCTTCAGATTTTGCGACGCTTTTAAGCGTTGCTGCAGCAGTTGTTAAAAGTCAGAATTATTCAAACATTGATAACTAATGCGTATGAACCCCGAATCTGAAAATTTCAAATCCGACAGGACCGTGGCGACGAGTAGGCTTTGCTGAGACTGATTAGGGTGAGAATTTTATTTTTAAATTTAATTTAATTTATTTAATTATTATTTGCATGACTATTAATAGTAGAATTAATATGACACGATGTTTAAACATAGATCTAAACCGTTCATAACATATGATGTGGAATCTAAATTGCCTATAGTGCTATGTGATTAGATCTGAAATTTTAGGCTTAAATCTGAATTCATAATTAATTAAAATTAATTATGTGTTATTTATTTAACCATGCCATGTTGATTTTACATATGCTGTGTGAAACCCCATCTTGCAATTTACCTCGATGTTAGTATCGAATCTGATCTTATTGTTGTATTTGGATGTTGTTATGCGATGTGATGAGAATTTACAGTTTATTTGATGTAAATAAGAACGCGACTTGTGATGAAATTTACATATTCTTTTTTTTTTGTAAAATTGAAATAGGGAAAAATTGACATTTATTTTGATGTTAATAATAAGTAATTTACGTTGTATGGAAAATTAACATTTATTTTGGTGTTAATAATAAATAATTTTCAATGCATGAAAATTAACATTTTTAATGTTAATTAAATAGTAATTTTACCGCAAGTGTACATTAACATTTTTTTTTATGTTAATATAAAAAGAAATCAAACGTAGGATGAAATTAACATTTTTAATGTTAATATTATAAAAATTCAACCGTATGTACATTAACATTTTTAATGTTAATATTATAAAAATTCAACCGTATGTACATTAACATTTTTAATGTTAATACTATAAAAATTCAACCGTATGTACATTAACGTTTTTAATGTTAATATTATAAAAATTCAACCGTATGATGACATTAACATTTTTAATGTTAATATTATAAATTAAATATTGGACATGTAAAATTTCACATTTTTACTTATGTGAATAAAATAAATTATTAGACATGTAACACATTTTTATTAATGTGAATAAATTGTAATGTAAATAAAATGGTAATTTTAACTGTATGCACAATATGCATTCTTATTAATGTAATATATATAAGAATTTACTCCGTAGGTGAAATTTAAATTTTTAGAAACGTAACTAAAGTTTACCTTTTATTTTATGTAAACAAATTGAGAATGTGAAATGTAACTAAAGTTTACGTTTTATTTTATTAAGAAACATTTTTGTTAATGCAATATATTCAAGGACTTCACCGTAGGAAAAAGATTACATTTTTATCAATGTAATTAAAGTAGGAATTGGTGTTAACATTAAATTTACATTTAATTATGTAAAATTAAGGTATGAAATTTGGAATGACATAAATTTACATTTAATTATGTAAAACCAAAGTAGGAATTTGTGTTAACATGAAATTTACATTGAATTATGTAAAATTAAAGTGATGAGAAATTAACATTTTGTTTAATGTTAAATATAAGGAATTTACATGGTATGAGGAAGTAACATTATTTTTTAAATGTTAATAATAAGAAACTACACCGCATGAGCAATTAACATTATTTTTAATGTTAATTAAATAGTAATTTCAACGCATGTGTAAATTAACATTTTTAATGTTAAAGATAACACCGTATGATGTAATTAACATTTTTAATGTTAATATAATAAAATTTTAACCGTAGGATGTCATTAACATTTTTAATGTTAATATAAAAGTATTTACAACGTATAATAAATTAACATTTTTGTGTCAATGTTAAAAATAAGTATTCACATCGAATGAAAATTAACAACTTTGTTAATGATACAAATAAGAATTTACGTTGTATGAGGAATTAATAATATTATTTTTGATGTTAAAAATAAGTAATTTACAATGCATGAAAAATGGACACTTTTAATGTCAATTAAATAGTAATTTTACCGTAGGATGAAATGGACATTTTTAATTTAAATTAACTAGAAATTTCAACCGTAGGATTTAATTAACATTATTTATAATGTTAATATAAAGAAAATTTAACCGTATGAAAAAATTAACTTTATTTTTAATGTTAATGATGCGTAATTTAAACGTATGATAAGATTAACATTATTTTTATTGTTAATAAAAAGAATTTACATCGTAGGATGATTAACATTATTTTTAATGTTAAAGTAAAAGAATTTCACCGTAGGAGGATTTAACATTATTTTTAATGTTCAAATAAAAGAATTTCACCATAGGGTAATTAACATTATTTATAATGTTAGTATATAAGAAATTTGACCGTAGGTTGAATTAACATAATTTTAATGTTAAATTAAAGAGTAACTTAACCGTAGGATTGAGCTACATTATTTTTAATGTAAAGTAATAAAGTAATTTAACATAGGATGAGATTACATTATTTTTAATGTTAATAAAGGATAATTTAACCATAGGGTTAATATACATTTATTTTTAATGTTAATATTAAGAGAATTACTTCGTAGGATAAAATTTACATTATTTTATAATGTTAACATAAAAGAGAATTGACCGTAGGAATGTTACATTTTTTTATGAAATTAAGAAGGAATAACACCATAGGGTGAGTTAACATTATTTTTAATGTTAATAAAGGGTAATTTAACCATAGGATAAGTCAACATTATCTTTAATGTTAAAATTTAGAAAATATGCATCGTAGGATGAGTTAACATTATTCTAAATGTTAATATAAAAAGTGTATATACCATAGGGAAAAATTTACATTATTTTAATGTTAAAATAAAGGAATTCCACCGTAGGACAAGTTTACATTTTATTCAATGTAAATAGGTAAGAATGCGACATGTAAATGCAAGTTTACATTTTATTCAATGTAAATAGGTAAGAATGTGACATGTAAATGCAAGTTTGCATTTTATTAAATGTAAAGAAAACAAGAATGCGATATGTAATGAAAGTTTACATTTTAATTAATGTAAATAAAAATATGATTTTGAGAGTGAGTCGTTAAATAAGAGGTTTGACTATTTTAAATAATTAAAATAGAATGAATTGTTAATAAAAGTAATTGTTAACAAATAAGAAGGATTTTCAAGATATATATGTATATGCATACGAGGATTGTTTGGGAAGTCCGAGATATTCTCATCCCAAATTAATCCAGCGGCGTTAAAGATCGAAGTAAGAAGACGACGCATGAAGACCGTAAATCTTCCCTCGAATGGACAGCGATCGAGACCCTGAATTGACTTGCTACCAATTCATGGGTCAAGGTCATTGCCCAGACGTACGTGTTGGTTTCACGGATTTGACTTTCGTTCAGACCCAGAGCATAAGTTTAAATGGATGGTGTGTCTGACATCGTACTTCGTTATATATCATATTGTTGATTTTCTGTTAATATATAAATATTGGTGGTGGAGAATTTATTCTCTACTTAACACCCATTTATGTATTGATGGAGAAGCAATGGTATGGCATAGAGTGACAGTGTGGCATACTAAGATGCAATGATCAAGGTTTCTTGTTGAAAAGCAGAACCTTGTGGTGACGATCAAAGCACTGCTTGAATAAGCAGAGCTTTGTGTATTACGTGACTTCGCGAGCCTCACAAACCGGTAGAGTCTAAAACGGGCGAAGGGAACGCAGGGAAAGCAACACGTTTCTTTCTAGCTAGAAGTAGTGTCAGGGACCTCCCAGCGCTGATACTTTACTTATGTGGATGATGGAATGTGGCGCGCCTCAGATATTAGGTCCTATAGGACCGGGAAACGTGTGCTTAGGAATTGCCAATCCGCTAAGCTGTATTTGCGGACCGACCCTACCATTTCCAAGGGTTCTCCGCGGGGAATCCTGAGGCACTAGCTAGAGTGTCTCGAATCGGTAAGGAGCTCCGCTCTAGCCTTGACTCATGATGGAAACCAAAATCCAAATACGAACCGACGAATTTGATTGTATTACTAGTACGGTGGCATAGTATATGGTACCTATGCTTCCTAAGATTAATACATTTACTTTGAAATGCTTTCATATACACTAATAATAATATTAGATGTGTATTTACTGTATTTAGCATGTTTAATCACCATAAGGTAAAACCCTATCCTCTGGTGTGCGTTGCATTGTGTGATGGGACTTGGGTCTTATGGTGATTCCATTTTTTTTTCAAAAAAAGCATTGCGTTGTTTACGATGTACTTATTTATTTGTTATGACACTTTAAACTATGCACGACAATCCATTAGAGTAAACCCATTCCGCGTTAGCGGCGTGGTCTTTTGGATTTGCCTTATTTCTGGTAGTTTTAGTTAAGAATTCTCACACCAGTCCCACGACTGACCCATAGTTTGTTTCACCTTTTTGCAAACTTGGGTGCCCTCTTTTCCACACAGGCAGCCAAGTAGACAGGTTCATTCTTTGCTTGGAGTTTTTCTTTGAAGCTGCTTAATTTCTATCTCTTGGATTTGCTTTTGTGGAGAGGTGACGACTTGGAGCTAGAAGACATTTATCTTTTGTTTCTATGGCATCTTTCCTTTTCTTTTTAGACATCAAACTTATTTCTTTTCTGCAAACTTGTTGTAATAGCTTAGATTCTGTGACTGTGGATTTTCTGTGATTGATGACATTATATTTTTCCGCTGCTATAATGTTATTACTCTATGAATTTCCTTTGCTATATTGTATCTGTGTTCTGTTTTATTGTATTTATGTTGTATTCCAAAAATGATTACTCCTGCTTTCATTCCGTGGAAGTTTGGGGTTATCAGATAAATATCCTGTGTCGGTCCCGCAGTAGGGTGTATCACTCCCTAAAGTGACAACCAATTGGCACAGACCTATTTACGGATGTCACGGCGTCTTACATCCTCAGAGGCAGACCGGGATCCATGCACGCACATGACCCGGTTGGAACGCACCATCAACACCCCTCGCCATTATAAGAATGAACCACTTATAATTAGTTCAGTAAGCGTGCCCGGACCCTACCTACTGTTGGGTCAAAGTTTTGATACCAGAAAAGGTTACTGACTAATATGGGTCCCAAACAACAGATGACACAAGTAATTCCCCTCCTAACCTTGTGTCCCCAGACTAACAGATCTCAGATTAACTTGTTTACAAGTTCAGACATACATAATTCAGATTTACTAGTTCACAGATTAAGTTAACAAGTTTTCAGACTAACAGATCAGATGTACAGATTTTTCAGATTTGTCTAACTTTGTATTGGGCCTACAGATTCATGGACGGGTTTACTACACCTATTAATCCAGTTGGTTTAACCCTATTTCCCCCAATACGTTTTAGACGTCATTCTTATCTTAGATTTGCATTAATTAATTATTAATGCCCAGACCTCTCACATTAGGTCGCTAGCTTGAGGCCGCTGGATTGGCCGGGCGGTTCCGGGCAAACTTCTGCCACAAGCCAGACCTAACCTCGTGTCTTAAGCAGGTTATGACTAACTTCACACATTAGAACCTATTGTTTGCGGCCACTGGATGTGCCGGGCGGTTCCGGGTGGAATTACGCCGCAAACTCATTCTAACCTCGAGTTAGTCACGTTTATCTTTGCGGCCAATTAATTAATAATTTACCGTTTATGCGCATGCCCAATATATATGCCAATTCAGATTACATCAATAACAGGATGATTATATCAACACAGCAGATAACAGATTTTAGCAGATAACAGATTTTCCAGATTATATGACTTAACGGATTTAACAGATTTAGCAACTTAGCAGATTTTGGCATATAACAGGTCAGGCATTTCAACCGACAAATTTAACAGATTAGGCACTTCAATCTAATTAGCAGTTGTAACAACCCGTATTTTCAATAACCTGTTATACCATAAATGGAGGCAGAATTAAACTGTAAAATCTGAATCAAGGGAAACGGGCTATGCCATTGCGTTCGTCTCGGAAAAATACGCGAAATAGAGTCCGAGTTTTCGAAAATCGGAGTCTGTATGACCAAGATATGGCCTCGCGAAGTTTCACGAAAAATTCCCAAATTAAAGTATACTTAATTAAGTGAAATGGGTTGTGCAGAGAAATATATATATATATATATATATAATTGAAAATTAAATAAATAAATATGCAAAAATGTTCAAAACAGCGAATTGGGAGAGGGGAATAACCGAACCGGCCGATTTTTGAGGTCGACCCGAGCTCGCTGGGTCGACTAGGGGTTAATCCAGGGTGTTTGGCTGTCAACCCGTGGGCCGATTCGCTCAAATGCAGATTTTGCATTTGGATGGTTCTCATGGTTCATCTTTAATCTAAAGGCCCTAGATGGTTCCTACACTTGACTTCTTCCCCAAGACATGCTTTGATGGCTTGGATTGAATCTAGGTTTAATCCTATGGCCTAAAACACTTGCCTAATCTATAAATAAGACCCTAACCTATCCTAAATCCTCATTATTCATTCATGCAACTAAACTATGGCAAAATTTTACCTCTCATGGCCTCCACTCTCTTCATAAAATTTCTAAATGGTTTCTATGAGAGATTTTCCATGCATACAAGTGTTTTCAAGCTTGTATGAGTGTCATTAGCTTGCATTCAAGTCAAGTTTCTATCTTTGCATCATAAAGCAAGGGTTTTGATCATTTTGGTCAAGCGTGTACGTGCGGAAAGGCAGAGAACACCCAATAGACCATAATTGCTATCTAATTATGGTTGCGGTAAGGCTTGGATGTGGGTTGGCCAGTGTTGTGTTCTCATACAGGATTTATCCTGTCTTGTCTTTCACTAGTTGAGGGAGGGGTCGCGTGGGACCATAGCCACGTATAGAAAAGCAGACCTTAGCATCTGCATCGGCAGATAAATCGAAAGCTCCCGACCGAGTCCTGTATTTCCTGGTATGCCCTGTGACAGGACTCGGATGGCACGATGTGATACATGTGCATACAGTCATGGAAAAACGATTCACGATGAATGCGTGGGAAAAAGGGCGCGGTTGACGGTTAGCGTAAATCCTAGTGGCCCTGGGTGGTTGAACCAAAACCGAGATACGAAAACGTGCAATAGGTAAGCATAATCCCTAGTAGCCCTAGGTAGCATAAGTCCTAGTTGTACAAACGATAATTCATGTTGGAAGACCCTAGCTAGGTTTAGGGTAACAGTCCAAACCGATCTTAAGGATCATGGAACTATGTTAAAGTAATATAGAATCTCATGGGAAAGCCCGTATGGTCTACGGCAAGGGACTAAACTTATACACGGAAAGGAACATACGAGTTGAGTAACCTATATATGCGATATACTAGGTTGACATGGACCATTACACGACTTTTGAGTAAGGGTCATTCATGGTTAACACATGATACGGTTGGGATACTAGTACGGTAGGTGCAGAGCTAAAAGACAGGATAGATACCATGGGATGTTATACGTGATAGATATCTTAGGGATATTATACTTGACAGGAACTTGACGATGGGATACCTTGTTTTATCTTGACACCGTAATTTATCATGACACCTTAGTTTATCTGAGTTCAGTAGTTCATCCTGTTATTTTGATTTAGCTTATCTATCTTGTCATCATGCTTATGTTCATCTCAGTTTCTCATGTTAGTTAACTTTACTAGTTTTTATGCTAATAGTAGATAGGGCTTACTCAGTCTTTTTGACTGACCCGTTTTGTTTCGCCTCTTTTCTTCCGTTTCCCCCCCCAGGTTACAGGGAGGAAATACTGTTGTTTAGTTCGGACTTCCTCTGCTTGAAGGTCATCATGGATGGCTTGGACTTTTCTTGGCTATGGCTACTTTACTGTTTTTACTTGGGGAATAATTTATGAAAATGTCTTTATGCTTCTTTACTATTGCAAGACAGGTTTTGATGTACTCTGATGTAAAAGGCTTTAGACCTTATTTATTTATGTTATGAAAGTTTGATTTTACTTCCGCTATTTTATATGTTCTGTCTTGTGATATTTCTGTGCATGTTTACCAATAATGCCCCTCTAAAGCTAGTGCATTCCTTTGCGAGTGACCCTAGCGGAGGCGGGGTGTTACACGTGGTATCAGAGCAGAAGGTTACCAGACTGGGCAAAAGTTTTTAAAGACCTTCTGAAAACTATTTGAAAAAAAAAACCGTTTACAAAGAAGCATTTTTCAAGAAAATTTTCTTTAAAAGAAAAAGGCTATTCCCCAAAGGCCATTAGCACTATCCTTGTTTCCTTAATTGAATCTCTTTTCCTTTCTTTCCTCCATCTGTAGTCACAGTGGTTTTAACTGCAACTAGTCTTTTCTATCTACGAAAGTGCTTTCCATACGGTGGAGGTGGTTCTCAAGAGACCAGTGGCCGCGTTATAAGAAAGGATAGTGAGAAAGAAGGATAAAGGATACGAGCTTAAGGATGAGCAACTTGTTGGTATGGCTTAGTCCTCAAAGGAGGGAGAAAGATGAACAATGAAACCCATGACGAGAGAGTACCTTTGGCATGGTAAAACGGGGCGGATAGTTAAGTATTATGGGACAAGGACAAGATCATCGGGAGGGCAGTAGTATGCTCTCATTTCTAGAGTACCTCGGAAGGAGGGTAACGATCTTGTTAAAGGTTTAGCTTTTCTTCTCTATCATCCCGTTAGGACTTTGTTTTGATCATCGTATCATTTAAGTCCTCTTCGGTAGTTGAGTCTCTGCACCTTAAGTACTAGTGTAATAGAGAATCCCATTTTTGTCTCAAAGTCCTATTGGAGAATCAGTCCATTTATACATGACTTGTTTGGATTTGAGAATGTCTATGTCAGGTGTTGAGTTTGGAAATAATGCTTATGTTTATAAGCTATGGATGGATTCTAGGGATGAAGTGGTTATCCAGTAAAGGGCGCCACTCTCGGTTTTGATAGGAGGGTAGTTAGACTCTTGACTAGCCTTGGTAATATCCTCGAAGTATCGTGTAACCTTTTTGAGGTTCTGTCGTGACTAGTTACTTAGAATCCCTTGATGCCTTTATTGGAAATTTGAAGCCCGATCGATTGGTGTTCGCCGATAAGACGGATGGTTTACTTCATTTATGCATGGGTTATAGAGATCACCCTAGTAAGTGCGCATGATAACCTGATTGACATCTGTTTACTTTCAAGAGAAAGTTCTTCTACATGGAATGCCTTATAGTATATAAACGAGATCCAAGATTCACTAGTGAATTTTGGAAAGCTTGCATGAGATCATGAGTACGCAGTCATGTTTGCGTCAAGTATTCTAGGAAAAGGATAAGTGCAAGTGGAACGAGAGGCGACGAAGAAATGAGTTCCAGCTCATGTTATGGAAACAGGAATAAGAAGCTACAAAATCGCGAAGTTAAAAGACGACTTTGATGGTCAAAGACTAGATACGCGCATGATATCTCTTTTTGGGAGTATATCCTTGATCCCTGTTTTCTGTAGAGCTTACTTGTAGGCTATCTTTTGTGGACATCTTTTTGGTCCTATTTTCTGTTACAAACCCCGTAAGGAGTTTGTCTTGTTTATCTTCTCGACCCTGTTTCAGGGAATCCTAGGTAGAACCCTATGGATGTAAACATGTATTTGAAACATGTTATGATTGATATGGTTGCAAGTGGTTGCGAGTGGTTGCTCGTGGATGCGCGAATACACATTAGATACTAGCTCGACTCGGTCACATTTCATATTGCATATGCACGAGTATTTATACTTGTTTATGGATGAAATCGAATGTATTATCATGTGGCTGTTGCATATGAATGAATGATTGCGCACGCATATAGTATCTATATGACTAGGATTATTTGCATACATGTTGGACTCATGGCACTATACATATTTTGCATTAGAAAGATTATTCCTGATCATTAGCATTGACTAAGGAACATGTACACACACGTTTTGCATATATTCATACAGCATTAGAAATCATCTAAGGACAATGGTTGCTTGTGGATGATGTTTTGAGTAGATGGATGATGGATGGTAGGATATGTTCTTCCTAACTTGGAGATTTCGGGGACGAAATCCTAAAAGGTGGGGAGAATGTAACAACCCGTATTTTCAATAACCTGTTATAACATAAATGGAGGCAGAATTAAACTGTAAAATCTGAATCCAGGGAAACGGGCTATGCCATTGCGTTCGTCTCGGAAAAATACTCGAAATAGAGTCCGAGTTTTCGAAAATCGGAGTCCGTATGACCAAGATATGGCCTCGCGAAGTTTCACGAAAAATTCCCAAATTAAAGTATACTTAATTAAGTGAAATGGGTTGCGCAGAGAAATATATATATATATATATATATAATTGAAAATTAAATAAATAAATATGAAAAAATGTTCAAAACAGCGAATTGGGAGAGGGGAATAACCGAACCGGCCGATTTTTGAGGTCGACCCGAGCTCGCTGGGTCGACTAGGGGTTAATCCAGGGTGTTTGGCTGTCAACCCGTGGGCCGATTCGCTCAAATGCAGATTTTGTATTTGGATGGTTCTCATGGTTCATCTTTAATCTAAAGGCCCTAGATGGTTCCTACACTTGACTTCTTCCCCAAGACATTCTTTGATGGCTTGGATTGAATCTAGGTTTAATCCTATGGCCTAAAACACTTGCCTAATCTATAAATAAGACCCTAACCTATCCTAAATCCTCATTATTCATTCATGCAACTAAACTATGGCAAAATTTTACCTCTCATGGCCTCCACTCTCTTCATAAAATTTCTAAATGGTTTCTACGAGAGATTTTCCATGCATACAAGTGTTTTCAAGCTTGTATGAGTGTCATTAGCTTGCATTCAAGTCAAGTTTCTATCTTTGCATCATAAAGCAAGGGTTTTGATCATTTTGGTCAAGCGTGTACGTGCGGAAAGGCAGAGAACACCCAATAGACCATAATTGCTATCTAATTATGGTTGCGGTAAGGCTTGGATGTGGGTTGGCCAGTGTTGTGTTCTCATACAGGATTTATCCTGTCTTGTCTTTCACTAGTTGAGGGAGGGGTCGCGTGGGACCATAGCCACATATAGAAAAAAGCAGACCTTAGCATCTGCATCGGCAGATAAATCGAAAGCTCCCGACCGAGTCCTGTATTTCCTGGTATGCCCTGTGACAGGACTCGGATGGCACGATGTGATACATGTGCATACAGTCATGGAAAAACGATTCACGATGAATGCGTGGGAAAAAGGGCGCGGTTGACGGTTAGCGTAAATCCTAGTGGCCCTGGGTGGTTGAACCAAAACCGAGATACGAAAACGTGCAATAGGTAAGCATAATCCCTAGTAGCCCTAGGTAGCATAAGTCCTAGTTGTACAAACGATAATTCATGTTGGAAGACCCTAGCTAGGTTTAGGGTAACAGTCCAAACCGATCTTAAGGATCATGGAACTATGTTAAAGTAATATAGAATCTCATGGGAAAGCCCGTATGGTCTACGGCAAGGGACTAAACTTATACACGGAAAGGAACATACGAGTTGAGTAACCTATATATGCGATATACTAGGTTGACATGGACCATTACACGACTTTTGAGTAAGGGTCATTCATGGTTAACACATGATACGGTTGGGATACTAGTACGGTAGGTGCAGAGCTAAAAGACAGGATAGATACCATGGGATGTTATACGTGATAGATATCTTAGGGATATTATACTTGACAGGAACTTGACGATGGGATACCTTGTTTTATCTTGACACCGTAATTTATCATGACACCTTAGTTTATCTGAGTTCAGTAGTTCATCCTGTTATTTTGATTTAGCTTATCTATCTTGTCATCATGCTTATGTTCATCTCAGTTTCTCATGTTAGTTAACTTTACTAGTTTTTAGGCTAATAGTAGATAGGGCTTACTCAGTCTTTTTGACTGACCCGTTTTGTTTCGCCTCTTTTCTTCCGTTTTCCCCCCCAGGTTACAGGGAGGAAATACTGTTGTTTAGTTCGGACTTCCTCTGCTTGAAGGTCATCATGGATGGCTTGGACTTTTCTTGGCTATGGCTACTTTACTGTTTTTACTTGGGGAATAATTTATGAAAATGTCTTTATGCTTCTTTACTATTGCAAGACAGGTTTTGATGTACTCTGATGTAAAAGGCTTTAGACCTTATTTATTCATGTTATGAAAGTTTGATTTTACTTCCGCTATTTTATATGTTCTGTCTTGTGATATTTCTGTTCATGTTTACTAATAATGCCCCTCTAAAGCTAGTGCATTCCTTTGCGAGTGACCCTAGCGGAGGCGGGGTGTTACAGCAGTCTAGGCAATATAACAAAACTAGCAGTTTAGGCAACTTGGCAAATTAGCAGATTTAGCAAATTTAATATTTCTAAAGGTTCTATTTACATGCCTTGCCTAATCATAAATTAGGCCTAAATTCATATGCCTACATAATTGTCATGATTCACAATATGAACATATACTCCATGTTTGCATAAATTTACATAGCGCAGAATATGGACATAATTTACCATATAACATATGTTCCAATTTTTTTTGTTAAACTAGCATTTTACAGCAGATTCACATATAAATTATACCAAATATAACCGTTAATTACAATGCATGCCATATATCCAAAAATCCCTATTTAGGTGTAATCGCAATAATAGATATCCTAATTAGTTAAATCTTTACACCTAAGTTTCCATATCTTCTTCTTTTTAAGTCATGAATCATTACGCAAACTATACCCAACAATCTAAATCTTTAAATCATATCTTCTAAAAATCAGATCTTGACTTTTATATGCATTTTGTCCAAAGTCTCAAATCATATGTAATCTTACAATGGTTCCTCTCTTCTTTTATCACAGAATATGCATAGGTCTAAAACTAGTTTACAACATATGCTTATTTTTCTAATTAATTACAGATCTAAATAACATATGTTCATTTCTCTAATTAGTTACATATCTAGAATACAACGTACACTATGCATACAACATATATAAATTACATGTTTACAGTCAAATTCATGCATCCAATCCCAAGTCATATGTCAATATATTTTATGCCTCAGATCTAAAGTCATACGTTCAATTCAGTCTTGTCAAATTTCGCATCATTCATTATTTGTCCCAAAATTTGCGTTCATACGTTAATCTCTTATGAGATTAGGCACAGGCTCGTGGTAGCCTGGCTATAGAAACAGAAAGGAAGCAGAAAGGGATACAGAACAGTCACAGAAAAACAGATCTGACAGATATACAATCTCAGGTTCAGATTAAAAAGCATATCAGAATTATAATTAATGTTTATAGCAGAAAATAACTGTACTTGCCTTGATTGGATTAAAGAAAGAACTTTAGTTGTTACAGAATTGTTGCAGAAGCTTTTATCTCAAATTTGAATTTAGGTTGATGTTGATTGTCTTCTAGTTTTGATTCCAGCAGAGTAGCAACGCCATTTTTATTTTTAATTTAGAACAGAGGCAGAGTAGAAGCAGAATAGAATTGTGTGCAGAGAAGGCTGGGTTTGGGGCTGTTTAAATAGGTTTAGGCAGACGAATCTAGACAGAAAACGAGACCAGATACATCAGAACGCACCCAGGCAGAAAAGCAGATTCGGGAGGCAGGTCGACCCCCAGGTCGACACTAGGGTCGACCCCCTGGGGGCAGGTCGACTCTAGGGTCGACCCCCTGGGCAGGTAGAATCTAGGGTCGACTCTAGGGTCGACCCCCTGGGGGCAGGTCGACTCTAGGGTCGACTCCCCAGTCGACCTGGTCTGTGCTGTTTAATTTTTTTCTGAACTTTGGAAGGCCATAACTTGGTCATATGGACTCCGATTTACGAAATTTCGGACTCTATTTCGCGTATTTTTCCGAGACGAACGCAATGGCACATCCCGTTTCCCTTGATTCTGATTTTATATTTTAATTATACTCAGATTTGTAATTCTTAAGTTCACAGAAAATACGGGGTGTTACATTCTCCCCTCCTTAAAGGATTTCGTCCCCGAAATCTTCAAGTTAAGAAGAATGTGTCCTACCATCCAATCACTCATCTACTCGGTCATCATCCACAAGCATCCATTGTCCTTAGAAATTTCTAGTGTTGTATGAACATTTGCAAAAGTGTGTGTATATGTTCCTTATCTAATGCGAAGATCAGGCGGTCTACTGATTCAGTTGACCTCCTTAATGCGAATTATGTCAGTGCCATGAGTCCAATATGTATGCAATTTTCCTATTTGATACATATCATTTCTATATGAGTGCACAACCATCCACTCATATGCAACATCCATGTGTTGATTCAACCATTTTGCATCCATAAAAATTTAAAATGCTCACACATCCATATGCAGTATGAGAGTGTTTTCGAGCCGATCTAATGCCTAGTGTGTGTATATGCGTCCACGAGCAACCACTAGCAACCACTTGCATCCACTTGCAACCATCAAACATAACATGTCTCAAACACATGTTTACACCCATTAGGATTCCTATCTATAAGTTGAACACTCGATCGATAGGATATAGTCGAGTGATGGAAGCGAGTACAGGTAAAACAAAAACGTGATTCCTATCAGACATTGGTTGAGAAAATAATTCCCCTAAGGGTCAACCCCGAAGACTGAAATCAACATCAGATTGACACCCAGAGGGTTACCCTCTTTAGATAATGTCAAAACTGGAAATCTTATCAGAAGTATTCAGATATTTACAGACTACTGGTACAGATCAGGTTCCCTAATGATTCTTCGGAAGCTAAGCATGATAAAATCATATCCCACAAAAACTCAGAATATATGCGTCATATTTGACGCCTAACACAGATATCCCTCAAACCTTAACTTAAAACAGATGAGTCATACCCTTTATGGGTCTGAGTCTACAGTAGAATCAGAAACAATACTAGTATTCAAGTGCAGAGTATCAAGTACAGAATCAGAAAGAGTCTTAACTCCATAACCAGATAAGAAAATTAAACCTTCTACAGAAATTTTCCCTATTTCTATCCTATCCACTAGCTTGAGAGTGTTTGCTTGCCCTCCAGAAGTTGGTCCTGTCCTCTGTCCTTGCCTTCGTTTCTTCGGGCAGTCCCTAGTAAAGTGCCCCATCTCACCACAGTTGAAGCAAGCACCCTCCCCTTCCTCTTTCGGTAATCCTTATTCAGATGAGTCTAGCTTCCATAAGTAAAACACTTTCCTCCTCCTTATCTTCAAACTATCCTTCCTTCTATTGTGTTTCCCTTTTGCCTCCATTGTGAACTAAGTCTATATGAGTTTCTCACCTTTGGGTTGTGCTCCTTAGCCAAATCTCATCATTCTCATCTTTACTATCCTTGTGTAACATGTTGACCAATCCCTCGAAAGCTGCCTCCATTGCCCGGAAAAATCCTTCAAAGCTCTAAAGAAAACTAGCCGTAGGTGAAACTACTACAGCTATCGATGGAAGTCGGGCACTACTTTGCCCTTCGACGAGGTTACCTCCCAGAAAACCGGGAGCCCCAGAGACTCAAGAAAGAAGGAAACAAGGATTCAAGCAGAGGATCAAAAGATAGATATATGGCTTAGGAGACTATGTTTTTCAAAATAAGCTTTACTTTTGAAAATACTTCCTTTTCAAAACCTTTTTGAAAATAGTTTTCAAAAATTCTTTATCAAATCCGGTAACCTTCAGCTCTGATACCAAGTGTAACACCACACCTCCGTTAAGGTCACTCACAAAGGGAATGCCTTAAATTTGGTGGAGCATTTTAGTAAACAGAACAGAAACTTACAAGACAGATGAAACAGTACTTGAAAATTTTTAACTTTATTACAGCGGAAACAGAAATCAATATGGTTACATCCTTTCAAATCTCAGAATTCAAGTACAAAATATCAGTCTTGTACAAAAGCCTTCAAAATGCATGGTTTAAAATCATAATCCCCATAGAACGGAAGCTATACAGAGCCAAGCCATAATTCAAGAACTTCAAGCAAAGAGAAATCCGGATCAAGCTAAAGTATTCCCTCCTTAGATAAACCTGGGGGGGGGGGGGGGGAAACGGAAGAAAAGAGGCGAAACAACAAGGGTCAGACATAAAGTCTGGCAAGTCCAGTGACTTTCAGAATATGAACAGATAATAATATTATGACATGAACATAAAACTGGATGAGAGATAACTGTAACAGGTGTAGCAGATATAACCGAAGAACAGAATGATATAAGCTATTGCTTTACACTTCTCTGCACTAATACTAGTATAACAGAATTAGGTGTCGCCCTAATGTCTAAACTGAGACAGGAACGGGTACAGAATAATTTAACAGAAACATAATACTAATAATGGGCCTTTACTACCCGATCAGAAACAGACAGAAGCAGAAACAGATTAATCCCTACGGAAACAGAATGTAGAATTAGGTGTACACTAGTAATGGGCCTTTACCACCCGAACAGACGGTACCACGCAGAAACAGACAGGTGTTACCACCCAACAGAAACAGATGGTACCAACAGAAATAGACAGAACTAAGTGTACCCTAAAACCCTACCCCAAGCGATCGGCTCCCTAATACATAAATATCCTGTGTCGGCCCCACAGTAGGGTGTATCACTCCCTAAAGTGACAACCAATTGGCACAGACCTATTTACAGATGTCACGGCGTCTTACATCCTCAGAGGCAGACCGGGATCCATGCACGCACATGACCCGGTTGGAACGCACCATCAACACCCCTCGCCATTATCAGAATGAACCACTTATAATTAGTTCAGTAAGCGTGCCCGGACCCTACCTACTGTTGGGTCAAAGTTTTGATACCAGAAAGGGTTACTGACTAATATGGGTCCCAAACAACAGATGACACAAGTAATTCCCCTCCTAACCTTGTGTCCCCAGACTAACAGATCTCAGATTAACTTGTTTACAAGTTCAGACATACAGAATTCAGATTTACTAGTTCACAGATTAAGTTAACAAGTTTTCAGACTAACAGATCAGATGTACAGATTTTTCAGATTTGTCTAACTTTGTATTGGGCCTACAGATTCATGGACGGGTTTACTACACCTATTAATCCAGTTGGTTTAACCCTATTTCCCCCAATACGTTTTAGACGTCATTCTTATCTTAGATTTGCATTAATTAATTATTAATGCCCAGACCTCTCACATTAGGTCGCTAGCTTGTGGCCGTTGGATTGGCCGGGCGGTTCCGGGCAGACTTCTGCCACAAGCCAGACCTAACCTCGTGTCTTAAGCAGGTTATGACTAACTTCTCACATTAGAACCTATTGTTTGTGGCCACTGGATGTGCCGGGCGTTTCCGGGCAGAATTACGCCGCAAACTCATTCTAACCTCGAGTTAATCATGTTTATCTTTGCGGCCAATTAATTAATAATTTACCGTTTATGCGCACGCCCAATATATATGCCAATTCAGATTACATCAATAACAGGATGATTATATCAACACAGCAGATAACATATTTTAGCAGATAATAGATTTTCCAGATTATATGACTTAACGGATTTAACAGATTTAGCAACTTAGCAGATTTTGGCATATAACAGGTCAGGCATTTCAACCGACAAATTTAACAGATTAGGCACTTCAATATAATTAGCAGTCTTGGCAATATAACAAAACTAGCAGTTTAGGCAACTTGGCAAATTAGCAGATTTAGCAAATTTAATATTTCTAAAGGTTCTATTTACATGCCTTGCCTAATCATAAATTATGCCTAAATTCATATGCTTACATAATTGTCATGATTCACAATATGAACATATACTCCATGTTTGCATAAATTTACATAGCGCAGAATATGGACATAATTTACCATATAACATATGTTCCAATTTTTTTTGTTAAACTAGCATTTTACAGCAGATTCACATATAAATTATACCAAATATAACCGTTAATTACAATGCATGCCATATATCCAAAAATCCCTATTTAGGTGTAATCG
This sequence comes from Allium sativum, assembly GCA_030737875.1. Classification (NCBI taxonomy): domain Eukaryota; kingdom Viridiplantae; phylum Streptophyta; class Magnoliopsida; order Asparagales; family Amaryllidaceae; genus Allium; species Allium sativum. The sequence goes on along the minus strand of CM060912.1, from coordinate 485,359,262 downwards.
CAATAATAGATATCCTAATTAATTAAATCTTTACACCTAAGTTTCCATATCTTCTTCTTTTTAAGTCATGAATCATTATGCAAACTATACCCAACAATCTAAATCTTTAAATCATATCTTCTAAAAATCAGATCTTGACTTTTATATGCATTTTGTCCAAAGTCTCAAATCATATGTAATCTTACAATGGTCCCTCTCTTCTTTTATCACAGAATATGCATAGATCTAAAACTAGTTTACAACATATGCTTATTTTTCTAATTAATTACAGATCTAAATAACATATGTTCATTTCTCTAATTAGTTACAGATCTAGAATACAACGTACACTATGCATACAACATATATAAATTACATGTTTATAGTCAAATTCATGCATCCAATCCCAAGTCATATGTCAATATATTTTATGCCTCAGATCTAAAGTCATACGTTCAATTCAGTCTTGTCAAATTTCGCATCATTCATTATTTGTCCCAAAATTTGCGTTCATACGTTAATCTCTTATGAGATTAGGCACAGGCTCGTGGTAGCCTGGCTATAGAAACAGAAAGGAAGCAGAAAGGGATACAGAATAGTCACAGAAAAACATATCTGACAGATATACAATCTCAGGTTCAGATTTAAAAGCATATCAGAATTATAATTAATGTTTATAGCAGAAAATAATTGTACTTGCCTTGATTGGATTAAAGAAAGAACTTTAGTTGTTACAGAATTGTTGCAGAAGCTTTTATCTCAAATTTGAATTTAGGTTGATGTTGATTGTCTTCTAGTTTTGATTCCAGCAGAGTAGCAACGCCATTTTTATTTTTAATTTAGAACAGAGGCAGAGTAGAAGCAGAATAGAATTGTGTGCAGAGAAGGCTGGGTTTGGGGCTGTTTAAATAGGTTTAGGCAGACGAATCTAGACAGAAAACGAGACCAAATACATCAGAACGCACCCAGGCAGAAAAGCAGATTCGGGAGGCAGGTCGACCCCCAGGTCGACACTAGGGTCGACTCTAGGGTCGACCCCCTGGGGGCAGGTCGACTCTAGGGTCGACTCTAGGGTCAACCCCCTGGGGCAGGTCGAATCTAGGGTCGACCCCCGGGGGCAGGTCGACTCCCCAGTCGACCTGGTCTGTGCTGTTTAATTTTTTTTCTGAACTTTGGAAGGCCATAACTTGGTCATATTGACTCCGATTTACGAAATTTTGGACTCTATTTCGCGTATTTTTCCGAGACGAACGTAATGGCATAGCCCGTTTCCCTTGATTCTGATTTTATATTTTAATTATACTCAGATTTGTAATTCTTAAGTTCACAGAAAATACGGGGTGTTACAAACCCATTGTTTTCTCCTGAGTTGATAACTGTTGCTTCTCACTCTATAGGTATTGAGCCATCCGGAAAGACAGATGTGACTCAGGGAGCCGCCTCTGGGGCAGAGCTTACGGAAAAGTCAAAAGGAGGGAAGGACAAGGCTGCTCCTATAGACTTGGGAGAAGGAAGTGAGCCGACTAAGGCTGACACTCCCCATGATGAAGAAATGATAGCAGCCTTAAAGGATGATGGCAGTGACGGAGGACATGAGGAAGATCCAGAGGTGGCGATAATCGGGGAGTCGAAAAGTGCTGATGATGTTACTTTGGCTGCAATGAAAGCTGATCAAGATAAACGCTTGTAGTTAAAAGCCGAAGACCTAGACCCTGAAGCCCTCAAGCCTCTCGCAGTTGTGGATGCGGGATCAAGGTTAGTTGTTAAGCTCTCAACTAGATCTATTACATAGGAACTCGCTAAAAAATCTTCTCTTGAATCCAGCGCTCCGCCGTCCGGGAAGAAGTCAACCTGTTCCAGCACCGCATCTTCAGGAAAGAAAAAATCAAAGCGCATCTTGACTGAAGCCGTGAAAGAGGTGAAGGATGCGGAGAAAGCCGCCAAAAAGTCCAAGCCTCACTCGAAGTCTAAATAATGGGTTGTCTTGTGTCGTTTTAGCATTTGGTGAACCAACAACTGCTGCTACAAGAGTGGCTCTTGCACCTTTTTTAGCTATTTTCCTATACAAATTCATTCATTCGTAAATAAAAAATAATTCATTTTCTGCAAGGTCTGTTTGTCAGTAGTTCTGCACTTATGTAAAAATGCCTATCGTACTATAGTTATGAAATGAAGTTACGGAGGGAGAAAATATGTGTATACATATATGCCCCCAGTCAATTCTCAAAAATTATTTAAGGCTTAATCAAGCAATCTGAATGCTCCCGATTTTCTGACGGGATAGCATTTTCTGTGTCGTCAATGCCTGTCTTTTTTTCTGGCATTTCTTTTATACTCTCCTGTCTTATACTCAGGTTAGAGTTCTTACTGAGGCGGTCTCTTGTCTGGGTTCCCCTTCACGCCTCAGAGGACGTCGTCTTCCCGTCCTTTTATACTCTCTCTCTCTCTCTCTGGAGAGTTAGAGTTCGAGCTCAGTAATCTATTCACTCCCCGGTCTTTCAGCGGGGAAGGATCTCTGTCTCAGCACTCAGTCGGAGACGCTTTTATACTCTCTCTCTCTCTCTCTCTCTCTCTCTGGAGAGTTAGAGTTAAGAATGTCGTTTTCTCATTCTTTTATGTCTTGTCGCACAAATAGTCGTTGTGCTTTTTCTTATGTTTAAACTGTTTTCAACCTTTTTAGGTTTTGAATCATCTTATATTCCATGATCACAACAGAATAGTCGATAAATGTATATATATAATGCATAAAAGTAAATAACACACGATATTTTTATAGTGGTTCGGCTAAGTCGTAGCCTACATCCACTTTATAGTCCTTTATTCATATCATCAGATTTTCCCAAGGCAAGTCGTGCCTTATTACAGAGTTAATAAGAAAAATAACAAAGAGTACAACATTTCTAATCCAAATATCGCATCAAGTGTTGGGCATTCCATGCCCTAGGGACTTCTTCACCATTTACGATCGTTAACTTCAAGGTTCCTTTTTCAAGTTTCCGTTGGATGACAAAGAGTCCTTCCCACTTTGGACCGAGGTGAGGAAGGGATGGAAAGACTCTCTTTAGCACCAAATCTCCTGGTTCAAAAGTCCTAAGGCGAACTTTTTTGTCGTAATAGCGTGCCATCTGACGTCGATGTCTTGCAGCACGCAAATCCGCTTCATCCCTTTTTTCTTCGATTTCATCAAGAGACTCGAATAAGAGTTCCCGATTCGTCATCGGGTCATAATATGTCACCCGGTGGGAAGGGACTTCAAGCTCAACTGGAATTACTACTTCTGAGCCAAAAGAGAGAGAGAAAGGGGTATGACCAGTAGCCGTCTTGTATGTTGTCCGATATGCCCACAAAGCTAGGGGCAATTCGTCAACCCATTTTGCCTTTGCGCGCTCTAACCGTTTCTTGAGGATGGATTTTATTACTTTGTTTATTGCCTCAACTTGCCCGTTCGACTGCGGATAAGAAACCGCAGTGTATCGCTTGTTGATCTTATACTTCTGGCAGAAATTTCTGAATTCGGTACCATCAAACTGGGTTCCGTTGTCAGTTATAATGGTCCTTAGGATCCCGAATCGGCATATAATATTTCTAACCACGAAACTTATCACCTTTCTCGCCGTGATTTTGGTTAAGGGCTCAGCTTCCACCCACTTCGTAAAATAGTCCACAGCGACTATTGCGTATTTCGCTCCTCCTTTAGCAATCGGTAGAACTCCAATGATATCAATTCCCCACGTGGCTAATGGCCAAGGACTCACCATCGATTTGAGTTGGGTCGACGGTGCTCTGGGGATTTTGGCGAATCTCTGGCACTTATCGCAGCGTCGTGAATAATCAGCTGCATCTTTATTAATTGTGGGCCAGAAGTATCCATATCGCAATATCTTTTTTGCTAAAGTCTGACCTCCTGTATGATCTCCACACTCACCTTCGTGCACTTCTCTTAGTACACGTTTGATGTCGTCGTGTGTTATACATCGTAATAGGGGCATAGAAAATCCTTGCCTATAAAGAGTGTCATCTTGCATGACATATCTGGTAGCCTTGCGAATTATAGCCCTTTTCTCACTCTTCTTTGATGGGAGTGTCCCATTCTTAAGGAAGTTCTTAATTGGGGTCATCCACGACTCCTTCTCCGGTTCCGCTTCGAAAGCGAACTCAATTTCCATTGACTCAAAGCTTGGCGATTCCAACGTTTCAATTGGAATTATTTCAGTTTCTTCTGGATTGTCGGAACTAGCTAGCTTTGCCAGCCTGTCTGCCTTCTGGTTTTCGGCTCTTGGGATATGTGTTATATTGTACCGCTCCAAGTTGCTCAATAGCTCTCTCACTTTCCCGAGGTAGGCGATAAGTCGAGGTCCCCGAGCCACAAATTCCTCTCGCACTTGGCAAACAACGATCTTGGAGTCACAGAATATGTCCAACATTTTTACTCCGAGGTCTTTAGCAAGCTTCAGCCCGGCAATCAGGGCTTCGTATTTAGAGTCACTGTTAGTCGCCGAAAATTCTAATCGTAGAGCATAATATAACGACCGTCCTTCAGGAGTGACTAAGACGATTCCAGCTCTGGACCTTCGGTCGTTCTTGGCTCCATCTGTGTATAGCTTCCATGGATCTATCTTTAACTCATCCTCGGACTTAACCACTCTGTCATCGATTACTTCCTCCTCTGGGATGGTGAACTCTGCTATAAAGTCTGCCAGAGCTTGCCCCCTGATCGACCTTCGTGGTTGAAAATTTAAATCAAACTGACTTAATTCTATATTCCATTTGATCAACCTTCCCGATGCTTCGGGTCTCTGCAACACCTGCCTCAGGGGCTGGTCAGTGTATATGGTTATTGGATGAGCTTGGAAATAGTGACGAAGTTTTCGGGATGCGATTAGGAGGCTGTAAGCGAGCTTCTCAATCTTTGGGTAGTTGCGCTCTGCCGCTGCTAATTTCTTGCTTACATAATATACTGGTCTTTGCACTTTGTCTTCTTCTCGAACCAAGGCTGTGCTAACGGCATGAGCCGAGACTGCCAAGTAAACAAACAATTCTTCGTGATCCACTGGCTTTGACAAAATCGGCGGTTTTTCTAGTAGTTCCAATAAATTTCGAAAGGCCTCAACACAGTCCGGAGTCCACTCGAAGTTCTTCTTTCCCCTTTTAATCAAATCAAAAAACGGGACACATTTGTCTGTGGCTTTGGAAATAAATCTACTCAACGCGGCTACTTTCCCTTCAAGACTTTGGACGTCTTTAATTCTCCTCGGCTCTTCAATGTTTCTAATCGCTGCTATTTGGCTAGGATTGATTTCAATTCCTCAGGAACTCACAATGAAGCCTAGAAATTTTCCCGATGCCACTCCAAATGAACATGTCAAAGGATTCAACTTCATCCGATACTTTCGCAGGATACCAAACATTTCCGCCAAGTCTTGCGTATGGCTGGAGGACTGTTTCGATTTGACAAGCATATCATCCACGTAAACTTCCATAGTCTTCCCTATTTGATTATAAAACATTCTGTTCACCAAGCGCTGATAAGTGGCTCCGGCGTTTTTCAATCCGAATGGCATTACAACATAACAATATAACCCCAAATTTGTAATGAAGCTCGTATGTTCTTGATCTGGCACGTGCATAGGAATTTGGTTGTACCCAGAATATGCATCCATGAAAGAGAGAAGTTCATGACCCGCTGTCGAATCTACAAGCTGGTCAATCCTGGGAAGTGGGAAACTGTCTTTTGGGTAAGCTTTGTTCAAATCCGAAAAATCAATGCAAGTCCGCCACTTTCCATTCGGCTTCTTTACTAAGACGGGATTCGATATCCAGTCGAATCTCGAATAAATCCGTTCTGTTTCAGCTTCTCCACTTCTTCTTTGAGAGCAACCGACCTCTCTGGGCCCAGCATACGTCTCTTTTGCTTCACAGGCGGATGCTTCGGGTTTACATTTAGTGTGTGACTTATGATGGATGGCGATATCCCACACATGTCAGCGTGGGTCTAGGCAAACACATCCAAGTTCGCCTTCAAGAAGTCTGTTAGTTCTTTGGCCCGACGTGGATCCAATTGAGAGCCAATCTTCAAAACTCTTGTTGGATCAGCTTCATCAACGGGAATTTCCACTGTCGCTTCATTAGGAGTTGCATTTCTAATCTCTGGTTCCTCGTCTTTTCTGGGATCCAGGTCTTCAGGTGTTCCTTTGGGCAACTCCTTTGGGGTCGATCTCTCTAATTGCTATGCCGAGCCCCCCTTTGGGGGAGGCGAGGCATCTTTACTCTCGATGTTAAGTCCTTTCATCAACATCTTTAATTCGGCAACATAGCAGGCCCGTCCGGAAACTTGATCCCCTCTCATTACTCCAGTTTCGGCTTTAGTTGGGAACTTAAGCAATAAACACCAAGGGGCGATACAAGCTCTGAACTCAACAAGGGCAGGCCTCCCCAAAAATGCATTATAAGGCGAATCTACGTCCAACACTACGAACTGAAGCATCCGCACTCTTCGGCGTTCTCCTTGCCCCAAGGTCACGGGCAATTCTATGTACCCCATGGGAGCCGTTGACGCCCCATTGAAGCCTCTGATCCATCCTTCACATGGCTTCAAATCTTCAGATTCAAGCTTCATCTGATTGAATGACTTTTTAAATAAAATATTAACAGAACTTCCGTTGTCTACTAACACCTTATAAACCAAGGCCGGCCCAATGGTGGTAGTAATGACCAACGGATCATCAATGGGCGATTGGATCCCAGTATTATCTCTGCTGCGGAATACCACGTCGTCAAACATTGTCTTCTGTTGCTTTATGGGGGCGATATCTTCCAAATCATCACCTTCATTCACATCTACAAGCTTGGCAGCATTTACATATTGATCCATTGCTCTAAAATTACGGATTGCCGGGTGGGGTCCACCCACTATGGAGTTGATAACAATTCCCTTGCCTTTTTGCTGCGCTGTAGGCTTGGGAGCAGATTGAATCTGTTTTGGAGCCTGCTCTCCTTGCCCCCTGTCCCTCGGGGCAACCTTATATTCATCCAGTTTCCCTTCGCGCAGTAGCTTCTCAATCACATCTCTCAAATGCCGACATTCATTGGTTGAATGCTCATGAGTTCCATGAAACAAACAAAACTTCCCAGTTGCCATTTCTTTCTCTGTCGAGTCACGAGGTGGCGGTCTTTTATATTGCAAAACATTGTATGTATCCAGGTGAATATTCTCCAAAGTGTCGTTCAACGGTGTATAATTCTCATAAGTCTGGAATCGGGGCCTTTTGCTAGGATCACTTCCCCTATTTCTATTTCTTCCGTTACCGTTCGCATTACGGTTATTGTTGTTGCCCCCGTTTCTAGAATTGTCGTTTCCACTCTTGTTTCCCACATTCACTTCAACTTTTCCGGAACTTTCCCCAGACTGCTTCACGGCGACGTTACTCTGAACATTTTCTTTTGAAGCCGCTTCAGACTTTCTCTTTCGGTTTTCCCTGGCCTCCTCTCGTCTTAAATAAATATCGGCCTTTTCATAGAATATCTCTCTTGTGGAGGGTGTCTTCCCATAAAGGTAATCTCCAAACTCGGATTCAGGGTCGACTCCTTCCTTTAATGCCATCAAGATGGTGGGCTCATGCGGGTCACTAACTTCAGTCACAGCTAAGTTAAAACGGTCAAGATATGACCTCAAAGACTCTCCTGGCGCCTGCTTAATTCTTGATAATTCAATAACACTTTTAGATTTTCAGGTATGGAGTCGGAACTGATTCATAAAACGTTCGCTCAATTCCCTATAATTCGATACCGAACGAGGGGGAAGTCGGGTAAACCATAACAGCGCCACATCTTCTAAATAGATCGGGAATGCCTTACATTTCACTGCATCAGGAGCAGCAGCAGCATTCATCAGCCATGAGTATCGCATCAAATGCTGTCCTGGATCAGTTCTCCCATTGTACTTGTCCATCTGTGGCAGGTTAAAACGCCGGGGAAACTGAAAGTCGAGGATGTCGTCAGTGAAAGGAGTATGGCTTCGCTCAATGCCATAATCTTCATTGGTATAGTTCCGGCTCTCGGACATAATCTGGCGTACCATTGCCTATACATCAGCATTAGTTAGGGGTCGTTCAGGTTCGCTGGCCCTGGTATCCGGGTTCCTTCTGGGCTCTTGTTCAGGAGATGCCCTTCTTCTTTGAGCTGCTTCTGCTCTATTCCGTTCCCTATGCTCCCGGTCGATCTCGGGAGGAGGGGACTGGAGCCTTTGCCCCTGAGTGGGATCATTGTTTCCTAGTGCTCGTGCAATATCCTCGCGAGACCCCAAAGATCCGAATGTCAGCTGCTCCAAATTCTGAGGTCGTTCGAGCGGCCTTCGTTCACGGGGCCGCTCTTCCTCGGAAGAAGAAGACTGATCCACTGGTGTGTGACGAACCGGGGATGGGGTTCTCTGTCTTCGGAGTTCGCTAATTTCCCTGCTCATGAGTCTCATATTTTCTTGCATTATGAGATTGGTGCGCTCGTGGATTTTCATAGCCTCCCTAGTACTGTCAAGCATGTCAAGTAGGCGCGAGAAATCTCCTTGAGTAATGGGCGCGGATGGATTGACCTGATCATTGACCCTGGTGGCTGGAATCGGAGCATTTGTAGGGGCTCGAGTAGAGGTTCCAACATCACCAAGCGACGGGTCGGTTCGGAGATGGGAAATCGGGTCGGGTCAGAGCTGGGAAGCCTGTTCGGGTCGGAGCTGGAAAGCCAGGTCGGGTCGGTGTAGGGCAAGTTGCTCGGGTCGGTTCAGGTTGGGGGAATGCACTGCTTCAGAATCTCCTACCCGGATCGGATCGGAGCTCTCCCCTGAAGGCGGTTCGGGTTTTCTGTATCGGTTCGTCCTGCTGCTGAGCTCTGCCCACGAGACCTTGTCACAACCGCATTTTACTGATCTTCGCCAACTCCATTTCCTCGACCAGATTGAACCTCTTTGCCTTTTCCTTTGGCCATGGTTCTTCAACAATCAATTCAACAAATATCCAAGAGCGTCGAAACTTGAGGATTAACTTCTTTGAACTCAACGGTCCAAAAAGTAGAACGATAATCCCGAAAAACAAAGAATTCAGATGATTCTCAGTGAAAGCACCAAAATGTTAGACCAAAAAGTGGTTCTAACACCCAAATTGACTAAAAGCAGAATGAAATAAGATCAAAAGTAAAATGAACACACAGGATTTTAGTGGTTCGGCGAAGAAATGCCTACGTCCACTTGTCTTTCACTATTTTCAATGATGTAGTTGCAATTACAATGAAATATTCACTGAATTTCTCTCACAAAAACTCACTTAAATTCACTCAATTGTCTAAAAACAAATAATGAAAGAAGATTTGGATTTTCCGGGAGTGCTGGAATTCGGGTTATGAAGGTGGTTGAATTCTCAAAGTGCCAGAAAAAAGATCCTTTTCTTTATCTCCAGACAGGGTATTTATAGATGAAAATTCGTTCAGAACCCGATCCGGATCGGAGCCACGTGTCATCCATCCCATTAGCCTCAGGTTCGGATGGATTTCTGTGTTGACAACGCATCAGAGCAGTGGACGTTGTGGGTAGGAACTGGTCATAGCCGCTCCGAATAACTTGGCGATCATGCAGGAGAATGACGTGGAAGATGGGTTCGGATCGGAAGAGTGTACAGGAGGGGTTCAGATCGGGGTATCTGATCCGATCCGGTTTTGTCCCAAGTCTAAATCTTCGTTCTCTTTCACTTCGTTCCGATCTGTCTTCGTAGCAGGTAGCTCTCCGATCCAACTGGAAGTAGGTTGCTGTAACACCCCACTCCCGCTATGATCACTCACTAAGGGAATGCCATAGCATCGGTGGAGTATTTTAGTGAATATAGAACAGAAAAATTACAACAAGACAGATATAAATAGTACTTGAAATTTAAAACATCATCTCATAACAGCGGAAGTAAACATGTCTGGTTACATCATAAAACCACAATAAAAGTCAAGTACAATATCCATCAAAATAAAGAAGTACATAATCCCACTCTCTCATACAATAGCCAGGACAAAAGAAAAGATAACTGGGTAACTGGAGCTTTACATCTATCCAAGCTCCTAAAGACTGGAACAGCAATCCGATCAAGCTCCACTACTGCTAGGATCCACCGTAGGACCTGAGGGTTGGGAAAAAGATAAAAACAACGGGGTCAGACATAAGTCTGAGCGAGTCCTATAACTTTAACAATACAATCGTTAAAGTAACCAGAGAAGACATAAACTGATATATGGTAACTATTGGGGATGAATGGCTACACTAAGCAGTCAACTAAACTAAGATAAAAGATAAAGATGCATCTACCCTTCCAAAGGTAAATTACTAAACTGCACCACACCAGTCATTCCTAACTTAAAGGTTGATCCCACCCATGGACTTATAAAATTAACTTAATAGTTCTCGCGTACCCCTAGGTGACTAAGTAGACGCCACGGGGCCCTACAATCCACTAGGTGTACACACTACTCCCATTCGATCGGCTCCCTAACATAGATACCCGTACTGGCCCCACCGTGGGGTGTACCATTCCCCAACGTGGCAACCTGATAAAATTAACGGTGCACGGCTTATATCTACACGATGCAACAACGTCTTATTTACCAGCCTGGGTCCACACACGCATATGAAACCCGTTGGTCATGCGTTGCCACCGCTAACCCATTTTGGCCTCTTATAGTCAAGCCCAATATGCGTGTCCCGTCACTCGACTAGAGTCGAGCCCACTAAGATACGTTTGGGATATTGGTTGAAATGGGCCCCCAGCACAAGCCATCCCCCTAAGCTTGGCCCACACACTAGTGTTTCCCACTTAACCCTTTAATCATGTTTAATTACATGTTTCCTCTTGGTTAAGTATTTAATCATATTTTCTATTGGCAACCACTAGCAATTTCCACATACCACCCAAGGTACCCACTTAACCCCCATGCCCCACTACATGATTATCTGGTTAAGTGTTTCTTAATTGATTAACACCGTAACCGTGTAAAGGACCCCTCACATTGGACCGTTATTTGTAGATGCCTGGTTAAGCCGGTAGGTTCCGGGCAGTCTTACACTACAAACGGGTCCAACCTCGTGTCATTTACCCTTGTTACGTATTTAATTTATGATTAAGACCCCTCACATTGGACCGTCATTTGTAGATGCCTGGTTAAGCCGGTAAACTCCGGGCAGTCTTACACTACAAACGGGTCCAACCTCGTGTCTCAATCGATTAATTACTCCTAATTAATCACCCCCATAATTTGTGTTAATTATCATGTTTATTTTAGGAATATGGGTACACCTAACTTAATAGGCAAATTCCCAACTCCAAAGTGTGGGTACACCTAACTTAATAGGCAAATTCCCAACACATAGTATGGGTACACCTAACTTAATAGGCAAATTCCCATACTATGTTCATTTATTTTATGTTATGCATAATTATATTAATTTCACACAATCTTATTAACATATGTATTTAATTAACCCCATCGTTCCCACGTAATTTCGTTCTCATGACATAACACATATAAAAGGTGTCAACTTGCATATGTATGAACATGTTTCAAAGGTGCCATCTTGCATATTAACAAACACATAACTTGCATATGAACTTGCACAACATGTCACATAACTCGCATATAATCTTGTATAACATGTCACATAAACTTACATATTAACAAATACATGACTTGCATATAATATGTCACATAACTTGCATATGAACTTGCATAACATACTTGCATATAAACTCATAAACTTGCATATGAACTTGCATAACATACTTGCATATAAACTCAACTCATAAACTTGCATATGAACTTGCATAACATACTTGCATATAAACTCATAAACTTGCATATGAACTTGCATAACATACTTGCATATGAACTCATAAACTTGCATATGAACTTGCATAACATACTTGCATATGAACTCATAAACTTGCATATGAACTTGCATAACATACTTGCATATAAACTCATAAACTTGCATATGAACTTGCATAACATACTTGCATATAAACTCATAAACTTGCATCATAACATACTTGCATATAAACTCATAAACTTGCATATGAACTTGCATAACATACTTGCATATAAACTCATAAACTTGCATATGAACTTGCATAACATACTTGCATATGAACTCATAAACTTGCATATGAACTTGCATAATTATCATACATGTAACTTGCATTTTATCATACATGTAACTTGCATATTAATCATATGATCACAAAACACAAAACTTGCATAACCCACATACATTAGCAAACTAACATCATGTCATATGACTTAAAATCCATTAATCCCCAAACAAAACCATATGATCTCATCATATCTCATCTACTTAATTTAGCAATCGGTTATTAAAGTGATAGAAACTCACAACTAGCAAATTTGCACTCCAAATGAAGAAGATTAAGATGCTTAGAATGATTAGAGAGTGATTAGCTTGCAACCCTCTTCATAAATTAGTGGAGGCTCCTTCTAAGATTTAATTTGGCGGCATGTAGCCCTCAATTCTATTTTTAGTATGGATTAGGGTAGGTTTAGGGTGTATTTATAGATTAGGTGAGTGTTTTAGGCCCTTAGATTAACCCTAGATTAGATTAGGACCCTTAGATTTCGGAAATCTCTAGAACACAGCCCAAGACTAACCCAAAACCAGATCTGGTGCACCCAGATCAACAGGGCCGACACCCTGTGTCGACACCCCTGTCGACAGGGCTGTCGACACCCCTGTCGACATGCCTGTCGACACGGGGCCAGGCGGGAACCTTCCCGCCCTTTCCGCTTTTGGCTCCAAACTTGTTTTAGAACTGAATTTTAAATCTGTTTTTAACTTTGAATTTTCTGAAAACTTCTTTGGGCCTTAACTGGGCCATACGGACTCCGATTTACAAAATTTCGGACTCTATTCTGCGTATTTTTCCGAGACGAACGCAATGACGCAGCCCGTTTCCCCTGATTCTCATATCTGAGATTAATTATACTTTAATTACTAACCATTAGTGTTAATTGAAATTCGGGGTGCTACATTCTCCCCTACTTAAAGGATTTCGTCCTCGAAATCTCTAAGTCAAGAAGAACGTATCCTACCAACCAAACAACCATCTACTAAACCATCAACCACAAGCAACCATTATCCTTAGAAACTTCTAATGATGTATGAACATATGCAGAAAGTGTGTGTATATGTCCGTATACTAATGCAAAATCAGGCGGTCTACTGATTCAGTCGACCTCCTTAATGCAAACCATGATAGTGCCATGCATCCAATATGTATGCGAAACCCTATTGACACATACAATTTCTATATGCGTGCACAACCATTCACCAAAATGCATCATCCATATGCTAACACAATCATTATACATCCATAAATATAGCTTCCTACACACAATTTTTGTGCAATATGCAATATGAAGTGACTGAGCCGATCTAGTGCCTAGAGTGTGTGTATATGCATCCACGAGCAACCACTAGCAAACACTTGCATCCACTTGCATCCATCAACCATAACATGTCTCAAACACATGTTTCAACCATAGGTTTACCCTATCTAAAGGTCAAACAGTACTAACGAGAGGACATACTAAAGATAAGATAAGTACTAGACAAGCGATAAAGGAGAAGTTAAAAGACATACTCTCAAAAAGAAATGGATACAAAGAACGCATCTTCGCTTCCGTCTCCCAAGTAGCATTGCTTTCGTCATCTCCCCATTGCACTTTAACTAGCTGAACTTCTCTGTTCCTCAACTTCCTAGTTTCTGACCCAAGGATGCGAGTAGGAGCTCGTCGAATCGTCGCATCACGCTCTACCTCTACATCTCTAAGCAAGCTCGGCTCTACCACCTCTGTGGTCTCATGTAAGCACTTCCTCAGATGTGATACATGGAATACATTATGAACACCACTAAGTCTGTCGGGCAACTCCACCCTATATGCCATCCGTCCAATCCTTTCCTTAATAGGAAACGGCCCAACAAACCTCGGTGCTAACTTCCCAACGGACCCAAAGCGAACAACATTTCTCAACGGAGATACTTTGACAAAAACCATGTCCCCAACCTCAAACTCAAGATCCGTCCTTCTCCGATCCGCATAAGATTTCTGTCTATCTTGCGCTGCTTTCATCCTTCTTCGAATCAAATCAATCTTCTCTGAAGTCTCTCTAACCATATCTGGCCCAAGCAAGATCTTATCCGTAGATTCCCACCAACATGTAGGAGATCGACAAGGCCTTCCATAAAGAGCTTCGAAAGGAGCCATACCAATACTGGACTGAAAGCTGTTATTATATGCGAACTCCACCAATGGAAGATGCTCTTCCCATGTACCTCCAAAATCTAAGATACAAAGCCTCAAAAGGTCTTCTAGGACACGATTCACCCTCTCAGTCTGGCCGTCCGTCTGAGGATGATATGCGGTGCTCAGACACAACTGAGTCCCTACCGCCTCTTGCAAACTTCTCCAAAACTCACTAGTGAAGATAGGATCTCGATCACTCACAATGCTGGATGGTACGCCATGCAATCTAACAATCTCTCTAACATAGACTGAAGCAAGCCATGGAGCGGTCCTCTTACTCTTCACGGGTATAAAATGGGCACTCTTGGTAAGTCTGTCTACCACAACCCAAATTCCCGTATTGCCCTTCCTCGATCTCGGTAACCCATCGATGAAATCCATCGAGACACTATCCCACTTCCATTGCGGAACTTCCAATGGGTGTAGCAACCCACCGGGTTTCCATTGCTCCGCTTTAACTTGTTGGCACACTAAGCATCTAGCCACATACTCGGCCACATCTTTCTTCATACCGGCCCAGAAGAAAACTCTCTTCATGTCTTGGTACATTTTGTCTCCACCGGGATGAATAGTCATCCTTGAACGATGTGCATCATCCAAAATAGCCTTCTTCAAACCCTCATCTTGCGGTACACAAAGTCTACCGTCCCTATGCAACCATCCCCTATCATCTATGGTGTATCTACCCAAATGGCATCACAAGCCACTCATAAAAACCATCCGGAGTCCGGAAAGCAGTCTTCTCTATACTGTCCTCCACCACTCTTAACTGATGAAACCCTGTAGCTAAGTCCATCTGCGAAAACACTGAGGCGCCAACCAACTGATCAAAGAGATCATCTATCCTCGGTAATGGGTGTCTATTCTTCTTCGTGAGCTTATTAAGTTCTCTATAATCCACACAAAGTCTGAGGGACCCATCCGCCTTCGTGGCAAACACTACTGGAGCTCCCCACTCCGATATACTTCGCCTTATGAACCCCTTCTCAAGCAACTCCCCTACTTGCTTATGAAGTTCTCTTCTCTCACGAGGAGCCATGTGGCGCACTGGCAAAGACACTGGTTTGGCATTATCCACCAAATAAATTCGGAAATCTATCTCCCGCTTCGGAGGCAAACCCTTCACCTCTTCAAACACATCCGGATATTCCCGGACCACTCTGACAGAACGCAAACTCTCGACCGAAGCATCGAGCGATTCAAGATAACTTAGCATAACAGATTCCATGGGATTACAAGAGATCTCGAGAGTGTTACCCAAGCGGGTCATAAGCCTAACAACTCTCCTTTCACAATCAAGAACGGCACCATTACTGGATAACCAGTCCATGCCCAAAATCAACCCATAGCCCGTGAAGCCCAAAACAAAAGCATCACATCTAAACTCAATGCTAAGTATAGAAATCTTCAAACCCAAACATATCATGGACAAATAAGTGGAGCCCCCAATTGGGTTTGAAACAACCAAGGGATCATCAACTAGACTGGTGTCTAAGTGCAGTGACTCAACTAACAATGATGAGATAAAAGAATGCGATGCGCCAGAGTCAAACAAAGTACGAACTGGATGATCAAACAGAAAAACCAGACTTTCAACGGAAATAGTTCTACCTCTCTGCTGAATCGGTGGAACTGAGAGAGCCTGAACTTGCCCCCCTGCCTGAGGTGGTGCCATAAGAGCTTGCACCTGTCCTCCTGAGGTAGACCTCGTCTTCTGCCCCATCTTTGGGCAGTCCTTCACAAGATGTCCTGCTTCACCACAATGAAAGCAACCGGTCTTCTTCTTTTTGCGACAATCCTTGCTGAAGTGGCCTGGGGTCCCACAATTGAAGCACTTCTTCTTCTTCTTCTTCTTCTTCTTCTTGTCACCATTGCCTTTTCCACCCTTGCCTTGTTGTTGTTGTTGTTGCGGTTTCTTCTGATCCCCCTTCTTCTCTGGTGCCTTAGAACTCTTATCATCCTCATGCATAAGTGCCATGTAGACAAGTTTCTCAAAGGTGGCCCCCATAGGAATGTGAGTCATAGCTATTCCTTGCTATGGTTCGTTCAAGCCTCTTACGAACCTCAAAGCCTTCTTCTCCGGTGTGTTCACCAACTCTATGCCAAACCTTGCTAATTGATTGAATTTGTTGACATATTCTTTCACCATGAGATTCCCTTGCTTCAAATTCAAGAACTTCTCCATAAACAGATTCTCTTCCGCCCTTGAGAGAAACTTAGCCCCAAACCTTTGCTTAAAATCTGCCCAAGAGTCAACAGGGCGTTCTCCATTAGTGACCTCCCACCAGAATGAGGCCTCTTCCTTCATTAACCAAGCCGCCAACTTGACTTTCTTTCCCTCTTCCACTTCAAAGATATCTAGCAACTCTTCCACTTCCTTAAGCCAATCTCTAGCCTCTAAGAAAGTCTCTGAACCTAGAAAAGGTTTTCCTCCTATAGCTTTGAACTCCTTGCAAATCTTAGCAAAATTATCCACTCTAGGCTGAGGAGGAGGAGCGGTTGCCTCTGGTGTAGTAGCATTGGCTGGACCCGCAGCCGCGGCCCTAGCCTCTTGTAACCTCCTATACCATAGTGGTATAACTAAGCCCTCCGGGATGTTAAGATCTTCAGCCATGCTGAAACGAAAGAGGAAAGATTCAAAAAGGAGATTCCGAAAGATAAAGATATGGCTATTGGGGATTATGCTTTTCTTTTTCAAAAACTTTTCTCTTAAAAGACATGTTTTTGAAAATACTTTTTCCAAAAATAATACCTTTACTATTTTTTAAAAAAAAATGTATTTTTCTCAAAAATTTATCTGTTCCGGTAACCTTAAGCTCTGATACCACGTGTAACACCCCACTCCCGCTATGATCACTCACTAAGGGAATGCCATAGCATCGGTGGAGTATTTTAGTGAATATAGAACAGAAAAATTACAACAAGACAGATATAAATAGTACTTGAAATTTAAAACATCATCTCATAACAGCGGAAGTAAACATGTCTGGTTACATCATAAAACCACAATAAAAGTCAAGTACAATATCCATCAAAATAAAGAAGTACATAATCCCACTCTCTCATACAATAGCCAGGACAAAAGAAAAGATAACTGGGTAACTGGAGCTTTACATCTATCCAAGCTCCTAAAGACTGGAACAGCAATCCGATCAAGCTCCACTACTGTTAGGATCCACCGTAGGACCTGAGGGTTGGGAAAAAGATAAAAACAACGGGGTCAGACATAAGTCTGAGCGAGTCCTATAACTTTAACAATACAATCGTTAAAGTAACCAGAGAAGACATAAACTGATATACGGTAACTATTGGGGATGAATGGCTACACTAAGCAGTCAACTAAACTAAGATAAAAGATAAAGATGCATCTACTCTTCCAAAGGTAAATTACTAAACTGCACCACACCAGTCATTCCTAACTTAAAGGTTGATCCCACCCATGGACTTATAAAATTAACTTAATAGTTCTCGCGTACCCCTAGGTGACTAAGTAGACGCCACGGGGCCCTACAATCCACTAGGTGTACACACTACTCCCATTCGATCGGCTCCCTAACGTAGATACCCGTACTGGCCCCACCGTGGGGTGTACCATTCCCCAACGTGGCAACCTGATAAAATTAACGGTGCACGGCTTATATCTACACGATGCAACAACGTCTTATTTACCAGCCCGGGTCCACACACGCATATGAAACCCGTTGGTCATGCGTTGCCACCGCTAACCCATTTTGGCCTCTTATAGTCAAGCCCAATATGCGTGTCCCGTCACTCGACTAGAGTCGAGCCCACTAAGATACGTTTGGGATATTGGTTGAAATGGGCCCCCAGCACAAGCCATCCCCCTAAGCTTGGCCCACACACTAGTGTTTCCCACTTAACCCTTTAATCATGTTTAATTACATGTTTCCTCTTGGTTAAGTATTTAATCATATTTTCTATTGGCAACCACTAGCAATTTCCACATACCACCCAAGGTACCCACTTAACCCCCATGCCCCACTACATGATTATCTGGTTAAGTGTTTCTTAATTGATTAACACCGTAACCGTGTAAAGGACCCCTCACATTGGACCGTTATTTGTAGATGCCTGGTTAAGCCGGTAGGTTCCGGGCAGTCTTACACTACAAACGGGTCCAACCTCGTGTCATTTACCCTTGTTACGTATTTAATTTATGATTAAGACCCCTCACATTGGACCGTCATTTGTAGATTGCCTGGTTAAGCCGGTAAACTCCGGGCAGTCTTACACTACAAACGGGTCCAACCTCGTGTCTCAATCGATTAATTACTCCTAATTAATCACCCCCATAATTTGTGTTAATTATCATGTTTATTTTAGGAATATGGGTACACCTAACTTAATAGGCAAATTCCCAACTCCAAACTGTGGGTACACCTAACTTAATAGGCAAATTCCCAACACATAGTATGGGTACACCTAACTTAATAGGCAAATTCCCATACTATGTTCATTTATTTTATGTTATGCATAATTATATTAATTTCACACAATCTTATTAACATATGTATTTAATTAACCCCATCGTTCCCACGTAATTTCGTTCTCATGACATAACACATATAAAAGGTGTCAACTTGCATATGTATGAACATGTTTCAAAGGTGCCATCTTGCATATTAACAAACACATAACTTGCATATGAACTTGCACAACATGTCACATAACTCGCATATAATCTTGTATAACATGTCACATAAACTTACATATTAACAAATACATGACTTGCATATAATATGTCACATAACTTGCATATGAACTTGCATATGAACTTGCATAACATACTTGCATATAAACTCATAAACTTGCATATGAACTTGCATAACATACTTGCATATAAACTCATAAACTTGCATATGAACTTGCATAACATACTTGCATATGAACTCATAAACTTGCATATGAACTTGCATAACATACTTGCATATGAACTCATAAACTTGCATATGAACTTGCATAACATACTTGCATATAAACTCATAAACTTGCATATGAACTTGCATAACATACTTGCATATAAACTCATAAACTTGCATCATAACATACTTGCATATAAACTCATAAACTTGCATATGAACTTGCATAACATACTTGCATATAAACTCATAAACTTGCATATGAACTTGCATAACATACTTGCATATGAACTCATAAACTTGCATATGAACTTGCATAATTATCATACATGTAACTTGCATTTTATCATACATGTAACTTGCATATTAATCATATGATCACAAAACACAAAACTTGCATAACCCACATACATTAGCAAACTAACATCATGTCATATGACTTAAAATCCATTAATCCCCAAACAAAACCATATGATCTCATCATATCTCATCTACTTAATTTAGCAATCGGTTATTAAAGTGATAGAAACTCACAACTAGCAAATTTGCACTCCAAATGAAGAAGATTAAGATGCTTAGAATGATTAGAGAGTGATTAGCTTGCAACCCTCTTCATAAATTAGTGGAGGCTCCTTCTAAGATTTAATTTGGCGGCATGTAGCCCTCAATTCTATTTTTAGTATGGATTAGGGTAGGTTTAGGGTGTATTTATAGATTAGGTGAGTGTTTTAGGCCCTTAGATTAACCCTAGATTAGATTAGGACCCTTAGATTTCGGAAATCTCTAGAACACAGCCCAAGACTAACCCAAAACCAGATCTGGTGCACCCAGATCAACAGGGCCGACACCCCTGTCGACAGGGCTGTCGACACCCCCTGTCGACATGCCTGTCGACACGGGGCTAGGCGGGAACCTTCCCGTTCTTTCCGCTTTTGGCTCCAAACTTGTTTTAGAACTGAATTTTAAATCTGTTTTTAACTTTGAATTTTCTGAAAACTTCTTTGGGCCTTAACTGGGCCATACGGACTCCGATTTACAAAATTTCGGACTCTATTCTGCGTATTTTTCCGAGACGAACGCAATGACGCAGCCCGTTTCCCCTGATTCTCATATCTGAGATTAATTATACTTTAGTTACTAACCATTAGTGTTAATTGAAATTCGGGGTGTTACAGTTGCTCTCCGATCCGAACAGTCGTGCCTCTCTGATTCCAACAGCAATAGTTCACTGATCCGAACAACAAACTTTATCCGATACGAACCGCTACATTGCTTCGATCCGACCCGCTTCAGTGCTTCCCAAGTTCTTCAATATTTCACATCTTGACTTTGTGTTGCCCAGTTCACAAAGTGGGCTAATAGGTACCTTGCAAGTCATCAAACAAATAAAGTTTGATCAATGTTCAAACTTCCCAACTGGTAATGCCTTAGTAAACATGCTCATTGCATTATCCATATTTTGCGCTTTTTGAGGGCATACAAGCTCACCTTCATACATGGCTACTAGATATGACATCCTCACCTTAATATGCTCAGTGCGTGGGTTGAATGCCCAATTCAATGCTAAGTGTATATCACTTTGGCTATCATTCCAAACATTGGTACTATCATATTCAAATCTCAAGTCACACAACATCGCTATAAATAGTGTGCTTTCTTTACTGCCTCCACCACGGCTATCAACTCTGCCTCCGTAGTGGATAAATTAACTATATTATGCAATCTCGATCTCCAACTGATGGCCCTACCACCAAGTGTGAAGACTTATCCATAAGTTAGTTTCCTACAATCCCTATCACCGGCGTGAATTGATTCATAATAACTAACCAACCTGTAACAATCTTCTTTACTACCACCAAAAACAAGAATATGTGATGATGTATCTTTCTAGTATCTCAAAATAGCCTTCAAGGCTTCCCAATGTGATTTTCTCGGATTAGTCATATACTGATTAAACAACCCAACGACATTTGCAATATTGGGCCTTGTGCACTATGACATATATCAAACTTCCAAACGAACTTGTGTATGGAACCTTCTCCATATAGGCCTTGTCTTTCTCCTCGATAGGTGACCCCTTACTCAAAATCTTTACATGCGAAGATAAAGGTGTATTTAACGCCTTTGCCTTCTCCATGCTAAATCAGCAAAGCAATTTCTTAATGTACTCGTCTTGAGTCAATCCCAACTCAAAATGCTTTTGGTTCCTCTCAATTTCCATGTCCAGGATTTTCTTTGCTTCTCCGAGATTTTCCATTTTGAATTCAGATTTCAAAAGCATCTTTTACTTGTTGTTTTCTTTTTTGTCTTTAGAAGCAATGAGCACGTCGTCCACGTACAAGAGTAAATACACCCAACAATAATTTTACAACCTCTTGAAATAAACACAAGCATCCTTGATGCTTCTATTCAAACCTTTTTCAAGCATAAAATGATCAAAATTTTTGTACCATTATCTAGGTGATTGCTTCAAACCATATTGCGATTGCTTTAACTTAAAAACAAAAATTGACTTACCATCTACCACAAACCCTTCCGGTTGCTTCACGTAGATGTCTTCTTCCAAGTCACCATGCAAGAAGGCGGTTTTCACATCAAGTCGCTTGAACTTCAAGTAATAGATATCAACTATAGCTAGTAAAATCCAGATCGAAGTATGATGTACAACCAGTACAAAACTTTCATCATACTCCTTTTCTTTCCTTTTCGCAAACCCCTTTTCCACTAGCCTAGCATTATATCCTCCACCATCCATCACCTTATATATCCAATTTTCACCCTATAGCACGTTTTCCATTAGGAAGTGGAACCAAATTACAAGTTTGATTCTTCATCAACAGTTGCATCTCTTTCTCCATAGTACAAATTCACTTTGAGCTATCACTAAAGTTCATGATGTCATCAAGGTTCATCGAATCATATTGAACTACATGAAGAGAATAGTCCATATAATTACAAAAGCTAAGATAGTTCCAATCACCATACCTTTCAAGTGGTCTTATTGCATGTCAAACAATTCGAGTAGCAATATTATCACCCAAACTACTTTTGACTCCACTTTGAGCAGAATTCTCTCTAGTATCATGTTCATCACCGACATTACTAAAGGAAACAAGAGTACTATGTGATGTTTCATCAACCGCTTCCACCTCACGAGCTTCTTGTTCAACTCTACTACTACTTGAATGGAATGTAGGAATAACTTCCTTCTCCTTTGATTCTTCATGAGCCAAATCTGAAACATGCCGATGAGCTTTCATTCTCCTTAAATAAAGCTGACTCATCAAAAGTGACATGTCGAGAATTTACAGCCTTCTTTGTTTTTAAACTCCAAATCCAATAGTCTTTTACACCATCCATATATACAACCGAATAAAATCCCCTTGAAAGCTCTAGCCTCAATCTTAACATTTCCTGGATCATGCACATAAATCAAATAACCAAACACACGAAGATATCTCAAGTCAACGATCTTTCCCTTCCACACTACCTCTGTAATTTTGTTAGCAATAGAAGAGCATGAAATTCGATTCAAAATTAGCACCGCGACTGAAAAAACTTTGGCCCAAAATCCCTTAAACAGAGACGATGTCAATCTCAAGCATCAGGCTTTCTCAGGTAGAGTTCGGTTCATTCTTCGCTACTCTATTAGATTGTGGAACTTCTGGTGTAGTAAAATGCCTCTGAATACCATGATTCTTGCAATACTTCAAGAATTCTATAGAAATGTATTCTCCACCATTGTGGTCCTTAGAACTTTCAAAGACTAATACCCTACAGGCCATAATCTACTTTTCATCTTTTACCGTTCAACATTAACCGAAGCAACGGAAACAAATCAATAAGAATTTGTGTTAAAAATCCGATTTTAAGGAAAAAACTCGAGTTCCAAGAAAATGGCAAAAACTTTTTCGTCAATACTAAAGAGCTCTCGTCCAAACCAGTTTATTCATAATTCATCATCGGGCATTTCAAAGACGTTCGGGAAAGGAAATAAGGCGAGATATGTTTCTCGTCCAGATCTGATTTCGGTGCGTTTTCGGAGGCGTTGCTTTCGCTGTGGAGAGGATAATCATATAGCGAGGCAGTGCAGAATTATACGCAGATGCTTTAGATGTGGACAGTACGGTGTCAATTGTGCTTGTACCTTAAAAGGTTCTAACGAAACTCAATATGATTCGGAAAGGAGAAATGCCCTAATTTTAGAAAAGGGGTCTGTGAATCATTTCGATAGAAAGCAAGTTTACGTACTGAGATCAGGAATGGTATTATTAAAGAAATTCATTAGCCCGTAGGATCAGATGGAGATTGTTAATAAATGTTGTGATTTAGGGGTGGATGAAGGTGGTTTCTACAGACCAGGGTTCAAGAATGGGGCAAAACTCAATCTTTACATGATGTGTATGGGGAAGAATTGGAATCCTCAATCAAAACAATATGAGGATAGGCGGGAATGCGATGGAGCCATACCTCCGGAAATCCCAATCGAGTTCAAGAGGTTGGTCAGCGACATTATGGTAGAAGCAAAAAAAAATATTGTTTTGAATGGGGGAAGAACTGAAGAGCTTCCATACATAGTTCCTGATATATGTATTGCCAATTATTATAATCAAGATGGAAATTTAGGCATGCACCAAGACAAAGATGAAAATGAAGAAAGTATTAAGGCAGGGATCCCAGTGGTATCAGTTTCATTAGGGGATTCAGCGGAGTTCATCTATAAAGATGTGAAGGAAGTTGGATTGATCAGGAAATTACTGCTTGAATCAGGGGATGTACTAATATTTGGAGGAAAATCGAGAGATTTATTTCATGGCATTTCTGGTATAATCAAAGGTACTGCTCCAGATTTTCTTACTAAACAGACAACTTTGAGATACGGCAGGTTGAATTTGACTTTCAGACAGAATGAGTTGCCAAAGGAAGGTGAGGAGAGGTATCAGGCGCCTATATATAATCGCGACAATAATCAGTCTTCTTCCACTAATCCTCAGTTAACATATGCGGAGGTAACTAGGAGATTTCTACCTTCAAAGGTCTCTATTTCTAATGGGATGAAGAAGACTGTTGCAGGTCCTCGGAATAGTTACAGATTATGTTTCAGATGTGGGGATTCTCAACATTTGGCGAAAGATTGTAGGAATGCGATTCGTTGTTTCTATTGTGGAGGTAATGGTCACAGAAAGGCGCAATGTACAGTAAGGTTTAATGGAGGCTCGGTATTGGATTTAATGCTCTTCAACTGTTCGAGTTTTTGCCAGAAACTAATTTCCTTATCAAATTTATTCCAAGATGAATTTTCGAATGGTAAGAATGAGGTGGCCTACTTGTTGCTCATGTTAGGATGGCATATGGAAGGGTTAGTTGATGGATTACTTTGGAACAATAGTACGCAGAATGAGGTAAATGAAGTTGTCTTCCCTCCGTTGCCATTAGAGTTGGATAGAAAGGAGCAAGCCTTTCGTTTATGTCTGAACTTATTGAAGCTTCAGCGATTCTATACCGATTCTGAGTCGTTCAGAAAAAGCAAGGCGTTAAGACTTCTGCAAGAGCTGTTATTTCATTTCGATACTATTAACACAGCAGTAAACATTGAGCACTGCGAATTGTCTCGCAGGAATAAGGATACTTGCGACAAAGTAACCAGTCACAATGAGGATTTTGAAGAGGTAATGCAGGGCTTTGAAGGAGATTCTAGTACAGGAAAGGTATCGTTGTGTCTGGAGGATGTGATGGTGGGTTTTGAGGGGCGGATCTGTTTTGAAAAGCAGTTCGATATCTTGTCATTTGATCCTTCAGTCCGGAGTTACATGGATTCGACATATGTAGATGTTACTGTGGGCTATGGAAATGGTAAAAGTCAAGAGAGGAGGTTTGGAGCTGAATGGGTGGACACGCAGACTGAGGATCATTCTCTTAACATCTCAACACAAAGTGATATCATAATGAACTGTGATAAAGGGTGTGTTAAAAATATGGGGATGGAGGAGGAGGAAAATTGGGGTGTGAATGAGGAGGTGGAGTTGTCGAATGGTTTTGATGCTTTGATGGACCATGCTGATGAAGATACTGTAGATATTGTTCATGCTGTAAACGAGCATGAATGTATGTCTTTGGTGCCGAAGCATAAAAAAGGTTTTAGAGTGGGCAAGGTGAAAGTAACAGTGTGGCAGAGGAGTCATCTAGGGGGGAGTCGAGCAAGGCTATTTTGCGGAAGAATATTGTAGAGAGGGACAGTACAGGTTGGGGTGGTAAGGAGTATAAGCAGGGCGGTTATGCTGTTACAAGGTGTAATGATCATGTCGATGTGACAGACGTGGCATTAGCAAGCAGGAAAAGTCGAGAAAGGGTGTTAGGCAATGTGGTGGATTGTGTAGGCTCAATTAGATATATGGTGGGGATTGATTTTGATGGCTGCTCTGTATGGTTGAAGGAACCGAGAGTCAGAGCTTTTTCATTGGTGTTGTGTCCGAGTTTTTGTGGCTTCTACCTAGGAGGGAAGGGAGGTGAAGTTGGACTGCAAGAAAATTTGGTGGCAGTAGAAGGAAACAGTAGAGAGGGCTCTTCAAAGGATGTCTGTGCGACACCATGCAGAAGGGGGAGGAGGAGGAAAGCAGATCGAAGTTCAGGGGTGGTGAGGCGTAGTGCAAGATTGCGAAGTAGATCGGCTTCTTCTCAAGGTAAGTCCCAATGCTCAAATACGAATAATAGTAGTAATTTGAGCTTGGGCCCAGGTATGATTTCAAATTATGGCAGTGATTATTCTCCATTTGTACTGGGTAGTCTATCGACGGCTCAATTATTTCAGCTTGCTAGTGATACAGCATTTGTTTTTTCTGATCTAGATTTAGATGCTGATTTCATTAGGAGTAGGGAAATAGAGCGAGTAAATTCCATAGGTAGATGAGGATAGTGAGTTGGAATATTAGAGGGCTGAATGAACCTAATAAATGTGCAAAAGCTAGGAATTTTTTAAAGGATTTTCACCTTGATATCATACTACTTCAAGAAACCAAAATTGATGACCCTGATCCCAGTTTTTTTAGAGGATTAGGGGGTACTATTTTTCGTAACTGGTCGTATTTACCGGCTATAGGTAGTGCCGGTGGCTTAATGATTGGTTGGAAAGAAAATCAATTTAGAATCATACAGGAACTACCTATGTTGTATTCCTTGCATGTTATTTTAGCATCGACAGTAGATAATTCCCTTTTAGGTATATCAAACGTTTATGGACCACATAATAAAATAGATAGAAGACGGTTGTGGATGGAATGTTCCGACTTTAGGAATCACTCCTTCAATCAATGGATTGTAGGGGGTGATTTTAAAGTTACAAGATTTTTAGGGGAGAGATCACCTAGAGAAGGCGACTTCTCGGACATGGAGGAATTTAATGAATTTGTTTTAGTTAATAATTTGATTGAGATATCAATTTATAATAGAATGTTCACCTGGTCAAATGTTAGAGATATTCCTTCTTATGCTCTGTTAGATAGATTTTTTATTAACTCGGAGGTGGAGGATAGATATGCAATATGTAGGGTTAAAGGTCTACCATTTTTATTGTCTGACCATTGTCCAATTATTCTTTCATGTGATTCGAATCTATTAATAAGTAGTAATTTTAAATTTGAGAAGATGTGGTTATTAGACAATAGCTTTAGTAATTTGGTTAAGGTTAAATGGAATTCATTGAGTTATATTAATAATTTGTACAAAGATAATTCAGCAAAGATTTTTGTTGCAAAGTTAGGAAAACTGAGGTTCTTTCTCAAAAGATGGAATAAGTACATATTTGGTAATGTTAGAATTAAAAAAGATAAGATACTATGTGAAATGTTAGACATAGATAAAGTAGGCGAAAATAGAATTCTTAGTACAAATGAGAGGGACAGACTAAACAATCTGAGAAATGAACTTAAGTTGATTATGGAAAAAGAAGAGGTAATGTGGAGACAAAGATCCCGAGTCCAATGGATAAAAGAAGGGGATAATAACACGAAATTTTTCCATAGTATAGCTAATAAAAGGAGACGGGATAATTTGATTCATTGCATCATTATTAATGACGAAGAGGTGTCTGTCCAGAAGAATCTAAATGACGCTTTCACTAGGTATTATAAACAGATATTAGGAACTAGAATAAATAGGAGGATTAATGTTAGATGGAATGAGATTTATCCGTCATCCTCAAGGATTGACTTATCGGATCTAGATTGTCCTTTCACGGAGAGAGAGATATGGAAGGCAATATGTGATATGCCTAGCGACAAAAGCCCCAGGGCCAGATGGATTTTCTGTTATCTTCTATAAACAGTTTTGGGAGATTATAAACACCGACATTATTAATCTATTTAATGATTTTTATAATGGTAATTTGAGATTAGGAAATTTTAATTTTGCCAATGTCATTCTTATACATAAGAAAGTGGGGGCTAAGTTTCTTAAAGATTTCAGACCCATCTCATTAATTAATGTTTCGGTAAAAATCATATCCAAAGTTCTTGCAAACAGACTAAGCACGAAAATGAATGACCTTATAGATGTCTCACAAACAGCGTTTATTAAGGGTAGAAATATAGTAGATGGGGTAGCGGCAGTACAGGAATATATTAATGTTTGTGTTAAAAATAATTTTACATGTGCCATTTTGAAATTAGATTTTGAGAAGGCTTTTGACTCTATCAATTGGGATTTTATCTGTGATCTGTGTCTTGCTAGGGGTTTCAGCGTTAGATGGTCAAATTGGATTATGCTTTTGCTTAAGTCGGGATGTTCTAGTATTGTCGTTAACGGAGTAGTTGGTAAGAAGATCCAGTCTAAGAGAGGTCTTAGACAAGGTGATCCTCTCTCGCCTTTCATATTTAATTTAGCAGCCGATGTTTTTACTAGAATTATTAAGAGGGCAGGTAGTCTAGGTATATTAGGTAATGTTGGTAATGAGACGTTTCACAACGAACTATCAATACTCCAGTTTGCAGATGACACTCTATTATTCTCGTCTCATTTACCTGAGCATGTTACTGCTCTTAAGTTCATTTTATATAGCTTTGAGATGTTGTCCGGACTTCGCATAAATTTTGAGAAGAGTGCTGTCATGGTCCTTAACGATAGTAATAACGTAGAGTCATTAGTTGCGAGCACCTTTAATTGTACTACAATGAAGTTTCCGCTTGACTATTTAGGATTTAAAATTAGACCGTCAAAGCTTAAAAAGGAAGACTGGATAATTATTATAGATAAAATTAACAATAGATTAATGAGTTGGAATAATAGATTTCTCTCGAGAGCAGGTAGACTAGTATTAGTAAATTCAGTTTTATCAGCTATCCCCACATATTGGATGACAGTTCATCGTTGTCCTAAGTGGGTAATTGAGAAAATTGACAGAATTAGAAGGAATTTCCTTTGGAATGGAGGTCCTAATTGTAGTGTTTATAAATGCTTAGTTAATTGGGGATTGTGTTGTAAGCCTAAGGGTGATGGGGGTTTAGGCATCATTAATTTACATAATTTTAATTCCTCTTTATTAACTAAATGGTTATGGAAATATAGAAATTCTGATATAATAGCTACTTGGAAGAATTTAGTTTCAAAATCTTATTATTCTGGGGGAGAATTTCTTGTGGGATCGGGGGTTAGCTGGTCTAATAGGTTATCTCATTTTTGGAAGGAAGTACTAAACTGTTTTGATTTATTCAAGTTAGGTTATAAAATGACAGTTCACTCTGGTAACTCTACCTATTTTTGGCATGATGTTTAGTTATCTAGTATACCTCTTAAAATTGAATTTGTTGATCTTTTTAATATTTGTGATTTCAAGAATTCATTAATTGAGGATGTTTATAGAAGGGATTCAGACCCTCCATGGGAGTTTTCGTTTAACAACATTTTAGAGGGGGGATTGTTAAGGCAAATGGCACTATTAAAAGCGAAATTAAACTTATATCATCCGGACGTGTATAGGGATTCCATTAGTTGGGGATTGGATAAGGGTATAGTATACACTGTCAAATCAATGTATAAACTAATAAATTTTTCAGGTATGTCTCTCATACCTTTTAAGTATATATGGAGAGCAAATTCCCCTCCTAAAGCCAAGTTTCTAATGTGGCTAATAGTCCATAAGAAACTTAATACAGTGGAGCTTTTAAAGAAGAAAAAAGTTATATTTAATGTTAATTGTTGTTTTTGTGATCAATTAGACGAAGATGTAGATCATTAATTTTTTTTCTTGTAATTTTACTAATTATGTTTTAATCACGGTATTAAGGATTTTTGTTATGGATAGTTTGAATACCGTTGATAATTGTGAAAAATATTGGAGCCATTATAGATTTAAGTATAAATCCAAAAGCAGATATATAACTGACTCCTTAATCGTTATCATTAGTTGGTTCATTTGGACGGAAAGAAACCAGAGATTCTTTCAATCAGCTTTAGTGTCATCCGATAAAATAATAATTAAGATAGTTTATTACTGTTTGGAATGGATGACCTCTTCAAGGTATAAGTTTTTTAGAGACTTTAGCTTTGGTAACTATTTGCAAAAGGTCAGGGTAAATTTGGGATTATTTATATGTATCAATAGATACTTTTGTAACAATAGATTACGTATTGGTGTATAAAATTCTAGACTGGACAAGGATAATTGTATTTTTTAGTAGCTTAGTTATGGTTTTAGTCATATATAAGTACGGTTTGAAAATAATAATAATATATATATATATACACATATTATATATATATATATATATATTTACATATATACAAGATTATATTTTCATAAATATACATTTATAAATATATGTATATATACATACAAGTATAAAATAAATTCACAAATAAAGGGGAAAATAGTAAAAGCGGGAATGGTAAGACAGTTTAAAATATATGAGTTCTTTAGGCACAATATATGCTGTGACATATATGCTTTCATAATGCATCTTTTTAACTATTTAGTAAGTCCCAGTTCTCTGTTTCAAGTTAGATTAATCTGAACACATTCTGAAAGTGAATTATAACTTCAGATGGTATGTTTTCTTTCATATGTTTTAGTTTTCATTAACGTTTATGGATAGTTTGATGAATGTGTAGTTACTGCTTTGTGGTGTCTCCTATATTGTTGAATGTGTAGTTTGATGATATTGACAATATAAGCAGGATTGATGGTGGAAGGACTAAGCGAAGATCTGAAAGGAAAGCCGTATGGTTGGGTTGGATAGCCGTTACATTTCAATTAATCTAAGCTGTTTTTAAATAAATAGGATTGAATGCAGTAGGAATGAATTTCATTCTATGCGGATGTTTAAGGAGTATGGGACTGTATTAGGATGTAACTTATGCATTAGAGGTGGTGGTTATTCATTAATTGGTAGGGTTAGCATTACCAGATCTGTGGGTTATGGGCCAAAGGATAACAGCAGTAGAGACTGAAAAGGTCTTGAATATAGGATGGGCCAGTGCAGGGATTGATAAGATTATTAATATACTCAAAAGCTTTGATCTTGGTCATTAGACGGTAATAATAACAACTTATTAGATGCTATAGGATTCAATATTGGTATAACATATATGTATTAATCTCTTAACTTGATGATGATAGAATATTTTCCTTTCAGTACCTTATCATTTTTATATTGCATATATGTATGAATATATAATGGTATACATATATATTTATATATATATATACATATATATATATATATTTAATTATATTATTATATATTCCTACATATATGCGAAAGTTACTGATGAGGGGTATTTTTAGTTATTTTTTAGGATTACAGGTGAAGAATATACTAAAGAACAAAGTGGATAGCTGCATGGATTGATTTTCAGGTGTTCAGTGTAGAGGAGGAGCTTTATGGATAGTAGTCTGGAGTATTCTGTGTTGTATGACTGGATTTAGTTGTGTATGGGGAGTATGAGAGTCATTTGGGGTGTATTGTGTCTCCCATTTTTCTGTATAGTGTTGGTAAATGTAGGGAAGTAGATATACCTCATATCGGGTGGTGGCTTTGCCGGAATTCGATATAGAGGTATGATGGGCGGTGGCCTTGCCGGAGCTCACCTATCTATTTTTCTCTATATATATTTTAGGGGAGACAGTTTGGTTGTAGTTTCATATCAGGGTCTGTATTTGGATATTATATTTCATACATTTTATATTATATATGTGTGCTCTCCTCCTTAAGGAGGATCACACATCTTTACTTTTTTCAAAAAAGAACTTTCAAAGACTTTTCAATCTCATTTTCAACAAGAGCTCCCCACACTTTGTACTTAGCAAATGCCTCCAACTAGGCCTTCATTACATACATTTATACCTTCCGAGAAAAATCATCAACGAAAGTAATACAATAACGTAGTCCACCTAACGAAAAAACCAGTGGAAGTCCCTAAACATTTGAATTAACACACTTAAGAACCCCTCTCAAATCAAGTTTTCCTTTACGGAACGATACTTTTCTTTGCTTTCCCATGACACATTCCTCGCAAAACTCTATTTTTGGAAACTCTCAATCTTGATCATCTCCTTCTTCTGAAGAATATTCAAACTCCTCTCCGAGATATGACCTAATCCTGAATGCCATAATCGTGTCACATCTAAGCCACGAGAACTATCAACTCCCACATAAGTTCCATTTTCTATGGTCACATTATGTTCGGGGACTTAGAAAGTCACTTATATCTTTGGGGAAATTGGATTCTCTAGGATGCTAGATCACTATTAAGAAGGATTACTTAAGGGTTTCGAAGGGGGCACTTATGGTTATTAAACATCCTTATTTGCACAGAGCAAATATTCATTGACCGACATATAGCATCTCTTTCCGTAAAGTAATTATTACCTGCTTTGTCTTCATAGAAGGAAAAGAAATTGCTATTTGGCGTCATATGATAATACACACCCAAATCGAGTACTCGTTTGCTACTCGAAATACCGAATATCACCATCATCAATATATTTTCATCCACCTCACCATTACCATTGTCCACCACAACGGATGAAGATGTTGCTTCCTTCTTCTTATCTTTGTCTGGACATTCATTATTCCAATGTCCACATTTTTTGCAAATATAACACTTGCCATTTCTCTTACTCGATTTTTCTTTCCAACTGGGCTTTCTTTATTTAGAACGCCCATGGTTTCCCTTTTTTACATTCTTTTCCTTCTTCATAAATAACCAGTAACCACTACTAGCTCAACTAATACCCTCACTCAAGTCCTTCGTTTATTCTTGCCACTCCACACTAAGAAGACCCTCTTTAACATCATTAAGAGACAAAGTATCCCGACTATAGATCATAGTATTAGAGAACCCCATATAACAATCTGATAATGAACACAATAATACATTGCCTTTTGTACTTCATCAATCTTAAAATCGACCGCCTTCATCTTCACTAGTAAGCCATCAAAGGCATTCAAGTATGTCTTAAGCGAATTACCCTCCTTCATCTTGAAGGTGAAAAATATTCGCAATACGATAAAATGATTTATGAGTGACTTCTTCACATATAACTCCTCTAACTTGTCCAATATTCCTTTAGTGGTTGTCTCACCACTAACTTCGGAGATTAAATTCTCTTCAATAGCAATTTGAAGAGTAGTGTAAGCCCACTCTTTTATCTTCTCTCTCTTCTCTCAACAACTAAAATATCACTTGGCAACAAATAAGTATTAAACATCACCCAGTTCACTCGGTTCCTTCGACCTTGCGGGAGCTTAGACCGTTGGGGTTCGCCCCAGATAAATATTAGATCAAAAAAATAAGGGACCAATCCAGTATATTAGCACTTAATAATCGCTTTCATTTTCCATTGCCACTTCTCAAAGTCATTATCTCTATTCCACTTATTTATTACAAATTGAGATCCTGACGCCGCATATGAACCACGTACATATGGCGCTACACTATTTGGACTAACCGTTGTGGGACTTCCTGAGCTATTATTTGATTTTGATATTTTCACAAACAACTGCCAAACACCTAAATCCCTTATACCAACTATAGCTGTGAAATTCGAATGAAACGCCAATCCAACTCAAACTCAAACACTTAGCGAGACGAGATCATTGATAGATTTGCAATAAACAAGCAAATCCCAACTAACTCAAACCACCAAAACAATGATCAACAGGCCTAAACAACCTAATCTCAAGCAATCAATGATAATTTAAGAAATAGAATAATTACACACCAAATTTATAGTGGTTCCACTAACAACTGGTTAGTGTTTTAGAGAGAGTATATTATTACCGCAATGAGAAGAGTACAAGAGATTGACACAATGATCACCAATAATCAATATAGATTAGAGTTTGTAGAGAATAGAATTTAAGAATAAAACTAGGTTATAAACCCTAAGTTTTCTAAAAATAAACCATTAATCAATCAAGCTCTTCTTGAAAAAACCAAGAATAACTCATATAGTAAGAATCCCGTCCAGCAAAAAGTCCGTTTTGCCACTCAATCCTTCAAAATCAATTCTCTAGAACAATAGACTAAAATAATCCGTTACTCGAATCAGACGTTTAGAAATTGCATCAGACATCTGAATCTGGGCTCTATTTAAAAACTCTAGGAAGTCGGATATCTGGATATAGGAACCAAACATCTGGTTACCAACTTTGGAATTTTTCCGAGTTCTTCTCAAATGTCTGGTTCCTAACACAGACGTATGAGCTCAGTTGCATACCACTGCAACTTTCTCTTAAGGCTAGCCAACTTTATACCTCAATATCTCGAGCTCCGTAGCTCCAAATCGCAAGTTGTCTTCACCGAATCCAAGCTATCTTCGAGCACTTCAATTCAACATATAGTGTAGCAGTAAACTTTAAAAGTTACAAACTATGCCGAATTAGCATTTACAAATTTGTTTGTTAATGGCATTACAAACTAACATAAAAATTATACATAAATGTATTATGTAAAGCATGCTTTATTTCAGCATAGTAATCATTTAAAAATAGAAGTGACCAAATAATTTTAAGAACAAATCGATGCTAAATTTTGTGTAATGATAGAGTGAACTGATTTTAAACTGAGGAATAGATCTACAAAGCGTAATAGCTAGCAATTGAATGAGTTACATTGATTTTGTCCTTGTTGGATAGATTGAGCCATTAACACAATGGTGAGTATAACAATACAGATATGAATAGCCAAGGCCCAATTCAAAATGATCAGGGGAGCAGAGGGTAGTGTAGTCACGGATGGTGGATATATTAGTCAAACAACAATTATCGTACAAATACCTTTATTGGACATTGTATATCAAATAAAGAATCAACCATCCTTATGTATTAAAGACAAGTTGCAAAATAAGTGTAAAACCTCAAGTGACTTCCGATTTATGCTGTATACAGAATACAGCCTGTCAAGTAGTAGAAAATCAATGATTAAGGGCCAAGCCCCGTCATGTCCATTAGCATAGCCAGTTTCATGTTTTTCTTGAGCAATAAAAAAATCATGAGACTAATGAAAAAATAATTATACTAGTAACCATTCAATTTAATGGAAATTAATTCATCATCTACGTAAATTAAAAGGCATAACTACGTATTTTCACAGTAACATTTGCATTTAAACCATTTACCCTTTTAACTATGACATTTATTTCTCTATTACTAATGTATAAATTAAAAATTAGTACCACCTTTCAATCAAGATAATATTTAGGGAATTAATTAAAGTACCATTGAAAGCGCTCTTTATTCTAGTGTCAAGCTCAATCTTTGTTTTTGTAGTCCCTTATCAAGTTATAAGTGTCCTTACATGCAGTTCACTTAGCTGATTTTATTAAGTTCAGTCTGCCTTAGTTTGGAGTAGTGATGAATGCATCAAAGCTTTTCTTATAAGTTTAGGTCCATCATTGTCAGAGTAATCCCACATTGTATCACTCGAATTTTATAGATGAAAACTTGCTGAGAAACATAAAGAACATGGTCATACACATGTTACACCGCTTTTGTTAGAATATGCTTTAGTACATATTTACGTTGATTTTGATCAACCGCACTCCATCACCTAAATCTGGGTAATAATCACAGAGGAACAATAGTAATCTAGTCATATATAACAATAAAGAAAATGTACATAGTATTTGTAGTGGTTTCATAAGTTGCACATAAGTCCACTGTGATGTAAACTTTTTTGACTATACTACATGATTGCATATACATTTTGTTTGATTTTAGATGAGTAGAGATAAGAGTGTTGTTAAATGGCAGTAGCAAAGTCCTCGAGTATGAATGCCAAAAATCTAGAAAGATCTCCCTCAAAATAACCATGTCGAGAGTTACTTATAGGTGCCATAGTATTTGGTTTGGCATAGGGTAGTGGCAGAAAAATGGGTGTAGTGGGGGTTGTAGAGAAAACTAGTCCAAGAGGAGAGGAGGATGGATCGGCCCAACCCAAATGTTCTTATGATCGAGACGTGGTTAAGGGAGTGTAAGTCCTAGCTTCATGTTGATCCGATCTCAAAGGGCGAAGTAACACTAATTCGAATAAAGGTGTTTACACCAATCCCGGCTCTGGTGAGTCCATGTCGAACTGAAGTAAGGGCCAACCCGGACTTTTGAAATAATACCGATCCACGAATCGTAATTGGTGTCTAGCCGGGACTTCGTGAAGTAATGCCAATCCCCGTGGTAGGGATTCAACCGATCTGGGGTTGCCTATCCAAAGTCCGTGTTTGTGTGAACTCCGTGACTCCAACCAAGATTTTTCGAGTATACATAACCCACGCTCACGTCCTAAGCACTCCAACCGCCGGAAATCCAAAACGTGACTGCCTTGCAGAAAGGCAGATCAACACATAACCCTAAAGCATGTCTTTCAGTGGAAGGTGTGTTTCAAAAAACCCAGAATCCATGAATCTAGAAGCCATAATTCGAGAGAAGTCCATATAACAATCCAATAATCAAAAACTACGTATTCGAAAAGCCACGATCGTGTCGATTTGTATTAATAGAAAACCTGAACCTGAAATCTAAAGAAACCCAAATATCCTGAAAACTATAGAAGTCTGGTAAGTTCAAGAAATCCGAAATCCAGAATATCCAATCCAAAATTCACGGCCTAGCCAACATGGGTATAATCCATATCTATAAAAAATAAGTGAATTGCTTTGCTAAGTCTTAATAAACCATTTCAGACCTGATCAAGTATATTTCATACTTGAGCGTTGACCAAATGATCTTCCTAAGTTCCGAAAAGACAGCTTGTGTAACAACCCACATAATTTACGATATTTTAATTAATCAGTTTATTATAATATTATATTGTGTGTTTGGTTTAAAACCCGAAATTTATGACTCTTTGTAAACGGAAGAATTTGGATCGAGACCACTTCAATTGTGTTCAAAATGTTGTTTATGATATTTAAAATTGTAAACATCGATATGTCTATAGTAATTGAAATTTAGAACTCCGGATAGGCTTGTGCTTGTGAACATAACCCATTAGTCCCCTTTTGCCCTTATAAACTCCATTTTCTCCTCATTCATCCAAAGACTTAACTAAAATAGAAAATGGAGAAGGGAAATCAATGTTCCTAAGCTTCAATCATAACAAAATTGAGTGATTAGCTTGGCAAATTCAAGGAGAAGATTAGGTAAGTTTATCTCCATCTTCTCCAACTTGTTCCCTGTTCAATTTCTGAGATTTTCCTAAACCTAATTCTTAGTAAATTTTTGTATACGCGTTTAGATTTTAGATTCTATATTATTATTTGAAGAAAAGTTGAACTAACTTATTTTGCACCTTCTCCTTACTTGTTGTGTTTAAACGCGAGTTCTTGGGATCTCATATATATGTAATCAAGCTAATAAGCTTGGTACGTGTGCCTTTGTCACTTTTATGTGTGTCTGGATTGTGTGAATTGGTTTGATTTCATGAATTTGCTCATTTTGGTGTTTTAAAAGAAAATTCTTTGCAATCCCTTAAATGAATGTTTATGCATGTTGTTTTTGTGTATTAGAGAGTGTATGTGACCTCTCTAAACATATGGAGTTACTACGGGAAGTCCGTAGTAGCTAGAACTCTCCGATTGGAGAGTTCCTTTCTTGATTTTCTACAAGGGAACAAGTCAGATGTTACCATAGAGTCAAACGTCTTATCTAGGGTAAATTTTTGACCCAAACATCAAGTCAGAAGTCTAAGATGGTTAGATGTCTGACTTTAATCTATGTTTGGTGTTTAGTTGCAAGTCATACGTCTGATCGTTGGGTTCAGACGTTTGAAATCTATTTCTGGTTGTCGACCAGGGAAGACCACGGTCAGCAGTTTAGGTTACTCCAGGCTTCTTCCCAGTCGATTTTAGCTCGTTTTCTCTTTTCTTGTGTTTTCTCAATTGTTATGATTTGTGAATTTCAACAGCTTGATTTTATCAACTTTTGTTGATTATTTGATTTATTCGTTGTCAATGAATTTGAAATCGTTATTTATGAGATTTAATTTACGTTATTAATATGTGAATTATAGGATCGATTGTTCTTACAATCGTAATTTTGAGTTTTCCACTTCAAATTATAAATGGTATTATACTATTAGTAGATACCAAATCTTTTACTTAAAATGATTGTCTAGTATTTCTAGTGGACTATACAACTTGTTCGTAAATATTCGAGTAGAGCGAGTGGTTATAGGACATATAGCTTAACCCTTATATTTACTAAATTGGATTAATTTACACTACTTTGGACCAATTGTGATCTTCTTGGTGGATTTTTGCATTTTGCGGTCCTCGGAATGTTCTGGTGGAACTTCGGTTCAATTTGGGTGGGGTAGCGACCTGTGGTCTTTGGACCATTTTATGGAGATTCAGCTCAATGGTCTTCGGAGC
The DNA here is from genome assembly GCA_030737875.1 of Allium sativum. NCBI lineage: Eukaryota > Viridiplantae > Streptophyta > Magnoliopsida > Asparagales > Amaryllidaceae > Allium > Allium sativum. The sequence goes on along the minus strand of CM060912.1, from coordinate 485,321,204 downwards.
ATTTTGTGATAGATTAGCTACTAGAGATCGCGTCTCATTTGTGATACACGTGTTGGCGAGTCTTCGGGCTCCCGTTTGTGATAGGCCTCTTCCCCCTTTATGTGATTTTCTGGATTTCTAATTTCAGGTTTCTGTGATATCATTTTGTGTTGTATTGATAGTGTGTTATCAATTTTGTATTGATTTGATTGGTAATATCATTTCTTATGAGTGGCTATATAATTTAGAATGGTATATTCTTTTGTAGTACCAATATTTTTTGAGATATCATGTGGACATTTATGGGTTCCGCAATTATATGTGAATAATTTTTTTATTTCCTATATGTCAATTCACATTTGTATATCTCTTATTCTATCTCAATTCATTGTGATAAGTACAACTAGACTGATCCATTAATTAATTATTTTCTTATAAATAATACTCGAGTCAGACCGAGGTGTTGTAGGTGCTTTCACACGACTTCTAGTGGGAACCATCTCTTGACTTTTGGCTAACTAGCATTGTAACACCCTGTATTTTCTATAAACATTAAAGTAATGAATTAAAGAATAATTAATTACAAATGTGAGAATTAAGGGAAATGGGTTAAGCCATTGCGTTCGTCTCAGAATTCTGCTTGAGATAGAGTCCGAGTTTGCGTAAATCGGACTCCGCATGAAGGAGTTATGACCCTCAGAAGAATCAAGAATTTAAACAAATTGCTCAGATTAAAGTTCAGAAAATTCAAATTTCGAAATCAGAAGCAGAAGTGGGTTGGGCGGGAATTTTCCCGCCCAAGGCTAGGTCGACCAGGGGGTCGACCTCCCCCCCCATACAGCTCGACCATGGGGTCGACCTGGGGGTCGACCTCCCCCTCGGGCCAGATCTGAAACCTGACGTGTTTCTTTGTGTGACGATTCTCTGAGTCATAAGGGCTTGTGTGGCAAGTTCTGGTTGGTTCTCTTAGGTTTGAATGGCTTTGATTGGCCCTAGGTTGATCTGACGGCTCTTATTAAATCAAACTTCTATATAAGCAACCTAAATCTAAACCTAAGCCACACAAAAATATTCCTAATACCGTCATGATGTCAATACTCAACTTAGAGTAGCCGCCATTCTCCTTCAACTAGAAAGCAAGTTAGGAATTACAAATCAAATCTAATTCAACTAAGAGAATTCAACGTCTGCAACAAAGGAGAGCTATTCAATTTCAGAATACAGATACCAGAATACAAGACTAGTCTCCTTTTTGTAAGTCCAGTTATCATTTAGACCTAAATGATATTAGAATCGTGACTAAAATAAATGGATGTAGAACAACACCTAAATGTAAATTTATGTCTATCCTTTTTGTAAAAACTGAATTGATTAAGACTATGGCTCTTATCATGTTAAGTTTGTGATCATGTTGTATGTAATTTGATGATAAATGTTAAATGCTTGGCAATGAACCTATATGTTGTATAATTTGGCGATATTATGTTGCATAATTTAGTGATGACATATCATGTTGTATAATTTGGCGATATTATAATTTAGCAATAACATATCATGTTGTATAATTTGGCGATGACATATCTTGTCGAATAAAATGGCGATGACATATTATGTTGTATAATTTGGCGATTGCATATCATGTTGTATAATGCGAGATGACACCTATATGTTGTATGTAAATTTGGGAATTTTGCTATGTTTATGCAAGTTCAACCATGTTCACATATATGACTAGAACTACATGCTAATTTGCAAGTTCACAACTACATGCCAAATTTTAAGTTTATGTAGTTCTATGTAAAACCCCTATTTTATGATTCATGTTGAGTAGATCTAAATTTGCAAGTTCATAATTAAGTGTATATTGTTATATGCCGCATTCATATGACACACGTGTAGTTAGATCCATATTTTTATGATGTTGGAATATTACATGTTCCTCTTTTTCCCCTCTTGTGTATGAGTTAGGCTATGCAGCGAGCCTAACATTTTATGTGATTTATGCGAACGTTTAACGGGGTAACATTGGGAAAAAACATGAAATTACATATAATTGGCATATTTGGCTCATAAACATGTAAATGTTTTATGGCATAAAGCGGTATAAATTTTTATACCTAAAATTATGAACTTGATTTAAAGGGAAGGTGGGGCTTGACTTGAATGACAATAATTTACATATAAATATAAAGAGGTAAATATGTAAATTTAGAAAAGACGAATATGCCTAACCCGAGGTTAGATTGAGTTACGGTGTAAGACTGCCCGGAACCGCCGGCGCATCCAGCAACCATAACAATATATATCAAATGTGAGAGGTTAGCACATTGATCCCAAAAGAACCCGAGGTTAGACTGAGTTGCAGTGTAAAACTGCGTGGACACGACCGGCACATCCAGTGACCGCAACAATACCTGTCTAATGTGAGTGGTTGGTGCTTTAATAAATGAATTAAAGATAAGTCAGGAATGGTAGGGTTAAGTTAATTAAGGCAACACTTAACTAATGCAACATGTTAACTAAAATAATGGGTAGACTTAGGTTAACTTGGACACTTAACCAATTTAACATGTTGATTAGGAAACCCTAGTAACGGGGACCCATTTCAGCAGTAACCCACATAGATGCATCATGGTACCCTGAACTAGGCAGGGTGGGGCACAATTACTGGGCTGATTATAAGCGGTCAAAACAACAGCGGTTGGTGCGTCAGTGTTGGTTCCGACGGAGTACGGGTGTGCACGTACTCCGAAGTGGAAAAGCAGACACTGGGCATCGGTAGTTATACACTGTGCATCTTGAATCGTGTCGGGTTGCCACCATAGGATTTGATACACCCCATGGTGGGACCAGCACAGGTATCTACAATCGAGCGGGGCCGTATGACACAAGTAGTAGATGCGTGCGAGTAGGAGCCAATCGATAAAAAAGGGATCACTGGGTTTGAACTCATGATGATGGTTGAAATACCTAGTAGGTGCAGAGAATATGGATTTGAGTGTGATAATATGATTAGTTTACCTTGCCTTGTTTATCTTGCCTTATCCTATGTTACCTTATTTCTTTGTTAATGTCCTGTGCCCAGTTTATTCATGTCATGGTTCTCTTACCAGTTTACATGCTGAATAATCACTAGACTTACCAGACTTATGTCTGACCCATTTTTTTCGCTCTCTTTTCTTCCGTTCCTCCCCTCCCTCAGGTAGCCAGGGAGGGAATAGCTCAGCTTAATTTGGACCGTTCATCTTTCCAAGCTTGAAGACTCTGTGATGTATAGCTTGGAACCTCTTATCTTCGGCTATGGCTTTGGACACACTACTACTTGGGGATTTATGCAGTTTTATTGTGTTTTACACTTCTTTATGTTATAATCAAGACAGAGATTTTGATGTAATGATTTGGAAATTGTTTTGAAACAGTTTGCTGTAATGATTTTTTTTTTATGAACCACATATGAAATAAATTTAGTTTTTCCGCTGCTTATATATGTCTGTCTTGTAAATTATCTGTGTCTTTTACCTATAATGCTCCACCAAAGTTAAGGCATTCCCTTTGTGAGTGACCTTAACGTAGGTGGGGTGTTTCACTTGGTATCAGGGCAAAGGTTTACCAGATCAGATAAAATTTTTGAAAACTAGTTTTCAAAAAGAAGTTTAAAGAAGCAATTTTCAAGAAAAAGTGTTGTTTTATTTTAAAAAGGCATAATCCTTCAAAGGCATATGCACTATCTTTCTATCCTTTGTTTTGAATCTTTCCTTTTTCATTTCATCATGTCTGGGGATCTTAACCTTCCAGAGGGCATGCCAGTACTGGCTGGTTCATAAGGTGCCTAGAGGCTAGAGCTAATGATGCGCGCCTAGCAGACGTTCCTCCTCCCCCAACTGCAGCGGTTCCTCCTCCTCCTCCTCCTTGTGCAAATTCTTTCTCAAAAATATGTAGGGACTTTTGAGCCATGGGTGGAAAGAACTTAAATGGAAATGAATCCTTCGTGGAAGCAAGAAACTGGCTCAAAGAAACTGAGGATTTGTTTGTTATCTTCAAAGTGGACGATAGGCAGAAGATACAGTTGGTCGTATGGTTGCTCAAAGACAAAGCTTCCTATTGGTGGGAAGTTACTAACGCTGAAAGACCAGTTGAAACTTGGATGGATTTTAGAATGAGGTTTGAAATGAAATTCCTCTCACAAGCTGAACGAAGCCTACAGATGGAGAAGTTCTTAGCCCTCAAATAGGGGAGTATGTCGGTCAAGGAATACGTTAACCAATACAACCAGCTGGCTAGTTTCGGATTGGAGTTAGTGAACACTACACATAAGAAGGCTCTTCGTTTTGTTAAAGTATTGAATGAGCCACTGCACAACGTAGCTATATCCCATATACCTATGGGTGCGACTTATGAGAGACTGGTGGACATGGCACTGTTACAAGAAGAAGATAAGGTTGGCAAGAAAGAGACAAAGGTGGAGGTACCTCAAGATAAGAAAGTGGAGGGATCACATAGCAAGAAGACAGATTCCAAGAAGGGCGGGAAGAATAACAAACCCCGTGACAAGATGAAGTGTAATTTTTGTGGCATTCCTGGACATCTAGTTAAAGACTGCAGAAAGAAGAAGAGGAAGATGGGTGGTTGTTTCCATTGCGGCGAGACGGGACACATGGCTAAGGACTGCCCAAGAAAGCAAGGGCAAGGGCAGAGAGCTGGATCTACTTCTGGAGGTCAGGTTCACGTTCTCATGGCACCTCCTCAAGAACAAGGTAGAAATGTTTCTGTTGAGAGTTTAGTTTATCTTTTCGATCATCCTGTTCGTATACTCTTTGATTCTGGCGCATCGCACTCTTTTATATCTACTGCGTTAGTTGAATCTCTGCACCTAGACACCAGTTTAGTAGAGGATCCCTTGGTTGTTTCAAATCCAATTGGGGGCTCAACTTATTTGTCAATGATTTGTTTGGATTTGGAAATTTCTATACTAAGTGTGGGGTTTAGATGTAATTCCTATGTTTTGGGCTTCACGGGCTATGGGTTGATTCTAGGCATGGATTGGCTATCCAGTAATGGTGCCATCCTCTATTGTGAAAAGAAAGTGGTTAGACTCATGACTCGCCTTGGTAACACTCTCTAAATTTCTTGTAATCCCATGAACTCTGTTATGCTTAGTTATCTAGAATCTCTTGATGCGTCTGTTGAGAACTTGTAGTCTGTTAGAGTAGTCCGTAAATACTTGGATGTGTTTGAAGAGGTTAAGGGCTTACCTCCGAAGTGGGAGATAGTCTTCCGCATATACCTCGTTGATAATGCAAAACCCGTTTCTTTACCCGTTAGACACATGGCTCCAAGGGAGAGGAAAGAACTCAGCAAGCAAGTTAAAGAGTTGCTTGAGAAAGTGTTAATAAGGAGGAGTATTTCTGAATGGGGTGCTCCAGTAGTATTCGCAACCAAAGCGGATGGTTCACTTCGCCTATGCGTTGACTATCGGGAGCTAAACAAGGTGACCAAGAAGAATAGGCACCCACTTCCAAGAATATATGACTTGTTCGATCATCTTATAGGTGCATCGGTTTTCTCCCAACTAGATCTAGCTATCGGATTTCATTAGCTAAGAGTGGCTTGTCATGCCTTTCGGCTTGACAAACGCACCCGCTTATTTCATTGACTTGATGAGCAGGGTGTTCAGGGAGTTCCTTAATAAGTTTGTGGTGGTCTTCGTTGATGACATTTTGGTTTTATCAAAGAGTGAGCAAGAGCATGCTCAGCATTTAAAAGAAGTCATGGATACTCTTAGAGCACATCAGTTGAAAGCCAAATTCTTCAAATGCCACTTCTGGAGATAGGAAGTAAGGTTTCTCGGACATGTGGTGTCCAAGGAAGGGTTAGATGTGGACCCCACAAAAGTAGTTGTGGTACAAGATTGGAAGGTTCCACGGAATGCGACCGAAGTCCGAAGCTTCCTCGGGCTAGCGATCTTTTACCGAAAGTTCATCAAATACTTTGCGAAAATCTCAGCTCTGCTGACAAGGTTGACGAAGAAGAACCTAACTTTCAATTGGGATTTGGATTGCGATGTTGCTTTCCAACGATTGAAGAGGGCTATAACAACAGCCCCAGTTCTGACATTGCCGGATGGGAGCAAGATGTTTACCGTATACACGGATGCATGTGGTACGAGACTAGGTGATGTCTTGATGCAAGAAGGGAAGGTAGTAGCTTATGGAGGAAGACAGTTGAAAGTACATGAGAAAAACTACCCAACCCACGATCTAGAGTTGGCTGCCATTGTCTTTGTGCTTAAGTCTTGGCGCCATTATCTTCTAGGTGAGAAGTTTGAATTGTATACTGACCATAAATTGTTGAAGTAGCTTTTCTCATAGAAAGATCTTAACTTGAGGCAACAAAGGTGGATGGAGTTCTTGGCATTCTACGATTTCAAGATTTCCTATACCCCTGGCAAGGGCAATGCTGTGGCAGATGCCTTGAGTAGAAAGAAGCTGACCTTAAGCCCTCTCTTTGTAGAAAGGCAGAGCTTGGAATTGTTGAAGTAGGCAACTTTGACTTTAGACCCTCCATCGATCATGTGACTAGTTTGTTAGCATTGCTAGAAGTGCGGCCTACTCTTTTGGACTTAATAGGAACCGCGCAACGTGAAGACCCTCAGCTAGTTGATGTGATGGATAAGCTAATTAGAGGTGAAACTTCTAGTCACCTCAATAGATACTCCATCGATGATAAGGGTTGGCTGAGGCGGGATGGAAGGCTATGCATCCCACAAGCAAGGGATTTGGTGAAGAAGGTTCTCGAAGAGGCACACCATTCCAACTTGACCATACACCCAAGTGGAGACAATATGTATAAAGACGTAAAAAGGGTTTTCTTTTGGAATGGCATGAAGAGGGATGTAGCTGAATTCGTCTGTAAATGCTTAATATGCCAGCAAGTCAAGGCGGAGCAAAAGAAGCATGGTGGTTTGCTTCATACTCTAGAGGTCCCACAGTGGAAATGGGATAGCATTTCAATGGACTTTATCGATGGGCTGCCTAGGTCAAGAAGGGGCAATACCAGTATTTGGGTAATAGTGGACAGGCTCACAAAAAGCGCTCACTTTATACCCGTTAAAAGTAGAAGGACTGCCTCATCTTTAGCATCCATTTATCTCTAATAGATAGTTCGGCTCCATGGAATACCCTCAAGCATTGTGAGTGATCGAGATCCTATCTTTACGAGCGAGTTTTGGAAGAGTTTGCAAGAGGCTGTAGGCACACAGCTATGCTTAAGCATGGCCTATCACCCCCAGACTGATGGTCAGACGGAGAGGGTGAATAGAGTATTAGAAGACCTCTTGAGATTATGCATTCTTGACTTTGGAGGAACATGGGAGGATCATCTTCCTTTGGTGGGGTTTGCCTATAACAATAGCTACCAAGCCACAATAGACATGGCACCCTTCGATGCTTTATATGGAAGACCATGCCGATCACCATCTTGTTAGTGGGAGTCTACAGACAAGCCCATACTTGGACCAGATATGATTAAAGAAACTTCAGAGAAAGTGGACTTGATACGAAGAAGAATGAATACTGCCCAAGATAGACAGAAGTCCTATGCAGATAAAAGAAGGACCAACCTTGAGTTTGAAGTTGGAGACAAGGTTTTCCTTAAAGTATCTCCTTTGAGGAATGTCGTTCGCTTTGGATCCGTAGGAAAGTTGGCACCAAGATTTGTTGGGTCGTTTCCTATCATTGAAAGGATTGGAAAGATGGCTTACAGAGTAGAGCTGCCCGAAAGATTGGTTGGAGTTCATAATGTCTTTCATGTTTCTCAGCTACGGAAGTGCTTACATAAGTCTGCGGAAGTGGTGGAACCAAGCATATTAGAGGAAGTAGAAGTAGAACGAGAGGCGACTGTGAGAAGAGTTCCAACTCGTATCTTAGGTACAGAAGTCAAAAAGCTATGCCATCGCGAAGTAAAACTTGTTAATGTTCAATGGAGTGACGCTGAGGAAGACGCAACTTGGGAAAATGAGGCTAAGATATGCGCAGCCTACCCTTTTCTTTTTGAGGGTACATCCTTAATCACTTTTTCCTAAAGTTTATACATGCTTATATCTATCTTTCTAGTATATCTCCTCTGCCATATCCTTTATCCTTAGGTAGAAACCAATGGATGTAAGCATTTATTTGAAACATGTTATGATTGATGGTTGCAAGTGGTTGCAAGTGATTAATAGTGGTTGCTCGTGGATGCATATACACACACATTAGGTGGTAGATCGGCTCAGTCACTTTCATATTGCATATGCATATATGTACTTGTATATGATTGAAACTTGATGTGTTATCATGTGGGTGTTGCATTTGTATGAATGATTGTGCACTCATGTACAAAGTATGATTAGGGATGATTGCATACAAAATGGACTCATGGCACCGACATGACTTGCATTAAGGAGGTCAACTGAACCAATAGATTACCTGATTTTGCATTAGATAAGGACATATACACACACTATGCATATGATCACGAAGCATTAGAAATCTTTTTAAGGACAATGACGCCTGTGCTAGATGGATGAGTAGATGGATGATTGGATGGTAGGATATACGTTCTCCTTTACTCGAAGATTTCGGGGACGAAATCCTTTAAGGAGGGGAGAATGTAACACCTCTTATTTTCTGTAAACATTAAAGTAATGAATTAAAGAATAATTAATTACAAATGTGAGAATTAAGGGAAACAGGTTACGCCATTGCGTTCGTCTCAGAATTCTACTTGAGATAGAGTCCGACTTTGCGTAAATCGGACTCCGTATGAAGGAGTTATGACCTTAAGAAGATTCAAGAATTTAAATAAACGGCTCATATTAAAGTTCAGAAAATTCAAATTTCAAAATCAGAAGCAGAAGCGGGCTAGGCGGGAATTTTCCCGCCCAAGGCTAGGTCGACCAGGAGGTCAACCAGGGAGTCAACCTCCCCCCCCATACAGGTCGACCAGGGGGTCGACCTGGGTGTCGACCTGGGGGTCGACCTCCCCCTCGGGCCAGTTCTGAAACCTGACGTGGTTCTTTGTGTGATGATTCTCTGAGTCATAAGGGCTTGTGTGGCAAGTTCTGGTTGGTTCTCTTAGGTTTGAATGGCTTTGATTGGCTCTAGGTTGATCTGACGGCTCTTATTAAATCAAACTTCTATATAAGCAACCTAAATCTAAACCCTAAGCCACACAAAAATATTCCTAAGACCGTCATGCTGTCAATACTAAGCCTAGAGTAGCCGCCATTCTCCTTCAACTAGAAAGCAAGTTAGGAATTACAAATCAAATCTAATTCAACTAAGAGAATTCAACGTCTACAACGAAGGAGAGCTATTCAGTTTCAGAATACAGATCCCAAAACACAAGACAAATCTCCTTTTTGTAAGTCTAGTTATCATTTAGACCTAAATGATATTAGAATCGTGACTAAAATAAATGGATGTTGAACAATTCCTAAATGAAAATTTATGCCTATCCTTTTTGTTAAAACTGAATTGATTAAGACTATGGCTCTTATCATGTTAGGTTTGTGATCATGTTGTATGTAATTTGATGATAAACGTTAAATGCTTGATTGGCCCTAGGTTGATCTGACGGCTCTTATTAAATCAAACTTCTATATAAGCAACCTAAATCTAAACCCTAATCCACACAAAAGTATTCCTAAGACCGTCATGCTGTCAATACTTAGCCTAGAGTAGCCGCCATTCTCCTTCAACTAGAAAGCAAGCTAGGAATTACAAATCAAATCTAATTCAACTAAGAGAATTCAACATCTACAACAAAGGAGAGCTATTCAGTTTCAGAATACAGATTCCAGAACACAAGACAAAACTCCTTTTTGTAAGTCCAGTTATCATTTAGACCTAAATGATATTAGAATCGTGACTAAAATAAATGGATGTAGAACATCGCCAAAATGTAAATTTATGCCCATCCTTTTTGTTAAAACTGAATTGATTAAGACTATGGCTCTTATCATGTTAAGTTTGTGATCATGTTGTATGTAATTTGATGATAAATGTTAAATGCTTAGCAATGAACCTATATGTTGTATAATTTGGCGATATTATGTTGTATAATTTAGCGATGACATATCATGTTGTATAATTTGGCGATATTATAATTTAGCGATGATATATCATGTTGTATAATTTGGCGATGACATATCTTGTCGAATAAAATGGCGATGACATGTTATGTTGTATAATTTGGCGATGGCATATCATGTTGTATAATTGGGAGATGACACCTATATGTTGTATGTAAATTTGGGAATTTTGCTATGTTTATGAAGTTCAATCATGTTCACATATATGACTAGAACTACAAGCTAATTTGCAAGTTCACAACTACATGTCAAATTTTAAGTTGATGTAGTTCTGTGTAAAACCCCTATTTTATGATTCATGTTGAGTATATCTAAATTTGCAAGTTCATAATTAAGTGTATATTGTTCTATGCCGAATTCATATGACACATGTGTAGTTAGATCCATGTTTTTATGATGTTGGAATATTACATGTTCCTCTTTTCCCCCTTTTGTGTATGAGTTAGGCTATGTAGCGAGCCTAACATTTTATGTGATTTATGTGAACGTTTAACGGGGGTAACGTTGGGGAAAAACATGAAGTTACATATAATTGGCATATTTGGCTCATAAACATGTAAATGTTTTATGGCATAACACAACTACATGCCAAATTTTAAGTTGATGTATTTCTATGTAAAACCCCTATTTTATGATTCATGTTGAGTATATCTAAATTTTCAAGTTCATAATTAAGTGTATATTGTTCTATGCCGAATTCATATGACACATGTGTAGTTAGATCCATGTTTTTATGATGTTGGAATATTACATGTTCCTCTTTTTCTCCTTTTGTGTATGAGTTAGGCTATGTAGCGAGCCTAACATTTTATGTGATTTATGTGAACGTTTAACGTGGGTAACGTTGGGGAAAAATATGAAATTACATATAATTAGCATATTTGGCTCATAAACATGTAAATGTTTTATGGCATAAAGTGGTATAAATTTTTATACCTAAAATTATGAACTTGATTTAAAGGGAAGGTGGGGATTGACTTGAATGAAAATAATTTACATATAAATGTAAAGAGGTAAAAATGTAAATTTAGAAAAGATGAATATGCCTAACCCGAGGTTAGATTGAGTTATGGTGTAAGACTGCCCGGAACCGCCTGGCACATCCAACAACCGTAACAAAATATATCTAATGTGAGAGGTTAGTGCATTGGGCCCATAAGAACCCGAGGTTAGACTGAGTTGCGGTCTAAATTTTCCCAGACCCGACCGGCATATCCAGTGACCGCAACAATACCAGTCTAATGTGAGTGGTTGGTGCTTTAATAAATGAATTAAAGCTAAGTCAGGAATGGCAGGGTTAAGTTAATTAAGGCGACACTTAACCAATACAACATGTTAACTAAATTGATGGATGGGGTTAGGTTAACATGGACACTTAACCAATTTAACATGTTGATTAGGAAACCCTAGTAACGGGGACCCATTTCAGCAGTAACCCACATAGATGTATCATGGTACCCTGAACTAGGCAGGGTGGGGAACGATTACTGGGCTGATTATAAGCGGTCAAAACAATGGCGGTTTGTGCGTCAGTGTAGGTTCCGACGAAGTACAGGCATGCACGTACTCCGGAGTGGAAAAAGCAGGCATTGGGCATTAGTAGTTATACACTATGCATCTTGAATCGTGTTGGGTTGCCACCATAGGATTTGATACACCCCATGGTGGGACCAGCACAGGTATCTACAATCGAGCGGTGTCGTATGACACAAGTAGTAAATGCGTGCGAGTAGGAGCCGATCGATAAAAAAAGGATCACTGGGTTTGAACTCATGATAATGGTTGAAATATCTAGTAGGTGCAAAGAATATGGATTTGAGTGTGATAGTATGATTAGTTTACCTTGCCTTGTTTATCTTGCCTTATCCTATATTACCTTATTTCTTGTTATTGTCCTGCGTCCAGTTTATTCATGTCATGGTTCTCTTACCAGTTTACATGTTGAATAATCACTGGACTTACCAGACTTATGTCTGACCCATTTTTCTTTCGCTCTCTTTTCTTCCGTTCCCCTCCGCCCCTCAGGTAGCCAGGGAGGGAATAGCTTAGCTTAATTTGGACCCTTCATCTTTCCAAGCTTGAAGACTCTGTGATGTATAGCTTGGAACCTCTTATCTTTGGCTATGGCTTTGGACACACTACTACTTGGGGATTTATGCAGTTTTATTGTCTTTTACGCTTCTTTATGTTATAATCAAGACAGAGATTTTGATGTAATGATTTGGAAATTGTTTTGAAACAGTTTGCTGTAATGTTTTTGTTATGAACCACGTATGAAATAAATTTAGTTTTTCCGCTACTTATATATGTCTGTCTTGTAAATTATCTGTGTCTTTTACCTATAATGCTCCACCAAAGTTAAGGCATTCCCTTTGTGAGTGACCTTAACGGAGGTGGGGTGTTTCAAGCATTGTAGTTTTTGGCTATATGTATTTGAGACAGAGACTCCTTTGTATACATATTATTTTGTGTAGCCTTGGTACCTACTTTTTGTGGTATAGTGGATCAAGTATGACCAATGTCTTTGTATACACTTATGTGATATATCCATATCTATTTCCGCCTTTGTGACGTGAATATTTGTGTCTGACTCTGATTATTTTGTTATGTTATTTTATATTTATTCTGAATTATATATGGCTACTGTGTAGTTGGTTTGAACTTGAATTAGATGTGTCAGATTTCCTCTTGAGAGAAAAAGTAAGACCACATTATCTGACATGTTTAACACTCATTCAATGCTATTATACAGATGGTCGCTCCTTAATAGCCTTATTATTCAGGTTAATTGAAACATTACTTTGTAATGTCCTTGGCTAATGCGAATATAGAGGTAGGGCGTCAAAGCTTGGCTCTTTAAAAGCATAATCCATGCTTAAGGACTAGTTTATTAATGTTTAATATTATAATTTTTGATTTCATGCTTCACAAGAATAATCTGTACAAGCGAAGTAATTTTATTAAAGTTATAAAAGTTCTAAGTTATTACAAAACCAAAACAAAACCTAATGGTTTAGCGTCGGGTAAAACACACACATATGGGATAAATGCTAACCCCATGTGGATGAGCCAATTTGATCCCCTTTAATTACTAATTTTGTTATCCAAGAAGATGGATGATTTATTTTCGGGTACAAAGCATGTGATTAAGTCCTAATCCCATACATGGGAAGGCCGATGTAGCTATCCAAAATCAAATTCCATACATACATAGGTGGAAATAGGCAACTGTGCACTTGATTTGCTATTACATTATGATTCCTCACATACTATTTTATCTCTCCGCATTTGATTCACTCCTCAACCATATCATGCAAATTCCTACACTCGATTGTATTATAGCCATGCAGCTCGCGAAACAAGCACTGTTTTCTATATTCTTGTTCTCTTTGCATTGGCTCCCTCCTAAGTGGGTTTCTAAATGGATAAACCTCATGAATACTCAGATAGATGTCTTCTAGAGAATCATTGAGCTACATATATAAAGAGAAATTAAGTTCTCTCCACGGCTGAATATTCTGAACATTCCCAGCTGAAGCTTTTCCTTTGCCCGTCCTTTCCTTTACTAGATTTGGATGGTACTTCGTCCTTAGCCATGTTAACCTGGACAACCCCTCCTTATCAACTCTCGCATCCTCTTCTCACAGAAATTTGTCTTATTCAAGATAGAATTCACAAAGGTCAGTAAGAAATAACAGATAAATATCTTGTCGAATATATCCAAATGACTTGCCGCATATCAGGATGATTCCTTTCCACATATCATGATGATTTCTTTACCTTTATTTCACATTCCTATTTTCCCTTACATTCCTATTTTCTTTTGTTCTCTATTTGATATCATAAATACAAGTCCATACTTATGTATTTGGTATTCAAGAATGTATTCAAAGATCCGAATAAGGCACAATGTCGAAATAATAAAAACATTATCATCTTTATTTTTTGTTGCATCACTGCAAGTTCTCAATCTTAGCATCAGAGCTGTTGTGTTTCACATCATCCCATCATATCTACTTTCCTGTTTTCCTTTCGTTTTTTCTCTCAATCCTTGTTTTCCCACTCATTTGTATCAAGATGGGTGATGAAACCCTTTCTCCAAACTCGCATCAAGGATCTCTCACAGTTTACAAGAATCAACCCTTGATCTGATCAAGGCCATCATCATGCCTCAGACTAACTCGATTTATGTGCAACTAGATGATTCAAATTGCCTGCTGTGGAAATTACAAATTGAAATCGTTGTTAGAGGATACAGCTTAAAAGATGTTGTGATTGGAACAAAGCAAATTCCAGCAAAGTTCATTAAGGAAAGCAACGTAAACTTGATATTAAATCAAGATTACACCATCCATCAATGGCAAGACAGCTTGATTTGATCATAGCTAATGTCATCGATCAGTCCTACCTTGCTTCTACAGATTATTGGATGCAAGACGACTCATAATGTTTGGGAAATGGTGGAGAGAAACTTCACATTACAGTCTTCCATAAAAATTATGCACCTTAGAAGACAATTACAAAGCACGAGAAAAGATAACATGTCAATGGATGAGTATCTACTCATGATTAAAGTTATTTCTGATCAACTTTCATCTACTGCACACAAAGTAAGTGAGTCAGAACAAGTTCTTTCAATTACCAATGGCCTTGATGATATTTATGAAGTTGTGGTAGCAATTATTTCATCTATTGAGCCTACCCCAAACCTCTAGTATGTATATTCCACACTCTTGGCATACAAAAGAAGAATTGAACAAAAATGTGTTGTCAACTATACCACTAATTTCAAAGGCAAGCAACATGAAAGAAATTATGTACCAAGGCAGCAGTTTTACGGAAACCAAAGAGGTGGTCAAAGAAACTGATCAAGAGGAAGGGGAGGAAGATTCAACAACAACAACCGAATACATTGTCAGATATGTGAAAAGTATGGACACACTGCCAATAAGTGCTACTTCAATTTTAATGCTAACTATGTGCCAAATCAAAATAATACATGTACAAACATTAACAGTGTTAGCATTCAAAAGGATAATCAGGGACAAACAGAGGCACAAAATACTACAACAGCAAAGCTTGAAGATATAAATGATGAATGTTGGTATCTAACTTAGGGGAAACCAATAATGTGACAAACAACTTGAGCAATTTGAATCTTGGGAACAAAGAGTATAAAGGTATGCCAAACTTACTTGTTGGAAATGGTAAAAATGTTCATATCACACATACTGGAAATGCAAGCATAAATGGAACTAAATAGTTATATCTTAAAAACCTACCAAGGGTACTAGCTATTAAGAGAAATCTAATAAGTTTTTCTCAGTTTGCCAAAGATAATAATGTATTTTTTTGAGTTCTACCCAAATATATGCTTAATCAAAGATATACTAACTCAAGATGTCATTTTGCAGGGTAAAGAATGTAACGCTCTATACAAATTTCACTTTGCAAAAGCTAGACAATATGAGTTTAATAAAAGCAGTTGTATTTTGAACATTGATAATATTTCTGGTAGCAATAAATTTTTTAATCTTTAGCATAATAGATTGGGACATCCTAGTGTGAAAATTGTTAAAACTGTTTGTAATGACAATAATGATTCTTCTGATAACTTCCCAACTAAATATGTGTGCGAATTTTGTCAAATGGGAAAAAGACATAAACTTGCATTTCCAGATTCTGAAACCACTCACAACTCACTACTTTAATTAATTTCCGCGGATGTTTGAGGTCCAGCACCCATAATTTTAGATTATGGGTACAGATACTATATCTCTTTTGTTGATGTAAATTCTGGATTCGATTGGATATAACTTCCCAACTATTTCAAATTTGCAGTTTTTCGATGACACCATAATTTTTTCATCAACTGAAGTCAATCATGTTCACGGTCTCAAAGTGCTTCTATATGTTTTTGAACCTGTTTCTGGTCTTTCAATTAATTTTGGCAAGAGTTCCATTATAATGCTTGGCAAATCTAATCATCTCAGTAATCTTATCTCCTCCATTCTTAACTGTCAAGTGTCTGGATTCCCTTTAACCTACCTCGGTGTTCCCCTTAAACCCACAAAGCTTTGCAAAGCTGATTGGTATCCTCTTATTAAAAAAATTGAGTCCAGACTTGCTTCATGGAAAGCTAACTCTCTTTCATCCATGGGTCGTTTGGTGTTGGTTAAATCTGTTCTTTCTACTCTTCCCACTTATTGGATGTCATTTCATAAATTACCAGTTTGGGTAATTAACAAAATTGACTCAGTTAGAAGCTCTTTTTTATGGAATGGTAGAAAATGGAAGAAATTGCTAAACTGGCAAACTGTTTTCCTTCAACAGAACCAGGCAGAATTGGGAATTATCAACCTTTCTTTATTTAACCTCTCAATGTTATCAAAATGGATATGGAGATTAATTACTCCAGGATATCTCATTTGGAAGGAATGGATTTTAACGCGTTACTATGGGGCTAATCCATTTTTTGCCCTTCATATTAATCCTGATTTTAAAGTGTCCCCTTTTTGGTCTGGTGTACTTTCATCTCTTCCTCGTACTCGTAATCTCCTCCATGTTTCCCTTGGCAATGGAGCAAACTGTCTGTTTTGGCATGGCCAACTTCCCTTATCCACTGTGTTCTCGGCTCTTTATTCCCATATTAACCACTCTCATCTCTCTGTGGCTAACATTCTCAATGCTGGCATTAATAGTCTTTGTACACAAGGTTCATTTGATACTTCAGTTCTCATGAATCTGTTTTCAATCAATGATGTGCTTTCTGGTATCCCTCACCTGACCATTTTATATGGGTTATCTCTCCTTCTAAAGGATTTTATGTTGCTTCATGCTATAGGTTTTTAAGCCACTCAGGGAGGAGCTTTGCTTTTGCTAGACTTTGGAAATGTATAACTTCTCCTAAAATGTTGTATTTTCAGTGGTGCTTGATTCATAACAAAATCAATACTCGTAGTAAATTGTTTCGTTGCAGTATTGTCTCCAATCCCAGATGCGTCTTTTGTAATGAGCATGATGAAACTATCCAGCACTTGTTTTTTGATTGTGATTTCTCTTATCCAATTTAGGTATCAACAAGTATTCATTTGTTGGGGCTCACACCAGTTTTAACCTCACTTTATGATTACTGGAAATATGAAAGCAGAAGGATATTTTCATTGTGATATATTGTTGGTGTATTTGGAAGCAACGAAATGATTTTGTTTTCAATAAAAGGAAGGGCAATGTACTCAGTGTTTGTAGGCAAATTGATTACTTTTATCATCTTTGGACAGGAATTCAGGCAGTTCCTCTTAACCTTGCCTTGCCTAAACCTTCTCCAGTTGAATCAGTGGGAAGTAATTCGGTTAGCTCAAGCTGTGAGCTCGTCTGATGATTGATTCTCTTTGTAGCTTACTTCTTTTGCTACATTCTATGTAGATTATATTATGCTATGGGTTTTGCTCTTTCTTTGCTTGACTAGTTATTTGTATGATGGTAGTACGTAGAGCTACCTGAATCACTTGCATTTTGGCCACCAGTTGGGCTTATCAACTGGATATTACCTATTTTATTATAATATTATATTAACCGACTGTGTAACACCATGCGACACATCCGTCTGCCCAAAAAAAAAAATCCATCACAAATGTCGAAAATCAAATAGACAATTAGGTAAAAAAGATCCAAACATATGGTGGATCTGAATTTTTTCCTTTAAAACAATTTTTTTCGAAGAAGGAAATTGAACACAAAATAACGTGTCCATATACCTAGGAACAAAATGGTTTTATCGAACGTAAACAAAGACACATCGTTGAGGCTGGTCTAATCCTTCTTGCTAAGGCCTCCACGCCATTAAAATTTTGGCCAAAGGCGTTTAACACTATTGTACACTTAACTAATATAATTCCAACAAAGGTGCTTAATTTAAAGTGTCCATAGGAAGTGCTAAAAAGGGTTAGACCAGACTATAATCATATAAAGGTATTTGGGTGTCAGTGTTTTCCTTAGGTAAAACCATACAACAAACAAAAACTTGATTACAGGTCTACTTCATGTACACTTTTGGGGAATCTCAATAGTCAAAAGGGATACAAGTGCATTGATAACAAAGGAAGAATCTATGTTTACGGGCATGTAGTATTCATTGAAGATGTTTTCCGGTATAGTACATCAGAAATTAAGACAACAAACAAGGTGTAGAATGCAAGACAATACAAGACTGGTATGCAAGATGATGAAGTAATAATTCAGCCAGTACAACATGAACCATGTTGCACCGGTAATCTCACTCAACACAGTACCACAAGGGAAGGAACAAGTCAAGGAGAGGTTCCTTAAACTACTCACAATTGTGAAGAAAATGACAACGCAGAAGAACAGGAAATTCAAAGCCAAAATCATACATCAGAGACTCAACCAGCAAATGATGCACACACTAGATAGTTGCTGCCAACAAAAGCAATGCAAATCAACATCCAATGATGAAAAGGGCCAAGTGTAGCATATATAAACCCAAAGTGATCAACATAGTTATGGATTCGGCCGAGCCCATGTCATATCAAGAAACAACTCAGAATGCAAAATGGAAGGCAACAATGCAAGAGGAGTTCGATGCCCTCATCAGAAATAACACTTGGACTTTGGTTGAGATAACCAATAATAAAAATATCATAGAGAGAAAATGGGTCTATAAACTCAAAAAAATTGCAGATGGTTCAATGTCTAAATATAAGTCTAGACTTGTAGCGAAAGGGTATTCACAACAGTGTGGATTTGATTTTACATAAAAAAATCACCTGTTGTGAAACCAACCTCAATTCGAATAATTTTAACCATGGCCATATATAAGAATTGGACCATCAGACAGTTAGATGTTAATAATGCTTTTTTAAATGGTGTTTTGCAGGAGGAAGTTTTTATGGAACAACCATAGGGGTTTGTTAGCAAAGGACAAGAGACATTGGTGTGCAAACTCAATAAAACAATTTATCGATTAAAGAAGGCACCCAGAGTGTGGTTTGACAAATTAAAATCCACTCTTGTAAAGCATGGCTATCCCAACAAAATCAGAAAACTCTATATTCATAAAATCCTTTAGCAATTCTATTACATATATTTTAATCTATTTTGATGATTTCATTATAACTGGCAGCAGTGAAGTAGAAATCAAAGGAATTACTCAACTTTTGAACACTGAGTTCTCTATAAAGGATCTTGAAGAGTTAAATTACTTTTTAGGCATTGAAGTAAAAAGAGAAAATGACACTGAAATGTAGCTCAGCCAAAGAAAGTACATTCATGAGATACTGTTAAAAGAAAAAATGGAAAAAGCTAATTCGCTTCCAGCACCTATGGTAACCAATGAACAGTTTTCTAAACACAAAGCGCAAGCATTTCAAAACCCAAGGCATTACAAAAGCAAAGTGGGAACCCTACAATATGATACAATTTCAAGACCAGACATCTCTTGCAGTGTTAATAAAATGAGCCAATACATGCAGTGTCCTACATATGATCACTGGAAAGAAGTAAAAAGGATACTTCGATATCTAAGAGGAACTATCAATCAAGGACTAATAATTAAGACAAGCAACTCACTAAATATCAATGCATATGCTAATGCGGACTGGGGAACCGACCATGTTAATTGAAAGTCAACATCAAGATATTGTATTTTCCTGGGAAAAAATCCAGTATAGTGGTGTGCAAAGAAATAGAATATATGTAACGACCAGCATTCTACGTATCGGAGGATCGTAGAATATTTATTTTATTCTCATACGAAGTCATATGGTCGTGTAACTTTGGGAAATGAGGTCATTTCCCATGTTTACGATTTTTGCCGAATTTTAAATGACTGTTTTGCCTCTGGAGAATCTTGGTTCGCTTATAACTTTTGATTGGTAAGGAGTTTTGACCTGAAACCACTTCCATTGGATTTAGATGATGGTTTCCTATTCCGTAGAGTGGTCACATTAATCAAATTGACTTACCGTTTGGGAGATATGGCTGAAATAATGTTTGGAAGATGAAAAACAACATTATCAGGTTTAATTGGGTGATTAGCAGCTAGACCCACAACCCATTTTGGGATTAGGGTTATGGGAAGGCTCAAAGGAGTTAGAGAATGGTTCCTTTTCATTTTCCTAGCAGCCACAAATCTTCCTCTGACCCTAGTAATGGCCTCATCTTCTAAATCACACCCTAATCTCCTTTTATCACTAATTAAGCAAATCTACATCAAATCAAGTCGTATTAGCATCAAAATCGAGATAGAGCTGCTTCAATACATAGGAATTCGTGCCAGATCAGTGGAGTTTTCAGATCTACAATTTATTTATGGCTAAGGTGAGTGATTTGCATTTTTGACACTAATTACGGCTAATTAGGGGTGATTAGTGATAATTAGCTAATTAATGGCTCAGAAAAATATAAAAAAATGTGTAAAAATTTTGAAATATTATTTTATGTCACTAGTAAAAATTTGGGTTAATTTGGATTAAGTTTGCTAATCCTATTATTAGATATGGTTAAACATGTAAAAGGGAAATCATGGTTTGGGTATGTTTGGTCTAAAATAACCTATATGCTTTATGTTTTGATCTTTTTGATTGAACCTATATGTTGTTACTATTGTTTGGGATGTTTTATGATTGTTTAGTAAAGTTAGAATAGTTTGAAACACCACTGTATGGCGAGATTGGATGATACAAGCTCGCTGGAAAAAGGTGTAGGTTTTCGGTTCGACTTGACCGAATCAGACATGTGGGATCGGATCGGGTAGTTTGGTATGTTTCGAACTGGAACTTGGCATCTTCGGAAGCGTGCAAATATAAGGGCAACAAGGAAGGCCAGGATCGGATAGGAGTGGACTGGAGTTTGGGTCGGTTGGAGGGCCGAACTGAACGGAAGACGACGAACCAAAATAGTGGGACACCGAACCAAACTGAATAGGAGTGCACCAAACTGAGCCGGAATCTAGAGATGAGAAAGCACTGAACTGAACCGGAATCTATAGATAAGGAGGGAGCACCGATCCAAATAGGAGAGCACTGAACCGAACCGAACCGGATTTCAGCTTCCACTACTTCTACGTGACGACTCTCCAGAAGAACAACTCCAATTCGACTGAAACCCGAGATGTAAAGGAAGTCCAAATGAGAAGTTATTAATCAGGATCCATATGGGAACCAATGAGTTAACATCTAGAGTTGGACTTTGCTGCAGGATTTGTGCAAAGGAGTTATTGATATCTACAACTTTGGCTCACTATTGAGAGATAGGGCATTGACTATGGACTAGTGCAGTGGAGTTAGAGGTTGTATGGTGCCGGACACCATCAGGGTCCCAAAGGGCAAAGTGGTCGTAGTGATAGTTGTATGGATTTGGACTCCGTCATTGTCCCAATAGTTCCGGTGATCAAAGCAGTGGATGTCATATGCTTTACACACTGAGTAAAAGATGTGAGGATGATTGCTATGTTTGATGATTGCTATCACCATGACATGCACACTCCCATTTTTACACTTATGTTAGTGTTACCCTAGAGTACTGTACATCTTATTGCGGTAACTCTTTGGTTGCAGGTCCAGGTTCAGGTATGATTGTTTATACCTGTTATTATTTTATTTTGTTGTTATCGCTCATACCAGACTTTTGTCTGGCCCAGAGTTTTATGTCTCTTCTTATTACTTTGGGTGCTCCTAAACGAGCAGACTAGAGGCAGACTAGGTGGTATGCACGAGTAGCTGTCCGGAGACGAGCAGGAGGCTTCTACGTACTATATATATACATATATATATATATATGTATGTATGTATGTATGTATGTTCTCCCTGTGTTGTTGCTGATCACTGCTTTGGGCATTAGTAGTGTACCTCTTTTATTTCCTTTTTTGGAGACAGTATTTTGAAGTTGTAATAATGGCTTGGATTATAAGCTGTATTTTGATTCTGCTAATCTTATGGACATGGTTTGGTATTTAGCTTATGCACTGTCTCGCCTCTTTTATATCAAGTTATGTTATTATTGTATTTTATTCCATGCACTGTGAGATATACTATAGGTTCTTGATGATTTATAGTTTCAAATCCCTTTCTTTTGACGACCGTCCCGTGCTAGTTGGGCATTGGCACAACGCATTTCAGGGGAAATGTCGGCTGGTGCGGGGCGGGTCGTCACACTTGGTATCAGAGCCTAGGTTGCATAGTTTAACCTAGGGGAAGACATCAGGGAGAGATGGTATACGTATATAAGAGCGCGTATTTGTGATATTTTGGTTTTCAAAAGCTATATATACTATTAGTAAATCTAAGGATGAAGTCGCATTGCACGGGCACCACTATGGAGATTGTTAATCGTTTTCTCTTTACAGATTTGACGATGAGACGAAATACGAGGAGTACGGGTTTAGGGGCCAACAATGGTAATGTCCCTGATATAAGGATGATGTTTACTGCTTTCATGCGAGAGATGCTTAGGGATGCTCAGGGAACAGTTCCTAATGCTGCTAACGGTGGTGGTGCAGTTGTGTAGGCGCTTAGAGCCGATTTCTCCAAGCTCAGCAAGGATTATACTGGTCTTGGTGGGAAGTCGTTCCATGGAACAGAATCGTCTATGGTGGTTCAAGATTGGATTGATAGTTGTGGGGACATCTTTGAGGATTTGGGGATCGATGATACAATGAAGATAAAGTTAGCATCGCGTCAACTTCAAGGACGGGCTATGAATTGGTGGAATGCCATTAAAACGCTACTCCCGAGGATCAAGTTACATGCAATCAGTTTAAGACCTGCTTCAGTGACAAGTTTATTCTAGTTGCTCAAAAGTCAAAATTGTTTAGAAAATTTTTGGAGCTTAATTAGAATGGTAAGGCAGTATCGAAATATATTGCTGAATTCGATACTTTATCGAAATATGGATTGTCTCTAATCGATACTGCCGAAAAGAAGAACGAGAAGTTCATAATTGGCCTAGATGGATACTTAGGGGAAAGACTTATAAACCACATCGATGATACATTCGAATCTATTGTGGGAAAGGCATTGAGATCCGAAAGCCTTTACCCTAAGACGAAGATCGAGGTTGCTATTACATCTGCTGGAGAGCCAAAAACGCAGGCAAGCCGTAAAGGCAAGAAGAATTCCCAGAACAAGAGGAAATAGAATCAAACCAAAGATGGTCAAAAAAAGGGATAAGAAAGATATCGAGTGTTATAGCTGTGGCAAGAAGGGCCAATAAGCCATAAACTGTTGAGCAAAGCCAGCGGACAGGAAGTCCTTCAATTGCGGTCAAGTGGGACATCACAAGGATAAAGGTCCACAGCCTCCTAAAGAGAAGCAGATCATGAAAGCATATGCAATCAGCGTTGTTCCTTCTTCGTCGAATGCCGCAAGTGAAGCGGGGAAGGAAAAGGGTGTCGTTATCAAAGGTATGCTTTCTATTTATGATGTTCCTGCTCGAGTATTGTTTGATACCGAGGCTTCCCCATCCTTCATATCTAGTGACCTAGTAGAGAGGCTGGAATTGGAACCCGAGATTATCGATATACCTTTAGTTGTGACAAACGCGATAGGTGGTTCGACTAGCCTTAGTATTATTTGTCGTAATTTGGTCTTATCGAGTCATGGATGTATGTTTGCTTGTGATTGGTTTGTTTTGAGCTATACTGGGTTTGGCATTATTTTGGGAGTCGAATGGCTCCAAAGGTATGGGGTGGCGGTAGACTGTGAGGGGTCTTCGGTGACCATTAGAGCGGATGATGGGCGGAGGGTGGCATTGGGTTGCCTACCTAGTGATGGAGTGATGGCTAGTTTTCTAAATTCCCTTGACATCCCACATGATGATTTATCAGATGTTCC
Source organism: Allium sativum (assembly GCA_030737875.1). Lineage (NCBI taxonomy): Eukaryota > Viridiplantae > Streptophyta > Magnoliopsida > Asparagales > Amaryllidaceae > Allium > Allium sativum. Next base: position 485,297,243 of record CM060912.1, on the reverse strand, counting down.
TATTGCTGGCGAGTATCCGGACATCTTCGGGGAAGTGGCCGAACTTCCACCACACCGAGAGATCGAGTTTCAAATTGATTTAGTGAAAGATGCCAGACCTATAGTAATGCCACTTCGTCGTATGGCGCCAAGGGAGCAGCGAGAGCTCGAGGTGCAGGTAGGAGATCTTTTGAAGAAAGGATTTATCCGAAGAAGTGTTTCCGAGTGGGGAGCACCAATTATGTTTGCTACCAAGGCCGATGGTTCCCTTTGCTTATGTGTGACTACCGCGAGTTGAACTAGGTGACTAGAAATAATAAGTATCCTCTTCCATGGATAGATGATTTGTTTGATCAACTGAATGGAGCAAGAGTGTTTTCCCAATTTGATCTCGCGATAGGTTTTCATCAGCTCCGAGTAGCAGATGAGAGTACACCTAAAACGGCATTTCAGACGCCGTTTGGATTTTATGAGTGGTTGGTCATGCCATTCGCGTTAACCAATGCATCTGCGTATTTTGTGGATCTTATGAATAGGATTTGGGATAAATTAAATAGGTTTGTTCTTGTGTTCGGGAATGATATCTTGGTTTACTCTAGGACAGAGGAAGAACACAAGGAACATTTGAGGACAGTGACGGAGGTGTTGAGGAAACACCGATTTAAAACAAAATTTTCTAAGTGTCACTTCTGGAGGATGGAAGTGAGGTTCTTAGGCCATATTATTTCAGAGAATGGTATTGTTGTGGACCCTACGAAGGTGGTTATGGTGCAAGATTGGTTTATGCCCAAGAATGCAACGGACGTGAGAAGTTTCTTGAGGTTAGCTGGATATTATCGTAAGTTTATTCAAGATTTGTCGAAGATAACGGCACCGTTAACTCAGTTGACAAAGAAGAATTAAGCTTTTGTGTAGGACGGAAGGTGCGAGTATGCATTTAAGAGTCTAAAGGAAAAGTTGACATGTGCATCAGTGTTAGTTATTCCTAAAGGGAACAAAGAGATGATGGTATACATAGATGCCTGTGGTACTGGACTAGGTGTTGTACTGATGCAAGGAGGTACGGTTGTAGCTTATGCAAGTCGGCAACTTAAACCACATGAGAAAAGGTATCCTACCCATGATTTAGAATTAGCAGCGATCGTGTTCGCGTTGAAGATATGGAGGCACTATCTCTTGGGATAAAGATTTGAATTGTTTACCGATCATAAGTCTTTAAAGTATCTTTTCTCGGAAAAGGATTTAAATCTTCGTCAGCAGAGATGGTTAGAGTTTTTTGCTTCATATGATTTCAATATCGCATATACACCTGGGAAGGGAAATGTGATAGCTGATGCACTGAGTAGGAGACATGCCAGTTTAGGGGCTATGTTTCTGAAATGGAAGCAACTGGAGTATATCGCAGAATATGATTTCAGACCTAGGTGTGAATTGGATCCAGAGATGTTAGCAAGTTTGACGATCAGACCAACTTTGATTGAGTGGATCAGTTCCAGTCAGAGGGATGATCCTAACCTGTTGGAAATCATGTCCAAGGTAGAGATGGGTATCGACAGCAAGGAAATGAACAAGTATGGGCTTGATCGAAAGGAATGGCTTCGAAAGAATGGGAGACTAGTTGTACCCAACATTAATGGATTGAGAGATGAAGTGCTTAGAGAGTGTCAACACTTGAAACTGACTATACATCCCGGTGGTAACAAGATGTATCAAGACATGAAGCAGACCTATTACTAGGAAGGATGAAGAGAGACGTTGGGAAGTTTATATCCAAGTGCATGAACTGCCAGTTAGTTAAAGCCGAGCAAAAGAAACCTAGTGGTTTGTTACAACCGCTGGAAATGGGAACAAGTCTCAATGGATTTCATTGATGGTTTACCAAGGACTAGATCAGGTCATGATAGTATTTGGGTGATTGTGGATCGACTAACCAAAAGTGCAAGGTTTATACCGGTCAACTCGAATAGAAAGGCAGCTAAGTTAACGGAACTGTATATGAAGTTGGTAGCGAGATTTCATGGAGTAACTAAAGGTATTGTGAGTGACCGAGATTGAAACACCCCACCTACGTTAAGGTCACCCATAAAGGGAATGCCTTAACTTTGGTGGAGCATTTTAGGTAAAAGATGCAGATAAATTACAAGACAGACAAATAAAGCAGTGGAAAATAAGTCATTTTATAAACAACTTAATTCAGTCAAGCTTTTACAACAATTGTCCCAATCATACTTAAAAGTAATACATAGAACTTCTGTCTTGATCTAAAAACTTCCAAATATAAAAGAAGCATAAAAATAACAATGATATTCCGCAATAAAACATGGACCAGCCGTAGCAGTGGAAGAGAGAGTCCAAAGCAATACATCGACTATCTTGAGCTTGGAAAGAGAACTGAGTAAGTGGTAACATTTCCTCCCTGTGAACCTGGGGGGAAACGGAAGAAAAGAGGCGAAACAAAACTAGGTCAGACATAAGTCTGGTAAGTCCAGTGCCTTTCAGCATATAAACAGGCAAAAGCATCATGATATGAATAAACTGAATATAAGACAATACCGCGATAATAGGGATAACAAGATAACATAGGATAAGCATAAGGTATGATAAGACAAGATAAACTGAATGCACTTCTATTCTTTCTCTTCTTCGCCACTACTTTGTTATTCTGATTTCTATATCTATCTCTGCACCACCTAACTAGTGTCCCAACTAGTAATCTGTATAAAATGATAACATGGTAATGTGATCCCAATCCCCGTAATTGTGGTAGCCTTTAGGTGTACATCTATCGTGAGGATTCCACCTCAATCTTCCTAATTGTCATGAGCATGTTAGATGTACCCTTACTACCCTATCGATCGGCTTCCTACTTGTACTAATGTTCCATGTGTTTGTGTCAATCGACCCTCTCTTGCGTGTAGATACACTGTGCTTGTCCCACCGTAAGGTGTATCAATCCCTATGATAGGGACCCGACACGATTCAAGATGCACAATGTACAACTATTGGTACTTAGTGCCTGCTTTTTCCCACTCCGGAGTACGTGCACGCCCGTAAACCGTTAGAACCAACACTGACGTACCCCCCTGCCGCTGTTTTGACCGCTTATAATCAGCCCAGTAATCGTGCCACACCCTGCCTAGTTTCAGGGTACCATGATACTTCTGTGTGGGTTACTACTAAAATGGGTCTACATTAATAGGGTTTCCTGCTGGTTAAGTTTGTGGGCCTATGTATACAAATATTACCCACTTACAAAAGATGTACTTAACCCTTCCACCGATTCTAGCATGTTTACTTAACGGTTAAGTTTGCTGGCCTATATGTACTAATATTATCCACCTGCACGAGATATACTTAACCCTCTCATCGATTCAAGCATGTTTATTTAACGGTTAAGTTTGTGGGCCTATATTTACTAATATTACCCACCAACCCGATATGTACTTAACCCTCTCACACATTATGTCATATTGGTTAAGTGTTGTCCAATCATGTTGACTTAACCCACCCATTCATCATGTCATGTTGGTTAAGTATTTCCTATTAACTTAACCTTGTTCGTCCGTCAAGTTATATTGGTCAAATGTTCCTTGTTAACTCAACCCCACGTGTTCATCATGTTGTATTGGTTAAGTGTCATTTATAAATTCAAGTTAACTTAACCCACCTACATGTCATAATTACTTTGGTTAAGTATTGCCTTCTTGTGTTGACTTAACCCTACCCCAAATCAAGTCATATTGGTTAAGTGTTTCTTATTACTTAACCCTACCCATTCATCATGCTATACTGGTTAAGTGTTTCCTATTAATTTAACCCTAGTCATTCAACTTGTTATATTGGTTAAGTGTTCTTATTACATAACCCTAGTCATTCATCTTAGCATGTCTTGTTTATTAGCATTAATTGATTTATTAATGCACCAAGCTCTCACATCAGATATGTGTTGTTGCGGTTACTGGATGTGCCGGGTGGTTCCGGGCAGTTTTACACCACAACTCAATCAAACCTCGGGCTTTTCCTAGGCATGATGCACTAACCTCTCACATTAGATAGGTGTTGTTGTGGTTACTGGATGTGCCGGGCGGTTCCGGACAGTTTTACACTTCAACTCAATCTAACCTCGGGTTAGGCATATTCATCTTTTCACATATTTACTGTTTATATGTAAATTATTCACAATTGTTGTCAATTTCAGATTATTCCATATTTTCCATAAATATCCAAGTCTAGATTTATATTCTAATTATCCCAACAAGTCATATTCGAATTCTCAAGTTATGCCCAACAAAACTAATTGCAAGTTATGGCCCCCAAGTTCAATTTCGAGTTATCACTCAAAATAGACTACACCTAATCTTCCCAAGTTTGCAATAATAGTCATGCCCCAATATTCCAATATACCTTATGCTTGGCGTCTTAACCAATGGTTATGCCCAATCCAGATTAATATTCCAATTTACAGTTTGCGCCAAATCTAGATTTAATGTTTCCATTTACCACAAGTTCGCAAAAAAGACAATTATGCCCCAAATCATAAGTTACAAAATTATGTTCCACCATTACCAAATAGACTATCCCCCAATACCCCAATGCACGTACAATAAATTTCAGTCTAGATTCGAGGTTAATCTAGATCCATAAAATAAAAGGGGAAGAAAGAGGAACATAAACGAGAGTAGGCATAAAATAGGTGTTAAAATGGTAGATCTGTCAAATATAATATTATGGACCTAAGAGGATTACAGATCTGTTAGAGTTGAGGTATAACAAAGATAGATCTGAAACGAACTGAAAGAGATAACCTCATAGACATATAGATCTGATATAAATAATATCATGAACCTAAAAAGGATTATATATCAGATGTCCAACGAAGCTAGGCATGATTGAATAATAACTTCCTAGGCATGTAAATCATTGATTCAATAGAAAGATAGGAACTAATCTGAAAGATTTGTATTATGGACTTAGATCCGTTACAGTACATGCCAAAATCACTATTAGGTGTTTATATCTGAAATTAACTTGGACTTACATGTTTATAGTTCGATTTGCGCCCCAAATCCCAAGTTATATGTCCAATATACTTTATTCCTCAAATCTCAAGTCATATATGTCCAATAGTTTATGACTCAAATCTCAAGTCATATGTTCGCTACACTTTATGTTTTGAATACAACATGTGTTGTGTCCTCAAACCAGTTACAACTCAATTATGCCCAATTATACACAATTTAATACTTTTCCCAAATTTTAGCGCTAGTCATGTCCAAATCATATTTTATTTCCAACGTACATTCATCTCTTATGAGATCTGGCTTAGGCTCGCAGTAGCCTGGCTATAAAACAAAAAGGGAAGAAGGAAAGAAGAGAAAAAGAATGGACATAATATTATCAATGAGATAGATCCAAAGGATATAGAAAGACAGATAGAAATAGACATAATCTCAAATCCAGACTTATTACATAGTCAAAATCACAATTAACTTTTATTACTAAAAGTAACGTGAACTTACAAATTACAGAACGGCCTTGAATTCTGGGATCTGTATTCTGAAACTGAATATCTCTCCCTTGAAGTAGACTATTTGTTCTTCTAATTTAGATTTGATTTGATTCTTAGAAAATAGTTGTTGAAGTCGTTGAATTAGCCTTTGAATCTCTACTTGAATTCTAAACTTGATTCTATGAAGAACTTTAGCAGCATAACCCCGTCTTTGATTTATTTTGATATGAATTAGGTTAGAGTATAGGCATAATGAATTTATGTAGAGAAAACAGTAGCCTTGGGGTGTTTCAAGTGCATAGGATCAACGAATCTGGTCAGAACGGGCATCCAGATGCAGAAAAATGAATCTGTCCTTGGATCTGGAAATAGGGGGGAGGTCGGCCCCCTAGTCGACCTATGTGACCCAGGTCGACCCCCAAGTCGACCTCCTGGTCGACCCCCAAGTCGACCTCCTGGTCGACCTGGGTCCTGGGCGGGAAATTTCCCATCCAGCCCGGGTGTGTGATTTGAATTTCGAATTTCAAACCTGAGCTGTTTTATTTAAATCTCTGAAACTTCTGAAGGTCATAACTTCTTCATACGGAGTCCGATTTACGCAAAATTGGACTCTATCTTAAGCAGAATTCTGAGACGAAACCAATGAAGTAACCCGTTTCCCTTAATTCTTCTCTTAAAAATTAAGTATACTTTAATTTGTTACTTTGACGTTCATAGAAAATACGAGGTGTTACATTCTCTCCTCCTTAAAGGATTTCGTCCCCAAAATCTTCAAGTTAAGAAGAATGCATATCCTAACATCCAACATCCATCTACTCAACCATTCAATCACAGGCATCCATTGTATTTAAAAGATTTCTAATGCTTTCATGATCATATGCATAGTGTGTGTACATGTCCTTATCTAATGCAAAATCAGGCGGTCTACCGATTCAGTTGACCTCCTTAATGCGAATCATGAGAATGTCATGCGTTCAATATGTATGCAAATATCCCTAATCATGTAAATACTATATGTGTGCATATTCACTTATCCATATGCAAAATCCATATGATAACACATCAAGTTTCAATAAATATACAGATACATTCATATGCATATGCAATATGAAAGTGACTGAGCCGATCTAGTGCCTAATGTGTGTGTATATGCATCCACGAGAATCCACTAGCAACCACTTGCATCCACCAAACATAACATGTCTCAAACACATGTTTACATCCATTGGCTTCTACATAAGGATCGAGGATAGGACCTAGAGGATATACCTAAAAGATAAAGACTAGCATGCAAATAAATATTACAGAAAAATGGAATCAAGGATATACCTTCAAAAAAGGTATGATGCGTGTATCTAGTCTTCAATCTTCTAAGTCGCATCTTCTTGAGCTTCACTCCACTGTACCTTATCTAATTTACCTTCACGATTGCGAAGCTTCTTGACCTCCATTTCCAAAACCCACTAGTAAAGATAGGACCTCGATCACTTACTATGCTAGAGGGTATCCAATGTAGTCGAACTATCTTTCCAAAATAAACAGATGTTAACCATGATACCAAGTGTATATACTTAGATGATTAGAGGTCTCTCCTCTACTTAGCTTATCCATCATGTCACAGATCTGAGGGTCTAAAGCTAAAGGCTGCTATGTACTTTTTTTTACCTCTCTTAAGGTCAGTCTTACTTAGGACGCCTGCCACAACCATATATTTCTCACGCAAACCATCCTAGTCGAACTCGACATTCCTCATTTACAAGTCCTAAAGGCCTAAACCAATATCAGTGTAACACCCCGAATTTCGGTTAATGCTAAAATTCACAAATTAAAGAATAACTAATCCCAGATTTAGGAATTAAGGGAAACGGGTTGCACCATTGCGTTCGTCTCGGAAAAATACGCGAAATAGAGTCTGAGTTTTCGAAAATCGGAGTCCGTATGAAGAAGATATGGACGAACGAAGTTAGGCAGAAAAACTGAAAAACTAGCCAGAATGCACTGGCGCACTTGTGAAGTGCGCCAACACAAAAATGCACTGGCGCACTTGTGAAGTGCGCCAACACATTTTTACACTGGCGCACTTGGGAAGTGCGCCCGTGTCGAGCCAGAAACCTGCACAGCTTTCTGGCTGGCCTGGTGCACCATTTTAGGGTTTAGGCTGTGTTTTGGGGCTGGTTTCTGGAAGCTTCCGAGATCGGATGGTCCTAATCTAATTTAGGGTTAATCTAATGGCCTAAAACACTTGCCTAATCCTATAAATAAGACCCTAAGCTAGCCCTAAATGGTCATAATCCTATCTCCTAACTAAACTATGCTAAAATTTTCTATGATCATGGCCTCCACTCAAAACCCTAGCCTCCATCCTATTTCTAAACTATTTCTATGAAGGCTTTCATGTGCATACAAGCATCTTTGAGTTGTATGAGTGATCATTGGCTTGCATTCATCATCAAGTTGCAAGCTTTATGTTCAAGGCTAGAGTTTTTGGGTGATTTGTGGCAAGGGTTTGCTTATTGGAGTTTAGTGGTGAGTTTCTATAGACTTAACAATCAATTGTTAAATTGATTATGATAGGATATGATAAGATATGGCTATGTTTGTGGAATCAATGTGTTTATGCAAGTTTAGTAAGTGTATGTTGTGTGCTATATGCAAGTTTAATGCTATGTTTTATGATGCAAAACACTATGTTGAACATTGATTCATATGTAACATGTTACGCAAGCTATATGGGAGATTATATGCAAGTCTATATGTAACATGTTATACAAGTTATGTATTTGTTTTATGCATGCTAAGTATTTGGTTTTATGCATGCTATGTATGTGGTTTTATGCATGCTAAGTATTTGGTTTTATGCATGCTAAGTATTTGGTTTTATGCATGCTAAGTGTAATAACCCGTATTTTAATAACAAGATATAACACAAAACAAGGCAGAATTAAATAATAAAATCTGAATCAAGGGAAACGGGCTATGCCATTGCGTTCGTCTCGGAAAAATATGCGAAATAGAGTCCGAGTTTTCGAAAATCGGAGTTCGTATGACCCGATTAAGGCCCAACAAAGTTTTCAGAAAACTTCTAAATAAAAACAGATTTTCAAATTCAAATCTAAGCTTGGAAATTGGGCCAGTTGGGCCAAGGCGGGAAAATTCCCGCCACAGTACCCAAGTCGACAGCCCTGTCGACTTGGGCGTCAACTGGGTCTGACCAGGTCGACAGCCCTGTCGACTTGGCTGTCGACTTGGCTCAGTCGCCCAGTCCTGCCTGGTGCACCATCTTGAGAATGTGTTGAGCTAGAGGGCCAGATTTGATTTGGAGGGCTGAAATGAGAACTAGGGTTTAATCCTATGGTCTAAATCACTAGCCTAATCTATAAATAAGACCCTAACCTACCCTAAATCCTCATTAATCTATCCTACAACTAAACTATGGCAAAATCAATCCTCTCATGGCCTCCACTCTCTTCATAAATTCCTAAATCAATTTTCAAGGGATTCCCATGCATACAAGTGTATTTAGGCTTGTATGATCCTCTTTAGCTTGCATTAAAGTCTTGTTTCTCTATTGGCATCATAAAGGAGGAGTCTTGATCAAGTTTGCTTGCATTTTGGGGTTTTAATTAGTTGCATAAGGGGTTTCTTACATTTGCTATACTCGTTTGAGTCTTCATAGCATTGTAAGCCTATTTCTACTCTTGTATTTTAACTATGAAGTTAATATGTTATGTTTCAAGTTTGAGTTTGGGGTTAATCATGATATGTGCTTTGATCTTATGATTTTATGCATAAGATTACTCTATGCATGTTAGTAAAGTCATTACCTTGGCTTTATGCATAGAAAGATATGATCTTTGGTTGGAAATGTTGCATAATGCAACTTTGAAACTCTCATAACCCTTGCATTAACATGCATATAATGTTATATGCATGTTACTAGCCCTTATCTCATGCTATCTATGGCCATGTTCCACCTATTTGCCAAGTTTGATGTTATGCATGCATATGAACCATATGCAAGTTGAAATCATGTTATGCATGCATATGAACCTTATGCAAGTTGAAACCATGTTATGCATGCATATGAAAACTATGCAAGTTAGAATGATGTTATGCATGCTTATGAATATTTTGCAAGTTGATAACATGATATGCAAGTTAATGATCACATCTTTGTCTCGTGCCACCATGTTTAACTTGTGGCTCCAACCCCTCTACGTCATGATTATGCCAAGTTCCCTCTTTCTATCCTTTGTGCGCTATTGCGATATGTAAGCGATGGGATTGCGTTTGGGATTGGGTAAACTTAAAAGACATAAAAACATAAGCTTGGGAATTTACCTATTAAGTTAGGTCTACCTATTGGGAATTTACCTATTAAGTTAGGTCTACCCAATTGCTTGAAAACTTGTAATGTGATGGACATGACACTTAGAAAACATGAGAATGGCCAACTCGAGGTTGGGTTGAGCTTGTAGCATAAACCTACCCGGAACCGACCGGCTTAACTAGTGGCTACAAGCAATAGGACCCAATGTGAGTAGTTGGTCATGTCGCACGTAAGACCCGAGGTTAGACTAAGTTGTGGTGTAAACCTACCCGGACCCGCCCGGCCTAACTAGTAACCACAACAAGGTCTAATGTGAGAGGTTGGGTGCATTAAATTAATTAATGCCACATGGTAGGGTTAAGTCATGGACCGCTTGAATACTTAACCAATTAAACATGATGGGTTGGTAGGGTTAAGTCATGAACCTTGGGTACACTTAACCAACTTGGTACTTAGATGAGTTGGGTTAACCACGTTTAACCCATTAAGGAAACCCTAGTTACGTGGTCCTTTGCACCAGTAACCCTCTTGGATGTATCATGATACCCTAGGGACTAGGCTAGGGTGGGGCACGATTACTGGGATGACATGTAAGCGACTAAAACGACGGCTGTGTAGGTGCGCCGGTGTAGGTTCAGGCGGGCCATGGTCGTGCACATGATCCGGAGTTGAAAAAGCAGGCACGGGCACCAGTAGGTTTAAACTGTGCGTGCTTGGTTTGTGTCAGGGGTTGACACCCTAGGACTTGATACACCCTAGGGTGGACCTAGCACAGTTTAGCTACACTTCGTAGTTGGGCCGTATGACACCGACACTTGACGAGTTAGGCTGTAGGGAGCCGATCGACTAGACCGTGCTAGTTGGGCCTTGATTTAGGTCATTCATGATGGTGGGCCAAACTTGGGCCTGGGGATCACCTCTTGTTTACACTTGACACGACTTGTGATACTAGTACACTTGGTGCAAACCTCAATCTTGTTTATGCGGTACCACATTTGATCTATCTTGTTGACTTCTTACCATGCCAGTTATTATCCTATGACTCATCCTTGTTTATATATATACTGTTAACTTTATTAGTTGTTGTACAATTGTAGATAGGACTTACCAGTCTTTTGACTGACCCGTTTTCTTTCGCCTCTTTTCTTTCGTTCCCCCCCCCCAAGGTTTACAGGGCGGGAATACCAGCACTTAGCTTGGATCTTAGCTGCTTTTCTTGGATAGCTCATGTATGCTTCGGACTTGAGCTTGCTATGGTTTTCCACTTGGGGATAGCTACTTCATGTTTTCCTTTTCAGTTACAAGTTTTATGTTTCTAGACTTTGTTTATGGACAATAATTAAGTACTGTGTTGTAACTTAACATATGGTTTTGATATGCTAGCTTTTATCCGCTGCTATACTTACTCTGTTTTTACTTATATGTTCTGTCTTGTGATATCTGCATGCATGATTACCTTATTTAAACGCCCCTCCAAAGTCAGTGTCCTTGCAAGAGTGGCATTGGCGGAAGTGGGGTGTTACATTTGGTATCAGAGCCTAAGGTTTACGAGATTGGAGCAAAAAGGGTTTTAAAGTTACTTTTAAAAGCTATTTTCAAAACCAATTAAGTATTTTCCAAAGAAAAGTCTAGTTTATTTTGAAAGGCTATCCCCCAAGAGCCATAAGCACTATCCTTCGTTTCCTCGTTCTAAATCTATCTTTTCCTTTTTCAACATGGCCGATCTCAATCTTCCTGAGGGAGTCACCATTCCCGGATGGTTCCGGAGGTACTTGGAAGCTAGGGCCAATAATCCAGGTCCAGCAACCACTCCCACTATCACTGAGGTTCCACCTCCCCCTCCTCCTCAACAACCACAAGCCGATTTCGCCAAGGTTTGCAAGGACTTCAAGGCCATGGGTGGCAAAAATTTTATGGGGACAGAGACTTTCGTTGAAGCAAGAAATTGGTTGAAGGAGACCGAAGATATTTTTGCCATCTTTGATATAGAGGACCATAGAAAGGTTCTGTTGGCGGTTTGGCTACTAAAGGAGGAAGCTTCTTATTGGTGGGAGGTCACAAATGCTACAAGGCCCGTAGAAACCTGGGCCGACTTTAGGGCAAGGTTTGGGCTTAAGTTTCTATCATCTGCAGAGGCAAATTTGCAACTAGAGAAGTTCATAGCTTTGAAGCAAGGAGACATGACAGTGAGAGAGTATGTGAATAGGTTCAACCAGCTTGCCCGATTCGGTTTGGACATGGTCAATACTCCCGAGAAGAAGGCTCTACGTTTTGCACGAGGGTTAAATGAGCCATTACAAGGTCTAGCTATGTCACACATACCCATGGGGGCCACTTTCGAGAGCCTGGTAGACATGGCATTGCTGCAGGGAGAGGATAAGAATGGGAAGAAGGAAGTCAAGCCCAATGAAACTCAGCCTAAGAAGACAGACTCCAAGTGGGGAGGGAATCAGAGTAATCAGAACAACAAGAACAACAAGAACAACAAGGGCAACAAGAACAAGGCAAAGGACACAAGGAAGTGCCACTTCTGTGGGATTGTTGGGCATGTAGCCAAGGACTGTAGGAAGAAGAAAATGAAATTGGGTGGATGCTTTCATTGTGGAGAGACGGGACATTTTAGCAAGGATTGCCCTAAGAAGCAGGGGCATGGACAAATTCAGCGCGCAGGTTCATCTGGAGGGCAAGTGCATGCTCTCAACACCGCTCCAGTTCAGGACCGAGGTACTATTTCTGTGGAGAGTCTTGTTTATATTTCTGGTTTTCCTGTTCGCACTTTGTTTGATTCTGGCGCATCACATACCTTTATTTCCTCTGATGTTGTTAAAAGTTTGCACCTAAGTACTAGTCTTGTTGAGGATCCCGTTAGTGTTTCAAATCCGATTGGGGGTTCAGCCCATTTGTCTATGACCTGTATGGATTTGAGGATTTCTATCTTGACCGTAGAATTCTCGTGTGATGCTTATGTTCTCGGGTTCACGGGATATGGGTTGATCTTGGGCATGGATTGGTTGTCCCGCTATGGAGCCATTCTCGATTGTGAGCATAGGGTGGTGAGACTCATGACTCGCCTTGGCAATACCCTAGAGATTTCTTGCAACCCGCTAGATCCCGTCATGCTATGTTATCTTGAATCTCTTGACTCGTCTATCGATGATCTGCAATCTGTAAGGGTGGTTCGAGAATACCCTGATGTTTTTGAAGAAGTTAAGGGGTTACCCCCTAAGCGAGAGATAGATTTCCGCATTTATCTGGTTGATAATGCTAAGCCAGTCTCCTTACCAGTTAGGCACATGGCCCCGCGGGAAAGGAGAGAGCTCAGTAAGCAAATCAAGGAGCTTCTTGAGAAGAATTTTATTAGGCGAAGCATTTCCGAATGGGGTGCTCCTGTGGTGTTCGCTACTAAGGCGGACGGCTCGCTTCGTCTATGTGTTGATTATCGAGAGCTGAACAAGCTAACCAAGAAGAATAGGCATCCATTACCGAGGATAGATGACCTCTTCGACCAGCTTGTCGGTGCTTCTGTTTTCTCTCAACTTGATTTAGCCACCGGATTTCATCAGCTTAGAGTGGCCGAAGACAGCATTGATAAGACTGCATTTAGGACTCCAGACGGATTCTTTGAATGGCTTGTCATGCCATTCGGCTTGACTAATGCACCCGCCTACTTCGTAGATTTGATGAGTAGGGTGTTCAGGGAGTTCCTTAACAAGTTTGCTGTTGTCTTCGTGGATGATATACTGATCTTTTCAAAGGACGAGGAAGAACATGCTAGACACCTCAAGGAGGTGATGGATACGCTTAGAGCCCATCAGTTGAAAGCCAAGTTCTCCAAATGCCACTTTTGGAGAAAAGAAGTCCGATTTCTTGGGCATATAGTTTCTAAGCAGGGTATAGCTGTGGATCCCGCGAAAGTGGTTGCAGTTCAAGACTGGAAGACTCCTAAGAATGCAACCGAAGTGCGAAGCTTTCTCGGTCTGGCAGGCTACTATAGGAAGTTCATTAGAGACTTTGCTAAGATTTCGGCCCCTCTCACTAGATTGACGAAGAAGAACTTAGTCTTTGCATGGGACTTAGAGTGTGAGCTTGCTTTTCAAAGGCTCAAAAGGGCCCTTACCACAGCTCCAGTTTTGGCATTACCCGATGGCGGTAAGATGTTTACCGTGTATACCGATGCATGTGGCACAGGGTTAGGCGCTGTTCTAATGCAGGTAGGAAGAGTGATATGTTATGGGGGTAGGCAACTTAAAGTTCATGAGAAGAACTATCCCACTCATGACTTGGAGTTAGCGGCGATTGTCTTTGCACTCAAGTCCTAGCGCCACTATCTTTTAGGCGAAAGGTTTGAGTTGTACACTGATCACAAATCACTCAAGTATCTCTTCTCACAGAAAGATCTGAATCTTAGGCAGCAAAGGTGGATGGAATTCTTGGCATCTTATGACTTCGAGATAGCTTATACCCCTGGCAAGGGTAATGTTGTGGCTGATGCACTAAGCAGAAAAAGGTTGGCTTTGAGTCCCTTGTTTGTTGAGATGAAGAGCCTAGAGTTCCTGGCAACCTTTGATTTCACGACAGCAGTTGAGTCGATGACAGGATCGTTAGCATCTCTCGAGCTTAGACCCACACTTCTGGATCAAGTAAGGACTTCGCAGAAGGAAGACCCACAAATAGTGGAGATCATGGATAGGTTGATTCGTGGTGAGACGTCTAGTCACCTTGCTAGATATACTATTGATGACAAGGGTTGGCTAAGGCGTGATGGAAGACTCTGCGTTCCACAAGTGGGAGATTTGGTGCATAAAGTTCTCGAAGAAGCACATCACTCAAAGATGACTATACATCCTGGTGGAGATAAGATGTATAGGGATATGAAGCGCATTTTCTTTTGGCCTGGAATGAAGAAGGATGTGGCAGACTATGTTTCAAAGTGCATGGTGTGCCAACAAGTGAAAGCTGAGTCGAAGAAACCAGGTGGGCTATTACATCCATTGGAGGTCCCGCAATGGAAGTGGGAGAGCATCTCTATGGACTTCGTGGATGGATTGCCTAGATCAAGAAAAGGGAATTCGAGCATATGGGTCATCGTTGATCGACTTACGAAGAGTGCTCACTTTATCCCAGTAAAGAGCAAAAGGACTGCATCATGGCTGGCATCTGTTTACCTTCGAGAAATAGTGAGATTGCATGGGGTTCCTTCTAGCATAGTCAGTGATCGTGACCCAATCTTCACTAGCCAATTCTGGAATAGTTTGCAGGAAGCAATGGGTACGCAATTGAATCTGAGTACAGCCTATCACCCCCAGACGGATGGCCAAACCGAAAGGGTGAATAGAGTGCTAGAAGACCTTCTGAGGCTTTGTGTTCTTGATTTTGGTGGTACTTGGGAAGACCACCTTCCTCTTGTGGAGTTTGCTTACAACAATAGCTATCAAGCTAGCATAGGGATGGCACCATTTGAAGCTTTATATGGGAGGCCGTGTAGGTCACCATCTTGTTGGTGGGAGACAACAGATAAGCTTGTACTCGGGCCCGATATGATACGAGACACATCTGAGAAAGTCGAATTGGTGAGAAGACGGATGAAAGCGGCCCAAGATAGACAGAAATCCTATGCTGATAAGCGAAGGACAGATTTGGAGTTCGAAGTTGGAGACATGGTTTTCGTGAAGGTTTCTCCTTTGCGTAATGTGGTTCGCTTCGGAGCAATTAGGAAGCTGGCACCCAGATTCGTAGGACCCTTTCCTATCATAGAGAGAATTGGGAAGATGGCTTATAAAGTGCAATTGCCCGAGAAGCTGTCCGGAGTGCATAATGTCTTTCATGTCTCACATCTCCGAAAGTGCCTACATGAGTCCGCTGAGGTGGTTGAACCTAGCATTCTTGAAGACGTGGAAGTAGAGAAAGAGGCAACCTTGAGGAGAGCTCCGATTCGTATCTTGGGAACGGAGATCAGAAAGCTAAGGAATCGAGAGGTCAAATTGGTGAAAGTTCAGTGGAGTGAAGCCGAAGAGGATGCAACTTGGGAGACAGAGGAGAAGATGTTTAGGCTTTATCCATTCCTTTTTGAGGGTACATTCTCGACCTCTTTTCCCCTCTTTAGCATATCTTTCTTTCGCTATCCATGTTTATCCTGTTTATCTTGTAACTTCGTCATGAGAACCTTAGGTAGAAACCCCTTGGATGAAACATGTATTTGAAACATGTTATGCTTGATGGTTGCAAGTGGTTGCAAGTGTTTGCAAGTGGATACTCGTGGATGCATGATACACATTAGGCACTAAGATCGGCTCACACACCTTCATATTGCATATGCATGAGTGCTTATACTTATTCATGGCTGAAACTTGTTGTGCTATCTCATGGATGTTGCATATGGATGAATGTTATGTGCACTCATGTAGAAATTATAAAATTTGGCTAGGAATTTGCATACATATGGACGCATTTCACTAGCATACTTCGCATTAAGGAGGTGTACTGAATCAGTAACCGCCTGATTTTCGCATTAGATAAGTACATATACACACACCTTTGCATATGATCATACAACATTTAGAAATTGTTAAGGACAATGGTTACTCGTGGATGATGTGGTGAGTAGATGGATGATGGATGGTAGGACACATACTTCCTAACTTAGAGATTTCGGGGACGAAATCCTTTAAGGAGGGGAGAATGTAATAACCCGTATTTTAATAACAAGATATAACACAAAACAAGGCAGAATTAAATAATAAAATCTGAATCAAGGGAAACGGGCTATGCCATTGCGTTCGTCTCGGAAAAATATGCGAAATAGAGTCCGAGTTTTCGAAAATCGGAGTCCGTATGACCCGATTAAGGCCCAACAAAGTTTTCAGAAAACTTCTAAATAAAAACAGATTTTCAAATTCAAATATAAGCTTGGAAATTGGGCCAGTTGGGCCAAGGCGGGAAAATTCCCGCCACAGTACCCAAGTCGACAGCCCTGTCGACTTGGGAGTCGACTGGGTCTGACCAGGTCGACAGCCCTGTCGACTTGGCTGTCGACTTGGCTCAGACGCCCAGTCCTGCCTGGTGCACCATCTTGAGAATGTGTTGAGCTAGAGGGCCAGATTCGATTTGGATGGCTGAAATGAGAACTAGGGTTTAATCCTATGGTCTAAATCACTAGCCTAATCTATAAATAAGACCCTAACCTACCCTAAATCCTCATTAATATATCCTACAACTAAACTATGGCAAAATCAATCCTCTCATGGCCTCCACTCTCTTCATAAATTCCTAAATCAATTTTCAAGGGATTCCCATGCATACAAGTGTATTTAGGCTTGTATGATCCTCTTTAGCTTGCATTAAAGTCTTGTTTCTCTATTGGCATCATAAAGGAGGAGTCTTGATCAAGTTTGCTTGCATTTTGGGGTTTTAATTAGTTGCATAAGGGGTTTCTTACATTTGCTATACTCGTTTGAGTCTTCATAGCATTGTAAGCCTATTTCTACTCTTGTATTTTAACTATGAAGTTAATATGTTATGTTTCAAGTTTGAGTTTGGGGTTAATCATGATATGTGCTTTGATCGTATGATTTTATGCATAAGATTACTCTATGCATGTTAGTAAAGTCATTACCTTGGCTTTATGCATAGAAAGATATGATCTTTGGTTGGAAATGTTGCATAATGCAACTTTGAAACTCTCATAACCCTTGCATTAACATGCATATAATGTTATATGCATGTTACTAGCCCTTATCTCATGCTATCTATGGCCATGTTCCACCTATTTGCCAAGTTTGATGTTATGCATGCATATGAACCTTATGCAAGTTGAAATCATGTTATGCATGCATATGAACCTTATGCAAGTTGAAACCATGTTATGCATGCATATGAACACTATGCAAGTTAGAATGATGTTATGCATGCTTATGAATATTTTGCAAGTTGATAACATGATATGCAAGTTTATGATCACGTCTTTGTCTCATGCCACCATGTTTAACTTGTGGCTCCAACCCCTCTATGTCATGATTATGCCAAGTTCCCTCTTTCTATCCTTTGTGCGCTATTGCGATATGTAAGCGATGGGATTGCGTTTGGGATTGGGTAAACTTAAAAGACATAAAAACATAAGCTTGGGAATTTACCTATTAAGTTAGGTCTACCCATTGGGAATTTACCTATTAAGTTAGGTCTACCCAATTGCTTGAAAACTTGTAATGTGATGGACATGACACTTAGAAAACATGAGAATGGCCAACTCGAGGTTGGGTTGAGCTTGTAGCATAAACCTACCCGGAACCGACCGGCTTAACTAGTGGCTACAAGCAATAGGACCCAATGTGAGTAGTTGGTCATGTCGCACGTAAGACCCGAGGTTAGACTAAGTTGTGGTGTAAACCTACCCGGACCCGCCCGGCCTAACTAGTAACCACAACAAGGTCTAATGTGAGAGGTTGGGTGCATTAAATTAATTAATGCCACATGGTAGGGTTAAGCCATGGACTGCTTGAATACTTAACCAATTAAACACGATGGGTTGGTAGGGTTAAGTCATGAACCTTGGGTACACTTAACCAACTTGGTACTTAGATGAGTTGGGTTAACCACGTTTAACCCATTAAGGAAACCCTAGTTACGTGGTCCTTTGCACCATTAACCCTCTTGGATGTATCATGATACCCTAGGGACTAGGCTAGGGTGGGGCACGATTACTGGGATGACATGTAAGCGACTAAAACGACGGCTGTGTAGGTGCGCCGGTGTAGGTTCAGGCGGGCCATGGTCGTGCACATGGTCCGGAGTTGAAAAAGCAGGCACGGGCACCAGTAGGTTTAAACTGTGCGTGCTTGGTTTGTGTCAGGGGTTGACACCCTAGGACTTGATACACACTAGGGTGGACCTAGCACAGTTTAGCTACACTTCGTAGTTGGGCCGTATGACACCGACACTTGACGAGTTAGGCTGTAGGGAGCCGATCGACTAGACCGTGCTAGTTGGGCCTTGATTTAGGTCATTCATGATGGTGGGCCAAACTTGGGCCTGGGGATCACCTCTTGTTTACACTTGACACGACTTGTGATACTAGTACACTTGGTGCAAACCTCAATCTTGTTTATGCGGTACCACATTTGATCTATCTTGTTGACTTCTTACCATGCCAGTTATTATCCTATGACTCATCCTTGTTTATATATATACTGTTAACTTTATTAGTTGTTGTACAATTGTAGATAGGACTTACCAGTCTTTTGACTGACCCGTTTTCTTTCGCCTCTTTTCTTTCGTTCCCCCCCCCCCCCAGGTTTACAGGGCGGGAATACCAGCACTTAGCTTGGATCTTAGCTGCTTTTCTTGGATAGCTCATGTATGCTTCGGACTTGAGCTTGCTATGGTTTTCCACTTGGGGATAGCTACTTCATGTTTTCCTTTTCAGTTACAAGTTTTATGTTTCTAGACTTTGTTTATGGACAATAATTAAGTACTGTGTGGTAACTTAACCTATGGTTTTGATATGCTAGCTTTTATCCGCTGCTATACTTACTCTGTTTTTACTTAAATGTTCTGTCTTGTGATATCTGCATGCATGATTACCTTATTTAAACGCCCCTCCAAAGTCAGTGTCCTTGCAAGAGTGGCACTGGCGGAAGTGGGGTGTTACACTAAGTGTTTGGTTTTATGCAAGTTTGTCTCTTTTTATGATATGCATAATATATGCAAGTTTGTCTCTAAGTATGGCATGTTATGCAAGTTATGATACATGTTCATATGCAAGTTATGATGCAAGTTCATATGCAAGTTATGATGCAAGTTCATATGCAAGTTATGATGCAAGTTCATATGCAAGTTATGATACATGTTCATATGCAAGTTATGATGCAAGTTCATATGCAAGTTATGATGTAAGTTCATATGCAAGTTTATGTGCAAGTTCATATGCAAGTTGTCTCCTTTATGATATGCATAATGCAAGTTTGGGTTAAATACTAGTTGGGTTTAATGTATGTTCATATATGCAAGTTGACACCTTTTGAACCCATGATAAAGTTACATGCTATGTTGGCTAAACCCATGACCTTTGTGATGAATCTTCCCTTTATTATGTCGTGTTATGAGAACGTACTACGTGGGGAACGATGGGGTTAATATGCATGTTAAAAAAATGATGTGAAATGGGTATGATTAATCATACCACAAATTAAATGGACGTAATTGGGAATTTACCTATTAAGTTAGGTCTACCCATATTATGGAGTTGGGAATTTACCTATTAAGTTAGGTCTACCCATACTATGGAATTGGGAATTTACCTATTGAGTTAGGTCTACCCATATTCCTAAAAATGTGTAATTAATTAGGCATAATTAATTCAAATTATGGGAGTGATTAATTAGGTGTAATTAATCAACTAAGACACGAGGTTGGACCCTTTTGTAGCGGAAGTCTGCCCGGAACCGACCGGCCATCCAGCAGCTACAAATGATTGGCCCAACGTGAGAGGTCTTAGTCATAAATTAAATACGTGATTAAAGTAAGGACACGAGGTTAGACCTTTTTATGACAGAAGTCTGCCCGGAACCAACCGGCATATCCAGCAGTCATAAAAGATGGTCTAATGTGAGAGGTCTTTATGAGGTCATGATCTTAATTAATTAAGAAACACTTAACCATATTAGCATGTAGAGGGACATGAGGGGTTAAGTGGGTGCCTTGGGTGGCATGTGGAAATCTAGTGGGTTGCCTTGGGTGGCAATAGAAAATACGATTAGAATACTTAACCAAAGAGGAACATGTAATTAAACATGGGTAAAGGGTTAAGTAAGTGCTTTGGGTGGCATGTGGAAATCTAGTGGGTGCCTTAAGTGGCAATTGATATATGATTAGATGACTTAACCAAACCTTAACATGTAGGTGGGCATGATTATAAAAGGGGTTAAGTGGGATACACTAAATAAAATAACAAGCTTAGGCGGTAGCTTGTGGGGGCCCATTTCAACCAATATCCCAAACGTATCTTAGTGGGCTCGACTCTAGTCGAGTGACGGGACACGCATATTGGGCTTGACTATAAGAGGCCAAAATGGGTTAGCGGTGGCAACGCATGACCAACGGGTTTCATATGCGTGTGTGGACCCGGGCTGGTAAATAAGACGTTGTTGCATCGTGTAGATATAAGCCGTGCACCGTTAGTTTTATCAGGTTGCCACGTTGGGGAATGGTACACCCCACGGTGGGGCCAGCACGGGTATCTACGTTAGGGAGCCGATCGAATGGGTAGTAGTGTGTACACCTAGTGGATTGTAGGGCCCCGTGGCGTCTACTTAGTCACCTAGGGGTACGCGAGAACTATTAAGTTAATTTTATAAGTCCATGGGTGGGATCAACCTTTAAGTTAGGAATGACTGGTGTGGTGCAGTGTAGGAATTACCCTTGGGTGGGTAGATCTGGGGTGGTGTATTCCAGTAATTATCCTTGGGTGGATAAATGCGTCTTTTCGGTTATCTTAGTACATCCTGTGTTTAGTTGGCTACTTAGTGTAGTCATTATCCCCAGAGGTACCGTACCTTGTTTATATCATACCCTAATTACTTTAATGATTGTATTGTTAGGGTTATAGGACTCACTCAGACTTATGTCTGACCCCGTTGTTTCTTTATCTTTTTCCCAACCCTCAGGTTTTCAGAGTGGGCCTAGCACTAGTGGGCTTTGATCAGACTGCTTTATCTATCTTTTGGAGCTTGGACCGTGGATGTAAAGCTCAGTTTATCTTTTCTATTATGGCTATTAGGTTATGTAGTGGGATTATGTACTTTCGTTTTTATCAGGATGGATATTATGTACTTGACTCTTATTTATGGTTTTGGTGTAACCAAACATGTTTTACTTTCCGCTAAAATGAAATGATGTTTTAAATTCTCAAGTATTACTTATATCTGTCTTGTTGTAATTTTTCTGTTCTATATTCACTTAAAATACTCCACCGATGTTATGGCATTCCCTTAGTGAGTGACCGTAGCGGGTGTGGGGTGTTACACGTGGTATCAGAGCTTAAGGTTACCAGAACAGATAAAATTTTTAGAAAAACTATTTTCTAAGAATATTTTTGAAGGGAGTATTTTCAAAAACATGTCTTTTAAGAGAAAAGTTTTTGAAAGAAAAGCTTAATCCCCAATAGCCATCTCTATATCTTTCGAATTCTCCGTTTTGAATCTCTTCCTCTCTCGTTTTGAGTTTCCCCTCCGCGTATAGATGACCTTTCTAAGATAGATAAGAACGGAAAACCACTTCAAGGGACTTAGACATTAGTCGGATTAGAAGTTGGTTCAAGAAGGAGGAGGACTGGTAGGTATCTATTGGATAGACGATGGGAGGAAGGCTCAAATAGTTGTTTGGTTAATGAAGGATGAAACCTCATTGGTGGGAGGTTACGAGTGGAGAATGGGAAGAAGGCGAGTAGTTATCCTTTTGGAGGAATGGGACACCGTATTAGGATTGTCCAAAGGGGCATGGGCAAGGTATGGAATCTCCTGGAGGGTAGTTGTATTCCCTCGCGGCTAGTGTACCAGATGGAGATAGGACCGTCTAGGTTGGAATTTGGATTTCTTTATTTTCCGGTTCGAACTTTATTAGATTCTGACGCATCGAGTTCGTTTATCTCATCATTTTTAGTTGAGTCACTGCACTTAGACACCAGTTTGGTAGATGATCCCTTAGTTGTTTCAAACCCAATTGGGGCTCCATGATGTGTTTGGGTTTGAAAGTTTCTATACTTAGCGTTGAGTTTAGATGTGATGCTTTTTGGGCTTCACGGGCTATGGGTTAGTTTGGGCATGGACTGGTTATCCAGTAGGGGTGCCGTTCTTGATTTTGAAGGGAGAGTTGTTAGGCTTATGACCCGCTTGGGTAACACTCTCGAGATCTCTTGTAATCCCATGGAATCTGTTATGCTAAGTTATCTAGAATCGCTTGACACGTCGGTCGAGAGTTTGCGATCTGTTAGAGTGGTCCGGGAATACTCGGATGTGTTTGAGGAGGTGAAGGGCTTACCTCCGGAGCGGGAGATTGACTTCCGAATATATCTGGTAGACAATGCTAAACCTGTATCTTTACCAGTGCGCCACATGGCTCCTCGCGAGAGGAGGGAACTCCATAAGCAAGTAGGGGAGTTGCTTGAGAAGGGGTCCATAAGACAAAGTATATCGGAGTGGGGTGCTCCAGTAGTTTTTGCTACGAAGGCGGATGGGTCCCTCAGACTTTGTGTAGGCTAAAGTGAACTAAATAAACTCACAAAGAAGAATAGACACCCATTGCCGAGGATTGATAATCTCTTTGATCAGTTGGTTGGCGCCTTAGTATTTTCGCAAGTTGGACTCAGCCACGGGGTTTCGTCAGTTGAGAGTGGCTGAGGATAGTATAGAGAAGATTGCCATTAGGACTCCGGATGGTTTTATGAGTGGCTGGTGATGCCATTTGGTTAGACGAACGCCTCCGCATACTTTGTTGATTTGATGAGAAGGGTGTTCAGGGAGTACCTAAATAAGTTCGTGTTGGTGGATGACATCTTGGTCTTTTCTAGGAGCAAAATAAGTTTTCGTATGTGCTCAATAGGTTGAGCAAAGCCCGTTATGGGATAAACGGTGGTTTTGGAGCGAGACTGGCAAGGACATCCAGAGTTGGACAAGGGCTTAATTATTTAGCCGTTTTTACTAGTATCATCTCACGTAGGTCATCTGAATTCGAAGGAGGTATCCCTTGGGTGTTTGTCTGATATTGGTTTAGGCCTTTGGGGCTTGCATTTGGGGGATGTCGAGTTCGACTAGGGTGGTCTGCATGAGAGATGGATAGTTGTGACGATTTTGCATGGGAGAATATCCTGATTTTCTCTAGAAGTGGAGAAAAGCATGCCCTACATCTTAGGGAAGTGTTGGAGACTCTTTGAGCGCATTGTCTTAAGACAACAAAGGTGGATGGAATTCTTAGCATCCTATGAGTTTGAGATAGCGTATACCCCTGGCAAGGGTAACGTGGTGGCAGACGCCTTAAGCAGAAAAAGGCTGTCTTTGAGTCCATTGTTCGTGGAATGGCGAAGCTTGGAGTTTAATTCTATGTTTGACTTTAGACCTTCCGTTGACTTTGTACCCGGTTTGCTAGCCTCCTTGGAGGTTAGGCCTACTCTTTTGGGGCGGATTGGCGAGGCTCAGCGAGACGACCCATAGTTGGTTGAGTTGTTAGAGAAGCTTATAAGGGGGGAGTCGTCCAGCCATTTGGGTAGATACACCATAGATGATAGGGGATGGTTGCATAGAGACGGTAGACTTTGTGTACCGCAAGATGAGGGTTTGAAGAAGGCTATTTTGGATGATGCACATCGTTCAAGAATGACTATTCATCCCGGTGGAGACAAAATGTACCAAGACATGAAGAGAGTTTTCTTCTGGGCCGGTATGAAGAAAGATGTGGCCGAGTATGTGGCTAGATGCTTAGTGTGCCAACAAGTTAAAGCGGAGCAAAGGAAACCCGGTGGGTTGCTACACCCATTGGAAGTTCCGCAATGGAAGTGGGATAGTGTCTCGATGGATTTCATCGATGGGTTACCGAGATCGAGGAAGGGCAATACGGGAATTTGGGTTGTGGTAGACAGACTTACCAAGAGTGCCCATTTTATACCCGTGAAGAGTAAGAGGACCGCTCCATGGCTTGCTTCAGTCTATGTTAGAGAGATTGTTAGATTGCATGGCGTACCATCCAGCATTGTGAGTGATCGAGATCCTATCTTCACTAGTGAGTTTTGGAGAAGTTTGCAAGAGGCGGTAGGGACTCAGTTGTGTTTGAGCACCGCATATCATCCTCAGACGGACGGTCAGACCGAGAGGGTGAACCGTATCTTATAAGATCTCTTGAGGCTTTGTATCTTGGATTTTGGAGGTACATGGGAAGAACATCTTCCTTTGGTGGAGTTCGCATACAATAACAGCTTTCAGTCTAGTATTGGCATGGCACCTTTCGAAGCTCTTTATGGAAGGCCTTGTCGATCTCCTACATGTTGGTGGGAATCTACGAATAAGATCTTGCTTGGGCCAGATATGGTTAGAGAGACTTCAGAGAAGATTGATTTGATTCGAAGAAGGATGAAGGCAGCGCAAGATAGACAGAAATCTTATGCGGATCGGAGAAGGACGGATCTTGAGTTTGAGGTTGGGGACATGGTTTTTGTCAAAGTATCTCCGTTGAGAAATGTTGTTCGCTTTGGGTCCGTTGGGAAGTTAGCACCGAGGTTTGTTGGGCCGTTTCCTATTAAGGAAAGGATTGGACGGATGGCATATAGGGTGGAGTTGCCCGACAGACTTAGTGGTGTTCATGATGTATTCCATGTATCACATTTGAGGAAGTGCTTACATGAGACCGCAAAGGTGGTAGAGCCGAGCTTGCTTAGAAATGTAGAGGCAGAGCGTGATGCGACGATTCGACGAGCTCCTACTCGCATCCTTGGGTCAGAAACTAGGAATTTGAGGAACAGAGAAGTTCAGCTAGTTAAAGTGCAATGGGGAGATGACGAAAGCAATGCTACTTGGGAGACGGAAGCGAAGATGCGTTCTTTGTACCCATTTCTTTTTGAGAGTATGTCTTTTAACTTCTCCTTTATCGCTTGTCTAGTACTTATCTTATCTTTAGTATATCCTCTCGCTAGTACCTATGACCTTTAGATAGGGTAAATCTATGGTTGAAACATGTGTTTGAGACATGTTATGTTTGATGGATGCGTGTGGATGCAAGTGGTTGCTAGTGGTTGCTTGTGGATGCATATACACACACTCTAGACACTAGATCGGCTCAATCACTTCATATGGCATATTGCATAAAATTGTGTGTAGGAAGCTATATTTATGGAGGTATAATGATTGTGTTATCATATGGATGATGCATTTTGGTGAATGATTGTGCACTCATGTAGATATTGTATGTGTCGATAGGGTTCTCTCGCATACATAATGGATGCATGGCACTATCATGGTTTGCATATGTTCATACATTAGATAGGGAACATATACACACACTTTTTGCATATGCTCATACATCATTAGAAACTGTTTTAAGGACAATGGATGCCCGTGTTTGATGGATTGAGTAGATGGTTGTTTGGATGGTAGGATATGCATTCTCCTTAGCTTAGAGATTTTGGGGACGAAATCCTTTAAGGAGGGGAGAATGTAACACCCCGAATTTCGGTTAATGCTAAAATTCACAAATTAAAGAATAACTAATCCCAGATGTGGGAATTAAGGGAAACGGGTTGCACCATTGCGTTCGTCTCGGAAAAATACGCGAAATAGAGTCTGAGTTTTCGAAAATCGGAGTCCGTATGAAGAAGATATGGACGAACGAAGATAGGCAGAAAAACCGAAAAACTAGCCAGAATGCACTGGCGCACTTGTGAAGTGCGCCAACACAAAAATGCACTGGCGCACTTGTGAAGTGCGCCAACACATTTTTACACTGGCGCACTTGGGAAGTGCGCCCGTGTCGAGCCAGAAACCTGCACAGCTTTCTGGCTGGCCTGGTGCACCATTTTAGGGTTTAGGCTGTGTTTTGGGGCTGGTTTCTGAAAGCTTCCGAGATCGGATGGTCCTAATCTAATTTAGGGTTAATCTAATGGCCTAAAACACTTGCCTAATCCTATAAATAAGACCCTAAGCTAGCCCTAAATGGTCATAATCCTATCTCCTAACTAAACTATGCTAAATTTTTCTATGATCATGGCCTCCACTCAAAACCCTAGCCTCCATCCTATTTCTAAACTATTTCTATGAAGGCTTTCATGTGCATACAAGCATCTTTGAGTTGTATGAGTGATCATTGGCTTGCATTCATCATCAAGTTGCAAGCTTTATGTTCAAGGCTAGAGTTTTTGGGTGATTTGTGGCAAGGGTTTACCTATTGGAGTTTAGTGGTGAGTTTCTATAGACTTAACAATCAATTGTTAAATTGATTATGATAGGATATGATAAGATATGGCTATGTCTGTGGAATCAATGTGTTTATGCAAGTTTAGTATAGTGTATGTTGTGTGCTATATGCAAGTTTAATGCTATGTTTTATGATGCAAAACACTATGTTGAACATTGATTCATATGTAACATGTTATGCAAGCTATATGGGAGATTATATGCAAGTCTATATGTAACATGTTATGCAAGTTATGTATTTGGTTTTATGCATGCTAAGTATTTGGTTTTATGCATGCTATGTATGTGGTTTTATGCATGCTAAGTATTTGGTTTTATGCATGCTAAGTATTTGGTTTTATGCATGCTAAGTGTTTGGTTTTATGCAAGTTTGTCTCTTTTTATGATATGCATAATATATGCAAGTTTGTCTCTAAGTATGGCATGTTATGCAAGTTATGATACATGTTCATATGCAAGTTATGATGCAAGTTCATATGCAAGTTATGATGCAAGTTCATATGCAAGTTATGATACATGTTCATATGCAAGTTATGATGCAAGTTCATATGCAAGTTATGATGTAAGTTCATATGCAAGTTTATGTGCAAGTTCATATGCAAGTTGTCTCTTTTATGATATGCATAATGCAAGTTTGGGTTAAATACTAGTTGGGTTTAATGTATGTTCATATATGCAAGTTGACACCTTTTGAACCCATGATAAAGTTACATGCTATGTTGGCTAAACCCATGACCTTTGTGATGAATCTTCCCTTTATTATGTCGTGTTATGAGAACGAACTACGTGGGGAACGATGGGGTTAATATGCATGTTAAAAAAATGATGTGAAATGGGTATGATTAATCATACCACAAACTTAATGGACGTAATTGGGAATTTACCTATTAAGTTAGGTCTACCCATATTATGGAGTTGGGAATTTACCTATTAAGTTAGGTCTACCCATACTATGGAATTGGGAATTTACCTATTGAGTTAGGTCTACCCATATTCTTAAAAATGTGTAATTAATTAGGCATAATTAATTCAAATTATGGGGGTGATTAATTAGGTGTAATTAATCAACTAAGACACGAGGTTGGACCCTTTTGTAGCGGAAGTCTGCCCGGAACCGACCGGCCATCCAGCAGCTACAAATGATTGGCCCAATGTGAGAGGTCTTAGTCATAAATTAAATACGTGATTAAAGTAAGGACACGAGGTTAGACCTTTTTATGACAGAAGTCTGCCCGGAACCAACCGGCATATCCAGCAGTCATAAAAGATGGTCTAATGTGAGAGGTCTTTATGAGGTCATGATCTTAATTAATTAAGAAACACTTAACCATATTAGCATGTAGAGGGACATGAGGGGTTAAGTGGGTGCCTTGGGTGGCATGTGGAAATCTAGTGGGTTGCCTTGGGTGGCAATAGAAAATACGATTAGAATACTTAACCAAAGAGGAACATGTAATTAAACATGGGTAAAGGGTTAAGTAAGTGCTTTGGGTGGCATGTGGAAATCTAGTGGGTGCCTTAAGTGGCAATTGATATATGATTAGATGACTTAACCAAACCTTAACATGTAGGTGGGCATGATTATAAAAGGGGTTAAGTGGGATACACTAAATAAAATAACAAGCTTAGGCGGTAGCTTGTGGGGGCCCATTTCAACCAATATCCCAAACGTATCTTAGTGGGCTCGACTCTAGTCGAGTGACGGGACACGCATATTGGGCTTGACTATAAGAGGCCAAAATGGGTTAGCGGTGGCAACGCATGACCAACAGGTTTCATATGCGTGTGTGGACCCGGGCTGGTAAATAAGACGTTGTTGCATCGTGTAGATATAAGCCGTGCACCGTTAGTTTTATCAGGTTGCCACGTTGGGGAATGGTACACCCCACGGTGGGGCCAGCACGGGTATCTACGTTAGGGAGCCGATCGAATGGGGAGTAGTGTGTACACCTAGTGGATTGTAGGGCCCCGTGGCGTCTACTTAGTCACCTAGGGGTACGCGAGAACTATTAAGTTAATTTTATAAGTCCATGGGTGGGATCAACTTTTAAGTTAGGAATGACTGGTGTGGTGCAGTGTAGGAATTACCCTTGGGTGGGTAGATCTGGGGTGGTGTAATCCAGTAATTATCCTTGGGTGGATAAATGCGTCTTTTCGGTTATCTTAGTACATCCTGTGTTTAGTTGGCTACTTAGTGTAGTCATTATCCCCAGAGGTACCGTACCTTGTTTATATCATACCCTAATTACTTTAATGATTGTATTGTTAGGGTTATAGGACTCACTCAGACTTATGTCTGACCCCGTTGTTTCTTTATCTTTTTCCCAACCCTCAGGTTTTCAGAGTGGGCCTAGCACTAGTGGGCTTTGATCAGACTGCTTTATCTATCTTTTGGAGCTTGGACCGTGGATGTAAAGCTCAGTTTATCTTTTCTATTATGGCTATTAGGTTATGTAGTGGGATTATGTACTTTCGTTTTTATCAGGATGGATATTATGTACTTGACTCTTATTTATGGTTTTGGTGTAACCAAACATGTTTTACTTTCCGCTGAAATGAAATGATGTTTTAAATTCTCAAGTATTACTTATATCTGTCTTGTTGTAATTTTTCTGTTCTATATTCACTTAAAATACTCCACCGATGTTATGGCATTCCCTTAGTGAGTGACCGTAGCGGGTGTGGGGTGTTACAATCAGACAAGCACCCAAGGAATACCTCCTTCGAATTTGGACGATTTATGTGAGATGATACTAGCAAAACAACCAAACAATTGAGCATTTAACCGACTCTAGCTATCCTCGCTAATCTTGTTCCAATACTACCGTTGATCGCATAACTAGCGTTGCATTGTCAATTAGATATATGCAAAAGTATACCTCATGTTTTAGGGGACAAACCCCTAACCTAATCAAAAACATATGCGTACTTAAGGACTATTCTAACGGATTGAAAATCGTCGATAAATACATAAAGTGGTTCTAGGTAGCTAAGACAAACTAATCCCTTAGGATCGCACGAAATTTTGAGGGTATTCCCGAGGCAAGTCGAAAGTCTAACTACCCTCCTTTCATAATTACTAGCTAACCAATCCATGCCCAGAATCAACCCATAGCCCATGAAAACAAAAACATAAGTATCTCAAATCCTAACAAACCAAAGACAAATGAGCCGAACCACAAATTGGATTTGAGACAATAATGGGATCTTCTACTATACAAGTACTAAGGTGCAGAGACTCAGCCATGGAAGCAGATATAAACGAATGTGAAGGGCTAAAATAAAAAAGAGTACTAACAGGATGATCAAGAAGAAAAACTAAACTTTTTCAATAGAAGCTCTACTACGTTTCACTCAGGTATGTTGGTGGTGAGAGCATGCATTTGCCCTCCTGAAAATCTTGTCATTTGTTCTTGCCCTTGTCTCGTTATACCATAATAAGGATATTTCCTCTTGTCTTAGGTTTTACTATTCTTTCCTCCCTTCTTGTCCCGTGATTCTTCCATTTACACCTCTTTCTTTTTACCTCCTTTGTGAACAAAGTCTATATCCATGAGTTACTCATCCTTGGGTTGTGCTCTTTAGCAAAACTTCCTCATTCTCATCTTTGCCATCCTTGTGTAACTCATTGACAAGTCTCTTGAAAGCTGCCTCCATCGCATGGAAAACCCTACAAAGCTTGAAAGAAAATTAGCCGCAGGTGAAACTACTGCGGCTATAGATGGAAGTTAGGAACTTCTTCACCCTTTGACAGGTATCGTAGTCTCATCAAGCATACGGAACCATGACGCGATGAGGTTACCTCTCAGAAAGCCAGGAGCCCTGGAGACTTAGGGAAGAAGGAAACAAGGATTCAAACAGAGGATCAAATGATAATTCATATGGCTTGGGGGAATATGCCTTTAAAACAAAACTTTTCTTTAAAAAATGCTTCTTTTAACACCGTTTTGAAAATAATTTTTCAAATCTTTTATCTGATCCAGTAACCTTCAGCTCTGATACCAAGTGGAACACCCCAACTCCTTTAAGGTCACTCACAAAGGGAATGCCTTAACTTTGGTGGAGCATTTTAGGTAAAAGATGCAGATAAATTACAAGACAGACAAATAAAGCAGTGGAAAATAAGTCATTTTATAAACAACTTAATTCAGTCAAGCTTTTACAACAGTTGTCTCAATCATACTTAAAAGTAATACATAGAACTTCTGTCTTGATCTAAAAACTTCCAAATATAAAAGAAGCATAAAAATAACAATGATATTCCCCAATAAAACATGAACCAGCCATAGCAGTGGAAGAGAGAGTCCAAAGCAATACATCGACTATCTTTGAGCTTGGAAAGAGAACTGAGCTAAGTGGTAACATTTCCTCCCTGTGAACTAGGGGGACAGAAGAAAAGAGGCGAAACAAAACTAGGTCAGACATAAGTCTGGTAAGTCCAGTGACTTTCAGTATATAAACAGGCAAAAACATCATGACATGAATAAACTGAATATAAGACAATACCGCGATAATAGGGATAACAAGATAACATAGGATAAGCATAAGGTATGATAAGACAAGATAAACTGAATGCGCTTCTACTCTTTCTCTGCTTCGCCACTACTTTTTTATTCTGATTTCTATATCTAACTCTGCACCACCTAACTAGTGTCCCAACTAGTAATCTGTATAAAATGATAACATGGTAACGTGATCCCAATCCCCGTAATTGTGGTAGCCTTCAGGTGTACATCTATCGTGAGGATTCCACCTCAATCTGCCTAATTGCCATGAACATGTTAGATGTACCCTTACTACCCTATCGATCGGCTCCCTACTTGTATTCATGTTCCATGTGTCTGTGTCAATCGGCCCTCTCTACATGTAGATACCCTGTGCTGGTCCCACCATAAGGTGTATCAATCCCTATGATAGCGACCTGACACGATTCAAGATGCACAGTGTATAACAACTGGTGCTCAGTGCCTGCTTTTTCCAACTCCGGAGTACGTGCATGCCCGGAAACTACACTGACATACCCCCTGCCACTGTTTTGACCACTTATAATCAGCCCAGTAATTGTGTCCCACCCTGCCTAGTTTTAGTGTACCATGATACATCTATGTGGGTTACTGCTAAAATGGGTCCCCGTTACTAGGTTTTCCTGCTGGTTAAGTTTGTGGGCCTATATATACAAATATTACCCACCTACATGAGACGTACTTAACCCTTCCACCGATTCTAGCATGTTTACTTAACGGTTAAGTTTGTGGGCCTATATTTACTAATATTACCCACCTTCACGAGATGTACTTAACCCTCTCATCGATTCAAGCATGTTTATTTAACGGTTAAGTTTGTGGGCCTATATTTACTAATATTACCCACCAACTCGATATATACTTAACCCTCCCACACATTATGTCATATTGGTTAAGTGTTGTCCATTCATGTTAACTTAACCCACCCATTCATCATGTCATGTTGGTTAAGCATTTCCTATTAACTTAACCCCATTCGTCCGCCAAGTTATATTGGTCAAGTATTCCTTGTTAACTCAACCCTACGTGTTCATCATGTTGTATTGGTTAAGTGTCATCAATCAATTCTAGTTAACTTAACCCACTTACTTGTCATAGTTACTTTTGTTAAGTGTTGCCTTCTTGCGTTAATTTAACCCTACCACAAATCAAGTCATATTGGTTAAGTGTTCCTTATTACATAACCCTACCCATTCATCATGCTATACTGGTTAAGTGTTTCCTATTAACTTAACCCTAGTCATTCATCTTGTTATATTGATTAAGTATTCTTGTTACTTAACCCTAGTCATTCATCTTAGCCTGTCTTGTTCATTAGCGTTAATTGATTTATTAATGCACCAACATCTCACATCAGATATGTGTTGTTGCGGTTACTGGATGTGCCGGGCGTTTCCGGGCAGTTTTACACCACAACTCAATCGAACCTCGGGTTTTTCTTGGGCATGATGCACTAACCTCTCACATTATATAGGTGTTGTTGTGGTTACTGGATGTGCCGGGCGGTTCCGGGCAGTTTTACACCACAACTCAATCTAACCTCGGGTTAGGTATATTCATCTTTTCACATATTTACATTTTATATGTAAATTATTCACAATTGTTGTCAATTTCATATTATACCATATTTTCCATAAATGTCCAAGTCTAGATTTATATGCTAATTATCCCAACCAGTCATATTCCAATTCTCAAGTTATGCCCAACAAAACTAATTGCAAGTTATGGCCCCCAAGTTCAATTTCGAGTTATCACTCAAAATAGACTACATCTAATCTTCCCAAGTTTGCAATAATAGTCATGCCCCAATATACCTTATGCTTGGCGTCTTAACCAATGGTTATGCCCAATCCAGATTAATATTCCAATTTACAGTTTGCGCCAAATCTAGATTTAATGTTTCCATTTACCCCAAGTTCGCAAAAAAGACAATTATGCTCCAAATCATAAGTTACAAAATTATGTTCCACCATTACCAAATAGACTATCCCCCAATACCCCCGCGCACGTACAATAAATTTCAGTCTAGATTCGAGGTTAATCTAGATTCATAAACTAAAAGGGAAAAAAGAGGAATATAAACGAGAGTAGGCATAAAACAGGTGTTAAAATGGTAGATCTTTCAAATATAATATTATGGACCTAAGAGGATTACAAATATGTTAGAGTTAAGGTATAACAAAGATAGATCTGAAACAAACTGACAAAAATAACCTCATAGACATATAGATCTGATATAAATAATATCATGAACCTAAAAAGGATTATATATCAGATGTCCAACAAAGCTAGGCATGATTGAATAATAACTTCCTAGGCATGTAAATCATTGATTCAATAGAAAGATAGGAACTAATCTGAAAGATTTGTATTATGGACTTAGATCCATTTCAGTACATGCCAAAATCACTATTAGGTGTTTAAATCTGAAATTAACTCGGACTTACATGTTTACAGTTCGATTTGCACCCCAAATCCCATGTTATATGTTCAATACACTTTATGCCTCAAATCTCAAGTCATATGTCCAATACTTTATGCCTCAAATTTCAAGTCATATGTCCAATACTTTATGCCTCAAATCTCAAGTCATATGTTCGCTACACTTTATGTTTTGAATACAACATCTGTTATGTCCTCAACTCAGTTACAACTCAATTATGCCCAATTATACACAATTTAATACTTTTCCCAAATTTTAGCATTGGTCATGTCCAAATCATATTTTATTTCCAACGTACGTTCATCTCTTATGAGATCTGGCTCAGGCTCGCAGTAGCCTGGCTATAAAACAAAAAAGGGAAGAAGGAAAGAAGAGACAAAGAATGGACATAATATTATCAATGAGATAGATCCAAAGGATATAGAAAGACAGATAGAAATATGCATAATCACAGATCTAGACTTATTACAATGTCAAAATCACAATTAACTTTTATTTCTAAAAGTAACGTGAACTTACAAATTATAGAACGGTCTTGAATTCTGGGATCTGTATTCTTGAGACGACCCAAAATCCCCCTTACGGGAAATCCCGGATTGAGTCGAGGAAAAGCCACATCAGAACGCAGACGAAAGAACATTTCATTGTATATTACAACAATTCATCAGAATACAAGAATATACAGAGTATAAATGAATAAATATTTCACAGAAATATCAGAGATTTAAATACATTACATAACAGTGGAAAATAATACAATACACAACTAGAAGTAATACGCGGATACAAAGCTTTCCGAGTATCGTTCCAGCTGTAAACCAGGATCCTGTGAATATAAATCTGCAAAACCAAAACTTCTAGCTGCCCGTGTCAAAATAAGGGCACCCGGAGTTTAGGTTAAAATAATAAACTCCAGGTCAGTCATGTGACTGGTGTGAGAACTAAAACAGTTATTAATCTTTATTTTAAAGTTAGGTAAATCAAGGGACCACACCGTATAACACGGAACGGGTTTCCTCCCAAGAATACCAGTGCATATAACAACAGCGCAATGCTAAATAAAGAACAATGAAGCTATTATAAGACCCAGTTCCCATCACACAATGCAACGCAAGCCGGAGGATAGGGTTTTTACCTTATAATAGCCAAGAATGTTTGATACGTTTAAAACAAATCATTTGATACTATTATAAGTGCATAGTGTATAAAACAACTTCAAATCATAAGTATCAATCATAGACGGCATAAGCGCCCCATCCCACTATGTCGCCATACTAGGCTCTACAAATAAAACCGCAGAATCATGTATTTGGAAATTGGATTTCCATCTATGAACCGAGGCCAGGGATCGTCCTCAACCGATTCGAGACAATCTAGCCCATGTCTCAGGCAAGGGCGCAGACAAGCCTTGGATTGTCAGGGCCGGTCCACCGATGTGGATTATTATGCCTGAACAATACGTCTCTCCGCCCTATGGGGCGTAAATGAGCCAACAAATGACTCCATCGGACCCGGATCGTCCGATCAAACCGAGGCGCCTCGCAACAGCAACAACCACATAAGTCAAACTCGTCAGCGCGTCGGAGGGTTTGAGGGGGGGTTGAGGCGCAGGCGGCTGTGGGTTGCGGATGGGGTGGAAGCGGCGGCTGTGGGCTCGAGCGATGGGGTCTTCATGTCGCGAGGGGGGACTTTAAATGAGAGAGGAGGGAGGATGGAGATCGGAGGTGGAGGAAGAAGATGCGGCGGCGGCGCCGCCAGAGGAGGGGGGCCGAGCGCGATGAATTTGGGATATTTTTTTCTTATGAACTGAAAAGTGAAAGAGA
This sequence comes from Allium sativum, assembly GCA_030737875.1. Classification (NCBI taxonomy): domain Eukaryota; kingdom Viridiplantae; phylum Streptophyta; class Magnoliopsida; order Asparagales; family Amaryllidaceae; genus Allium; species Allium sativum. The sequence goes on along the minus strand of CM060912.1, from coordinate 485,261,690 downwards.
GGGAGGGGCCAAGAGATTATATAATATATATATTTTTTATTTATTTAATTTAACCTCAAAAAGCAACTTTTATTTTCGAACTCGAAACGAGACCCACCGCCTGTCGTCCATAGCTAATTACCCCCATTCCGAACACAATGGGGTATGTATCTTAAGCTGATTCGATCGTTTCGATCAGTTTCCATAAAAATCAACATATAACTCTATATATTGAATTTGAAGGCGCATTTCAATTTACCGGGGCCACATATTAGCTCGAAAAATTCCCGAAAAATATTTTCTAGCTTCGTATTGACGATACGGTCCTAACAAAACTAGTTTCGTCAGATTCTGAGACCGTTTGAAAAATGACCATTTTCCAGTCGATTAAAATTAACTAAAACTGGTCAAACGCGTTTTCCTTTGCCACGCTCACATATTGATTTGAAAAATTATGAAATTTGGAATCTAGTAATAACTTGACATCACAGATCCAACAAAAGTGGTTTCATCGAAATCCGAGGTCGTTTGCAAAATTCCCATTTTTAAGGGCCTGAATTCCATAGCGACTATTCAGAATTTTCAACTGGACGTATCTTTTGATTCCCGCTATGAAATTTTGATTTCTCGGATTCGTTGGAAAGTTATTCTCAATTAGATTCTAATATTTTTGGTTTCGCTAAAATCCAGTTTATTTTGCACCCGGTACATTCATTTGAATTTTGAAATCGAATTATCGAACTACCGCGCCATTTTCAATTCCTTTTATAATTTAAAATAATTATTTATATTCTAACAACGATCCATATAATATATATGTTCGAATTCTATTCAAAATAAATTTCTCATCGTTATTATTTAAAATAATTCATTTTAAATAATCAAAATTCGCTAAAATTACCAAAATAAAAATTTTAAATTGGTTCAGAATTTCCGGGTTGTTACAATTCTGAAACTGAATAGCTCTCCCATGAAGTAGACTATTTTTTATTCTAATTTAGATTTGATTTGATTCTTAAAAAATAGTTGTTGAAGTCCTTGAATTAGCCTTTAAATCTCTACTTGAATTCTAAACTTGATTCTACGAAGAACTTTAGCAGCATAACCCCGTCTTGATTTATTTTGATATGAATTAGGGTAGAGTATAGGCATAATGAAGTTGTGTAGAGAAAACTGTAGCCTTAGGAGTGTTTATATAGCATAGGGATCAACGAGTCTGGTCAGAACGGGGTTCCAGATGCAGAAAAATGAACCTGTCCTCGGATCTGGAAATAGGGGGGAGGTCGACCCCCGGGTCGACCTGTGTGACCCAGGTCGACCCCCATGTCGACCTCCTGGTCGACCTGGGTCCTGGGCGGGAAATTTCCTGCCCAGCCCGGGTGTGTGATTTGAATTTCGAATTTCAAACCTGAGCTATTTTATTTAAATCTCTGAAACTTACGAAGGTCATAACTTCTTCATACAGAGTCCGATTTACGCAAACTCGGACTCTATCTTAAGCAGAATTCTGAGACGAACGTAATCGCATAACCAGTTTCCCTTAATTCTTCTCTTAAAAATTATGTATACTTTAATTTGTTAGTTTGACGTTCACGGAAAATACGTGGTGTTACAGAGATCCATTGTTTACTAGTGGGTTTTGGAAGAGCTTACAGAGGCATTAGGGTCAGAATTACATCTCAGTACTGCGTACCATCCCCAAACCGACGGTCAAACAGAGAGGGTGAATCGTGTATTAGAGGATCTCTTGAGAGCTAGTATATTGGATTTTAGAGGGTCATGGGATGACCATTTGCATCTGGTTGGGTTCGTATATAACAATACTTATCAGTTCAATATTGGTATGGCTCCATTTGAAGTTTTGTACGTAAGACCGTGTAACTCACCATCACATTGGTTAGAAACCGGTGAGAAATTTGTGCATTGGCTAGATGTAGTAAGAGAAACTTCATATACGATTAAGGTTATTCAACAGCGAATGAAGGCTTCCCAAGATAGGCAGAAGAGTTATGCTAATAATAAGCGAAGAGATTTGAAATTCTCCGTTGGCGACTTGGTATTCATCAAGATTTCTCCATTGAAGAGTGTGATTTGATTTGGTAGGAGAGGTAAGTTGGCACCAAGGTTTGTTGGTCCATTTCCAGTTCTCGAACAAGTTGGGAATTTAGCATATAGAATGGGATTACCTGACAGATGGCAAAAGTGCACAACGTATTCCATGTTTCCCAGTTAAGGAAGTTTGTGCACGATTCTTATGACACCCCACGTCCGTTAATGTCACTCACAAAGGGAATGCATTAAGTTTCATGAAGCGTTATAGGTCAGCAGAAACAAAAATATTACAAGACAAATATAAAATGACAGCGGAATTGAAAACTTTATTAATCATAAAGCATCGTGATTCAAAATATCACATGTCTGAAATACACAAAAACCATTACATCATAAAAACTACTGTCTTGTACTTTAAAACATCAAAGTACACAAAGAAGCAAAATTCCCCAAAATAAAACATAGCCATGGTAGCAAGGATAGGAGCTTGAGCCATACATCTAAGCAGCTCCAGCGAAATAAAAGAAGAATCACAGTCAAGTCTGAGTATTCCCACCCTAAGAACCTGGGGAGGGGGACAGAAGAAAGAAGAGGAAACAAAAAGGGTCAGACATAAAGTCTGGCAAGTCTAGTTACTTTTAGCAAGTAAATAAGTAAAAGTAGCATGACAAGCATATAAAGTGGATAAGGAAGATAACACCCTAAAAGGTAGGTATGACAAGGTAAACATGATAGAGTGTATACTCTTCTCTAATGATTACTCAGCACTAATACTAGTATAACCGGAAATGATATGATCCCAACAACTATAAGATGGTAGATTTAGGCATACGTCCAGATGTACCCTAACCACTACCCTAATCGATCGGCTCACTACTCCGCGTAGATACTTTATGCTGGCCCCACCATAGGATGTATCACGTCCTATAGTGGCAACCCTTCGCTGGTATGCACAACCATATTTACAGGTGTCACGGTCGTCTTAGTCCCCTATGCCCGGCCCATGCACGCACATGTCCCCGGTCGGTTTGCGCCGCTAACACCGTCCTCCTCGTTTGGATCTCTTATATTCATCCCAGCAAGCGTGCCCCAACTCCGACCTAGTTTGGATTACTCGTTTGATACCTATTAAGGGTTACTGAGTAATGTGGGTCCCACACAATATGATACAAGCTCTCCCCTTTGTCTTGTATCCCCATTAGGATTTCCATCGGTTATGTATACTACTAGGTGTCTTTAATTACACAACCCTATCATTTCTACAAGTTATGCTTACCCTAAAAAGGAGTCTTTAATTACATAAATCTAATATTTCCAGCGGTTATGTATACCACTAGGTGTCTTTAACTACATAACTGTAACACCCCGTATGTTGAATAACTTGTTATAATATAAATCAGGGCAGAATTAAATTTTAAGATCTGAATCAGGGGAAACGGGCTAGGCCATTGTGTTCATCTCGGAAAAATACGCGAAATAGAGTTCGAGTTTTTGTAAATCGGAGTCCGTATGACCCAGTTATGGCCCAACAAAGTTTTCAGAAAAATTCAAGTTCAAAACAGATTTAAATTTCAAGTTCAAAATTCAAAAATCAGGCCAGGCGGGCTAAGCGGGAAAATTCCCGCCAGCTACCCCAAGTCGACTGGGGAGTCGACTTGGGAGTCAACACAACTGGACCCAAGTCGACTGCCCAGTCGACTTGGGAGTCGACACAGGTGGCCGGGCAGTTTTGCCTGGTGCACCATTTGAGTGAGTTTGTCGGGTTTTGGGCTGTGTTTGGTGGCTGGTGACGAAATCTGATGGCTCTAAACTAATCTAGGGTTAATCTAAGGGCCTAAACTACATCCTAAATCTATAAATACACCCTAAGAATACCCTAATCCATACTAAAAATAGATACAACATCATCATGCCGTCAAAATGCAACTTAGAAGGAGCCTCCACAAATTAGAGAGGAAGATAGCTTCTCAAATCAACTTCTAATCAACTCTAGCAACTTAATCTTCTTCATAGGAGTGCTAATCAACAAGTTGTGAGTTTCTATGCCTTTAGCAAGCAATTGCTAAACTAATTATGATAGGATGTAATGAGGTTATGGTTATGAATGTGGATCAATGCAAGTTATGTTATCATATGCTATGTGCTCATGATGTTAGTTATGCAAGTTTTATGCTATATGTCCATGATGCTAGTTATGCAAGTTTTATGCAATATGTTCATGGTGCTAGTTATGCAAATCACTATGATAAACATTGATCCATTATGACACCATGTTATGCAAGTTTGGTGTTTGATTATATGAAAGTTCATATATGACATGTTATGCAAGTTTGGTGTTTGATTATATGCAAGTTCATATATGACATGTTATGCAAGTTTGGTGTTTGATTATATGCAAGTTCATATATGACATGTTATGCAAGTTTGGTGTTTGATTATATGCAAGTAACATGTGCAAGTTTACACCTTTGTATGATATGCATACATATGCAAGTTTACCCCTTTGTATGTCATGCATATATATGCATGTTTACCCCTTTTTATGATACGAGTAACATATGCAAGTTCATCTCTTTTTAGACCTATGACATGTATGCAAGTTTATCCCTTTATGATAGGTCTATGACATGAACATCTATGCAAGTTACCCTCTTTATGACATATGTGATGTACGCAAGTTTGGGTTGATTATTTATGCTAGTTGGGTTTGATGCTATGGTCATATATGCAAGTTGACACCTTTAAAAATCCATGTTGATGCTAATGTTATGCTAAGTTGAACCCATTGTATTTGTGATGAATCTTCCCTTTTAAGTATGTCATGTTAGCGTATTACGTGGGGAACGATGGGGTTAATATTCATGTTAACAAAATTGTGGTGAAATTGGTATGATGTTGCATACCATAAGTGGATGGACATAATCGAGTCAATTATGTACATCATTAAATTGGAATTAATTAGGGAAAATTAATTCAAAATATGGGGGTGATTAATTAGGTGTAATTAATCGACTAAGACACGAGGTTGGACCCTTTTGTAGCATAAGACTGCCAGGACCCGACCGGCAAATCCAGCGGCTACAAATGATTGGCCCAATGTGAGAGGTCTTAGGCATAAACTAAATACGTGACAAGTGTAAAGACACGAGGTTAGACTCTGTTATGGCGTAAGGCTGCCCGGACCCGACCGGCAAATCTAGCTGCCATAAAAGACAGCCTAATGTGAGAGGTCTTTACAAAGGTTACGGTCTTAATCAATTAAGAAACACTTAACCAGATAAGCATGTAGTGGGGCATGAGGGGTTAAGTGGGTGCCTTGGGTGGCATGTGGAAATCTAGTGGTTGCCTTGGGTGGCAATAGAAAATACGATTAGAATACTTAACCAAAGTAGAAACATGTAATTAAACATGATTAAAGGGTTAAGTGGGATACACTAGAGGGGGCAAGCTTAGGTGGGTAGCTTGTGGGGGCCCATTTCAACCAGTAACCCATATGTATCTTTGTGGGCTCGACCCATGTCGAGGACGGGACACGCGTACTGGGCTTGACTATAAGAGGCCAAAACGGGTTAGCGGTGGCAACGCAAGTCCAACGGGTTTCATATGCGTGTGTGGACCTGGGCTGGTAGGTAAGACGTTGTTGCATCGTGTAGGTATAAGTCGTGCACCGTTGGTTGTATCGGGTTGCCACTTTGGGGAGTGATACACCCCACTGTGGGGCTAGCACGGATATCTACGTTAGGGAGTCGATCGCTTGGGGAGTAGTGGGTACACCTAGTGGAGATAGGGGCAGACGGCACCTATGTGGTCAGCTAGGGGTACACGAAACTACTAGTTAAATTTTCTAAGTCCTTGGGTGGGATCAACCTTTAAGTAGGAATGACCGGTGTGGTGCAGTGTAGTAATTACCCTTGGGTGGGTAGATGCGTCTTTACCGATATCTTAGTTCATCCTATGTCTAGTTGGCTGCTTAGTGTAGTCGTTTATCCCCAGTCATTACCGTACCAAGTTTATATCATACCCTAATTACTTTAATGATTGTATTGTTAAAGTTATAGGACTCGCTCAGACTTATGTCTGACCCCGTTGTTTTTATTTTCTTTCCCCTCAGGTCCTCAGGTTGGGCCTAGCACTAGTGGGCTTTGATCAGATTTCTTTATCTATCTTTTGGAGCTTGGACCGTTGATGTAAATCTTAGCTTATTTGTTCTATTATGGCTATTAGTTATGTAGTGGGATTATGTACTTATGTTTTTATCAAGATGGATATTTAGTACTTGACTCTTGTTTTATGGTTTTGTAACCAAACATGTTTACCTTCTGCTGCAATGAAATGATGTTTTAGTTAACAAGTACTATTTATATCTGTCTTGTTGTAATTTTTCTGTTCTATATTCACTTAAAATACTCCACCGAAGTTAAGGCATTCCCCATTTGAGTGACCTTAGCGGGTGTGGGGCGTTACACGTGGTATCAGAGCTGAAGGTTACCAGAACAGATAAAACTTTTAGAAAAACTATTTTTCTAAAAACATTTTCGAAGGAGTATTTTCAAAAACATGTCTTTGAGAGAAAAGTTTTTAAAAGAAAAGCATAATCCCCAATAGCCATATCTTTATCTTTCGAATTCTCCATTTTGAATCTTTCCTTTTTCGTTTCAGCATGGCTGAAGATCTTAACTTTCTGGAGGGTGTAGCGATACCAGTATGGTATAGGAGATTGATGGAGGCTAGGGCCGCCGCTGCGGGTCCAGCAGATGTTCCTCCACCACCAGTTGCACCCGATCTTCCTCCCCCTCCTCCTCCTCACGCGGATACTTTTGCTAAGACTTGCAAGGAATTTAAGGCTATGGGAGGGAAACCTTTTCAAGGATCAAAAACTTTTGTGGAAGCTAGGGATTGGCTTAAGGAAACGGAAGAGTTGATAGACATCTTTAAGATGGAAGAAGGAAAGAAAGTCAATTTAGCTGCTTGGTTAATGAAGGGAGAGGCCTCGTTCTGGTGGGAGGTCACTAATGGAGAGCGCCCTGTTGACTCTTGGGCGGATTTCAGACAAAGGTTTGTGGCAAAGTTTCTCTCAAGGGTGGAAGAAAATCTGTATATGGAAAGGTTCTTGACTCTAAAGCAAGGAAACCTATCAGTGAAGGAATATGTCAATAAGTTTAATCAATTGGCAAGGTTTGGCATAGACATGGTGAATACACCGGAGAAGAAGGCTTTGAGGTTCGTTAAAGGCTTGAATGAACCGATGCATGGATTGGCTATGACTCACCACCCTATGGGGGCCACCTTTGAGAAGCTAGTAGACATGGCACTTATGCATGAGGAAGAGAAGGGTCCCAATGCTAGTAAAGCACCCAAGAAGAAAGGAGATCAGAAGAGACCTCAACAGCAACAGCAAAACAAGGGTAGGAAAGGCAACGGTGGCAAGGGAAAGAAGAAGTGCTTCAACTGTGGGACACCCGACCACCTCAGCAAAGATTGTCGGAAGAAGAAGAAGACTGGCTGCTTCCACTATGGCGAAGCAGGGCATATAGTGAAAGACTGCCCTAAGAAGGGGCAGAGGACGGGATCTACCTCAGGAGGACAGGTGCAAGCTCTTATGGCACCAGGTCCGGCAAGGGGGCAAGTTCAGGCTCTCGCGGTTCCACCGATTCAGGAAAGAGGTAGAACTATTTCCGTTGAAAGTCTGGTTTTTCTGTTTGATCATCTTTTCCGTACTTTATTCGACTCTGGCGCATCGCATTCGTTTATCTCATCATCATTAGTTGAGTTACTGCACTTAAACACCAGTCTAGTAGATGATCCCTTGGTTGTTTCAAACCCAATTGGGGGCTCCAATTATTTGTCCATGATATGTTTGGGTTTGAAGATTTCTATACTTAGCGTTGAGTTTAGATGTGATGCTTTTGTTTTAGGCTTCACGGGCTATGGGTTAATTTTGGGCATGGACTGGTTATCCAGTAATGGTGCCGTTCTTGATTGCGAAAGGAGAGTTGTTAGGCTCATGACCCGCTTGGGAAACACTCTCGAGATCTCTTGTAATCCCATGAATTCTGTTATGCTAAGTTATCTTGAATCGCCTGACGCTTCGGTCGAGAGTTTGCGATCGGTTAGAGTGGTCCGGGAATACTCGGATGTGTTTGAGGAGGTGAAGGGTTTACCTCCGAAGCGGGAGATCGACTTCCGAATATATCTGGTGGACAATGCTAAGCCAGTATCTTTGCCAGTGCGCCACATGGCTCCTCGTAAGAGGAGGGAACTCCATAAGCAAGTAGGGGAGTTGCTTGAGAAGGGGTTCATAAGACGAAGTATATCGAAGTGGGGTGCTCCAGTGGTTTTTGCCATGAAGGCGGATGGGTCCCTCAGACTTTGTGTAGACTATAGATAACTCAACAAGCTTACAAAGAAGAATAGACACCCATTGCCGAGGATTGATGATCTCTTTGATCAGTTGGATGGCGCCTCAGTGTTTTCGCAGTTGGACTTAGCCACGGGGTTTCATCAGTTGAGAGTGGCTGAGGATAGTATAGAGAAGACTGCCTTTAGGACTCCGGATGGTTTCTATGAGTGGCTGGTGATGCACTTTGGTTTGACGAACGCCCCTGCATACTTTGTTGATTTGATGAGTAGGGTGTTCAGGGAGTACCTTAATAAGTTCGTAGTGGTCTTTGTGGATGACATCTTGGTCTTTTCTATAAGTGAAGAAGAGCATGCCCTACATCTTAGGGAAGTGTTGGAGACTCTTCGAGCGCATATCCTTAAGGCTAAATTCTCTAAATGTCACTTTTGGAGGAAGGAAGTGCGGTTCTTAGGGCACGTGGTCTCTAAGGAAGGGATAGCTGTGGATCCCACGAAGTTAGTGTCCATCCAAGATTGGAAGGTTCCGAAGAATGCTACCGAGGTGAGGAGTTTCTTGGGGTTGGCTGGCTACTATAGGAAGTTTATCAAGGACTTCGCGAAGATATCAGCCCCATTAACTCGCTTGATGAAGAAGAATCTAGTCTTCACATGGGACGTAAATTGTGATGATGCGTTCCAACGGTTAATGAGAGCTTTAACCACAGCTCTAGTCTTAGTGTTGCCAGATGGGAGTAAGCCATTTGTTGTCTATACCGATGCTTGTGGGATAGGACTAGGCGCAGTCTTAATGCAAGAGGGAAGGGTAATAGCCTATGGGGGAAGGCAGTTGAGAGCGCATGAGAAAAATTACCCTACACATGATTTAGAGTTGGCCGCTATTGTTTTTGCGCTTAAGACTTGGCGCCATTATCTTCTTGGCGAGAGGTTCGAATTGTTCACCGACCATAAATCTTTGAAGTACTTGTTTTCTCAGAAGGATTTGAACTTAAGACAGCAAAGGTGGATGAAGTTCTTAGCATCCTATGATTTCGAGATAGCGTATACCCCTGGCAAGGGTAACGTGGTGGCGGACGCCTTAAGCAGAAAAAGGTTGTCCTTGAGTCCATTGTTCGTGGAACGACGAAGCTTGGAATTTATCTCGATGTTTGACTTCAGACCTTCCATTGACTTTATACCCGGTTTGCTAGCATCCTTAGAGGTCAGACCTACTCTTTTGGGACGGATTGGTGAGGCACAGCGGGACGACCCACAGTTGGTTGAGTTAGTAGAGAAGCTCATAAGGGGGGAGTCGTCCAGCCATTTGAGTAGGTACACCCTAGATGATAAGGGGTGGTTGCGTAGAGACGGTAGACTTTGTGTACCGCAAGACAAGGGTTTGAAGAAGGCTGTTCTTGATGATGCACATCGTTAGATGACCATTCATCCCGGTGGGGACAAGATGTACCAAGACATGAAGCGAGTTTTCTTTTGGGCCGGTATGAAGAAAGATGTGGCTGAGTATGTCGCTAGATGCTTGGTGTGCCAACAAGTGAAAGCGGAGCAAAATAAACCCGGTGGGTTGCTTCACCCATATGAAGTTCAGCAATGGAAGTGGAATAGCGTCTCGATGGATTTTATTGATGGGTTACCGAGATCGAGGAAGGGTAATAAGGGAATTTGGGTTGTGGTAGACAGACTTACTAAGAGCGCCTATTTTATACCCGTGAAGAGTAAGAGGACTGCTCCATGGCTAGCTTCAGTTTACCTTCGAGAGATAGTTCGATTGCATGGTGTACCTTCTAGCATAGTGAGTGATCGAGATCCCATCTTCACTAGCGAGTTTTGGAAGAGTTTGCAAGAGGCGGTAGGGACTCAGTTGTGTTTGAGCACCGCATATCATCCTCAGACGGACGGCCGGACCGAGAGGGTGAATCGTATTCTAGAAGACCTTTTGAGGCTATGTATCTTAGATTTTGGAGGTACATGGGAAGAGCATCTTCCATTGGTGGAGTTCGCGTATAATAACAGCTTTCAGTCTAGTATTGGTATGGCTCCTTTTGAAGCTCTTTATGGAAGGCCTTGTCGATCACCTACATGTTGGTGGGAATCTACGGATAAGATCTTGCTTGGGCCCGATATGGTTAGAGAGACTTTGGAAAAGATTGATTTGATTCGAAGAAGGATGAAAGTAGCGCAAGATAGGCAGAAATCTTACGCGGATAAGAGGAGGACGGATCTTGAGTTTGATATTGGGGACATGGTCTTTGTTAAAGTATCTCCATTACGGAATGTTGTTCGCTTTGGGTCCGTTGGGAAGTTAGCACCAAGGTTTGTAGGACCGTTTCTTATTAAGGAAAGGATTGGACAGATGGCATATAGAGTGGATTTGCCCGAGAGACTTAGTGGTGTACATGACTTATTCCATGTGTCACATTTGAGGAAGTTCCTACATGAGACCGCAGAGGTGGTAGAGCCGAGCTTGCTTAGAGAAGTGGAGGTAGAGCGTGATGCGATGATTCAACGAGCTCCTACTCGCATCCTTGGGTCATAGATTAGGAAGTTAAGAAACAGAGAGGTTCAACTAGTCAAAGTACAATGGGGAGATGATGAGAGCAACGCTACTTGGGAGACAGAAGTGAAGATGCGTTCTTTGTACCCATTCCTTTTTGAGGGTATGTCTTTTAACTTCTCCTTTATCGTTTGTCTAATACCTATCTTATCTTTAGTATGTCCTCTCGTTAGTACCTTTGACCTTTAGATAGGGTAAACCTATGGTTGAAACATGTGTTTGAGACATGTTATGATTGATGGATGCATGTGGATGCAAGTGTTTGCTAGTGGTTGCTCGTGGATGCATATACACACACTTTAGACACTAGATCGGCTCAGTCACTTCATGTTGCATATTGCATATAACTGTGTGTAGGTAGCTATATTAATGGATGTATAATGGTTGGATCATCATATGGATGATGCATTTTGGTGTATGATTGTGTACTCATGTAGAGACAGTATGTGTCGATAGGGTTCTTTCGCATACATATTGGATGCATAGCACTATCATGGTTTGCATTAAGGAGGTCAACTAAATCAGTAGACCGCCTGATTTTGCATTAGACAGGGAACATATACACACACTTTTAGCATATGTTCATACGTCATTAGAAATTTTAAGGACAATGGATGCCAATGTTTGATGGTTTAGTAGATGGTTGTTTGGTTGGTAGGATACGTTCTTCTTGACTTAGAGATTTCGGGAATGAAATCCTTTAAGTAGGGGAAACGGGCTATGCCATTGCGTTCGTCTCGGAAAAATATGCGAAATAGAGTCCGATTTTTTGTAAATCGGAGTCCATATGACCCAGTTATGGCCCAACAAAGTTTTCAGAAAAATTCAAGTTCAAAACAGATTTAAATTTCAAGTTCAAAATTCAAAAATCAGGCCAGGCGGGCTAAGCGGGAAAATTCCCGCCAGCCACCCCAAGTCGACTGGGGAGTCGACTTGGGAGTCGACACAACTGGACCCAAGTCGAGTGCCCAGTCGACTTGGGAGTCGACACAGGTGGCCGGGCAGTTTTGCCTGGTGCACCATTTGAGTGAGTTGGTCGGGTTTTGGGCTGTGTTTGGTGGCTGGTGACGAAATCTGATGGCTCTAAACTAATCTAGGGTTAATCTAAGGGCCTAAACTACATCCTAAATCTATAAATACACCCAAAGACTACCCTAATCCATACTAAAAATAGATACAACGTCATCATGCCGTCAAAATGCAACTTAGAAGGAGCCTCCACAAATTAGAGAGGAAGATAGCTTCTCAAATCAACTTCTAATCAACTCTAGCAACTTAATCTTCTTCATAGGAGTGCTAATCAACAAGTTGTGAGTTTCTAAGCCTTTAGCAAGCAATTGCTAAACTAATTATGATAGGATGTAGTGAGGTTATGGTTATGAATGTGGATCAATGCAAGTTATGTTATCATATGCTATGTGCTCATGATGTTAGTTATGGAAGTTTAATGCTATATGTCCATGATGCTAGTTATGCAAGTTTTATGCAATATGTTCATGATGCTAGTTATGCAAATCACTATGATAAACATTGGTCCATTATGACACCATGTTATGCAAGTTTGGTGTTTGATTATATGCAAGTTCATATATGACATGTTATGCAAGTTTGGTGTTTGATTATATGCAAGTTCATATATGACATGTTATGCAAGTTTGGTGTTTGATTATATGCAAGTTCATATATGACATGTTATGCGAGTTTGGTGTTTGATTATATGCAAGTAACATGTGCAAGTTTACACCTTTGTATGATATGCATACATATGCAAGTTTACCCCTTTGTATGTCATGCATATATATGCATGTTTACCCCTTTTTATGATATGAGTAACATATGCAAGTTCATCCCTTTTTAGACCTATGACATGTATGCAAGTTTATCCCTTTATGATAGGTCTATGACATGAACATCTATGCAAGTTACCCTCTTTATGACATATGTGATTCATGCAAGTTTGGGTTGATTATTTATGCTAGTTGGGTTTGATGCTATGGTCATATATGCAAGTTGACACCTTTAAAAACCCATGTTGATGCTAATGTTATGCTAAGTTGAACCCATTGTATTTGTGATGAATCTTCCCTTTTAAGTATATCATGTTAGCGTATTACGTGGGGAACGATGGGGTTAATATTCATGTTAACAAAATTGTCGTGAAATTGGTATGATGTTGCATACCATAAGTGGATGGACATAATTGAGTCAATTATGTACATCATTAAATTGGAATTAATTAGGGAAAATTAATTCAAAATATGGGGGTGATTAATTAGGTGTAATTAATCGACTAAGACACGAGGTTGGACCCTTTTGTAGCATAAGACTGCCCGGACCCGACCGGCAAATCCAGCGGCTACAAATGATTGGCCCAATGTGAGAGGTCTTAGCCATAAACTAAATACGTGACAAGTGTAAAGACACGAGGTTAGACTCTGTTATGGTGTAAGGCTGCCCGGACCCGACCGGCAAATCCAGCTGCCATAAAAGACAGTCTAATGTGAGAGGTCTTTACAAAGGTTACGGTCTTAATCAATTTAGAAACACTTAACCAGATAAGCATGTAGTAGGGCATGAGGGGTTAAGTGGGTGCCTTGGGTGGCATGTGGAAATCTAGTGGTTGCCTTGGGTGGCAATAGAAAATACGATTAGAATACTTAACCAAAGTGGAAACATGTAATTAAACATGATTAAAGGGTTAAGTGGGATACAATAGAGGGGGCAAGCTTAGGTGGGTAGCTTGTGGGGGCCCATTTCAACCAGTAACCCATATGTATCTTTGTGGGCTCGACCCATGTCGAGGACAGGACACGCGTACTGGGCTTGACTATAAGAGGCCAAAACGGGTTAGCGGTGGCAACGCAAGTCCAACGGGTTTCATATGCGTGTGTGGACCCAGGCTGGTAGGTAAGACGTTGTTGCATCGTGTAGGTATAAGCCGTGCACCGTTGGTTGTATCGGGTTGCCACTTTAGGGAGTGATACACCCCACTATGGGGCTAGCACGGATATCTACGTTAGGGAGCCGATCGCTTGGGGAGTAGTGGGTACACCTAGTGGAGATAGGGGCAGACGGCACCTATGTGGTCAGCTAGGGGTACACGAAACTGCTAGTTAAATTTTCTAAGTCCTTGGGTGGGATCAACCTTTAAGTAGGAATGACTGGTGTGGTGCAGTGTAGTAATTACCCTTGGGTGGGTAGATGCGTCTTTACCGATATCTTAGTTCATCCTATGTCTAGTTGGCTGCTTAGTGTAGTCATTTATCCCCAGTCATTACCGTACCAAGTTTATATCATACCCTAATTACTTTAATGATTGTATTGTTAAAGTTATAGGACTCGCTCAGACTTATGTCTGACCCCGTTGTTTTTATTTTTTTTTCCCCTCAGGTCCTCAGGTTGGGCCTAGCACTAGTGGGCTTTGATCAGATTTCTTTATCTATCTTTTGGAGCTTGGACCGTTGATGTAAAGCTCAGCTTATCTTTTCTATTATGGCTATTAGTTATGTAGTGGGATTATGTACTTATGTTTTTATCAGGATGGATATTTAGTACTTAACTCTTGTTTTATGGTTTTGTAACCAAACATGTTTACCTTCTGCTGCAATGAAATGATGTTTTAGTTAACAAGTATTATTTATATCTGTCTTGTTGTAATTTTTCTGTTCTATATTCACTTAAAATACTCCACCGAAGTTAAGGCATTCCCCATTTGAGTGACCTTAGCGGGTGTGGGGCGTTACAATAACCCTATCAAGTTAAGTTTGTGGGCCTATATGTAAATATTACCCACCTCCTTAGATTTACTTAACCCACCCACTGTTCAACCAAGTTTACTTAACCACAACTTAAGTTTATCTTCATACAATTCCCTATGGGTTCAACTAGGTTAAGAATTCAAGGTTTATTACCATATTTTCAGTTATGGTTACAGTATGCTAGAGATCCCACATTAAGCCTACCATTTGTGGATGTTGGACATGCCGGGCGGGTCCGGGCAGGCTTGTTCAACAAAACGGACCTAACCTCGTATCTTAGCATATATCATATTTGTGCACTTAGGCCTCCCACATTAGATTCACCACTTATGGTCGCTGGATATGTCGGTCGGTTCCGGGCAGACTTTCACCACAGGTGCAATCTAACCTCGTGCCTAAGGGCGGTTTACAATTTCAAATTATTATAATTTTAGGCATTTCCATTATTAGCCAATTTTACCTATGTCGTTATAGGTTATAAGTTTCATGCCCCTTTTTCCCCCAATTATGTTCATAGTGAATTATATGTCCAAATTCATACACTTATACATTATTCAAATTATGTCGATTTTCACCTTTTTACCAATTATGACCAAATTCCCAATTCACAAGATATGCCCAATTTCAATGTTTTTCCCCTCGTTCCTAAACTAACATAATCGCATAATTAAGCAGCATGCCTAGGCTTGATAGTAGCCTGGCTATATAAAATAAAAGGGAAAGGTTGAAGGGAAGCTGATAGAGATGATTATTCTAACAGAACTAACATAAGCATATGATGGCATAATGATAAGATGGGCATATAAGCATAGACCAGTAAATTTGTGATAATAAAACAGGCTCTAACATAGTAGGGATGTCATAACAGGCATAATTAGATCAAAATAAGGATTTAGGTGTCCAACTAATGCAGATCCAAATTAACCTAGGTACAAGATGATCTAGATAGGTTAGATCTATAATAAAAAGTAAATCTGACATAATAGAGATTTAGATCTTCAAATCTTCATAACTTCTTCATACATTGTCCTTTTTACGCAAACCAATTGTTTATCTTGACTAGAATTTCGAGACGGATGCAATGGAGCAGTCTGTTTCCCTTAATTTTGAATACTAAATTAATTATTATTTAATTTAACATCTTTTAGTGTTATTAAAATTACGGGGTGTTACAATTCTGATATGACCATTTCACTAGATCAATTGGATGATATCGAGATAGAACCCAAGGCAGTTGGAAATCGTAGACCAGATCGTATTATCGGACACGATACGAAGCACCTCCAGAGGAAGACGGTGAAACTAGTTAAGGTCCAGTGGTGTGATAATGAGAATGACTGTACTTGGGAAACCGAGGAGAGCATAAGGGAGTCATATCTAGAGCTCTTTACTTGGTAAGATTTTAATCGCGATATAGTTACTCCCTTGTTAGTAAATCGCATGCTAGGATAGGCTTTTTTTGTTATTATGTATGTTTGATTGTTTGTAAATGGCTAATAGGCATGCGGGGAACTATTGTATGCTTCTTGGTAAAGGAATTTTAGAATATTTATTTTATTCTCATACGAAGTCGTATTGTCGTGTAACTTTGCGAAACGACTATTGGGGTCATTTCCCTTGTTCACGATTTTTGCCGAATTTTAAATGACTGTTTTACCCCTAGCGAATCTTGTTCGCCTACAACTTTTTATTGGTAAGGAGTTTTGACCTGAAACCATTTTCATTGGATTCGGATGATGGTTTCTCATTCCATAGAGTGGTCAGATTAATCAAACGGACTTACCGTTTGGGAGATGTGGCTGAAATAAAGTTTGGAAGATGAAAAACAACATTATCGGGCTTAACTGGGTGATTAGCAGCTAGGCCCATAAACCATTTCGGGATTCGGGTTATGGGAGGGCTGAAAGGAGTTAGAGACTGATTCATTTTCATTTTCTAGCCACCACAAACCTTTCTCTAACCCTAGTAATGGCCCTCATCTTTTAAATCACTCCATAATCACCTTTTTATCACTAATTAAGCAAATCTACATCAAATCAAGTTGGATTAGCATCAGAATCGAGACAGAGCTGCTGCACTACATAGGAATCTGTGCCAAATCAGTGGAGTTTTCAGATCTATAATTTATTTGTGGTTAAGGTGAGTGATTTGCATGTTTTTACACTAATTACGGCTAATTAGGGGTGAGTAGTGATAATTAGCAAACTAATGGCTCAGAAAAATATGTAAAAATTCTGAAATATTATTTTATGTCACTGGTAAAAATTTGGATTAAGTTTGATAATCCTATTGTTAAATATAGTTAAATATGGTTAAGGGGAAAATCATGGTTTTGGGTATGTTTGATCTAAAATAACCTATATGTTTGATGTTTTGATCTTTTTGATTGAACTTATATGTTGTTACTGTTGTTTGGGATGTTTTATGATTGTTTAGTAAATTTAGAATGGTTGAAAACTCCATCGTATGGCGAGATTGGATGATACAAGCTCGCTGGAAAAAGGTGCAGGTTTTCGGTTCGACCTGACCGGATCGGACGGATGGGAACGGATCCGGCTGTTTGGTATGTTTCGAACTGGAACTTGGCATCTTCGGAAGCATGCAAATTTAAGGGCAATAAGGAAGGCCCGGGTAATATCGGATTGGACTGGAGTTTGGGTCGAGCTAGAGAGCCGAATGGAAGACGACGAACCAAAATTATGGGGCACCGAACCAAATCGAACAGGAGTGCACCGAACCGAACCGGAATCTGGAGATGAGGAAGCACCGAACTGAACCGGAATCTAGAGATAAGGAGGGAGCACCAAACCAAACAGGTAAGTACCGAACCGGATTTCAGCTTCCACTACTTCTACGCGACGACTCTTCTGAAGATCAACTCCTATTCGAATGAAACCCGAGATGCAAAGGAAGTCCAAATGAGAAGTTATTACTCAGGATCCAGATGGGAACCAATGGGTTAACTTCTAGAGTTGGACTTTGCCGTGGGACATGTGCAAAGAAGTTATCGATATCTATAACTTTGGCTCACTATTGAGAAAGGGGCATTGACTATGGACCAGTGAAGTGGGGTCAGAGGTTGTATGGAGTTGGACTCCATCAGAGTCCCAAAGGGCAAAGTGGTCACAGTGATAGTTGTATGGAGTTGGACTCCGTCATTGCCTAATAGTTCTGGTGATCAAAGCAGTGGATATCGTATGCTTTACGCACTGAGTGAGAGATGTGAGGACGATTGCTATGTTTGATGTTTGCTGTCACCATGACATGCACACTCCCATTTTTACACTCATATTAGTGTTACCTTAGAGTACTGTACATCTTGTTGTGCTAACTCTTTGGTTGCATGTCTAGGTTCAGGTATGCTTATTTATACATGTTTTTTTTATTTTGCTACAATCGCTCGTACCGGACTTTTGTCTGACCCAGAGTTTTATGTCTCTTCTTATTACTCTGGGTGCTCCTTAACGAGCAGACTAGAGGTAGATTAGTTGGTATGCACGAGTAGCTATCCGGAGACGAGCAGGAGGCTTCCACGTACTATATATATGTATGTGTGTGTGTTCTCCCTATGTTGTTACTGGTCACTGCTTTGGGCATTAGTAGTGTACCTCTTTTATTCCTTTTTTTAGAGACAGTATTTTGAAGCTGTAATAATGGTTTGGATCATAAGCTGTATTTTTATTCTGCTACTCTGATGGACATGGTTTGGTTTTCAGCTTATGCAATATCTCGCCTGTTTTATATCAAGTTATGTTATTATTATATTTTATTCCATACGCTGTTTGATATACTACAGGTTCTTGATGATTTATAGTTTCAAATCCCTTTCTTTTGACGACCGTCCCATGCTGGTTAGGCATTGGCACAATGCATTTCAGGGGAAACGTCGGCTAGTGCGGGGCGGGCCGTCATAATACAGTATCTTGTTCGAGCATAGAATCTGAGTTCAGGAGTGTAGAAAGTTGTGCAGCAGAAATTTTATGGGTGCAATCACTATTAAATGAACTACAAATCAAAATAAAAAAAGGTAGTATATGGTGTGATGATATTAGCACAATTGCCCTTAGCCAATCCAATTCTACGCTCCAAAACTAAACATATTGAACTTGATTTGTACTTCCTCAAAGAACAAATCATCAAAGAAAAAATGAGAACCAGATACATATGATCTACACACCAAAAGGCGGACATACTCACTAAGCCGCTTTCAAAATCAAGCTTTACTAAGCTCAAACATGAGTTGAACGTGGATGAGGAGGAATTGAACTTCAGATCCTCTGCTCTTTCCTATCTTCCAAAATAGAAGCTTTGTTTCCTCTCTCTCTCTATCACCTAAATTCTGTGGTTACCTTGGCGTATCGAGCTCAAATCTGGTGGAAATCTCATTCATTCGATGACTGTTGATGGTGTCGGTTGCAACCCTAATTTTGGTAATTAGGTTTGAAGGGGGGGTGGAAGAAATAACAAATAAATATCTTGCCGAATATATCCAAATGACTTGCCGTATATCAGGATGATTTCTTTCCACATATCACAATGAATTCTTTCCCGTTATTTCACATTCCTGTTTTCCCTTACATTCCTATTTTCCTTTGTTATCTATCTGATATTATAAATACAAGTCCATACCTATGTATTCAGTATTCAACCATGTATTCAAAGATTTGAATAAGGCATAATGCTGAAATAATATAAACATTATCATCTTCTTTTTCCGTTGCATCATTGCAAGTTTTCAAACTAGTCCCCTTAACGCATCCCTTTGTAGTAAAATTTTAAAGTCCAACTTATCTAAAATTCAAGACACAGCTGCTATAAGCACCATAGGCAGTTCTATTCGATCTACCGACACCACTGCTGCATTAAACCTTTCCAGGAAAGAGCGTAGACTTTCTCTAGTACTTTGCATAATTGTTGTAAGAGTTATGAAATTCTTGGATCGAGATATGAGGACCCTGAACTATTAAAAAATATTTTAACCAAATCATTCCAACTACTAATGGATTCCTATTCTAACTACCTAAACTACATGGCAACAATATCTATAAGGTAGAGTGGGAAGCACTTTGATATGACATTGTACGATGTCGATAACACTTTTATATGGTGCATGTAGTGCATCAAATGGATAGTAGGATCCTTCTTACCATCATAAGCATTCGGAACTGTTAACTTGAAATCTGGTGGGTTTCGAGAATTCCCGATATCCTTAGTGAAAGGGATACGGTTAACACAGTCCATGCCCGATTGAGACACCCCTCCTCCAAAGAACCGTCAAATCGCATTCGCGATCTAATTTCTGTTGCCAAGAATCTGCCACCAGTCATCCATCCCGTCATCGGTGCCCCCGACGTTTAATCGAGAAGTACACTTATCCACAGTGTTTGAGTTCGGTTCAACCCCGATCCTAGGAATAGGATAGGGTCCAACCCGTAGTCCATGAGTTATTCCATCACCATCCAATTCCATGTGCATTCGTGCTCGAGCAAATTCATCAGAACCAGCCTCTAAAACACGACCAAACAGCAAGTTACAACCATATTTCCATCGTCCTATGGGGTGCCCCTGCCCGCGTCGATTCGCAACCGATCTAGGTTGAGATTGTAGGGGGTTTCCCCAAGCCCAATATAGGTCCATGCAAGCCACTTGGTCCATCCCCAGAAGTTTCTCCTTGGGCTGGGGGCCGTTCGAATAGATTCACCCTTGAAAGAAAGGTGTTCATTATCTCCTCTTACCGTGTGAAGGGTCCGTCATGTCATTCCAAGCGTGATTCCAATGCCTTGATGACTTCATCCATTAGATAGATGAAGGGGTTTCCAACGGAGGAAACCTCCTAACTTTCTTCCATTTCATCGCCTTCAACCTAAG
This sequence comes from Allium sativum, assembly GCA_030737875.1. Taxonomy (NCBI): domain Eukaryota; kingdom Viridiplantae; phylum Streptophyta; class Magnoliopsida; order Asparagales; family Amaryllidaceae; genus Allium; species Allium sativum. The sequence goes on along the minus strand of CM060912.1, from coordinate 485,241,125 downwards.
TGTTGGGCATCCTTATTCTTCCGTTTCACCATGCATAATTCCTTGAGCTATCCAATTCTGTTAAGCTAGAAAGATGTAGTCGTCCCCTTCTTAACGCGCCAAAATGTTGGGGCGGGATTGACCAAAATCAATGTCAACGGTACAGTTCGTCGAAGGCCGTGGTAGTTTGTTAAAAGTTTTTTTTCTTGGTAAGAACCACATATTTTTATAGTGATCCATAACTCTTTTTACTATAACAAATAGTAAATATATTACAGTACATGAGATAGGCGGATTGTCTATCTACCATAGATGGTTTTTAGAGTAGGTCATCCACTGCAACTATCTTATTTCACAGTACAAGAGTTAGACTGAATTTCTAAACTATTATAATACATCTCCACGCAGGGAGAACCCGTAATAATAATTACAAACCAGATTAGGCAAAGAAAAAGTCACATTGACTTACACCTAACGGTGTGAATTACATAGAAACAAAAAGACATAACATACACTATAACGATCCAAAATCCCCTTGTCTCCGAAGAGACAGGAATGCCCCGATTGAATTTGAGAACACAACAAATCAGAACACGAACAATAGAACATTTCATTGCTATTATAACAATTACATAAGAGTACAAGAATACATCATAGTATGAATAAATATTACACAGAAAAATATCAAAGATTAAAATACATAGCAGCTGAAAATAAAACAATAACTAGCACAACTGAATGAAATACACGGATACAAAGCTTTCCAAATATAGCTCCAGCTATAATCCAGGATCCTGGAAAAAGAAATATCTGCGAAAACCAAAACTACTAGCTGCCCATATGGAAAATATGGGCACCCAGAGTTTAGGTTAAAACAATAAACTCTGAGACAGTCATGGGACTGGTTTGAGAACTAAAATAGTTATCAACTTGATTTTTTGTTAGGTAAATCAAGGGACCACGCCGTATAACATGGAACGGGTTTACACCCAAGAATATCAGTGCACAAAAAATAACAGCGCAATGCTAAAGAGAAAAATGAAGCTATTATAAGACTCAGGTCCCATCATACAATGAACGCAGTCAAGGATAGATTTTTCCAAATATAATAGCCAAATATATTTGATACGCGAATTTCATCTTTTATTATTACTATAAGTGAAGAAATCAACTTCAAATGTAAATATATTAATCCTAGACGACATGAATGTCCCATACCACTATGCCACCAATAGTATACAACTAAAACCGTAAAATGTCGTATTGGAAGTTTTGATTTCCATCATGATGGCTCCTGATCCGAAAGATCGATCAAGTAGTGCAGTACCCAACGGCTTACGTCCCGTGCATGAGAAGACGCCGTAATGCACATCCGCACTATATCCAGGATATCAAGTATATTGCGGCTTACGTCCCGTGCATGAGAAAACGTCATATACTCTATCCTTCTGGAATCAGGGGGTGTGCCCTATCCATACCAGGTATGTAGTGACCACACCCAGCCTATCTCGGTCGACCGAATCCATCCTCATATCAAAAGTATATTGATCTAACCATCAGTTCATCATCATACTGATGTGTGAGACTCGCGAATTAATGCTATACAAAGCTGTGCTACTTAAAGCTGTGCTTTGAACATCATCCACCAAGCTCTTCTTCTCAACAAAAGCTTGGATCATTGCATCTCAGCATGCCACACTATCAACCCATATCGTACCATTTGCCAATATATAACCTCTAAGCTCATACATCTCAGAGAAGTGTTTTAAGCAAGAGAATAAATTCCCCGCCACCAAATAGATATATATTTAGCAGAGATCAATGAATACAGTATAAAGGAATACAATATCAGACACACCATCCATTTGCACGTCCGTTCTGGGTCTGAACGAAACCGGAGGCACCTTATTCCTCGTCCTGTTTGTCCAATACAGGAGAGAGGCCCTCGCATATCTGAACAATCAACAAATATGTCTGGACGGGTACCACTGTAGCCCCTTCAAGGTAGCTACTCCAATCATGGGCATTAGTAGCAACCCATCCATTCGATGTGAAGATCGTCGGTCTTGCACCGTCTTCAATCTCTTCGACTGTTAATCGTCGTATCAATTATTCAGAATGGGTTAAACCCGGTATTTCCGAATAACGCGCGTATCTTATAATCAAGTGTATAACAACACATCGTACGCCTCATTCCAATGCAGAATATCCTTTTATTCTAATATTCACATTCTTAGGGAAAGGTTCCCATTAATTTTATGAAAGATAAATTCTTTAAATTTATTCTTTAATCTTCCTTTGGATATCCATTTCAAAATATTTTATCCTTTAATAATTCTAAACCAAATTAAGGTTTATCAACTAGCCGGTATTAGCGAGCCTTACCAAAGTAATCATTTATTTTATTATCCGATTCCCAACCTATTCATCCCATGGAGTAAAACTTGGAGTACTCCATATCTAACACCCATGGTGTTATCGGTAAAATTAATTACCATTTCCCGTTCAAATCTAATTAAAGATTTAACTATCGCCTGGAATAAAAATGGTGGTACTCCATTCTCGATCATTTCCCAAATTTGATAATTTAAATTATCACATCCACATTTCAATCTAATTAAATATTCATTAAAACTCCACTTAGTTTTAATCTAAAAAAAGTCATTATTAATGATTATTTAACTTTGGGAAATCAAACATGCCGCATCGACAATCTACACCACACCATTGATTTCTGCCAATATATAACCTCTAAGCTCGTACGTCTCAGAGAATGGTGTTAAGCAAGAGAATAAATTCTCCGCCACCAAACAGATATATATTTAGCAGAGATCAACAAATACAGCTCGAAATATAATGTCAGACATGAAATCCTACCTTTAATAGGGTTAAAGAACGAATGTCCTTTAAAACACAGTCCACGATAAACCCAAAATCATTTTCCATCAAACTGGAACTTTCACGGAAAACAGATCAATATATAATTGATATAAATTTCTGTATCCGACTAATAATATAAATGGAATAGCGGCAAAGCCTTTTAAATTCCATATATAATAACGTTCTTCCTTCACAGAAGCTCATCTCGATTATCACCAAATTGAATTCCATTCAATATATTAAATTGGAAAAAAAAGTTAACTTTGGAAAATTCCCTTAAATCTTAGAATAAAGATTTATAAATACTAAATCTTAACTGCATTGTTAATTGGGTTAAAGAACAAGTGTTATTTAGAACACCATTCACGATAAACCAAAAAATCCAATTCTTTTATTCAATTCCAATTAAACATTAATTAATTGGAAAACTTCACTAAGTCTAAATTTAAATATTTATTCTTTTCTCAACTAGGTTTAAGTATAGTGTTAGTAAAGACACCATTTACGGCAAATCCAAAATCCAATTTGATATTAAATACAAGGCTCTGAATAGAAATTATATCCGCTTATATTCAATATCAAATTCTGAAACCAACAAATATCATATTGGGAATAACGATATATATATCTTTCATATTCCTCAATAATAACCGTATAGTCACGGAATCCAATATCGAAATATTCTAAAGATTATTTCCATTTTGAATCCATTCCAATTTATTCTTTGGAAAATTCTGGTTATTTTAAAACCATTTTCAAATCCAATTTATTTATTTTTAAAAATAATTGGATTATTATTCTAGTTATTAACTAGTTCATTTCGATAAAAATATATTTTTCTCTTTTCAAAACTAGAATTTTTCATCTAAAATATTTCCAAAACCCTTATTATGATTTTACATAATTTTTCCATATTTTTAATAATTTTATTAAGGCCTTTACTTTCGGTTTACAATAACAACCAACGAACTGCATTCATAGCGACCTTTTCTGAAATTGATTTGGACATAATTCCACAACCGTTAGATTTCAAATCTCTTATACTCATTGGAAAGCTCTTTTAGATACGAACCCAATGGTTCTGGTTTTAGGAGAATCCGACGGTCGGATCTCCCGTTACGTCCATTGGTAGTTAATGGTCGAAATTCGCGAACAGTCACTGCGCGGCGCGTTCTATTCAGGCCATTCTATATATATATATATATATATATATATATATATATATATATATATTCGATTTCATTTTAAAACGTATTTTATAAATCATTTTAAATTCGTTTTAAAAATGATTTCCACTTCCAATTCAATTTTAAATCAAAAATGAATATTCCTTTATAAATTCGTTTTAAATTCATTTTAAAACGATTTCCACTTCATTTAAATTTTCAAATCAAAATTTAATATTCCTTATCAATATAATATTAAATGATAATATTTTCAAAATATCATATTTTGAAATCACTTTTCGATATTCATTATAAAATGAATAAAATTGACAGAAAATCCCGCTCATGTTAAAATGGCGTTTAACTACTTAACACGGCTTCACATTTCAATATTTTCGTGTCCATCCAAAATCGGACATCAAATTCATATTTTGATTATTCACTGAATATTATTTTAAAATATTTGTTAATTCTGAACTAGAATCAGACTCAATCAATTAGCATATAATTTCAGTTATATGGATTTCATACATCGCATGTATACAACAATAATGATAAACAATCATTAAAAATTCATACAACATCCAAAGTGCATTTTACAACAGTATAAACATTAAAATAAATAAATAACGCTTATATAGTATGTCAACCCATCGATTGACATACCACTAATTATTGGGATCGGTGTATGTCAAATATCATCCCAATACCCGTGTGGTGTTTTCAAATAAACAATACTGTTTATTATTTGTGCAGTTGGGCGATGTGTAAAAATCATCATCCCAAACAAGATCAGTTAAGTAGGTGTTCATTAACAAACCGTCCGATTTGTAAATGAATATTTATTTTATTTTCTTTTCATGATAATTTTATATACATTTTAGATAAATAATTTTATATGTACAACCATATCAAACAATAACAATCACAATCCAAACAAACAACGAACCATGGTCTGTACAAAAAAATAGTGTCAGGATCTACTAAGTCTCGTTTGCAACTATTATATAATAATGGTAAAATAATTTGAGTGAGAGAGAGTTCTCACATTGGTTTCCACTCTGCCATTCTTTATTTCTGACTTTCAGTATAGTTCGAATTCGAATTTGTCTCAATTTTCAACGTGCTTTATTTCCATTCTGGTCAGTTCCATGTTGTAGCTCTCATTTTTCTGATTCCAATGGATCTGAAATCACGCGATTCTGTGCTCGTATGAAAAAATTATTGATTTATATACGTTAGTTACAAAATTATAATCACTTAAGATAATTAAAATTAAATTAACTAAACTTAACCCTAATTATCATCGTTCCTCTTTACGTTCAGGAATACACGCAGAAAACCCATCGAGTTCGCATCCTTCACGTTGAAACGCGCACCGCCCTAGAAACCCTGGTGTTGATCGGCTACCACCCCAACAACCGCCGAGGAGCCGCCTACCACCTCCAAGAACCTTGGCGAATTCACCGCCCCCAATGGCCCAGAAACCTGCTTCGAAAGCCGCCACTTTATGGTCAAAAATCTCGCGATTTACAATGCTTTAAACGATCATGACCGTTCAATCAGTAGAGCTAAAGAAGCTCTTCGATTTACTTTTGGATATTTCGAAATTCATAGAACGGATTGGGAGGATTTTGGCTGCAAAATTTCGAGCCATTTCGGCCATTGATCGCTTTGAGGAGCGGCTGCGTTTAGGTTTGACCGCGCAAATAATCTCTAGGGTTTGACCAAGGAGGAACATATATTTATTTAATGTTATTCTAATTCGCAATTAACTGTTTATCTGTCCGCGCTTCAAATCAAACCCAACCACTATCGTTTCTAGCTAAATACCCCCATTCCGGATACAATGGGATATGTTTGTAAGCAAATTCTATCGTTTCGATCAGTTTTATTTTAAACTAAAATATAAATCAATATATATTGGATTTAAACGTACATTTTAATTTATCGGGGACACATAGTGACTCCAAAAGTTCCAAAAAAATTAAATCTAGCTATGTTTTGACGATACGGTCCTAACAAAACTAATTTTGTCGAATTTGGAGACCGTTTGGAAAATAGTCATTTTCTGGTCGATCCACTTCAAGCTGAAACTGTCAAGCACGTTTAAATTTACCACGCTCACATATTAAATCCAAAAATTATATAATTTGAAACCTAATAATAATTTGACATTCCGGATCCAACATAAGTGGTTTCGTCGAAAACGGAGGTCGTTTGCAAAATGGCTATTTTTAAGGGCTATATATTATATTAATATATATATATTCCATAGCAATTATTTTAAATTTTAACTGGACATAATTTTCAATTTAAATTATGAAATCACAGTTTCTTAACTTCATTAGAAAGATATTAGTAAACAGATTCAAATATTTTTGGTTTTACTGAAATCTGATTTATTTTGAATCCTATACACTCAATTGAAATTTAAAATCAAATTTTCAAACTATCGCGCCATTTTAGGCTCGTTTTATAATTAAAATAAACTTATACATTCTAACTACGATTCAAATAAATTTTTAGTCATTATTATTTAAAATAAATCATTTTAAATATTCAAAATCCATTAAAATAGCTAAAATTATTTTAAATTGGTTCTGAAATTCTGAGTTGTTACTATCTCCCCCACTTAAAATATTTTTGTCCCCGAAAAGGAACGGAGCTGAAAGTTGTTTAACTAACCGACTCAACTTTAATTCTTCAACTTCTCAGTTTCTAAGAATTTTTAAATTTCTCAAAAATATGCCTAACATCCTAAATTTTCAAAAAAATTCGCCATAACCTCCTTTGTATGGGAAACCTTTAAAACTGCAACTTGCCTCACAGGGCCGTCATCAATCCAAAAGAAAAAGAAAAAGCCAATCGGCTCATAAAATCATCAAATCGCAAGAAATACAATAAATATGTACCTATTTGTCGGGCATACAATTTTATTCCTCTTCTTAACTTCCATGTTATGACCTGTTCATTATACATACATGTACATATATGCAATTCCAATAAATTTTCAATTCAGTTCAATACTTGACTTGATATGGCTAAATTTACCTTTCATTTTCATATTGATTTTATTGTTCCAATATTTTAATTAGCTAAACTAATAATCACACATCACAACCAACAATCAATTAGTTGGTTTAGCTTTTCAATAATATAACTTTAATATACTCAAAAATCATATTTCTTGTGTCAAATCACAAACAATAAATTCTAAATAAGGTTTCGGTTCTCACACCATTCGATTGGAAATATATATATATTCCACTTTCGGAACTCTAACGTAAACACTGATGATAATATATATATCACCAGAATTATCTCCGGGTGACTAGAGTGTGATTCTATATCTATCCAGTAAATTTGAGACTTTGAATACACGCTTGCAATGCGTATATTCAAACTCTTCTTACACTTGATAGTCCAAATTCAATATAAAATAAAATACTCAAATACGTATAGTTTGATACAATTTTCAAACTAAATTTGATTTTTTTTTTTAAATAACACTCTTCAAACTCATTCTAGGATACTACTGATCTTATCTCTAACGAGTTACTCTTATTGGATATTACTAATCTAATCTCTGATGAATTCTTTCGTTTGGTTCTAATGTGTCTTGCTCTCTAGCTTTGTAAGCCAAAACTCTGATACCATGCTATAACGATCCGAAATCCCCCGGTCTCCGAAGAGATGGGAAAGCTCGGATTGAATTGAGAACACGACAAATCAGAACACGAACAATAGAATATTTCATTGCTATTACAACAACTACATCAGAGTACAAGAATATATCAGAGTATGAATAAATATTACATAGAAAAATATCAGAGATTAAAATACATAGTAGCGGAAAATAATTCAATAACTAGCACAACTGAATGAAATATAGGGATACAAAGCTTTGCGAATATAGCTCCAGCTATAATCCAAGATCATGAGAAAAGAAATATATGCGAAAACCAAAACTACTAGCTGCCCATGTGGAAAATATGGGCACCCAGAGTTTAGGTTAAAACAATAAACTACGAGTCAGTCATGACACTGGTGTGAGAACTAAAACAGTTATTAACTTGATTTTAAAGTTAGGTAAATCAAGGGACCACGCCGTATAACACGGAACGGGTTTACCCCCAAGAATACGAGTGCATAAAAAATAACAGCGCAATGCTAAAGAGAAAAATGAAGCTATTATAAGACTCAGGTCCCATCACACAATGAACGCAGTCAAGGATAGAGTTTCCCTTATAATAGCCAAATATGTTTGATATCCGAAATTTCATCTTTTATTATTACTATAAGTGAATAAATCAACTTCAAATATAAATGTATCAATTCTAGACGACATAAATGTCCCATGCCACTATGCTACCAACAGTATACAACTAAAACCGTAAATGTCGTATTGGAAGTTTGGATTTCCATCATGATGGCTCCTGATCTGAAAGATCGATCAAGTAGTAAAATACTCAATGGCTTACGTCCCGTGCATGAGAAAACACTGTAATGCACATATCCAGGATATCAAGTATCTCAACGGCTTACGTCCCGTGCATGAGAAAACGCCGTATACTCCATCCTTCTAGAAATCGGGGGATGTGTGCTATCCCTACCAGGTGTGTAGCGACTACACCCAGCCTATCTCGGTCGACCGAATCCATCCTTATATCAAAAGTATACTGATTAACCATTAGTTTACCATCATACCGATGTGTGAGGCTCGCGAATTAACGCTACACAAAGTGTGCTTTGATCATCATCCACCAAGCTCTCCTTTTTGACAAAAGCTTGGTTCACTACATCTCAGCATGTCACACTATCAATCCATACCGTACCACTGATTTCTGCCAATATATAACCTCTAAGTTCGTACGTCTCAGAAAAGGGTGTTAAGCAAGAGAATATATTCTCCGCCACCAAACAGATATATATAGTTAGCAGAGATCAACGAATACAGTATAAAGGAATACAATTTCAGACACACCATTCATTTGCAAGTCCGTTCTGGGTCTGAACAAAACCGGAGGCACCTTATTCCTCGTCCCGTATGTCCAATATTGGAGAGAGGCCCTCGCATATCCGAACAATCAACAAATATGTACGGACGGCTACCGCTGAAGCCCTTTCAAGGTAGCTACTACAATCATGGGAATCAGTAGCAACCCATCCATTCGATGTGAAGATCATCAGTCTTGCACCGTCTTCAATCTCTTCAACTGTTAGTCGTCATATCAATTATTCAGAATGGGTTAAACCCGGTCTTTTCGAATAACTCGTGTATCTTATAATCAAGCGTATAACAACACGTCGTATACCTCATTCCAATCCAGAATATTCTTTTATTCTAATATTCACATTCTTAGGGAAAGGTTCCCATTAATTTTATGAAAGATAAATTCTTTAAATTTATTCTTTAATCTTCCTTTGGATATCCATTTCAAAAGATTTTATCCTTTAACAATTCTAAACCAAATTAAGGTTTATCAACTAGCCGGTATTAGCGAGCCTTACCAAAGTAACCATTTATTTTATTATCTGATTCCCAACCTATTCATCCCATGGAGTAAAACTTGTAGTACTCCATATCTAATACCCACGGTGTTATCGGTAAAATTAATTACCATTTCCCGTTCAAATCTAATTAAAAACTTAACTATCGCCTGGAATAAAAATGGTGGTACTCCATTCTCGATCATTTCCCAAATTTGATAATTTAAATTATCACATTCACATTTCAATATAATTAAAGATTTCATTAAAACTCCACTTAGTTTTAATCTAAAAATATCATTATTAATGATTATTTAACTTTGGGAAATCAAACATGCCGCATCGACAATCTACACTGTACCATTGATTTCTGCCTATATATAACCTCTAAGCTCGTACGTCTCAGAGAATGGTGTTAAGTAAGAGAATAAATTCTCCACTACCAAATAGATATATATTTAGCAGAGATCAACGAATACAACTCGAAATACAATGTCAGACATGAAATCTTGTCTTTAATAGGGTTAAAGAACGAATGTCCTTTAAAATACAGTCCACAATAAACCCAGAATCTTGTTCCATCAAACTGGAACTTTCACGGAAAACAGATCAATGTATAATTGATATAAATTTCCGTATTAGACTAATAATATAAATTGAATAACGACAAAGCCTTTTAAATTCCATATATAATAAAAGTCTTCCTTCACAGAAGCTCATCTCAATTATCACCAAATCGAATTCCATTCAATTCCAATTTAATATATTAAATTGGAAAAAAAAATTCACTTTGGAAAATTCCATTAAATCTTAGAATAAAGATTTATAAATTCCAAATCTTAACTGCACTGTTAATTGGGTTAAAGAACAAGTGTTATTTAAAACACCGTTCACGATAAACCCAAAAATCCAATTCTTTTATTCAATTCCAATTAAATATTAATTAATTGGAAAACTTCACTAAATCTTAATTTAAAGATTTATTCTTTTCTCAACTGGGTTTAAGAACAGTGTTAGTAAAGGCTCCATTCACGACAAACCCAAAATCCAATTTGATATTAAATACAAGGCTCTGAATAGAAATTATATCGGCTTATAGTCAATATCAAATTCTGAAACCAACAAATATCGTATTGGGAATAACGATATATATATCTTCCAAATTCCTCAACAATATCCGTATAGTCACGGAATTCAATATCGAAATATTCCGAAGATTATTTCCATTCCGAATCCACTCCAATTTATTCTATGGAAAATATTGGTTATTTTAAAACCATTTTCAAATCCAATTTATTTATTTCTAGAAATAACTGGATTATTATTCTAGTTATTAACTAGTTCATTTCGATAAAAATATATTTTTATCTTTTCAAAACTGGAATTTTTCATCCAAAATCTTTCCAAAACTCTTATTTTGGTTTTACATAAATTTTCCATATTTTTAATAATTTTATTAAAGCCTTTATAGTCAGTTTCCAATAATGGCCAACGAACTGCATTCATAGTGACCTTTTCTTAAATTGATTTGGACATAAATCCCAAATCCAACCAGTAGATTTCAAATCTCTTGTACTCATTAGAAAGCTCTTTTCGATACGAACCCAACGGTTTTAGGAGAAATAGACGGTCGGATCTCCAATTACGTCCATTTGAAGTTAATGGTCGAAATTTGTGAACGGTCGCCGCGCGGCGCGTTCTATTCAGGCCATTATATATATAAAACATATTTTATAGATTGTTTTAAATTCGTTTTAAAAACGATTTCCACTTCCAATTCAATTTTAAATCAAAATTGAATATTCCTTTATAAATTCATTTTAAAACGATTTCCGCTTCATTCAAATTTTCAAATCAAAATTGAATATTCCTTATCATTATAATATTAAAATGATAATATTTTCAAAATATCAGATTTTGAAATCACTTTTCGATATTTATTATAAAATAAATAAAATCAACAGAAAATCCCGTTTGTGTTAAAATGGCGTTTAACTACTTAACATGGCTTCACATTTCAATATTTTCATGTCCATCCAAAATCGGACATCAAAATCATATTTTGATTATTCGCTGAATATTATTTTAAAATATTTGTTAATTTTGAACTGGAATTGGACTCAATCAATTAACATATAATTTCAGTTATATGGATTTCATACATCGCATGTATACAACAATAATGATAAACAATTATTAAAAATTCATACAACATCCAGAGTGCATTTTACAACTGTATAAGAATTAAAATAAATAAATAATGCATATATAGTCTGTCAACCCATCGATTGATATACCACTATTATTGGGATCGATGTATGTCAAATATCATCCCAATACCCGTGTGGGGTTTTCAAACAACCAATACTGTTTATTATTTGTGCAGTTGGGCGATGTATAAAAATTATCGTCCCAAACAAGATCAGTTAAATAGGTATACATAAACAAACCGTCCGATTTGTAAATGAATATTTTTTTCATGATAATTTTATATACATTTTATATCAATAATTTTATATATACAACCATATCAAACAATAAATATCCTAGTCACAATCCAAACAAACAATCAACCATGGTCTGTACGAAAAAAATAGTGTTTGGAGCTACTAAGCCCCGTTTGCAACCTATTATATAATGACGGTAAAATAATTTAAGTGAGAGAGTTCTCACTTTTGTTTCCACTCCGCCATTCTTTATTTCTGACTCTTAGTACAGTTCGAATTTGAATTTGTCTTAATTTCTAACATGCCCCGTTTCCGTTCTGGTCAATTCCTAGCTCTCGCTTTTCTGATTCCAACGGATCTGAAATCACGTGATTCCATGCTCATATGAAAAAGTTATTGATTTATATATGTTAATTACAAAAATATAATCACTTAAGATAATTAAAATTAAATTAACTAAACTTAACCTTAATTATCATCATTCCTCTTCACGTTCAGGAATACACGCAGAAAACCCATTGAGCTTGCATCCTTCACATTGAAATGTGTGCCGCCCAAGAAACCCGGGTGTTGAATGACTACCACCCCAACAGCTGCCGAGGAGTCGCCTACCATCTCCAAGAACCCTGGCGAACTCACCGCCCCCAGTAGGCTAAAACCTGCTTCGAAAACAGCAACTTTATGGTCGAAAATCTCGCGATTTACAATGCTTTAAACGCTCATGACCGTTCAATCAGTAGAGCTGAAGAAGCTCTTCGATTTCCTTTTGGAGATTTCGAAATTCATAGAACGGATTAGAAGGATTTTGGCTGCGAAATTTCGAGCATTTTCGGCCTTTGATCGCTTTGAGGAGCGGCGGCGTTTGGGTTTGACCGCGCAAATAATCTCTAGGGTTTGGCAAAGGAGGAATATATATTTATTTAATATTATTTTAATTTGCAATTTAACTGTTTATCTGTCCGAGCTTCAAATCAAACCCAACGACTGTCATCCCTAGCTAAATACCCCTATTTCAGACACAATGGGATATGTTTCGTAAGCCAATTCTATCGTTTCGATCAGTTTTGCTTTAAATTAAAATATAAATCAATATATATTGAATTTAAACGTACATTTTAATTTACCGGGGCCACATACTGACTCCAAAAATTCCAGAAAAATAAATTTAGCTATATTTTGATGATACGATCCTAACAAAACTAATTTCGTCGAATTTGGAAACTGCTTAAAAAATGACCATTTTCTGGTCGATCCAATTCAAAATGAAACTGTCAAACACGTTTAAATTTACCACGCTCACATATTAAATCCAAAAATTATGAAATTTGAAACCTAACCATAATTTGACATTCTGAATCCAAAAAAAAGTGGTTTCGTCAAAAATGGAGGCCGTTTGCAAAATGACTATTTTAAGGGCTATATATTATATTAAAATATATATAAATTCCATAGCGACTATTTTAAAATTTTAACTGGACATAACTTTCAATTTACATTATGAAATCTCAGTTTCTTAACTTCTTTAGAAAGATACTATTAAACAGATTCAAATATTTTAGTTTTACTAAAATTTGATTTATTTTGAATCATATACAATTGAATAGAATTAAAATCGAATTATCAAAGTACCGCACCGTTTCAGGCTTGTTTTATAATTAAAATAAATTTATACATTCTAACTATGATTGAAATAAATCTTTAGTATTTATTATTTAAAACAAATCATTTTAAATATTCAAAATCCATTAAAATAGCTAAAATAAAAAATTTAAATTGGTTCTGAAATCCCAGGTTGTTGACATGTGTAAGTATAATAATAATAATCCGAAACCAAAAATGACATAGCACTAGTTACTTTGAAAAACTCCCCTTAACCCATACCTTGTACTGCACAGCACCAACAACCTGTCGTGCAGCACCACGACATCCACGAATATGACTGCTAACACACCCTACACCCAACATAAAACTATAGCAACCAAAACACTGGAAACATGTGACGGCCCGCCCCGCACCAACCGACATTTACTCCAAAAGTGCGCTGTACACATGTCCAGTTAGCACGGAACGGGTCGCCAGAAGAAAAAGAAAGAAGAGAATGAACTAATCAAGGAACCTGTAATATGTCTCACAGCGCATAAAACAAAATATAATAATAACATACTTGACATAAAACAGAAGAGACAGTGCATAAGCTAAAACCAGAACTGAGCATCATAGCAGCGGAAATCCAAAATATAGCTTATTACAACTTTTCAAACTGTCTCAAAACAAAAGCAAGATAAAGGAGGTACACTACTAATGCCCAAGTAGCGACCACCAACGACACAGGGAGAATATCTATATATCATACGTGGAAGCCTCCTGCTCGCCTCCGAATCAGCTACTCGCGCATCACCAGCTAACCATAACCTGTCTCTAGTCTGCTCGTGTGAGCACCCAGAGTAATAAGAAGAGACATAAAACTCTGGGTCAGACATAAAGCCTGGTATGAGCGATAAGCATCTAAACAGAATAATAACAGGTATAATCCAATCATACCTGAACCTGGACCTGCAACCAAAGAGTTAGCACTGCATACTGTACAACACTCTAAGGTGCCCTTTCAAATGGTGTAAAGATAATGGGGGTGGGGGTGTGCATGTCATAGTGATGTCAAACAATCAAGCATAGCAATCATCCTCACATCCCTCACTCAGTGCGCAAAGCATATGATATCCACTACTTTGGTCCTCTAATCCTTTGGGCCATGACGGAATCCAATCCCGTGTAACTATCACTACAAGCCCACTATCCATCACTCAGTAGTGAACCAAAGTTATGAATACCGACAACCCCATTGCACACGTCTCGCAGCAAAGCCCAATCATGAAGTGAACTCATTGGTTCCCAACTGGGTCCGGGATCCTGAGCTCTAACTTCCATTAGGACTACCTTTGCATCTCGGGTTTTGGTCAGCATCTCCTCCGGATCGGTCTTCATTCAGTTCGCAACCTCCTGGTTCGGTTCGTGACTCGCCCCCTCGCATCAGCTCGACTCGCGGATCGTGGTCATTGCCTTCGCTCGGATCGGGTCGTTCCTGTTACGTCAGCTCGGGTCGGATCGCACCATTCGTCAGCTCATTCGGATCGCACCTGCTGCATCGGGTCGGGTCGTGATGCACTCGTGGTCACCATCCCCCTTCGGTTCGGTTCACAGTCCTCCTTCGCGAATGGTCGGATCGCCATCATCGGATCGTGCTTCACCCATTCGTGGCATCGGTCGAGCTTGGAGTGGCTCGTGACGTCAGGTCGGATCGTGACCTTTGAAGTAGAGCGGATCGGGTCGTCTCGTGGCGCGAGCTTCAATCGGATCGGTTCGCATGGGGTAGGGGCGATCCGGTCCGGGGTATTTCCTGCACTTCGTTCCAGCGACTGTTTTTCGCCATTCGACGCCGTTTTTGACCAAACTAACACTTCTAAACAATCACAAAACATACCATACAGTCATAGCAACATATAGTATCGACCACAAACACCAAAACATAAATCATAGCATGTAAAATGGATCAAACATAGCCAATACCCCATATTTTCCCTTAAGCATACTTAAGCAAATCTAACAATAAGGTTAGCAAATCTTAACCAAATTGAACCAAACTTCTAACAGAGGTCTAAAACAATATTTCAGAATTTCTGAACATTTTTCCAGATTTTTAACATGCATAAATTCGCTAATTATCACTAATTACCCCTTAATCCCCCAAATTCTGGGATTTGCAAAATTAGTCGAAATTAACCCAAATTCATATCAGAGGCATAAAATGATGTTTTAGAATTTTAGGAATTTTTCTAGATTTTTCTGAGCCATAATTTCACTAATCTTCCCTAATTACCATAATTAGCCGTAATTAGTGAGGAACTATGCAAATCACTCACCTTTGCCACAAATTAAACTATAGATCTGAAATATCCTCTGATTTGGATCCAATCCCTACGTGTTCCAGCAGCTCTCTTTCTGATTTGGTGAAGATCTTCTTTGATTTGATGTAGTTTTGCTTAGTCTTCGATTAGAAAGTGATTAGAGATGATTTGGGATGAAATTAGAAGGTGGAGGCCATTGCTAGAGCTTGAAGGAGGTAAGTGGCGGCTGGAAAAATGAGTCTAAAACCGAAATCCTTACCCTAGCAGCCCTTAAATACCCCAAATCCCGAAATCTCCCATTGGGCCTAGTTGCTAATCACCCGGTTAAGCCCGATTAGCTGTTTTTCACCTTCTAAACTTTGTTTCAGCCATATCTCCCAAACGGTAAGTCCGTTTGGCTAATGTAACCACTCTACGGAAAGAGAAACCATCATTCGAATCCAATGGAAGTGGTTTCAGGTCAAAATTCCTTTCCAATCAAAAGTTATGGCCAAAACAGTACCAACTAAGGGCAAAACGGTCATTTAAAAATCGACAAAAATCATGAACATGGGAAATAACCCCATAAGTCGTCTCCCAAAGTTACATGACCATACGACTTCATATGTGAAAGAAATAAATATTCTACGATCCCATGATGCGTAGAATACGGGTCGTTACACTCTTCCCCCCTTAAGAAATTTCGCCCCCGAAATTCCCTAATCAAAACACACAAAGGGTCCCGCATGCCTATCAACCATAAAACAACAATCAACATGCAAAACAAGTCTATCCTAGCATGCGGTTTACTAACAAGGGAAGAAACTATCACTACCAAAACCTTACTAGGCAAAGAGTTCTGGATACTTCTTCCTTATATCTTCCTTTGTTTCCCAAGTACAGTCTTTTTCCATTCTCACCCCCACTGGACTTTGACTAGTTTCACCGCCTTCCTTCAAAGCTGCTTCGTATCGTTCCCAACAATACGCATAGACTTGCGGTTCCCAGCCGCCTCGAGTTCAACGTCGATATCATCCAATTGATCAGGTGAAATAGTCACATTTGAGTCGTGAACGAACTTCCTTAGTTGGGAAACATGAAACACATTGTGAACTCCCGCCATTTTCTCTGGTAAGCCAACTCTATATGCCAAATTCCCGACTAGTTCAAGAACAGGGAATGGGCCAACAAATCTTGGTGCTAACCTACCTCTCCAACCAATCCGAATCACATTCTCTATGGAGAGATCTCGACGAACACCAAGTCGTTAACGAAGAATTCCAAATCTCTTCGTCTCTTATCGAGATAAGCCATCTGCCTATCTTTATCCCTACCCAGTAGTAGATCTGCTCTATGTCTCAATACATCTTGTTACCACTGGGATGTATAGTCAATTTCGAGTGATGATATGCTCTAAGCACTTCACCTCTCAGTCCATCTACGTTGGGTACAACTAGTCCCTTATTCTTTCGAAGTCACTCTTCTCGATCAAATCCTTATTTGATCATTCTCTTTCCATCGATACCCATCTCTACCCTAGAAATGGTTTCCAATAGATTAGGATCGTCCTTCTAACTGGAAACAATCCTCTCAATCAAAATCGATCTAATCGTCAAGCTTACTAGCGTTTCTCAATCCAATTCAGTCATGGGTCTGAAATCATATCCTGTGACATACTCTAGTTGCTTCCATCCTAGAAACAAAACCCCTAAACTGGCATGTCTCCTACTCAATGCAACCAGTATTGCACCCAAATCCTTTACTATGATCACTCTGCCCCATGGAGTCATGGCGACTCCACTGCACTGATCTATAGTCACTAGTCCTTTGCTATGTCCACTCTGCCCCCATGAAGTCATAACAATTCCACTGCACTGGCTCATAGCCTTACTAATCCTTTACTATGTCCACTTTGCCCCTCGAGTCATGACGACTCTACTGCACTGGCTCATAGTCCTATTACAATCACTTTGTTCCCCATCGCTGGAACCCTACAGGTGATAGTCTACTCAAGAGAAGAGAGATAGGAACAAACATAGCAACCATAACATCCATCAAACAAATCCTATCTATCACCTGCTAAAGTCATAAACACATCGACACCTACATGATTTGTAACACCCCGCGAATTCTAAAACTGTGAAATTCACAAATTAAAGTATAATTAATTTCAAATCAAAGAACTAAGGGAAACGGGATACGCCATTGCGTTCGTCTCGGAAAAATACGCGAAATAGAGTCCGAGTTTTCGAAAAACGGAGTCCGTATGAAGAAGATATGGCCTTCGGAAGTTTCTGAATTAAGTTTAAAATTCAAACAGAATAAAACAGCTCAGAAAAACAAGTTTAAATTCAAAAATCGGGCCCAATTGGTGTAACACCCCACCTCCGTTAAGGTCACTCACAAAGGGAATGCCTTAACTTTGGTGGAGCATTTTAGTAAACAGAACAGAAACTTACAAGATAGATAAAACAGTACTTGCAAAAATTTTAACTTTATTACAGCGGAAACAGAAATCAATATAGTTACATCCTTTCAAATCTCAGAATTCAAGTACAAAATATCAGTCTTGTACAAAAGCCTTCAAAATACATGGTTTAAAATCATAATCCCCATGGAACGGAAGCTATACAGAGCCAAGCCATACTTTAAGCACTTCAAGCAAAGAGAAATCTGGATCAAGCTAAAGTGTTACCTCCTTGGATAACCTGGGGGGGAAACGGAAGAAAGGAGGCGAAAACAACAAGGGTCAGACAAAATGTCTGGCAAGTCCAGTGACTTTCAGCATATGAACAGATAATAATAATATGATATGAACATAAAACTGGATGTGAGATAACTATAACAGGTGTAGCAGATATAACAGAAAAACAGAATGATATAAACTATTGTTTTACACTTCTCTGCACTAATACTAGTATAGCAAAATTAGGTGTCACCCTAATGTCTAAATTGAAGCAGGAACGGGTACAGAATACTTTAACAGAAACAGAATGCTAATAATGGGCCTTTACTACCCGATCAGAAACAGATAGAAGAAGAAACAGATTTATCCCTATGGAAACAGAATGTGGAATTAGGTGTACACTAGTAATGGGCCTTTACCACCCGAACAGACGGTACCACACAGAAACAGACAGGTGTTACCACCTAACAGAAACAGACGGTACCAACAGAAACAGACAGAACTAAGCGTACCCTAAAACCCTACCCCAAGCGATCGGCTCCCTAATACATAAATATCCTGTGTCGGCCCCACAGTAGGGTGTATCACTCCCTAAAGTGACAACCAATTGGCACAGACCTATTTACAGATGTCACGGCGTCTTACATCCTCAGAGGCAGACCGGGATCCATGCACGCACATGACCCGGTTGGAACGCACCATCAACACCCCTCGCCATTATCAGAATGAACCTCTTATAATTAGTTCAGTAAGCGTGCCCGGACCCTACTTACTGTTGGGTCAAAGTTTTGATACCAGAAAGGGTTACTGACTAATATGGGTCCCAAACAACAGATGACACAAGTAATTCCCCTCCTAACCTTGTGTCCCCAGACTAACATATTTCAGATTAACTTGTTTACAAGTTCAGACATACAGAATTCAGATTTACTAATTCATAAATTAAGTTAACAAGTTTTCAGACTAATGGGTCAGGTGTACAGATTTTTCAGATTTGTCTAACTTTGTATTGGGCCTACAGATTCATGGACGGGTTTTACTACATCTATTAATCCCTTTGGTTTAACCCTATTTTCCCCAATACGTTTTAGACGTCATTCTTATCTTAGATTTGCATTAATTAATTATTAATGCACAGACCTCTCACATTAGGTCGGTAGCTTGTGGCCGCTGGATATGCCGGGCGGTTCCGGGCAGACTTCTGCCACAAGCCAGACCTAACCTCGTGTCTTACGCATGTTATGACTAACTTCTCACATTAGAACCTATTGTTTGCGGCCACTGGATGTGCCGGGCGGTTCCGGGCAGATTTACGCCGCAAACTCATTCTAACCTCGAGTTAGCCATGTTTATCTTTGCGGCCAATCAATTAATAATTTACCGTTTATGCGCACGCCCAATATATATGCCAATTCAGATTATATCAATCACAGGATGATTATATCAACATAGCAGATAACAGATTTTATATGACTTAACGGATTTAACAGATTTAGCAACTTAGCAGATTTTGGCATATAACAGGTTAGGCATTTCAACCGACAAATTTAACAAATTAGGCATTTCAATCTAATTAGCAGTCTAGGCAATATAACAAAACTAGCAGTTTAGGCAACTAGACAAATTAGCAGATTTAGCAAATTTAATATTTCTAAAAGTTCTATTTTAAAGGCCTTGCCTAGTCATAAATTAGCCTAATTTCATATGCCTACATAATTGTCATGATTCACAACATATACTCCATGTTTGCATAAGCGCAGAATATGGACATAATTTGCCATATGTTCCAATTTTTGTTAAACTAGCATTTTACAGCAGATTCACATATAAATTATACCAAATATAACCATTAATTTCAATGCATGCCATATATCCAAAAATCCCTATTTAGGTGTAATCACAATAATAGATATTCTAATTAATGTAAATCTTTACACCTAAGTTTCCATATCTTCTTATTTTTAGGTCATGAATCATTATGCAAACTATACCCAACAATCTTTAAATCATATCTTCTAAAAATCCATTCTTGACTTTTATATGCATTTTGTCCAAAGTCCCAAATCATATGTAATCATACAATGGTTCCTCTTTTCTTCTATCATAGAATATGCATAGATCCAAATCTAGTTTACAACATATGCTCATTAATTACAGATCTAAATTACAACATAACTATGCATACGACATGCATAAATTATATGTTCATAGTCAAATTTATGCATATGTCCAATATATTTTATGCCTCAGACCTAAAGTCATACATTCAATTTAGTCTTGTCAAACTTCGCATCATTCATCCCAAAATTTGCGTTCATACGTTCATCTCTTATGAGATTAGGCACAGGCTCGTGGTAGCCTGGCTATAGAAACAGAAAAGAAAAAAGGGACACAGAAAAACAGATCTGACAGAAGAGAATATATATACAATCTCAGATTCAGAATCAAAAACATATCAAAATTATTATTAACGTTTATAGCGGAAAATAACTGTACTTGCCTTGATTAGATTAAAGAAAGGACTTTAACTTGCTGTAGAATCTTTGCAGAAACTATAATCTCTAGCTTGAATTGAGTTGCTTAGGCTGATGTTGATTATCTTCTAGTTTTAATTCCAGCAGAGCAGCAACGCCATTTTTATTTTTTTATTAGAAGAAGAGAGCAATAGAGGCTAGAGAATTGTGTAAGAAACCTAGGTAGAGTCTAGGGTCATTTTTATAGAGTTTATGAACTGATTAGGACCATTGATGTTGCTTGGATTGATCGTAGCCATTCATTCGCAAGAGGGACCAATTAGAGCCTGCCACCTAGCCCTAATGACAAAGCAGACCACAGAAAATCGACCAACATAGAATAGGCCAGCCAGGGTGGACTGGGTTCGACCTGGGTCTGGACCAGGTCGACAGCCCTGTCGATAGCTCTGTCGACCTGGTTAGACCAGGTCGACAGCCCAGTCGACCTGGGTGTCCTAGGCGGGAGTTTTCCCGCCTTGGCCAATTGGGCCCGGTTTTAATTTTTAAACTGTTTTATTCTGTTCGAATTTTAAACTTAATTCAGAAACTTCCGAAGGCCATATCTTCTTCATACGGACTCCGTTTTTCGAAAACTCGGACTCTATTTCGCGTATTTTTTCGAGACGAACGCAATGGCGTATCCCGTTTCCCTTAGTTCTTTGATTTCAAATTAATTATACTTTAATTTGTTAATTCCATAGTTATAGAATACACGGGGTGTTACATTCTCCCCCACTTAAAAGGATTTCGTCCCCGAAATCTTCAAGTTAAGAAGAATGTGTCCTACCATCCAATCACCCATCTACTCAACCATCATCCACAAGCATCCATTGTCCTTAGAAAACTTCTAATGTTGTATGAACATATGCAAAAGTGTGTGTATATGTTCCTTACCTAATGCAAAGATCAGGCGGTCTACTGATTCAGTTGACCTCCTTAATGCGAATTATGTCAGTGCCATGAGTCCAACATGTATGCAATAGAATTCTGATGATATATATTATTTCTATATGAGTGCACAACCATTCACTCAAATGCAACATCCATGTGCTGAATCAACCATTTTGCATCCACAAGAATTGAAAATTGCTCACTCATCCATATGCAGTATGAGAGTGTTTTCGAGCCGATCTAGTGCCTAGTGTGTGTATATGCATCCACGGGCAACCACTAGCAACCACTTGCATCCACTTGCAACCATCAAACATAACATGTCTCAAACACATGTTTACACCCATTAGTTTCTACCTAAAGTTCGAAGATTCGATCGATAGGATACAGTCGAATGATGGAAGCGAGTACAGATAGAACGAAAATTTGGTTCCCATTAGACATGGGTCCTAAGTTTCGGCCCCAAAGACCGGAACCAACATCAAATTGATACCCCACGAAAACTCAGAATGTATGCGTCATACTTGACGCCTAACACAGATATCCCTCAACCCCCAGTCCCAAACAGATGATCCATAACCCTTATGGGTCTGAGTCTACAGCGGAATTCAGAAATAATACTAGTATTAAAGTGCAGAGCATCGATTACAAAATCAAAATACCAGAATCAGAAAAAGTCTTGACTTCATAATCAGATAAATAAATTAAACCTACTATAGAAATTTTCCTATTTCTATCCTAGCCACTAGCCTCAAGAGTGTTCGCCTGCCCTCCTTGTCCTCGTCTCTTTGGGCAGTCCCTAGTGAAGTGTCCCATCTCCCCACAGTTGAAGCAAGCGCCCTTCCTTTTTCTGCAATCCTTGTTCAGATGAGTTGAGCTCCCACAAGTAAAGCACTTTTTCCCCTTCTTATCTTCAGACTTCTCATCCTTCTTTTGTGTTTCCTTTTTGGGCCCCGCTTTCTTATTCTGTGGTTCTTCCTTCTTTGTCTCTTTCGGGCCCTTGTCTTCCTCGTGCAGTAGTGCCATATCCACCAATTTCTCGTAAGTTGCTCCCATGGGTACATGGGTCATGGCTAGGCTGTGCAGTGGCTCATTCAATCCTTTAACAAAGCGGAGAGCCTTTTTATGCTAAGTGTTGACTAAATCCAATCCGAATCTTGCTAGTTGGTTGAACTGGTTGACGTATTCCTTAACCGTCAGACTTCCTTGCTTAAGAGACAAGAACTTTTCTAATTGTAAACTTCGTTCAGCTTGCGAGAGGAACTTTGTCTCAAACCTTGTTCTGAAATCCATCCATGTCTCAACCGGACTCTCGGCGTTAGTGACTTCCCACCAGTAGGAAGCTTCGTCTTTGAGCAGCCATACTGCCAACTGTACCTTCTGCCTATCGTCCACCTCGAAGATAACGAACAGATCCTCAGTTTCTTTGAGCCAATTCCTTGCTTCTACGAATGATTCAGTTCCTTTGAAATCCTTCCCACCCATGGCCCTAAAATCTCTACAGATTTTTGAGAAAGCAATAGCACGAGGAGGGGGTGGAGGAGGGGGATCATTTGCTGGACCTGCAGCGGCGGTCCTAGCCTCAAGATATTGACGAAACCAACCGGGTACATGAACACCCTCTGGTATCTCAGATGCTTCAGACATGCTGGAACGAAAAAGGAAAGGTTCAATACAAAAAGGACTGAAAGAAAGATATATGGCTCTTGGGGATCATGTTTTTCAAAATAAGCTTTATTTTTGAAAATACTTCCTTTCCAAAACCTTTTTGAAAATAGTTTTCAAAAACTTTACCCAATCTGGTAACCTTCAGCTCTGATACCAAGTGTAACACCCCACCTCCGTTAAGGTCACTCACAAAGGGAATGCCTTAACTTTGGTGGAGCATTTTAGTAAACAGAACAGAAACTTACAAGACAGATAAAACAGTACATGCAAAAAATTTAACTTTATTACAGCGGAAACAGAAATCAATATAGTTACATCCTTTCAAATCTCAGAATTCAAGTACAAAATATCAGTCTTGTACAAAAGCCTTCAAAATACATGGTTTAAAATCATAATCCCCATGGAACGGAAGCTATACAGAGCCAAGCCATACTTTAAGCACTTCAAGCAAAGAGAAATCTGGATCAAGCTAAAGTGTTCCCTCCTTGGATAACCTGAGGGGGAAACGGAAGAAAGGAGGCGAAAACAACAAGGGTCAGACAAAATGTCTGGCAAGTCCAGTGACTTTCAGCATATGAACAGATAATAATAATATGATATGAACATAAAACTGGATGTGAGATAACTATAACAGGTGTAGCAGATATAACAGAAAAACAGAATGATATAAACTATTGTTTTACACTTCTCAGCACTAATACTAGTATAGCAAAATTAGGTGTCACCCTAATGTCTAAATTGAAGCAGGAACGGGTACAGAATACTTTAACAGAAACAGAATGCTAATAATGGGCCTTTACTACCCGATCAGAAACAGACAGAAGAAGAAACAGATTTATCCCTATGGAAACAGAATGTGGAATTAGGTGTACACTAGTAATGGGCCTTTACCACCCGAACAGACGGTACCACACAGAAATAGACAGGTGTTACCACCTAACAGAAACAGACGGTACCAACAGAAACAGACAGAACTAAGCGTACCCTAAAACCCTACCCCAAGCGATCGGCTCCCTAATACATAAATATCCTGTGTCGGCCCCATAGTAGGGTGTATCACTCCCTAAAGTGACAACCAATTGGCACAGACCTATTTACAGATGTCACGGCGTCTTACATCCTCAGAGGCAGACCGGGATCCACGCACGCACATGACCCGGTTGGAACGCACCATCAACACCCCTCGCCATTATCAGAATGAACCTCTTATAATTAGTTCAGTAAGCGTGCCCGGACCCTACTTACTGTTGGTCAAAGTTTTGATACCAGAAAGGGTTACTGACTAATATGGGTCCCAAACAACAGATGACACAAGTAATTCCCCTCCTAACCTTGTGTCCCCAGACTAACAGATTTCAGATTAACTTGTTTACAAGTTCAGACATACAGAATTCAGATTTACTAATTCACAAATTAAGTTAACAAGTTTTCAGACTAATGGGTCAGGTGTACAGATTTTTCAGATTTGTCTAACTTTGTATTGGGCCTACAGATTCATGGACGGGTTTTACTACATCTATTAATCCCTTTGGTTTAACCCTATTTTCCCCAATACGTTTTAGACGTCATTCTTATCTTAGATTTGCATTAATTAATTATTAATGCACAGACCTCTCACATTAGGTCGGTAGCTTGTGGCCGCTGGATATGCCGGGCGGTTCCGGGCAGACTTCTGCCACAAGCCAGACCTAACCTCGTGTCTTACGCATGTTATGACTAACTTCTCACATTAGAACCTATTGTTTGCGGCCACTGGATGTGCCGGGCGGTTCCGGGCAGATTTACGCCGCAAACTCATTCTAACCTCGAGTTAGCCATGTTTATCTTTGCGGCCAATTAATTAATAATTTACCGTTTATGCGCACGCCCAATATATATGCCAATTCAGATTATATCAATCACAGGATGATTATATCAACATAGCAGATAACAGATTTTATATGACTTAACGGATTTAACAGATTTAGCAACTTAGCAGATTTTGGCATATAACAGGTTAGGCATTTCAACCGACAAATTTAACAAATTAGGCATTTCAATCTAATTAGCAGTCTAGGCAATATAACAAAACTAGCAGTTTAGGCAACTAGACAAATTAGCAGATTTAGCAAATTTAATATTTCTAAAAGTTCTATTTACATGCCTTGCCTAGTCATAAATTAGCCTAATTTCATATGCCTACATAATTGTCATGATTCACAACATATACTCCATGTTTGCATAAGCGCAGAATATGGACATAATTTGCCATATGTTCCAATTTTTGTTAAACTAGCATTTTACAGCAGATTCACATATAAATTATACCAAATATAACCATTAATTTCAATGCATGCCATATATCCAAAAATCCCTATTTAGGTGTAATCACAATAATAGATATTCTAATTAATGTAAATCTTTACACCTAAGTTTCCATATCTTCTTATTTTTAGGTCATGAATCATTATGCAAACTATACCCAACAATCTTTAAATCATATCTTCTAAAAATCCATTCTTGACTTTTATATGCATTTTGTCCAAAGTCCCAAATCATATGTAATCATACAATGGTTCCTCTTTTCTTCTATCATAGAATGTGCATAGATCCAAATCTAGTTTACAACATATGCTCATTAATTACAGATCTAAATTACAACATAACTATGCATACGACATGCATAAATTATATGTTCATAGTCAAATTTATGCATATGTCCAATATATTTTATGCCTCAGACCTAAAGTCATACATTCAATTTAGTCTTGTCAAACTTCGCATCATTCATCCCAAAATTTGCGTTCATACGTTCATCTCTTATGAGATTAGGCACAGGCTCGTGGTAGCCTGGCTATAGAAACAGAAAAGAAAAAAAGGGACACAGAAAAACAGATCTGACAGAAGAGAATATATATACAATCTCAGATTCAGAATCAAAAACATATCAAAATTATTATTAACGTTTATAGCGGAAAATAACTGTACTTGCGTTGATTAGATTAAAGAAAGGACTTTAACTTGCTGTAGAATCTTTGCAGAAACTATAATCTCTAGCTTGAATTGAGTTGCTTAGGCTGATGTTGATTATCTTCTAGTTTTAATTCCAACAGAGCAGCGACGCCATTTTTATTTTTTTATTAGAAGAAGAGAGCAATGGAGGCTAGAGAATTGTGTAAGAAACCTAGGTAGAGTCTAGGGTCATTTTTATAGAGTTTATGAACTGATTAGGACCATTGATGTTGCTTGGATTGATCGTAGCCATTCATTCGCAAGAGGGACCAATTAGAGCCTGCCACCTAGCCCTAATGACAAAGCAGACCACAGAAAATCGACCAACATAGAATATGCCAGCCAGGGTGGACTGGGTTCGACCTGGGTCTGGACCAGGTCGACAGCCCTGTCGACCTGGTTAGACCAGGTCGACAGCCCAGTCGACCTGGGTGTCCTAGGCGGGAGTTTTCCTGCCTTGGCCAATTGGGCCCGGTTTTAATTTTTAAACTGTTTTATTCTGTTCGAATTTTAAACTTAATTCAGAAACTTCCGAAGGCCATATCTTCTTCATACGGACTCCGTTTTTCGAAAACTCGGACTCTATTTCGCGTATTTTTCCGAGATGAACGCAATGGCGTATCCCGTTTCCCTTAGTTCTTTGATTTCAAATTAATTATACTTTAATTTGTTAATTCCACAGTTATAGAATACACGGGGTGTTACAATTGGCCAGGGCGGGAAAACTCCCGCCTAATGCACCCAGGTCGACTGGGCTGTCGACCTGGTCTAGCCAGGTCGACAGGGCTGTCGACCTGGTCCAGAGCCAGGTCGAACCCAGCCCAACCTGGCTGGCCTATTCTATGTTGGTCGATTTTCAGAAGTCTGCTTTGTCATTAGGGCTAGGTGGCAGGCTCTAATTGGTCTCTCTTTCGAATGAATGGCTACGATCAATCCAAGCAACATCGATGGTCCTAATCAGTTCATAACCCCTATAAAAATGACCCTAGACTCAACCTAATCTATTCATTCAAAAATAAGAACAAGGCCATCATGTTGCTGAGGAACGACTAAGAGTAGCCACCAATTGGAGAGAGAATTAGGAGGCAAATTCTAAAGCATAAAGCAACTTAATCAAATCAAATCAACAAGGAATCGCATCTCCAAATCCCTAAATTGGAGAATTCGCCACACAATTGTAAGTAGAGTATTATTTTGGTATGAACAAATAATTGTGTTGGTTTGTATACTTGATTTGTGGCGATAAAGTAATTCATATTTGGGCGTTACTATGATTCTTATCGATTGGGAATACTGTATACGTTTGGATATTCTCGAATTATGTTATTCATTATAAAAAACTACATGTTTGCAGTAGTTTTATGCAAGTATACGTTTGGATATTCTCAAAATATGTAATTCATGTTGAAGCTACATGTATATAGTTGTTTAATTGAATTCATGCAAGTTTGAGGTTTTGCTACTATGCCATCATAATGTATATTTTTGTACAAAAATCATTTTGTGCGTAATTGGAACAAATTTGGGTTATTATAGTTCATATGAAACTATGTTGAAAGTTTGGCACCTTGATCTATGTATTAAGCCATGCTTTTGTACTAGAAAACTTATTTGCAAACTTATGAATATGACTAGGCTATGATTGATATTTTGCATAATTGAAATCCATGTTAGGTCTATATTGTTAACAAGAATTATATGATGACATATGTGGTACATAGCTAGGTTAGATTCAAAATCCCTTTTGCAAGTTTGCATGACTAAAGTAAAAATCATGATTTCATGTTAGAAATATTTATGCCATGGTTATGGGAATAGATTTAAAATCATGATTAAGTTGAACTATACTTTTGTGTTAGTAACAAAAGTAAGCACCTTTGTAAACATGTAGTAATCTTATGAACATGATTTGCTTATGTTTGACATTATGCCTGAATAAAAATATAGGTTTATGTTGTAGTTAAGACTATGTGTCAATAATGATATCCAATTTAGATTCTTAACTTAACTACAAGTTTACATGCTTTGATTCATGTAACTTATGCTACTATGCAAGTACACCAGTTTCTGTTTTGTAGTTCCAACGTTATGTTGCAAGTTCATGCGTTCACATTCCCCTTTTTGTGTATGTAATCACGCTTTAAGCCTCCCCTTTTTCTCATGGTTAAGTTGGGCTTAAAAGCCTAAGCCCAACATATATTTTGATAAACGAACGTATTAAACGGGGGAAAATAGCGTTGGGCCAAATTAATTAATAAATGAAAACATAAAGTAGAAGGGCCCAAATTCAAGTATGGGTTGGGCCCATGATTGGTGTAACCTTTACACCATTAACTTAATAATGGGCCGCAAATATTTACATATAAGAAAATAAAGAAGAAAGACAAAATATGTAAATGTAGAACATACGATGTGTTTAACCCGAGGTTGGATTGAGTTGTGATGTAAACCTGCCCGGAACCGCCCGGCTGTCCAGTAGTCACAACAATACCTATCCAATGTGGGAGGTTAAACATGGAGCCCAATGAGGACCCGAGGTTAGACTGAGTTGTGGCGTAAGACTGCCCGGAACCAACCGGCAACAGGCAGCCACAACAATACTTGTCTAATGTGAGAGGTCAAGGCTTTAATAAGACAATTAAGGCTGAGTCAGGATTGTTAGGATTAAGTGAACTAAAGACTTAATCAAAATGGAACATGCTAAACTAAACGGACTAGTGGGGGTTAGGTTAGAAAACACTTAACCAACTTAGCATGTTGGCTAGAGATAGAAAACCTAGTAACGGGGGGCCTTTTTCAGCAGTAACCCTAGAAGGTGTATCAGGATACCCTGAAACTAGGCAGGGTGGGGCACGATTACTGGGCTGATTGTAAGAGGTCAAATCGACGGCGGTGGTGTAGCAGTGTAGGTTCTAACGAGGTGCGGGCATGCACACACTCCGGCGTAGAAAAATAAGGCACTGGACACCAGTAGCATACCTGTGCATTCAGGATTGTGTCGGGCCGCCACCATGGGACTTGATACACCCCATGGTGGGACCAGCATAGGTAACTACAACATCGGGGGGCCGTAAGACACACGTAACTATGCGAGTAGGAGCCGATCATCATAGAATGGATCACATCACCCTGATTATGGGGTGCCAGTTGGAAACTAGTTTATATGGGTTCAGAGATTTACATGGGGTACGATAGTATATTCGACCCTAGACAACTTAACCAAGTTTATAGTGCTTTCCCACTTCTTGTTTATACTTATCATACCGAGTTCTTTATTCATAGACAGAATAGTCCTAGACTTACTCAGGCTTTATGTCTGACTCTACTTTTCTTTCGTCTTCTTTTCTTTCGTTCCCCCCCCCCCCAGGTCCACAGGGAGGGAACACTGCAGCTTGACCAGCCTTAACATCCAGCTTGAAGAGGAGAAATGTATTGCTTGGACTTTTTCGTTTTGAACTATGGCTTTGGACAACCACTATGGGGCTTTTGCAGTTTATTTATGTTTTTATGCTTCTTTCAATAATGTAATCAAGACAGATTATGAAGGTGTTATGTTATGTTTGTTTGGAAAAGATGTAAGACAATTATGGTGATGTTGTTGTAGCACGTATTTGCTTTTATGAAATAAAAGTTGTTGTTTTTCCGCTGTTTACAAATATGTGTTCTTATATCTGTCTTGTATATCTGTGACTTATACTTATAAACCTCCACCAAAATTAGGGCATTCCCTTTGAGAGTGACCCTAACGGAGGTGGGGTGTTTCACTTGGTATCAGAGCATAGGTTTACCAGATAAGATAAAAAGTTTTGAAAATTTATTTTCAAAAAGGAAATTTAAAGAAGCATTTTTTTTAAAAAGATAAAATATTATTTTATTTTAAAAGGCAAAGTCCACTCCCCAAAGCCATAGGTACTATCTCTTATCCTTCGTTTTGAATCTATCCTTTTTTGTTTCAGCATGTCCGAAGAACTTAACTTGCCGGAAGGGGTACCAATACCTGGTTGGTTTAGACGGTTCTTAGAAGCAAGGGCCACTCAGCCAGGTCCTACCGTTCCTCCTCCCCCAGCTGCAGGAAATCATCCAGCTGCAGCGGCACCTTTTCCTCCACCTCCTCCTCGGGGAAACACTTTTGCTAAGATATGTAAAGATTTTAAAGCTATGGGAGGAAAGGATTTCCATGGAACTGAGTCCTTCGTGGCAGCTAGGAATTGGCTAAAAGAAACTGAGGACCTATTCATCATCTTTGAGGTAGAGGATAGACAAAAAGTACAATTGGCAGTGTGGCTATTGAAGGGCGAGGCTTCCTACTGGTGGGAAGTCACTAATGCTGAAAGACCAGTGGAGACATGGGAGGACTTTAGGGCAAGGTTTGAGACTAAATTTCTCTCAGATGCGGAAAGAAGTTTGCAGTTGGAAAAATTCTTATTTCTTAAGCAAGGGGACAAGACAGTCAGAGAGTATGTGAATCAGTTCGATGAGCTGGCTAGGTTTGGGCTTGACCTAGTCAACACCCCGCACAAGAAGGCTCTCCGTTTCGTCAAAGGGTTGAATGAGCCATTACACAGTTTGGCCATGACCCATATACCCATGGGAGCCACGTATGAAAGATTGGTGCAAATGGCATTGCTGAATGAAGAGGATAAGGGCAAGAGGGAGACAAAGGCAGAAAGCTCTTAAGGGAAGAAAGAGGGTTTGCAGCCTAAGAAGACAGACTTTAAGAAGGGCAGGAAAGGCAACAAAGAGAAGAGGAAGTGCAATTTCTGTGGCAAAGTGGAGCACTTAGTTAAGGACTGCCGGAAAAAGAAGGCCAAGGAGAATGGTGGGTGCTTTTCTTGCGGTGAGACAGGCCACAGGGCTAAGGACTGCCCAAAGAAACGAGGACAGGGGCAGAGGGCTGGATCCACCCCAGGGGCACAGGTTCATGTGCTGGAAGCGCCACCTCTGCAGCAGCGAGGTATAAATACTTCTGTAGAAAGTGTAGTTTATCTTTATGATCACCCCGTTCGCACTTTATTTGATTCTGGCGCATCACACTCCTTTATCTCGTCTGCTTTAGTAGAATCTCTGCACCTAAAAACTAGTATGGTAGAGGACCCCTTAATTGTTTCAAACCCAATTGGGGGCCCAGCTCATTTGTCTATGATCTGTTTGGGATTGAAAATTTCTATTCTAAGTGTAGAGTTTCAATGTAGTGCCTTTGTTTTGGGCTTTTCGGGGTATGGTTTGATTTTGGGTATGGATTGGCTATCCAGTAATGGGGCCATCCTTGATTGTGAGAAAAGGGTTGTTAGGCTCCTAACCCAGCTCGGTAATACTTTGGAAATTTCTTGTAATCCCTCATACGCGGTTATGCTTAGTTACCTTGAATCGCTAGATGCCTTTGTTGAAAATTTGCATTCAGTTAAGGTGGTCCGGGAATATCCGGATGTCTTCGAAGAGGTGAAGGGCTTGCCTCCGAAGCGGGAAATAGACTTCCGCATATATCTTGTAGATAATGCAAAGCCCGTTGCGTTACCCGTTAGACACATGGCTCCACGGGAAAGGAAAGAGCTTAGTAAACAGATTATAGAGCTTCTAGAAAAGGGGTTCATTAGGAGAAGCATTTCAGAATGGGGCGCTCCAGTGGTGTTCGCTACAAAGGCGGATGGTTCACTCCGTCTGTGTGTTGACTATAGGGAGCTCAACAAGCTAACGAAAAAGAATAGGCACCCTCTCCCTAGAATTGACGATTTATTTGACCAGCTCGTAGGAGCGTCTGTTTTCTCCCAGCTCGATTTAGCAACCGGTTTTCATCAGCTAAGGGTGGCTGAAGATAGCATCGATAAAATGGCGTTCAGAACCCCAGACGGCTTCTTTGAATGGCTTGTCATGCCTTTCGTCTTGACAAATGCACCTGCTTACTTCGTGGACCTGATGAGTAGGGTATTTAGAGATTTCCTCAACAAATTCGTAGTGGTCTTCGTAGATGATATCCTTATCTTCTCAAAGAGTGAAGAGGAACATGCTCAACACTTAAGGGCAATCATGGAAACTTTGCGAGTCCATCAACTAAAAGCCAAATTCTCCAAATGCCACTTTTGGAGAGAAGAGGTGAGGTTCCTTGGGCACATAGTATCCAAACAAGGGTTAGCAGTGGACCCTGCTAAGGTAGTGGCGGTACAGGATTGGAAGACACCAAGGAATGCAAATGAGGTCCGAAGCTTTCTAGGACTAGCAGGTTTCTATCGAAAGTTTATAAGGGATTTTGCGAAAATCTCAGCTCCGCTCACGAAATTGACTAAGAAGAATCTAGTGTTCAATTGGGACTTGGATTGCGAGTTTGCTTTCCAACGACTGAAAAGGGCTCTCACAACAGCCCCAGTTTTGACGCTGCCAGATGGGAGCAAGATGTTCACTATTTATACGGATGCATGTGGGACAGGGCTAGGCGCCGTCTTAATGCAAGAAGGAAGGGTAGTAGCTTATGGCGGAAGGCAGTTGAAAGTGCACGAAAAGAACTACCCAACCCACGATCTTGAGTTAGCCGCCATCGTCTTTGCACTCAAGTCTTGGCGACACTATCTCCTAGGTGAGAAGTTCGAACTTTACACTGACCATAAATCGTTGAAATATCTTTTCTCGCAGAAGGATCTTAACTTGAGGCAACAAATATGGATGGAGTTTCTTGCCTCGTACGATTTCGAAATCTCCTACACTCCGGGCAAAGGCAACGTAGTGGCAGACGCGTTGAGCCGAAAGAAATTGACCCTAAGCCCATTGTTTGTTGAAAGACAAAGCCTAGAGTTTATAGCCAGCTTCGACTTTAGGCCTTCCTCCGATTTCGTACCAGGCTTGCTAGCATCTCTCGAAGTGCGCCCAACTTTAGTGGATTCAGTAGGGACAGCACAACGCGAAGACCCTCAGCTTGTGGAAACAATTGATAGGCTAATTAGGGGTGAGACTTCAAGTCACCTCAACAGATACTCCATCGACGATAAGGGTTTGCTAAGGCAAGACGGAAGACTATGCGTCCCACAGACAAAAGATTTAGTAAAGAAGGTTCTCGAGGAAGCACATCACTCCAAGATGACGATACATCCAGGCGGAGATAAAATGTACAAAGATATAAAAAGGACCTTCTTCTGGAGCGGCATGAAAAAGGACGTGGCAGAGTTCGTTTCTAAGTGTATGGTGTGCCAACAGGTTAAGGCGGAACAGAAAAAGCCTGGCGGACTACTACATCCTCTGGAGGTCCCGCAGTGGAAGTGGGATAGCATCTCAATGGACTTCATCGATTGGCTGCCTAGGTCTAGGAGAGGCAACACTAGCATTTGGGTAATAGTGGATAGGCTTACTAAAAGCGCCCACTTTTTACCTGTCAAAAGTAAAAGAACTGCCTCATCCCTAGCATCACTTTACCTCAAGGAAATCGTTCGACTCCATGGAATACCATCTATCATTGTTAGTGACCGAGACCCCATCTTCACCAGTGAGTTTTGGCGGAGTCTGCAAGAAGCAGTAGGAACGCAGTTATGCTTGAGCACAGCCTACCATCCCCAAACCGACGGCCAAACAGAGAGAGTGAACAGAGTTTTGGAGGACCTTTTAAGACTATGCGTCCTTGACTTCGGAGGGACATGGGAAGACCACCTTCCTTTGGTGGAATTTGCCTACAACAACAGCTATCAAGCAACCATCGGAATGGCGCCCTTCGAAGCTTTATATGGAAGACCGTGCCGATCGCCCACTTGTTGGTGGGAGTCTACTGATAAGCTCATACTTGGACCAGATATGATCCGAGAGACTTCAGAGAAAGTAGACTTAATACGAAGAAGGATGAAGACGGCCCAAGACAAACAAAAGTCCTATGCCGACAAGAGAAGGACCGACCTTGAATTTGAGGTTGGAGACAGAGTTTTTCTCAAGGTATCACCGCTAAGGAACGTTGTTCGTTTTGGAACCACAGGAAAACTGGCACCAAGGTTCGTAGGGCCATTCCCTATCATCGAGAAAATTGGGAAAATGGCCTATAGATTAGAGCTACCCGAGAAGTTGGCTGGAGTCCACAACGTTTTTCACGTTTCACATCCCCGAAAATGTCTACATGAGTCTGCTGAAGTGGTAGAGCCAAATATCCTCGAAGAGGCCGAAGTGGAACGCGAAGCAACCATAAGAAAAGTTCCAACCCGCATCTTAGGAACGGAAGTGAAGAAGCTACGCAACCGCGAAGTCAGGCTCGTCAAAGTTCAGTGGAGCGACGCCGAGGGAGACGCGACTTGGGAAACTGAAGCTAGAATACGCACTGCCTACCCTTTTCTGTTCGAGGGTACATCCTTGATCTTTCCTTTTCCTTAAGTTGCGCTTTTATCTATCTTTTTAGGTATATTTCCTCGACCTTATCTTTTAGGTAGAAACCTTTTTGGATGGAAACATGTAATAGAAACATGTTATGGATGATGGTTGCAAGTGATTGCTAGTGGTTGCTCGTGGTTGCATATACACACACAATCTAGGTTTTAGATCGGCTCAGTCACTTCATATTGCATATGCATATATGTTTGCATTCGTATATGGTTGAACTCTAATGTGTTGTCATATGGATGTTGCATTTGTATTGAATGATTGTGCACTCATGTAGAATCATGAATAGGAAAATTTGCATACATAATGGATTCATGGCACTTACAAAATTCGCATTAAGGAGGTCAACTGAATCAGTAGACCGCCTGATTTTGCATTAGATAAGTTCATGTACACACACACTCCGCATATGATCATGAAGCATTAGAAGTCTTTTAAGGACAATGGATGCTCGTGTTTGATGGATGAGTAGATGGATGATTGGATGTTAGGATATACATTCCTCCTAACTTGAAGATTTCGGGGACGAAATCCTTTTAAGTGGGGGAGAATGTAACACCCCGCGAATTCTATAACTGTGAAATTCACAAATTAAAGTATAATTAATTTCAAATCAAAGAACTAAGGGAAACGGGATACGCCATTGCGTTCGTCTCGGAAAAATACGCGAAATAGAGTCCGAGTTTTCGAAAAATGGAGTCCGTATGAAGAAGATATGGCCTTCGGAAGTTTCTGAATTAAGTTTAAAATTCAAACAGAATAAAACAGCTCAGAAAAACAAGTTTAAATTCAAAAATCGGGCCCAATTGGCCAAGGCGGGAAAACTCCCGCCTAATGCACCCAGGTCGACTGGGCTGTCGACCTGGTCTAGCCAGGTCGACAGGGCTGTCGACCTGGTCCAAAGCCAGGTCGAACCCAGCCCAACCTGGCTGGCCTATTCTATGTTGGTCGATTTTCAGAAGTCTGCTTTGTCATTAGGGCTAGGTGGCAGGCTCTAATTGGTCTCTCTTTCGAATGAATGGCTACGATCAATCCAAGCAACATCGATGGTCCTAATCAGTTCATAACCCCTATAAAAATGACCCTAGACTCAACCTAATCTATTCATTCAAAAATAAGAACAAGGCCATCATGTTGCTGAGGAACGACTAAGAGTAGCCACCAATTGGAGAGAGAATTAGGAGGCAAATTCTAAAGCATAAAGCAACTTAATCAAATCAAATCAACAAGGAATCGCATCTCCAAATCCCTAAATTGGAGAATTCGCAACACAATTGTAAGTAGAGTGTTATTTTGGTATGAACAAATAATTGTGTTGGTTTGTATACTTGATTTGTGGCGATAAAGTAATTCATATTTGGGCGTTACTATGATTCTTATCGATTGGGAATATTGTATTCGTTTGGATATTCTCGAATTATGTTATTCATTATAAAAAACTACATGTTTGCGGTAGTTTTATGCAAGTATACGTTTGGATATTCTCAAAATATGTAATTCATGTTGAAGCTACATGTATATAGTTGTTTAATTGAATTCATGCAAGTTTGAGGTTTTGCTACTATGCCATCATAATGTATATTTTTGTACAAAAATCATTTTGTGCGTAATTGGAACAAATTTGGGTTATTATAGTTCATATGAAACTATGTTGAAAGTTTGGCACCATGATCTATGTATTAAGCCATGCTTTTGTACTAGAAAACTTATTTGCAAACTTATGAATATGACTAGGCTATGATTGATATTTTGCATAATTGAAATCCATGTTAGGTCTATATTGTTAACAAGAATTATATGATGACATATGTGGTACATAGCTAGGTTAGATTCAAAATCCCTTTTGCAAGTTTGCATGACTAAAGTAAAAATCATGATTTCATGTTAGAAATATTTATGCCATGGTTATGGGAATAGATTTAAAATCATGATTAAGTTGAACTATACTTTTGTGTTAGTAACAAAAGTAAGCACCTTTGTAAACATGTAGTAATCTTATGAACATGATTTGCTTATGTTTGACATTATGCCTGAATGAAAATATAGGTTTATGTTGTAGTTAAGACTATGTGTCAATAATGATATCCAATTTAGATTCTTAACTTAACTACAAGTTTACATGCTTTGATTCATGTCACTTCTGCTACTATGCAAGTACACCCGTTTCTGTTTTGTAGTTCCAACGTTATGTTGCAAGTTCATGCGTTCACATTCCCCTTTTTGTGTATGTAATCACGCTTTAAGCCTCCCCTTTTTCTCATGGCTAAGTTGGGCTTAAAAGCCTAAGCCCAACATATATTTTGATAAACGAACGTATTAAACGGGGGAAAATAGCGTTGGGCCAAATTAATTAATAAATGAAAACATAAAGTAGAAGGGCCCAAATTCAAGTATGGGTTGGGCCCATGATTGGTGTAACCTTTACACCATTAACTTAATAATGGGCCGCAAATATTTACATATAAGAAAATAAAGAAGAAAGACAAAATATGTAAATGTAGAACATACGATGTGTTTAACCCGAGGTTGGATTGAGTTGTGATGTAAACCTGCCCGGAACCGCCCGGCTGTCCAGTAGTCACAACAATACCTATCCAATGTGGGAGGTTAAACATGGAGCCCAATGAGGACCCGAGGTTAGACTGAGTTGTGGCGTAAGACTGCCCGGAACCAACCGGCAACAGGCAGCCACAACAATACCTGTCTAATGTGAGAGGTCAAGGCTTTAATAAGACAATTAAGGCTGAGTCAGGATTGTTAGGATTAAGTGAACTAAAGACTTAATCAAAATGGAACATGCTAAACTAAACGGACTGGTGGGGGTTAGGTTATAAAACACTTAACCAACTTAGCATGTTGGCTAGAGATAGAAAACCTAGTAACGGGGGACCCTTTTCAGCAGTAACCCTAGAAGGTGTATCAGGATACCCTGAAACTAGGCAGGGTGGGGCACGATTACTGGGCTGATTGTAAGAGGTCAAATCGACGGCGGCGGTGTAGCAGTGTAGGTTCTAACGGGGTGCGGGCGTGCACACACTCCGGCGCAGAAAAATAAGGCACTGGACACCAGCAGCATACCTGTGCATTCTAGGATTGTGTCGGGCCGCCACCATGGGACTTGATACACCCCATGGTGGGACCAGCATAGGTAATTACAACATCGGGGGGCCGTAAGACACACGTAACTATGCGAGTAGGAGCCGATCATCATAGAATGGATCACATCACCCTGATTATGGGGTGCCAGTTGGAAACTAGTTTATATGGGTTCAGAGATTTACATGGGGTACGATAGTATATTCGACCCTAGACAACTTAACCAAGTTTATAGTGCTTTCCCACTTCTTGTTTATACTTATCATACCCAGTTCTTTATTCATAGACAGAATAGTCCTAGACTTACTCAGGCTTTATGTCTGACTCTACTTTTCTTTCGTCTTCTTTTCTTCCGTTCCCCCCCCCCCCCAGGTCCACAGGGAGGGAACACTGCAGCTTGACCAGCCTTAACATCCAGCTTGAAGAGGAGAAATGTATTGCTTGGACTTTTTCGTTTTGAACTATGGCTTTGGACAACCACTATGGGGCTTTTGCAGTTTATTTATGTTTTTATGCTTCTTTAAATAATGTAATCAAGACAGATTATGAAGGTGTTATGTTATGTTTGTTTGGAAAAGATGTAAGACAATTATGGTGATGTTGTTGTAGCACGTATTTGCTTTTATGAAATAAAAGTTGTTGTTTTTTCCGCTGTTTACAAATATGTGTTCTTATATCTGTCTTGTATATCTGTGACTTATACTTATAAACCTCCACCAAAATTAGGGCATTCCCTTTGAGAGTGACCCTAACGGAGGTGGGGTGTTTCATGATTGGTCTAACCAATCCCAATATGTCGATTCCAGTCTGTCTGGTCCAACCAACATCAATAACTAATGGAAGCCCAGCCTCCCTACACCGATGCCTACTTGACTGGTCCAACCAATCCCAGGCCAATGAAAGCCCCGCCTCCCTTCGGTCTACCGTACGTCCAACGTACGTTTATCCTCCAAGGATAACTAAACTAATGGAAGCCCAGCCTCCAATCGGACTACCGTACGTCCAATGTACGTTTATCCTCCAAGGATAACTAGATCACGTCCAACGGATCCAAGGTAACGGGCATCCCCAGATACCCCTGCTTTTAGTCCTCCTAAAATACTTGAGTCCAACCCAAGTCTATCCATTATCTTGCTGCCCTCTCGAGTCCAACTCGAGCTGAATCCAATTCCTTGCAGCCTTCTCGAGTCCAACTCGAGTCAATCTATAACTCAGACCCAGTCTTGAGTACTGACAAACTCTAGTCCAACGTGAGTCGTCTCCCTATTCGTTGCATCTCCAAGATCAACGAATACCCATTTTCTTTTACGAGTTCAAGTCCAACTTGAATCGCCCTAATCTTCGTTGTATCTTCCATGATCAACGAACACATCCTATTCCTTCACAATTCTACTATCCAATAGAGAACATCAACATAGGATCCTAAACAATCCATTACTTTGCATCTTTCTCGAGTCCCACTCGAGCAATCTCATAACCCTATTGAGTCTAACTCTGGGCAGTCTATACCATTGAACAGTCTTATCATGTTCCGTCTGCCCATCACTCCTCGAGTAAACCAAGATATCATCCAATGAAAAATCACAACAACTATTTACCCCTCATGCAACCCATCCTAGTCGAAATCGACATTCCCCAAGCACAATCCCCAAGGCCTAAACCAATATCAGACAAGCACCCAAGGAACATCTCCTCCGACTTCAGACAATCCGCATAAGGTGATACTAGCAAAATAATCTAGCACTGGAGTACTCATTTGCCTCCCAGAGACAATTAGAACTTGTTACAACGATAACCTCTTAGCTTCCTTAACTCTAGTTACTATCGCCATCACTAGGTAGGTACCTAATACCACCCTATTCCTTGGGAGTAAATCGACTCCCCAAAATAATGCTAAACCCAGTAAAGCCCAAAACAAAGAAATCACAAGGAAACATACATCCATGACTCGATAAGACCACATTAACAAATCATGCCAAAACTAGTCGAACCACCAATCGGGTTCGTCACTACTAAAGGTCTATCGACTAACTCAGGTTTTGTCAAACAAAACCCGATCAAAACATCTTAAATAGAAAGCATACCTCGAATAACGACACCTTTTTCCTTCTGCGCCGTAGTTGGGGCATTTGACGAGGAAGGAACAGCGTTGATAGCATACGCTTTCACAATCTGCTTCTCCCTCGGAGGTTGTGGGCAATCATCCTTGTGATGTCCCGCCTGGCCGCAGTTAAAGCACTTCCTTTCCCCAGGCTTTTCTCGACAATCTCTGGCATAATGGCCCTTCTTGCCACAACTAAAGCATTCGCCATCTTTCTTATTTTTCTTATCCTGACCATCCTTGGTCGGGTTCTGCTTCCTCTTGTTCTGAGAATTCTTCTTGCCTTCACCGCCTGCTTGCGGCTTTGGCTCCTCTACAGATGCCGTAGCAACTTCGGTCTTCGACTTAGGGAAAAGGCTCTCTGACCTTAATGCCTTTCCTACAATAGACTCGAACGTCTCATCGATATGGTTTATAAGTCTTTCCCCCAAGTACCCATCCAAGCCAGTTATGAACTTCTCGTTCTTCTTTTCGACTGTATCGATAAGGGACCATCCATATTTCGATAAAGTGTCGAATTCAGCGATATACTCCGAGACTGCTCTACCGTTCTGCTTAAGCTCCAAGAACTTCTTAAACAGTTCTGATTTATGAGCAGCTGGAATAAACTTATCACAAAAGCGAGTCTTAAACTGATTCCAAGTAACTTGATCTTCTGGAGTAGCTGTTCTAATGGCATTCGACCAATTCATCGCTCGCCCTTGCAGCTGACGAGACGCTAGCCTTCTCTTCATTGCATCCTCAAGACCCAAGTCGTCGAAGATACGATCACAGCTATCCAACCAATCCTGAACATCTGTGGCCGACTCCGTTCCGTGGAACGGCTTCCCACCAAGGTTAGTGTAATCCTTGCACAACTTGGCGAAATCGACCCTAGGCGCCTGCACTGCTAGACCACCACCATTTCTGGGATTGGGAACTGCTCCCTGAACATCTCTAAGCATGTCTCTAATGAGGTTAGTAAACATTGCCCTCATGTCAGCGGCATTCCCTTGGTTGGTCCCTCTACCAGCACCTCTAGGATATCGGCTCATCGTTAATCTATAAAAGGGGAAACGATTAACGACCCCATAGTGGTGCTAGTGCAGTGCGACTTCATTCTTATACTACTAATAGTATATATATACATAGCTTTTGAAAACCAAAGTAATCACAAATACGCGCTCTCATATACGTACTATCTCTCCCTAGTGTCTTTCCCTAGGTTAACTACGCAACCTAGAGCTCTGATACCAAGTGTGACGGCCCGCCCCACACCAACCGACATTTACTCCAAAAGTGCGCTGTACACATGTCCAGTTAGCACAGAACGGGTCGCCAGAAGAAAAAGAAAGAAGAGAATGAACTAATCAAGGAACCTGTAATATGTCTCACAGCGCATAGAACAAAATATAATAATAACATACTTGACATAAAATAGAAGAGACAGTGCATAAGCTAAAACCAGA
This sequence comes from Allium sativum, assembly GCA_030737875.1. NCBI lineage: Eukaryota > Viridiplantae > Streptophyta > Magnoliopsida > Asparagales > Amaryllidaceae > Allium > Allium sativum. Next base: position 485,199,545 of record CM060912.1, on the reverse strand, counting down.
ACTGAGCATCATAGCAGCGGAAATCCAAAATATAGCTTATTACAACTTTTCAAACTGTCTCAAAACAAAAGCAAGATAAAGGAGGTACACTACTAATGCCCAAGTAGCGACCACCAACGACACAGGGAGAATATCTATATATCATACGTGGAAGCCTCCTGCTCGCCTCCGAATCAGCTACTCGCGCATCACCAGCTAACCATAACTTGTCTCTAGTCTGCTTGTGTGAGCACCCAGAGTAATAAGAAGAGACATAAAACTCTGGGTCAGACATAAAGCCTGGTATGAGCGATAAGCATCTAAACAGAATAATAACAGGTATAATCCAATCATACCTGAACCTGGACCTGCAACCAAAGAGTTAGCACTGCATACTGTACAACACTCTAAGGTGCCCTTTCAAATGGTGTAAAGATAATGGGGGTGGGGGTGTGCATGTCATAGTGATGTCAAACAATCAAGCATAGCAATCATCCTCACATCCCTCACTCAGTGCGTAAAGCATATGATATCCACTACTTTGGTCCTCTAATCCTTTGGGCCATGACGGAATCCAATCCCGTGTAACTATCACTACAAGCCCACTATCCATCACTCAGTAGTGAACCAAAGTTATGAATACCGACAACCCCTTTGCACACGTCCCGCAGCAAAGCCCAATCATGAAGTGAACTCATTGGTTCCCAACTGGGTCCGGGATCCTGAGCTCTAACTTCCATTTGGACTACCTTTGCATCTCGGGTTTTGGTCAGCATCTCCTCCGGATCGGTCTTCATTCAGTTCGCAACCTCCTGGTTCGGTTCGTGACTTGCCCCCTCGCATCAGCTCGACTCGCGGATCGTGGTCATTGCCTTCGCTCGGATCGGGTCGTGCCTGTTACGTCAGCTCGGGTCGGATCGCACCATTCGTCAGCTCATTCGGATCGCACCTGCTGCATCGGGTCGGGTCGCGATGCACTCGTGGTCACCATCCCCCTTCGGTTCGGTCCGCAGTCCTCTTTCGCGATTGGTCGGATCGCCATCATCGGATCGTGCTTCACCCATTTGTGGCATCGGTCGAGCTTGGAGTGGCTCGTGACGTCAGGTCGGATCGTGACCTTCGAAGTAGAGCGGATCGGGTCGTCTCGTGGCGCGAGCTTCAATCGGATCGGTTCGCATGGGGTAGGGGCGATCCGGTCCGGGGTATTTCCTGCACTTCGTTCCAGTGACTGTTTTTCGCCATTCGACGACGTTTTTGACCAAACTAACACTTCTAAACAATCACAAAACATACCATACAGTCATAGCAACATATAGTATCGACCACAAACACCAAAACATAAATCATAGCATGTAAAATGGATCAAACATAGCCAATACCCCATATTTTCCCTTAAGCATACTTAAGCAAATCTCACAATAAGGTTAGAAAATCTTAACCAAATTGAACCAAACATCTAACAGAGGTCTAAAACAATATTTCAGAATTTCTGAACATTTTTCCAGATTTTTAACATGCATAAATTCGCTAATTATCACTAATTACCCCTTAATCCCCCAAATTCCGGGATTTGCAAAATTAGTCGAAATTAAGCCAAATTCATATCAGAGGCATAAAATGATGTTTTAGAATTTTAGGAATTTTTCTAGATTTTTCTGAGCCATAATTTCGCTAATCTTCGCTAATTACCATAATTAGCCGTAATTAGTGAGGAACTATGCAAATCACTCACCTTTGCCACAAATTAAACTATAGATCTGAAATATCCTCTGATTTGGATCCAATCCCTACGTGTTCCAGTAGCTCTCTCGCTGATTTGGTGAAGATCTTCTTTGATTTGATGTAGTTTTGCTTAATCTTCGATTAGAAAGTGATTAGAGATGATTTGGGATGAAATTAGAAGGTGGAGGCCATTGCTAGAGTTTGAAGGAGGTAAGTGGCGGCTGGAAAAATGAGTCTAAAACCGAAATCCTAACCCTAGCAGCCCTTAAATACCCCAAATCCCGAAATCTCCCATTGGGCCTAGTTACTAATCACCCGGTTAAGCCCGATTAGCTGTTTTTCACCTTCTAAACCTTGTTTCAGCCATATCTCCCAAACGGTAAGTCCGTTTGGCTAATGTAACCACTCTACGGAAAGAGAAACCATCATTCGAATCCAATGGAAGTGGTTTCAAGTCAAAATTCCTTTCCAGTCAAAAGTTATGGCCAAAACAGTACCAACTAGGGGCAAAACGGTCATTTAAAAATCGACAAAAATCATGAACATGGGAAATAACCCCAATAGTCGTCTCCCAAAGTTACATGACCATACGACTTCATATGTGAAAGAAATAAATATTCTACGATCCCATGATGCGTAGAATACGGGTCGTTACAAAACACCTAAACACCATGCCGAAAAAACTCCACCAACACAAACAAACTCAGGAAAACCACAATGCAATCAATTGCAAAATCAACTTAAGTAGAAACACGCACAAACCAATCACCCGCCCAAACATAGATAATCGTGAACAACCAAACCAACCAATACCATAACCAAGATTACCTAGAAAACCACCGAAAACTAGTAAAATACTAACTCATTGGCACTTCGACAAGTCGATCCACAACCCGAACTAATCTACCTTTGGGTAAGAGTAAAAATTGAGATCCAAAGCATGGAGGGAAGAAACAGGTACGAAGGTCGTGAATTATCTCAGACGACCGCATGCAATTAAAAAGGGGATAGGCCATGAGGAACACCGAGAGAAGGAGCAAAAAAAAGGTATGGGTTTGCAGAGTAGATCTGTCCAGAGGGATTGTGGATCTGACAAGGGAGGGTTATTCGGTTATTGTCGAAGTTAGGGTTAGGGTTTAGCAAACATAACTACCACAACGACGAAAGCTAATTTAGGGTTAAAAAGATTATTAATTAAAATCATAAAAACCACAATAAATGTAAGTTCTTCTATTGACAGTAAATGCAATGGAAAATATTACTCGTATGTGTAGTGACATTTCCAAATTATCATTTTGGCTTAACAAGCACTGTTTCCAAAATTCATAAAATCGTAAGGTGTAAATCTCAATCAAGATCAAATCCTACCTTATATGATTCAATTTATATTTCGATTAAACATTGTTAAAACAATAATTACAAAAACATTAAACTCGAGTTAACATATTTAATAAAATAGTTGTTTGTATATATAATTCCAATTATAATATTTTCAAAATTAAATAAAAATGAAGTAAGAGAGACACTTAAGTTTAGTTCTACAAGTTCGAAACATAAAATCAATTTCAAAATGTTTACAACCTTAAAATATGCTTCCTTTGAACGTGATATTTACAATTTGAATCTCATTTTGATTTAAAGTTTAGACTACGATTTTTAATTAAAATCACATTTTGAAAACCTTGTTAGCAAGTACAACTCAAAATGTCAATAAACCTAAAATATATAAAGTACATGTATAAAAATTCATCAAATTTTCATAACTTTTTAACTCATAACCATTTTAATTAGGTTTCAACAAATAGCATATAATTACCAAATATAATTTAGGATTAATGTAACGACCCGTAGTTTTGGCAGTCAAATATTTAATTAATTTATTTATTTTAAATATTTTATTTGAAATATTAATGGATTTTAATATTTAATTCATTATTTAAACGAAGTTCGAACGCTATAATTTATATATAATATAAATCGAGCTCGAAATAGCGTTGCAGTTCGTAAGATGGAGTTTTGAACTTCAATTGAATATACAGGATCCGATATAAGTCGGATTTCTGTGAAACAAGAAACATATGAATCTCGTTGACGATAATTTTCATACGAAAGAGAAAAAAATCCAGATTTTATGTTGTAAATTTTAAGTTATGGCCAAATAAAATTTTAAAATAATCGCTGTGGAAATCGTTATTAAATTATAGCCTTTAAAATGGCCATTTTGGAAACGGTCTCCATTTTCGATGAAATTAGTGTCATTGGGACCGTAACGTTAAATTGTTGTAAGAAAATCAAATTGCGTGGCAAACCGATGATGTATGTGACCACAGCAGCCATAAATGCACGTTCATTTTCTATAGCGTGCAATTAAATTAATTTAATTTTATAAAAGGATATTTGAGTGTAATTTGAGAAGACGATCAAATTAAACCGTGAAACCAGTTCCATTGAGTTCATATCGTCGATTATAGTCAGAATAGGTATATAGTTCGTTATTTTTGAAGACCGGGTAATTTGGTGCCCAAAATGGCATTGCGGTGCGTATAAAATAGCCTACCGGGGAAACAGTCTAAGAATGCGACGAAATTGGTGCTGTTGGGTTCATATTAATTAATTATTGTAGGATTTAGAAGTTTCAAGTTGATCGAATTTATTCAGTGATTATGGAAAATTTAAACGCGTGTTTTTCGCTGGTTTTATAAAGGATTTTTTTCAAACGATGTCGGATTTCGACGAAACCTGTCCCATTGGGTCCAGAATATTGTCTTATGCTAGGATTAGTATTTTTATCGGATAACAGAAGTCGATTGTGGTCAGTTTCAATTGTTACTTAGCGGTGAACTTTCACTAAATTAAAATAATATATTTTGGTCCACCATAAATATACCACTTTGAAAACCATAAATGGGTCAACCCCATTCTCATGGTCAACAGACATATGCGCCTCCAGCTAAAAAAAAACTGAGTGGCCACTGTTGTTCAAAAAATTTCACTCAAAAATCATTCAACCCATTGATCAAATGAAAATATCTCCACTACGAAAACATCAGGCTCGATGAGAACTCCCTTTTAGACGGTCATGATCGAGTTTTGAGCCCTCTGGTGACCGGAAGTTCACCCGAAACACTGCGACTTTGGGGACCTTTAGTAGGCTCAAGGAGGTGTCGGAACCGAGATGGTTGAGGGAGGAGGAGGATGGGATAAAGGCGCTCGAGCCTATCGTGGTTGATCAAACACCGGCATCCAAAATGGCGCTGCGGTGGTGAATATTCAGATCGGTATTTTGATGCGTGTTGTACTGTTCGTAGACGAGGATGGAAAACAAACAAAGTGGAACTGGGGACCCTTTGGAGAAAACCACGATGGACAGAAGTGAAGGATTGGAAAGACATTCAGCCCATTTTATTTTATCCCAACTGTAATTATTTTATTAGTAATTTAATTGAAGTTTAACAATGGTTAATTAAATCATAGATTAACATGATTTGTAATAGACGTGAATAATGTGAGAAGCAAGATTTTTGTAGTTGGGTCTCAAAAGCAATGAGCCAATTTTCAGTGTATTGGAGGACTGTTATGGCTGTATGATACAAGTGGAGGAATTTGACATTGGGTTAAGCTTCAACATAGACAGGATCAATATCATAGAAGGAACCAGATTAGAACGGCCAAGTTCTTACAATGTAATTATCCTAATGTTAATTTTAATTAAAACGTTAATCTTATTTAATTATAGGAAATCATTATCAATGAAATCATATTAATTGAAACATGTATTACTACACGTCTAATGTTGGGAACTGCTGAACGAATGGGCAGAAGGGGAACAAACATAACAAATAATTGACGGTTTATTTTAAAAGTAATTAATCTAATTAATTTCTAATTAGAGAAATTATTATTATTTATTTTAAATTAAAATCACAAACGTATATCATTGATAACTTGTGTATACCTTAACAAAATCATATGAAACAATTTACATTGAAACCATATGATCAAGATCAACATTATGGAGCTATTTTGGACAAAAATTGGAATCACTGGGATTTGTACAGTTATATTAAACAACTCTTTAGTTTAATTGTAACCGAGCCGCTTCAGTGATAACAAAAATCAAGGTGAGTTAAACTCACTCAGTTCTTCCCATTTATATTTTATATAAATTAGGTTTTTATTTTATGTGCTCTGGTTGCTAATGGTCGACTGTTTGCTAGTTATATATTTATTGGTTGATTAACCAATGAATTTAAACCAACGTTTAATTTCAGTGAAATACCAAATCGTTTTTTAACGATTGGTTCCGATAAAGGTGACTCGCCTTGATTGGTCACGTTTATAAAATAAACGTGTTTGAATGAGTTGAATTGCTTGTGAATTAGTTGGTGTTAATGGTCGTTATTTATTAAATGAAACTGAATGATCTGTTTGAAGATAACCTTTTGAATACAGGGAAGAACAGGTTGGAGGGATCCAATGGGATTCCTCAAATATATTATTTATTTTTATATTATCATATGAACTGTCATGTTTGGGTGATTGATTTGAGTATTGATCATTGATTTGAAATTCAACAAGTGTTTGGTTCCACTCAATGGGCAGTATTGGTTGGCTAATCGGCAGTAAATGGCCTAAAAGTAAATTGTTTTATTTATATCGATTTACCGTCAGGTAAATTGATAGAACTGAAATTATAAAGTTTACTTTATAACTAAAGATAGATTTTGGAATATATATTTTGAATAAGACTTTATAAAAAGGAAGTAAATATTTATTTTTATAATTAATTGTAAATTGATTTTATAAAGCCAGTACTGATGATAATCAGATTTAGAAATACGAGAATAGAAATTAACCTAACGGTTAAAATTTCATAATTGTTTTGTTAAGAAACAATTAATGGAATTATTTAAATTAATTATATTATTAATTAATTTAAAGTGAGAATGGATTGAAATCGATTAATGAGATAATTGTGGTTTAAATTGACTAAACCAACCGTTTATAATTGAGATTATTAATAAGTTAGTGCGTTGTGAATAAAATAGTTAAATGAATATTATCTAGTTTTAATAAGATTGTAAAAAAGGGGTTACTATTTATTTTTGTTATTAAAGGAATTAACTACTGAAGTAGTTAATGGTCGAAGTAAATTATTATTTTAATTAATAATAAGTTAGGAAATTCTTTTTAATTGAAATTCATTTAAAAAGTAATCGAAGGCGAAATGAAATCCAACTGAATGGTGAAGGGAGTTTAGGAGCAAGTTTTATCTTTAAACTGAGTTTTATAACAAAGTTATAAAAGGAAATTTTAAGCGAATATTATAGCTTAAAATAAATGTTACTTAATTATTTAAATTAAGTAAAGGGGAATTTAGATAAAAGAGTTTTATAATAAACCAGAGTTATATAAAAGAGGTTTGAGGTGTTATATCGTTAATTCTAAATTAACGTTATTTAGGAGTGTGATTAAGTAAAAGTGGGAGATTGGAATAAGAGTTTAAAAGCGGGAAATGGCTGAATGGATTTGAAAAGAATTAGTGAAAGTGAAGTTGGTAAAAGAAGTTAATCATAGGATTTGGTTACCAAATCCGAATCATAAAATGAATTGGTCTAAAGAGGTAGAGGTTAAAAAGTGGTGTGTAATAAGAAGTTACTTAATTGAATTAAGAAATAATGGTATATTAGAGAAAGAGATTTTCAAAAAGATAAACAGATTTATGAAACCGTAACTTGAATTAAAAAAATTAAATGGAATTTGTATTGATATTAGAATGAAATATTGGGTTTGGAATTACAACTTGTATCTATCTTAAGATATGAATGTTGTTGATCAAGGTCTGAGAGGTAATTGAAATACCCCAACTTGAACGACTTCAGGATTATCTTTGAATGATATTAGTTGTAATGGTAAAACAGGTTTGTAAAATTTATTATTTAACTAGAGAAAAATAACATAACATTTTTGATGGAAATTTGGAATATATATATGGATGTATAATGAAATCCAAAGAAAAGGGAAATAAAAGGGGATTGGGTGGCGTGGAATTATAATGATATTTCCAAGCTAGAAATCGTAAATTGAATCTTATTCAACAAGAATAAGCCCTAGGTGTTGTCGAGAAATGGAAAAGATATTTCGTAACATTTTTTATGAATAATAAGTTAAATTGATTTTCCAATATTAGATAATAACGTGACTAATGTTTTAAAAGTGAAAATAGAGAATTGGATATGATAAAGGATTTTACTAAGTATTAAAAATGTACCTGTTTAAAGAATAATCTTATGAAGTGAAACTATTTTCATAATATCAAAGTGCTTAAAAGTTTTTAAATTTACATTTGTTTAATTAAAAGGCCAATTGATGCTGAATATTGAACCAGTGAACCCACTAGATTGTCATGATTGAATCACTGATTATTTTGATAGTTAAATCACCGACTATCAAATCTGTCCAAATGATTGTTGGTATGGAAAGACCGGGATCGAATTTATATTCGAAAACCATTCCGACCAATAAATACGTGAAGATATTAAAAGATGATCGAGATGGAGCGTTGAAGACCGTGGATCTTCATTAAACGGAAGAACCGCTAAAAATCTCTGGGATTGCAACCAGAGATAAACTGTGGTTCTATCGTGGTTGGAATCTACGGGTTGCAAGGACTTCTCGCTACTGATCCATGGGGTGATTCCTATATTGGATGCAGTAGGAGAGTACCTTCGGTTCATCCTATTCCTGGATGACTTGTATGGACGAATGTCTGACGGTGTATTTCCTTAAAACCACGTACATTGATTTTTACAAATATACCAAGTTGGTGATGAAAAATGGCCCTTCTTTAAAACCCTGGAGTATATTTGTGCACGTCAATTTGTGATTTGACGAATCTAACGATGTGGCATTCAAAGTGAGTGATGACCAGGTGTTCAAAGATAATTTAAACCCCAAGCCTTATCAACCGGAAAATGACAAAAATCGGGCAGGAAGCATGGCTATGTGGGTTGCTCCCATTAGGGTGTATAATCACCTATCTAGAGAAATTCCTTTTGCTTCTTTAATCTATTTCGATGCGGTCCCTTTTCGGGAAACGATGGTTTGAGCCCAACCGTTGGTGATATACATTCGATACACTCAAGCGAAATGAGTGGCCGGTCATGTGTGGGCCGGGTTGCAAGACGTTCTTGTTGAACCCAGTGTATTCGCCTCTAGAGATACACTATCGGCAGGTGGTCCCATACCTTGTCATAGTCGGAATCCAATCTCCAATAAGTGCCCCCGGTTTTGATTGTATACTATATATGTGGAGCGTGAGATGCAAGCGTTCCGCTAGATTGATATTTATTTGTATTTAGACACTATCATAATTTCAGAAAAGATATTGATTTCAAAAATGTTTGGGTTATCGTAAAGTAAAAACCGTCTGTATTTATGTGTGGATTTGGTCTTACGATTACCCTTTTCTTTCAAAAAGATTTTTGAACATTAAAACCAAGTTGGATGATTCCCCTTAATACTGTGATAACCCCAAACTTCCACGGAATGTAAGTAAGGAATAATCATTTGGAACACAACATAAATATAACAATACAGATCACAGATGCAACATAGCAAAGGAAAACTATAGAATAACAACATCATAGCAGCGAAATATGAATGTTATCAAACACAGAATCCCACAGTCATAGAGTTCTACATTATTACATCACGTTTCAGCAAAAAGGAAATAAGTTTCAACTTCAAAATAGAACAACTGGAAATAAAATAAGTTTGGATGTCTCAAGTTCTAACGATAAAATGCAAATAAAAGATAAATGATAGATAATCTTCGTGGTCCAACATAAGCACCTCCAAATAAGAAACTCCAAGATAGATAAACAGCTCCAAGATAGCAACTCCAAAGAAAGCTAGACCTGTCACTTGGTTGCCCGTGAGGAAAAGAGGCACCCGAGTTTGCAAAAGGTGAAAACAAACTACGAGTCAGTCATGGGACTGGTGTGAGAATTCTTAACTAATTTAACTACTAGTAATGAGGCAAATCCAAAGACCACGCCGCTAACGTGGAACGGGTTTAACCCAATGGATTGTCGTGCATAATTTAAGGTGATTGAACAAAATAAGTAAAATGTAAAACAACACAATGCTTTTGGAAAAATGGAATCACCATAAGACTCAAGTCCCATCACACAATGCAACGCAAACCAGAGGATAGAGTTTTACCATATGATGATTAAACATGCTAAATACGACAAATACGAATCTAATATTATCATTAGTGTATATAAAACATTTCAAAATAAATGTATCAATCCTAGAAAGTATAGTACCCTATACTACTATGCCTCCACACTAGTAATACAATCAAATTTGTAGGGTCGTATTTGGAATTTAGTTTCCATCATGAGTCAAGGCTAGGGAGGAACTCCTTACCGATTCGAGACACTCTGGTTAATGTCTCAGGATCCCCCACATTGAACCCTTGGATCCTGTAGGGTCGGTCCACACATACAGCTTCGTGGATTAGTTATTCCTTAACACACGTTTCCCGATCCTATAGGACCTATCATCTGAGGCGCCTCATTCCATCATCCACATAAGTAAAATATCAGCCAGTTTAAGCACTGACACTACTTCTAACTAGAAAGAAACGTGTTATTCTCCCTGCATTCCCTTCTCCCGTTTTAGACTCCACCGGGTTGTGAGGCTCGTGAAGCTACGTAATACACAAATCTATGCTGATTCAAGCTGTGCTTTGATCGTCACCACAAGGTTCTGCTTTTCAACAAGAAACCTTGATCATTGCATCTTAGTATGCCACACTGTCACTCCATATCACACTACCAATCCTTTGCCGAAATATATGAAAGGGTGTTAAGCAAGAGAATAAATTCTCCACCACCAAACATTCATACATTCGACAGAAAATCAATAAATATAATATAAAGGCGTACAATGTCGGAAACACATTCCATTTGTAAGCCCGTTCTAGGTCTGAACGAAACTGGAGATACCCTCGTCCCGTATGTCAAGATACCCGCATATTCGTGAAATCAACACGTACATTTGGGAAGTTACCCCGACCCTTGAATTGGGAGCAAGTCAATTCAGGATCTTGATCGTTGTCCATTCGAGGGGAGATTTACGGTCTTCATACGCCATCTTCATCCTTCGATTCTTTACGTCGTTTGATTATTTGGAATGAGAGTAACTCGGACTTTCCAAATAATCCTCGTATACATATATATATATATATATATATATTGAAAATCCTACCTTATCGTTAATATTATTTTATAACGATTAATTCCTATTTCAATTATTTAAAAATAATCAAAACTTTATATAACGACGCCTCGGGTCAATGGGCGACCCTAGCGCTGCTTTCAACCAACTTTGATTTTCACATTACTCAAAATCTATCCGTTGGATCTTAACGTAGTTTATATCGTTGGAAAGATCTTCCCGAGACGGCCCTAACGGTTTCAGTTTTGGGAAAATCTGACGGTCGGATCTTTTGGTATAGTCGTTTAAATGTACGATTTCAAAACGTGAGCTACCGTGCTTGTAACACCCCACATCCGTTAAGATCACTCACAAAGAGAATGCCTTAACTTCAGTGGAGCATTATGGGTACTGGAACAGAAATATTACAAGACAGACATATATAAAAACAACGGGAAGTAAAGTGGAAGTACTTCAAATCAATTATTAAATATAATTGTTTACAATAAAAGCCCATCAACTTCCAATACCCAATTACATAGCTAAAATATCTGTCTTAAATAAAGAAGCATGAAAATAAATTGTAGTATTCCCCAATAAAGCAGTAAAGCAAGCCATAGCCAAGAGAAATCCAAGCAGTACATGAAAGAGCCTTGGAGCTTGATAAGATCCGAACTAAGCTGTATTCCCACCCTGCGAACCTGGGGGGGAAACGGAAGAAAAAGAGGCAAAACAAAACGGGTCAGTCATAAAGACTGAGTAAGTCCTAGTGACTTTTAGCATAAAAACAAGTGAAGATAACATGGCATGAATAAACTGAAAGTAAACATAAGCATGATGACAAGATAAGCTACAGGCACGATAACTAAGAATAACATCATAGGATTTCTGTCATGTATAACTTTGCAAGGTTTCCATTCAAGATGAACTAAGTATAGTTTCGCAAGATTTCTATCAAGCATCGCAAGATTTCTCTGCTTCACCATTAAATGATATATATTTGCTCTGCACCACCTAACTAGTGTCCCAACTAGTAATCTTATATAAAATGATAAAATCATAACGTGATACCAATCCCCGAAATTAAGGTTGATTTCACTTGTATATCTATTATTTATTACCTAGATCTAATCTAGGGTTTTCTATTGAGCGCTTCCTAGATTCAACCAGGATTTATGCCACCTAGGTCCAACCTAGGGATTATGCTACCTATTGAATGCTTCTCGGATTTAGGGTTTATGCCACCTAGGTCCAACCTAGGGATTACGCTACCTATGTGTGTCATACGGCCCCCAATGATTGTAGATACCTATGTTGGTCCCACCATGGGGTGTATCAAGACCCATGGTGGCGGCCCGACGCAATTCTAGAATGCATAGGTTATACTACTGGTGCCCCCAGTGCCCTGTTTGTCTGCTCCGAAGTGTGTGCACGCCCGCACTCTGTTAGAACCTATACTGTTGCACCCACCACCGTCGCTTTGACCGCTTACAATCAGCCCAGTAATTGTGCCCCACCCTGCCTAGTTTCAGGGTACCGTTGATACCTGATTTGGGTTACTGCTGAAATGGGTCCCCGTTACTAGGGTTTACTAATGGTTAAGTGTGTGGCCCTATATATACAGATATTACCCACCTTCCCGTGATGTTCTTAACCCACTGATTCAAGCGTGCTTATTAATGGTTAAGTTTGTGGGTCTATATTTACTAATACTACCCACCAACCCGATATGTACTTAACCCTCTCTGTCCATTACGTTAAGTTGGTTAAGTGTTTTCTCTTGTTTTACTTAACCCTACCACACATCATGTTATATCGGTTAAGTATTGTTCCTTGTGTTACTTAACCATACCGCAAGCCTTGTTATACTGGCTAAGTGTTCTCCCTTGTGTTAACTTAACCCCACCGCATGTCATGTCATATTGGTTATGTGTACATTGACTTAGCCCACCTACTTATCATGTTGTGGCGGTTAAGTGTTGCCCTCTGTTGTTACTTAACCTTACCATGCATCACGTTATATTGGTTAAGTGCATGTTAACTTAACCCCATCCACCAATCATATTTTAATGGTTAAGTGTTACCCTCGTGTGTTTACTTAACCCTACCACACATCAGGTTATATCGATTGGGTGTTATCAACCTATTCAAGTTAGCCCAACCCATCTGCTAATCATGTTATAATGGTTAAGTGTCATTAGCCTAGCCACGTTACTTAATCCACCCATTCATATCATATTAGGTTAAGTGTCATTAGTCTAGTCATAATACTTAACCTACCCATTGGTCTGATTAACAATTATGTTGGTTGAGCCTACATAAGTTTTACATGTTCTTAACTCATACCGGTTAGGTCCACATTTACATGTCAAATTTCCATGTCATCCCACCTAACCCTCTAACCATACCCATGTCTTATTATGGTTAGTGTTCCTTAATTCATTCATTATGACGAACGAATCATGACCTCTCACATTAGACCGTGCATTTTGTGGCCACTGGATTTGCCGGGCGGTTCCGGGCAGATTTACACCACAAACTGGGTCTAACCTCGTGTCATAAACCGTTACGCCTACAATTTGGCCTTCGACCTCTCACATTAGACTGACAATTTGTGGCTACTGGATTTGTCGGGCAGTTCCGGGCAGATTTACACCACAAACTGAGTCTAACCTCGTGTCAAAGGTTCGTTAATGGTTGCATTCCACCCAAAACCCCAATATCAGTTCACATGTTTAACATATAGAAATGTTCATGATTCACGTTTTTTGCCCCAAAATGTATTCCCAAATTATTATGAAAATTCATTATAAGGTTATTCAAAGTTATAGCCTTTTATTTACAATACAAGCCAACTACCCAAAACCCAACTTAGGCACGTTCATATTAAACTTTCTCCAAGTCATAAATTATCATATATGTTTCTACTCCAAATTTTACATAATTAACATATGCCCAAGTTCTAGATTACATGTCAATTTTACATATGCCCAATTCCTACCAAATTTACATATGTTCAATTCATGCCGTTTTACATGTATACCAACTTTATGCCAATTTACACATATACCAAGTTTCATGCCGCTTTACATATGTCAAGATTCATGATTTACATATTTACAAAGCTATGCCCAATTTACATAGATCAAGTTTTATACCCAAAATTACATGTATACTACGTTTACACCAATTTACTCATAACAAGTTCTAGCCAAATTACATATATCAAGATCCATGCCAAATTATATATATATATATATATATATCAAGATCCATATCAAATTATATATATCAAGATCCATGTCAAATTATATATGCCAATCCCCATTCTTGCAATTACCATTATAATGACAATACCCAAATATCAAGTTTCATGTTAATGGTAAATTATCCCCAAACATCCAATTTTCATATTATGCCTTCGATTCCACCAAACACATAGATTCCACTAGGAAATATTCCAATATTTCCCCCGTATACCATCGCACGCATATCGTAGTTTAGGCCTAGGTCTGAAATTGACCTAGGTTCATCAAAAGAAAATAAATAGGGGAAGGTAGAATTTTGCATAAAAATAAGATCAGAGAGAAAAACATCATCACAGGCATGAAGATTACAACTTGGTAATGAATCAAGAAAACTGATTTACAACAGGCTGAATAGATCATAAACTAGCCATGGGAATAAAGATGACAAGTCTCAAAACTCAAGATCGAAAAAGCAACAGAAATAGATCGATAAACATACTTAAAATCCAATTTCACTTCATCACATGCCCATATTATATTTAAATATTTTAATTTGAAAATAACTAGAACTTACAGAGCATGGCTAATGAATTAAGAACTAAAATTGTCGTAGAACGTTGCAGAGACATTGATTTATCTTCTTGAATTGTTGTAGAATTGTTGTAGAAGCTTTAATCTCTAGTTTGAATCTAGTTTGGAGGCTAAGAAAAAAGTTTAGAGAGCAGCGGCCATGATCAAGAGGAAGTCCAGCAGTATTTTGGTGTCATGTGAATTATTGTATGAATTAGGTTAGGCCTTAGGATGTTTATATAGGTGTAGGAACTAGTTTAGGCCCTTAGATTAACCCTAGAATCAATCCGGACCATCAAAACATGTCTCAGGCTTCAAAAATGAGTTCTGGGTCAAAACAGGCCGACCTGTAGTGGGGGAGGTCGACACTATGGTCGACCTGGGGGGGTCGGTCGACACCCTGGTCCAGTGCTGCCTGAAAACTGCTGAAACTTGTACAGGCCATAACTTCTTCATCTGGAATCCGATTTTCGAAAACTCGGACTCTATTTCATGTAAAATTTCGAGACGAACGTAATGGTGTAACCCGTTTCCCCTGATTCTGACTTTAAAATTTAATTCTACCTTGATTTCTTGTTTTAACACGTTATAAAAATACGGGTTGTTACATTCTCCCCTCCTTAAAGGATTTCGTCCCCGAAATCTTCAAGTTAAGAAGAATGTGTTCTACCATCCAATCATCCATCTACTCAATCATCAATCACAGGCATCCATTGTCCTTAAGAGATTTCTAATGCTGTATGAACATATGCAGAAAGTGTGTGTATATGTTCCTTGTCTAATGCGAATGATCAGGCCTGATTGATCTTTTTAATGCAAAATATGTTTAGTGTCATGAGTCCAACATGTATGCAAATAGTCCTAGTCACATAAACACTATATATGTGCACAAAAATCCATCCATATGCAACGTCCACATGATAAGATATTCAATTTCATTCATAAAAACACTCATGCATATGCAATATGAAAGGTGACGGAGCCGATCTAGTGTCTAAGGTGCGTGTATATGCATCCACGAGCAACCACTTGCAACCATCAATCATAACATGTCTCAAACACATGTTTACACCCAATTGTTCCTACCTAAAGATATAGCCGAATGATAGAAGCAAGTAAAAAATTTGTGCCCATTAGGCAATGTCAAAATTGGAAATCTACGCCACATATATACTGATTAGGAGAAGAACTCCCTAAGCACCAGCCCTGAAGACCGAAATCAACATCATACTGATACCCAAAGAATTACTCAACCCAACGGACACCCTCAAGCCCCATCATGTATTACTAACAGATGATCCCTATGGGGTTTTGCAACAGAAATAGGGTTGAGAATAGGACCGAGAGGTTATACTTAAAAGATAGCATGCAAGTAAGCTCTACAGGAAAAGAGGGATCAAGGATATACTCTTAAAAAGAGATATGATGCACGTATCTAGTCTTCAATCTTCTAAGTCGCATTTCCTTGAGCTTAACTCCATTGTGCTTTGTCTGTCTTTAACTTCACAATTTCGTAGCTTCTTAATTCCTATTTCCAAAGTATGAGTTGGAACTCATTTCACTGTCGCCTCTCGTTCCACTTTCACTTATTCTTTTTCTAGTATACTTAGCTTAAACATAACTGCGTACTCATGGTTTCATGCAAGCTCTCCAAAATTCACTAGTGAATCCTGGATCTCGTTTATAGGGTATTCCACGCAGAAGGATTATCTCTTGCAAATAAACAGATGTCAACTAGGTTGCCAAATGTACTTACTAAGGTGATTTCCTATAACTCATGCATAAGCAAAATGAACCATCCACCTTAGTGGCGAACACTACTCGGGATCAATAGATGTATCAAGAGATTCTAGGTAACTAAGCATGGAAGAACCCTAAGGGTTACACTAGACTTCGAGGGCATTACCAAGGCAAGTCAAGAATCTGACTACCCTCTTTTCATACTAAAGAATGGCACCATTACTGGATAACCACTCCATCCCTAGAATCAACCAATAGCCCAAAAAAACATAAGCATTACTTCTAAACTGAACACTTAGCATAGACATTCTCAAATCCAAACAAGTCATGAATAAATGAGCCGATTCTCTAACAGGATTTGAGAATAAAATGGGATCCCCTACTACGCTAGTACTAAGGTGAAGAGACTCAACTATCAAAGCAGAATTAAAAGGATGCGATGTACAAAACAAAGTTCCCACGGTATGATAGAAAAGAGAAGCTAAACCTTTAACAGAAACGTTACCACCTCTCTTAGGTACGCTAGTAGTGAGAGCATACAATTGCCCTCTCGACGATCTTGTTCTTTGCCCTTGTCCTTGTCCTATAATACTTAATAACATGCCACTTTTTACCATACTAAAGATATTCTCTCTTGTCATGGGTTTTTATTATTATTATTATTATTGGCCTCTTTCCTTTCATCTTTTTCCTCTTCGTGGATTAAGCCATATCAACAAGTTTCTCATCCTTAGACTTGTGTTCTTTATCCTTGTTCCTACTATCCTTGTATAGCTTGTTGAAAATGTTTCTCGAAAGCTACTTCCATCGCACGGCAACCCTACAAAGCTTGAGGTAAGATTAGTCGCAAGTAAAACTACTGCGGCTACAGATGGTGGTTGGACACTACTTTGCCCTCCGACACACGCCTACAAGACTATGGTGGAAAGAGAGAAAGAAGAGATTCAAAGAGAGAATCAAAAGAGAGTGCATATGGATTTGGGGAATATGCCTTTCGTAAAACAAAACTTTTCTTAGAAAAATGCTTCTTTGTAAATGTTTTGAAAATAATTTCAGAATGTTTTTTTTAAAGCTTTTGCCCAATCTGGTAACCTTCTGCTCTGATACCAAATGTAACACCCCACATCCGTTAAGGTCACTCACAAAGGGAATGCCTTAACTTCAGTGGAGCATTATGGGTACTGGAACAGAAATATTACAAGACAGACATATATAAAAACAGCGGAAAGTAAAGTGGAAGTACTTCAAATCAATTATTAAATATAATTGTTTACAATAAAAGCCCATCAACTTTCAATACCCAATTACATAGCTAAAATATCTGTCTTAAATAAAGAAGCATGAAAATAAATTGTAGTATTTCCCAATAAAGCAGTAAAGCAAGCCATAGCCAAGAGAAATCCAAGCAGTACATGAAAGAGCCTTGGAGCTTGATAAGATCCGAACTGAGCTGTATTCCCACACTGCGAAACTGGGGGGGAAACAGAAGAAAAAGAGGCGAAACAAAACGGGTCAGTCATAAAAACTGAGTAAGTCCTAGTGACTATCAACATAAAAACAGGTAAAGATAACATGGCATGAATAAACTAGAAGTAAACATAAGCATGATGACAAGATAAGCTACAGACACAATAACTAAGAATAACATCATAGGATTTCTGTCATGTATAACTTTGCAAGGTTCCCATTCAAGATGAACTAAGTATAGTTTCGCAAGATTTCTATCAAGCATCGCAAGATTTCTCTGCTTCACCATTAAAATGATATCTATTTGCTCTGCACCACCTAACTAGTGTCCCAACTAGTAATCTTATATAAAATGATAAAATCATAACGTGATCCCAATCCCCGAAATTAAGATTGCTTTCACATGTATATCTATTATTTATTACCTAGATCTAATCTAGGGTTTTCTATCGAGCGCTTCCTAGATTCAACCAGGATGTAGGCCACCTAGGTCCAACCTAGGGATTATGCTACCTATTGAACGCTTCTCGGATTTAGGGTTTATGCCACCTAGGTCCAACCTAGGGATTATGCTACCTATGTGTGTCATACGACCCCTAATGATTGTAGATACCTATGCTGGTCCCACCATGGGGTGTATCAAGACCCATGGTGGCGGCCCGACACAATTCTAGAATGCATAGGTTATACTACTGGTGCCCCCAGTGCCCTGTTTGTTTGCTCCGAAGTGTGTGCACGCCCGCACTCCGTTAGAACGTACACTGTTGCACCCACCGCCGTCGCTTTGACCGCTTACAATCAGCCCAGTAATCGTGCCCCACCCTGCCTAGTTTCAGGGTACCGTTGATACCTGATTTGGGTTACTGCTGAAATGGGTCCCCGTTACTAGGGTTTCCTAATGGTTAAGTGTGTGGGCCTATATATACAGATATTACCTGCCTTCCCGTGATGTTCTTAACCCACCGATTCAAGCGTGCTTATTAATGGTTAAGTTTGTGGGCCTATATTTACTAATACTACCCACCAACCCGATATGTACTTAACCCTCTCCGTCCATTACGTTAAGTTGGTTAAGTGTTTTCTCTTGTTTTACTTAACCCTACCACACATCATGTTATATCGGTTAAGTGTGTTTCCTTGTGTTACTTAACCCTACCGCAAGCCTTGTTATACTGGCTAAGTGTTCTCCCTTGTGTTAACTTAACCCCACTGCATGTCATGTCATATTGGTTAAGTGTACATTGACTTAGCCCACCTACTTATCATGTTGTGACGGTTAAGTGTTACCCTCTGTTGTTACTTCATCTTACCACGCATCATGTTATATTGGTTAAGTGCATGTTAACTTAACCCCATCAACCAGTCATATTATAATGGTTAAGTGTTACCCTCGTGTGTTTACTTAACCCTACCACGCATCAGGTTATATCGATTGGGTGTTATCAACCTATTCAAGTTAGCCCAACCCATCCGCTAGTCATGTTATAATGGTTAAGTGTGATAGCCTAGCCACGTTACTTAACCCACCCATTCATATCATATTAGGTTAAGTGACATTAGTCTAGTCATACTACTTAACCCACCCATTGGTTTGATTAACAAAAATGTTGGTTAAGCCCACATTTATAAGTTTTACATGTTCTTAACTCATACCGGTTAGGTCCACATTTACATGTCAAATTTCCATGTCATCCCACCTAACCCTCTAACCATTCCCACGTCTTATTATGGTTAGTATTCCTTAATTCATTCATTATGACGAACGAATCATGACCTCTCACATTTGACCGTGCATTTTGTGGCCACTGGATTTGCCGAGCGGTTCCGGGCAGATTTACATCACAAACTGGGTCTAACCTCGTGTCATAAACCATTACGCCTACAATTTCGCCTTCAACCTCTCACATTAGACTGACAATTTGTGGCTACTGGATTTGCCGGGTGGTTCCGGGCAGATTTACACCACAAATTGAGTCTAACCTCGTGTCAAAGGTTCATTAATGGTCGCATTCCACCCAAAACCCCAATATTGGTTCATATGTTTAACATATAGAAATGTTCATGATTCACGTTTTTGCCCCAAAACGTATTCCCAAATTATTATGAAAATTCATTATAAGGTTATTCCAAGTTATAGCCTTTTATTTACAATACAAGCCAACTACCCAAAACCCAACTTAGGCGCGTTCATATTAAACTTTCTCCAAGTCATAAATTATCATATATGTTTCTACTCCAAATTTTACATAATTAACATATGCCCAAGTTCTAGATTACATGTCAATTTTACATATGCCCAATTCCTACCAAATTTACATATGTTCAATTCATGCCGTTTTACATGTATGCCAACTTTATGCCAATTTACACATATACCAAGTTTCATGCCGCTTTACATATGTCAAGATTCATGATTTACATATTTACAAAGCTATGCCCAATTTACATAGATCAAGTTTTATACCCAAAATTACATGTATACTACGTTTACACCAATTTACTCATAACAAGTTCTAGCCAAATTACATATATCAAGATCCATGCCAAATTATATATATATCAAGATCCATATCAAATTATATATATCAAGATCCCTGTCAAATTATATATGCCAATCCCCATTCTTGCAATTACCATTATAATGACAATACCCAAATATCAAGTTTCATGTTAATGGTAAATTATCACCAAACATCCAATTTTCATATTATGCCTTCGATTCCACCAAACATATATATTCCACTAGGAAATATTCCAATATTTCCCCCGTATACCATCGCACGCATATCATAGTTTAGGCCTAGGTCCGAAATTGACCTAGGTTCATCAAAAGAAAATAAATAGGGGAAGGTAGAATTTTGCATAAAAATAAGATCAGAGAGAAAAACATCATCACAGGCATGAAGATTACAACTTGGTAATGAATCAAGAAAACTGATTTACAACAGGTTGAATAGATCATAAACCAGACATGGGAATAAAGATAGACAAGTCTCAAAACTCAAGATCCAAAAAGCAACAGAAATAGATCGATAAACATACTTAAAATCCAATTTCACTTCATCACATGCCCATATTATATTTAAATATTTTAATCTGAAAATAACTAAAACTTACAGAGCATGGCTAATGAATTAAGAACTAAAATTGTCGTAGAACATTGCAGAGACATTGATTTATCTTCTTAAATTGTTGTAGAATTGTTGTAGAAGCTTTAATCTCTAGTTTGAATCTAGTTTGGAGGCTAAGAGAAAAGTTTAGAGAGCGGCGGTCATGATCAAGAGGAAGTCCAGCAGTATTTTGGTGTCATATGAATTATTGTATGAATTAGGTTAGGCCTTAGGATGTTTATATAGGTGTAGGAACTAGTTTAGGCCCTTAGATTAACCCTAGAATCAATCTGGACCATCAAAACATGTCTCAGGCTTCAAAAATGAGTTCTGGGTCAAAACAGGCCGACCAGGTCGACCTGTAAGCGGGGGAGGTCGACACTATGGTCGATCTGGGGGGGGGGGTAGGTCGACCCCCTGGTCCAGTGCTGCCTGAAAACTGCTGAAACTTGTACACGCCATAACTTCTTCATCCAGACTCCGATTTTCGTAAACTCAGACTCTATTTCATGTAAAATTTCGAGATGAACGCAATGGCATAACCCGTTTCCCCTGATTCTGACTTTAAATTTTAATTCTGCCTTGATTTCTTGTTTTAACATGTTATAAAAATACGGGTTGTTACAGTGCTCGATTCGTTTAATATTAATTATATTTATATATATATATATAATCGTTCAACTATAAAAGCATTGTTCAATTTAACAACAAGCTAAACAACTACCGATCTCCGTTAAATTTTAATTCATTTGAAAATGAAGATAATATTTCAGCATTCTACTTACATTCTTCTATTCCTTTAGTTACCTTAAAGATGTGAATTATAACTCAAAGTCCAATTTCTCCCTTTATTCTCTAGTTCTTATATTCTCATAGAAATGTAAATTATGTTGAATTCCATTCCTACTTTTTTATTTATATTAAAAATGTAAATTCCATACTTTATTTTTTTATTTACATTAAAAATATAAATTCCATATTTTTATTTTTCGAACAAATTCTCATTCTTAATTTACAAAAAGTGTACCTTTAATTTGCAATGTAACTTCTTTTCTTTAATTACATAATAAAATGTAATTTTATTTACAATGTAAATTCTTCTTCTTTTAATTACACATAAAAATGTACCTTTTTATTTAAGGTGCAAATTCTCTTTCTTAAACTACATATAAAAATGAAATTTTTATTTACGTGTAGATCCTCTTTCCTAAACTACATGTAAAAATGAAATTTTTATTTAAATGTAAATCCCCTTTCTTAAACTACATGTAAAAATGAAATTTTTATTTACATGTAAAGATGTCCTTCCCAATTCACAATGTAAATTCTATTCTTTAATTATACAATAAAATGTACTTTTAATTTACATTGTAAATTCTCATCTTCATTTACATAACAAAGAAAAAAATGTGTTTTTAGTTGCAATGTAAACCTCATCCTTATTTACATATGAAAAGGTAATTTTTAATTTACAATGTAAATCTCATTCCTATTTACATAAAAAAAGGTAATTTTTAATTTACAATGTAAACCTCTTCTTTATTACATGTGAAAATGTAAATTTTAATTTACAATGTAAATCTTCTTCTTTATTACATATGAAAATGTAATTTTTAATTTACAATGTAAATCTTCTTCTTTATAACATATGAAAATGTAATTTTTAATTTACAATGTAAATCTTCTTCTTTATTACATGTGAAAATGTAAATTTTTAATTTACAATGTAAATCTCATTCTTATTTACATATGAAAAGGTAATTTTTAATTTACAATGTAAATCTTCTTCTTTATTACACATAAAAATGTACCTTTTTAATTTACAATGTCATATTTCACTCTTTTATTACATTCTACGTTATATTTTTGTTTGAGAACACATATAAAAGACATGTTTATTTTTCTATGTAATGTTTGTGTTTGAGAACAAAAATAAAACTCATTCATTTTCCTATGTAATATTTGTGTTTGAGAACACAAATAAAAATCATTCATTTTCCTATGTAATATTAGTGTTTGAGAACACTAATAAAAATCATTCATTTTCCTATTCCAATTCAATCATGTATACACAGTTGATAATATTTAATTGACAATCCAATAAGGTGACAAAATAAATATACACTGGATTGACAAAATAAAGCCTATCATTAAAAAATTGACAATTTAAATCAATTCAACACAAATGAACCCAATAATGTTTTTATGTTGGATTGATAAACTAAATCAATTCTAATATACTGACAAAATATGAATTAATTAATTAGATCAATCCCATAAAAGTGACAAACTACATATTTTGATATTGAATTGATGATCTAAATCAATTCAACAAAATAAAAGGATGAATAATAATATTTGTCTAAAGCATATGGATCTATAATTATCCATTATATATTTTGGTCTTGAATTGATAATCTAAATCAATTCAATAAAATAAAGGGATGAATTATCATATTTGTTTAACACACATGAATCTTACAATTATCCATCACAACCAACAGAATAATCATCATACAATATCGGCACAACCAGATATGAAATATATAACTATAAATAAAATAAAATAAAATAAATGAATTGATTAATTATTTTAAAATAAAATAAATCTCACAGTCGTTCGAAATTTTGTCCAAAATTCCAACAGTTCAGAATTGTCTCGTTTCAGTCCAAAGTCGTAGATCTTCGTCATACGAACACAACGCTTCTGAAATCGCGTTATTCTGAGTTAATATGATCAAGTTGTGGGTTAAACAAGATTAATGATTAATTTAAGAATTTAAATTAG
The DNA here is from genome assembly GCA_030737875.1 of Allium sativum. NCBI lineage: Eukaryota > Viridiplantae > Streptophyta > Magnoliopsida > Asparagales > Amaryllidaceae > Allium > Allium sativum. The sequence goes on along the minus strand of CM060912.1, from coordinate 485,175,693 downwards.
TAAAAGTAATTAAGGTTTTAAACCTTCTTCTTCCTCAGATAATTTGGTCGTTGGGTTTTGCTATTGTTCAAAACTTTGAATTCAGTTTTCAGGAGATAGGAAGGTCGGTTTGAGGTGCCATCGGTCGGAGATGATCGGCCTTGGAGAGGTGTGCGTGCTCCAGGAAGTAGGGGGTGCGGCGGCGATAGGAGGGGTCGGCGGCAGTTTAAACGGCCGGGTTTTGGGGGCGGGGTCATCGAGGTACGGGGCACGAGAGGTTCCAATACTTGTATAGGAACGTAGAGGAGGAAGAGCTCTAGAGAAAACTCCAAACAAGCATGGGTTAATGCTTTGTGTAGAAGGAGAATTTCGTGGAGGAAGAATGGAAGGTGGAGGCGGCTGAAAACGATCGGGGAAGATGAATGAACAGTGCTTTTATAATAAAATAATAGGGTTAGGTTATTATTAAATAATTAATTAACCCAATAAAAGCCCGTTTAGCAACTTTCTTCTTTTTCAGCCCAACGACTGTCATTCCCACCTATTTACCCCTATTCCGGACTCATTTGACTATGTCCCGTAGGCCCAAATGATCGTCTTGGCCCCCGTTTCTCAATTTTAAAAGTATAAATCATTTATTTAAAATTCAAACGTACTTTCTAATTTGACCGGGGACACATACGAACTCTGAAAAATCCAGTAAAATTATTCCTGGCTTTGTTTTGACGATACGATCCTAAAAAAATTTGTTTCATCGAATTCTGTGACTGTTTGAAAAATGGCATTTTTCAAGTCAATTAAAATTGACTGAAATTGACCAAACTGAAATCTTTTGCCACGGTCACAAATTAACTCTAAAAATTATGAAAAATTAAACTTAACAATAATTTGACATTCCAAATCCAACAAAAGTGGTTTCGTCGAAAACAGAGGTCGTTTGAGAAATGGCTAGTTTTAATATTAAAATATATACAGAAATTCCACATCGACTATTCTGAAATTTCAACTGGCCATAGCTTTTAATTCCCGCTATGAAATTTCGATTTTTCGGATTCGTTGGAAAGATATTTTTAAATAGATTCTAATATTTTTGGTTTCACCAAAATCCGATTTATTCTGCATCCTATACAGTCAGTCAAAGTTCAGATTTGACTTTTCAAACTACCGTGCTATTTCTAATTCCTTTTATAATTAAATTAAATATATTCGTATTAAACTCAATTGAAATAAATTTCTAGTCATTTTTATTTAAAATAATCTATTTCAAATATTTAAACACCCTTAAAATCTCAAAAATGAAAATTTTAAATTGGCCCCAAATTCCGGGTTGTTACAATCTCCCCCACTTAAGAACTTTTCGTCCTTGAAAAGGAAAAAAGTAAAATAGAAGAGTGGGGACCAACACAGAGAATGTAAAATATTTTAAGCGTACCTCAAAACAAAATCTAATCGGAGATATCCACTCTGCATTTGGGATAGGCTTGTTTGATACTCTCCTCAGTTTCCCAAGTGCAGTCTCTAGGATCACTGCTCCATTGCACTTTGACTAGGTTGATTTTTTTATTTCTTAGCTCTCTAGTCTCTTTGCCAATAATTTTCAGCGGTTCCCTTCTCACTGCAAGGCTTGGGGTAATCTCCAAATCTTGTTGTGCAGCTTCATCCACAACCAGATCCGGATCATGGATAAGCCTTTGTAGTTGAGATACATGGAATACATCGTGCACTCCCGGCAACCAGTCGGGCATCTGATATAAGCTAGGGTACCAATCTTCTCAAGAATAAGAAAGGGACCGATGAATTTAGGTTCTAGTTTTCCTGTCTTTCCAAAACGGATTACACCTCGCATTGGAGCAACTTTCAAATAGACATAGTCTCCCACTTCAAAAGCCAATTCTCTTCTACTTAAATCTGCATAGCTCTTTTGTCTACTTTGAACAGCTAATAATCGCTTCTTAATATAATCGACCTTGCCTAGAGCTTCTCGGACCATGTCTGAACCCAATACTAGACGATTTCCTTTTTCAACCCAACATGCTGGCGACCTACATCGGCTACCATATAAGGCTTCAAATGGAGACATTTTCAAACTTGCTTGATAGCTATTGTTATAAGAGAATTCAACTAAATGCAAGTGATCCTCCCAAGATCCTCCAGTATGCAGGCTCGTAATAGATCCTCAAGGATGCGATTCACCCTCTCAGTTTGGCCATCTATCTGGGGGTGATATGCGGTACTAAGATTTAACTTCGTTCCCAACTCATTTTGGAATGCTTCCCCAAATTTGCTAGCAAAGATAGGATCACGATCGCTAACAATGCTACTAGGAACTCTGTTTAAAACAAAAGATTATTCTATTATTATTTAATTAGAAAATGAAAATTTTCATTCAGATAATGATGAAAAGGAAAGATTTAGTTTTATTACCCATGTAGCCTGACTATTTCTTTGCAATAAACTTGCGCCAGACTTTGAGCAGTTCTAGTGGACTTGACAGGTATGAAATGAGCGGACTTTGTGAAGCGGTCCACAATTACTATATGTTGTCATTTCCTTTCCTAGTGCGGGGCAGACCATCTATAAAATCCATGGAGATTTGGTCCCACTTCCAATATGGAACCTCCAATGGTTGCAACAATCCCGCAAGCTTTTGTTGATCGCTCTTTACTTGTTGGCATGTAGGACATCTACTCACATAAATGGATATATCTCTCTTCATAGCTTTCCACCAAAACGTGCGCTTAATATCGTGATACATCTTGCTTACGCCTGGATGGATGCTAAGCTTTGATTTGTGACCTTCATCTAAACTTCCCTTATGAGCTCTGGGATACTTAGGACACAAATCCGCCCTTGCAATCTAAGAACTCCCTTGCCATCTATTTGAAAGTTCATGTTTTCACCTTCTTGAATTCTTTCAATCACTTTTCAAATAAAAGCATCATTTTTCTAAAGAGAAGAAATTTTATCAATCAAAGAAGGGGTAATGATGAGGCTTGCAACAATGACGTCCTTTCTACTAAGTGCGTCCGCCACAACATTGGCTTCTCCCGGTGTATATAAGATGTTAAGATCGTATGCCACAAGAAATTCTAGCCACCGTTGCTGCCTTAAATTCAAATCCTTTTGATCGAAGAGATATTTCAAAGATTGACGGTCTGTGAATAATTCAAATTTTTCGCCCAAAAGATAATGTCTCCAAATTTTTAAAGCAAAGACTACGGCCAACAACTCCAAATCATGGACACGATAATTTTTCTCATGCGGCTTTAATTGACGACATGCATAAGCAACAACTTTGCCTCTTTGCATCAATATCGCGCCAAGACCACCACTTTGAGAAGCATCGGTGTAGACTTTTAAATCTTGGTTGCCATCGATGATGGTTAGTATGGGAGCTGTTGTCAAACTCACTTTTAGCTTTTGGAAGGCCTCCTCACAATCCGATGTCCAATTGAACTTGGTATGCTTCTTGGTGAGCTTTGTTAATGGGCAAGACAGCTTGGCGAAGTCTTTGACAAATTTCCTGTAATATCCAGCCAATCCTAGGAAGCTTCTTACTTCAGTGGGCGTACTGGGCTTCTTCCAATCTCGAATGGCGGCAATTTTACTTGGGTCAACAGCAATTCCATCTTTTGACACAACATGGCCCAAGAATTTTAGCTCCTCTTGCTAAAATGTGCATTTGGAAAATTTTGCTTTTAAAACATTTCTTCGTAGAATCTCCAACACTTCCCTTAAATGCCCTTCATGCTCCTCCTTAGTTTTAGAATAGATTAGAATATCATCAATGAAGACTAGGACAAATTTATTTGAGACATCTCAGAAGACCCTATTCATCAAGTCAACAAAGTAGGCGGGAGCATTGCATAGACCGAACGACATTATTAACCATTTGTAGAATATGTCAGGACCTCTCTAAAGGCGGTCAAAGGTATGCATTCTTCGGCTATACGTAGTTGATAGAAACCGGTGGCTAGGTCCATCTTAGAAAACACCTTGGCCCCATTTAATTGGTCCATTAAATCATCTATGCGAGGAAAGGGGTATTTGTTCTTCAATGTTTGTTTATTAAGGTCGCGGTAATCCACACAGAGTCTTAGAGTACCGTCAGACTTGGGGACAAACACCACAGCTGCACCCCAATTGGAAAAACTAGGCCGGATTAGTCCCTTCCATAAGAGCTGCTTAGTTTGGGCTTGCAACTCCTCTTTTTTCTTTAGGGGTCATCCTTCAGATAGCATGAACTACAGGCCTTTCATTTGGGACAAGATCAATTCTGAAATCAATTTCCCTTCGCGGGGGTAAGTTGTCTACTTCTTCAAATACGTCCGCGTAATTTTTGACCACGGGGATCTTTTCTAAAGAAATGGGAGTGACTTCGAGGGAAGACCAAAATGACTTCCTATTTGTCTTTGAACCATGGCAAGGTATAGAAATAACATCCCCAAAATTTGTTTTGATTTCAACTATTCTATCTACACATCTTACTTCGGCCTCAAATTTTGTTAGCCAATCAAGACCAAGGATGATATCAAACTCGGAAAAATTCATAGTGATCAAGTTAAAAGGGAACTGAAAGTAAGAGTAAGAAATAGGTACCCTACAGTATAAATCAAGGACGATAGGACCTCCTACAGGATTATAAACATTTATTGGCTCTTTAAGGCTTCTTTGTTTTACTTTCAATTTCTTGACCGTGTTGCTAGAAATAAAGCTCCTTGAGGCACCCGTATCAAACAAAGCAATAACATGAATGTTTTAACAGAAATTGTACCACCTAAAACATCAGGCTTACCTGCTCCTTCAGAAGAAGTAGGTGCGGAAGAAGAAGGTGTACTTGCCCCCTCGTACACATGCGCAATCTGAGCTCCTTTCAACAGTGGACAATTAGGCTTGATATGACCCTTTTTGTGGCAGTTATAGCATTCTTTAGTGTCATCACTTCTGGCCTTCTTGGGATTTCTGCAGTCCTTGCTGTAGTGTCCAAACTTCTGGCAGTTGTAGCATTGCACATTTGCCTCATCATGGGTTTTAGCAGCTCCAGAACCGCTTCCTTCATTCTTCTTTTCGGCTTGCTTCCTTTTATTATTGTTGGCCAAGCTTCTTTCTCTATCTTGTTGTGAAACCCTTTTTGTCGTTCTCCTCATAGCGACAAGCAAACTCAATCGGCTTATTAAAAGAAAGGTCAATGTGAGCAGTAACCCTCTCAGTGTACTTCCTAGCAAGTCCATTAATGAACCTCTTGTTCTTTTGAAAATCATCATGAATCAATTCTGGGGCGTAGCAAGAGAGGTCTTCAAATCTTCTCACATACTCAGAGATAGTTTTGTCGCCTTGCTTCAAGTTGGCGAACTCGTCATGCAACCTATCGACTTCTTGCCTGGGAACGTACTTTTCATTGAATAGCTCTTTAAACCTGGTCCATGTCACATTTTCTTCATCACCTCCTATATTGACCAATTCCCACCAATTCTGTGCTTCGCCGTGGAGCAGCCATGAAGCCGTAAATCTCTTTCTTTGATCATCTAGCCCTATCCCTCCAAATATCTTCTTACAATTCTTAAGCCATGCTTGAGCCCGCGTCACGTTCTCCGTACCAGTGAATGGAACTCCACCTAAATTCTTGAACTTCTTCGCTACCTTATCCAAGTCAAAAGGCTGCGGTGATGGTGGTGGCCGTTGAACTGTGGCCTCCTCAGTTTCAGCAACATTTTGCCTCTTTGCTCTAGCTCTAGCGACTCTAGGGGCAGCAGTACTCATTTTTAGTTAATTCTGTATGATCTAGGAAAGAGTCAGAACAACTGTAATGGTGATTTTAAGAAATGAGAAAGAAAAAAGGATGGCGATAAAATGACTGACTATTATGTATTCTCATGAAATGTACGCCATAGAATATTGTGATTCTATGTAAATGAATTATTATAAATATGTTATATTCCAAAGCTAAGTTTAACCAAAGCCCTGATACCAACTGTGATAACCCCAAACTTCCACGGAATGAAAGTAAGGAATAATCATTTGGAACACAACATAAATATAACAATACAGATCACATATACAACATAGCAAAGGAAAACTATAGAATAACAACATCATAGCAGCGGAATATGAATGTCATCAAACACAGAATCCCAAAGTCACAGAGTTCTATATTATTACATCAGGTTTCAGCAAAAAAGAAATAAGTTTCAACTTCAAAATAGAACAACTGGAAATAAAATAAGTTTGGATGTCTCAAGTTCTAACGATAAAATGCAAATAAAAGATAAATGATAGATAATCTTCGTGGTCCAACATAAGCACCTCCAAATAAGCAACTCCAAGATAGATAAACAACTCCAAGATACCAACTCCAAAGAAAGCTAGACCTATCACTTGGCTGCCCGTGTGGAAAAGAGGGCACCCGAGTTTGCAAAAGGTGAAAACAAACTACGAGTCAGTCATGGGATCGGTGTGAGAATTCTTAACTAATTTAACTACTAGTAATGAGGAAAATCCAAAGACCATGCCGCTAACGCGGAACGGGTTTAACCCAATGGATTGCCGTGCATAATTTAAGGTGATTGAACAAAATAAGTAAAACGTAAAACAACGCAATGCTTTTGGAAAAATGGAATCACCATAAGACTCAAGTCCCATCACACAATGCAACGCAAACCAGAGGATAGAGTTTTACCTTATGATGATTAAACATGCTAAATACGACCAATACGAATCTAATATTATCATGTATATAAAACATTTCAAAATAAATGGAAAGCATAGTACCACATACTACTATGCCTCCATACTAGTAATACAATCAAATTTGTAGGGTCGTGTTTGGAATTTGGTTTCCATAATGAGTCAAGGCTAGGGAGGAACACCTTACCGATTCGAGACACTCTAGCTAATGTCTCAGGATCCCCCGCAGTGGACCCTTGGATCCTGCAGGACCAGTCCACACATACAGCTTCGTGGATTAGTTATTCCTGAACACACGTTTCCCGATCCTATAGGGCCTATCATCTGAGGTGCCTCATTCCATCATCCACATAAGTAAAATATCAGCCAGTTTAAGCACTGACACTACTTCTAACTAGAAAGAAACGTGTTGTTCTCCCTGCGTTCCCTTCTCCCGTTTTAGACTCCACCGGGTTGTGAGGGTCGTGAAGCTACGTAATACACAAATCTATGCTTATTCAAGCTATGATTTGATCGTCACCACAAGGTTCTGCTTTTCAACAAGAAACCTTGATCATTGCATCTTAGTATGCCACACTGTCACTCCATATCACACTACCAATCCTTTGCCAAAATATATGAAAGGGTGTTAAGCAAGAGAATAAATTCTCTGCCACCAAACATTCATACATTCGACAGAAAATCAATAAATACAATATAAAGGAGTACAATGTCGGACACACATTCCATTTGTAAGCTCGTTCTGGGTCTAAACGAAACTGGAGATACCCTCGTCTCGTATGTCCAGTATGGAAAGGAGATACTTGCATATCCGTGAAATCAACACGTACGTTTGGGCAATTACCCCGACCCTTGAATTGGGAGCAAGTCAATTCAGGATCTTGATCGTTGTCCATTCGAGGGGAGATTTACGGTCTTCATACGCTGTCTTCATCCTTTGATTCTTTACGTCATTTGATTATTTGGAATGAGAGAACTCAGACTTTCCAAATAATCCTCATATATATATATTGAAAATCCTTCCTTATCGTTAATATTATTTTATAACGATTAATTCCTATTTCAATTATTTAAAAATAATCAAAACTTTATATAACGACACCTACGGTCAGTGGGCGACCCTGACGCTGCTTTCAACCAATTTTGATTTTCACATTACTCAAAATCTAACTGTTGGATCTTAACGTAGTTTATATCGTTGGAAAGATCTTCCCACGACGGTCCTAACGGTTTCAGTTTTGGGAAAATCCGACGGTCGGATCTTTTGGTATAGTCGTTTAAATGTACGATTTCAAAACGCGAACTACCGTGCTCGATTCGTTTAATATTAATTATATTTATATATACAAATATAATCATTCAACCATAATAACGTCGTTCGGTCTAACAACGAGCTAAACAACTACCGATCTCCGTTAAATTTTAATTCATTTGAAAATGAAGATAATATTTCAACATTCTACATACATTCTTCTATTCCTTTAGTTACCTTAAAGATGTGAATTATAACTCAAAGTCCAATTGCTCCCTTTATTCTCTAGTTCTTATATTCACATAGAAATGTAAATTATGTTGAATTCCATTCCTACTTTTTTATTTACATTAAAAATGTAAATTCCATCCTTTATTTTTTTATTTACATTAAAAATGTAAATTCCATACTTTTATTTTCCAAACAAATTCTCATTCTTAATTTACAAAAAGTGTACCTTTAATTTGCAGTGTAACTTCTTTTCTTTAATTACATAATAAAATGTAATTTTATCTACAATGTAAATTCTTCTTCTTTTAATTACACATAAAATTGTACCTTTTTATTTAAGGTGCAAATTCTCTTTCTTAAACTACATATAAAAATGAAATTTTTATTTACGTGTAAATCCTCTTTCTTAAACTACATGTAAAAATGAAATTTTTATTTACATGTAAATCCCCTTTCTTAAACTACATCTAAAAATGAAATTTTTATTTACATGTAAAGATGTCCTTCCCAATTCCCAATGTGAATTCTATTCTTTATTTATACAATAAAATGTACTTTTAATTTACAATGTAAATTCTCATCTTCATTTACATAACAAAGAAAAAATGCGTTTTTAGTTGCAATGTAAATCTCATCCTTATTTACATATGAAAATGTAACTTTTAATTTACAATGTAAATCTCATTCTTATTTACATATGAAAAGGTAATTTTTAATTTACAATGTAAACCTCTTCTTTATTACATGTGAAAATGTAAATTTTAATTTACAATGTTAATCTTCTTCTTTATTACATATGAAAATGTAATTTTTAATTTACAATGTAAATCTTCTTCTTTATTACATATAAAAATGTAAATTTTAATTTACAATGTAAATCTTCTTCTTTATTACATTTGAAAATGTAAATTTTTAATTTACAATGTAAATCTCATTCTTATTTACATACGAAAGGTAATTTTTAATTTACAATGTAAATCTTCTTCTTTATTACACATAAAAATGTACCTTTTTAATTTACAATGTCATATTTCACTCTTTTATTACATTCTACATTATATTTGTGTTTGAGAACATAAAATAAAAGACATGTTTATTTTTCTATGTAATGTTTGTGTTTGTGAACACAAATAAAAATCATTCATTTTCCTATGTAATATTTGTGTTTGAGAACACAAATAAAAATCATTCATTTTCCTATGTAATATTTGTGTTTGAGAACACAAATAAAAATCATTCATTTTCGTATTCCAATTCAATCATGTATACATAGTTGATAATATTTAATTGATAATCCAACAAGGTGACAAAATAATATTATACACTGGATTGACAAAATAATGCCTATCATTATAAAATTGACAATTTAAATCAATTCAACACAAATGATCCCAATAATGTTTTTATATTGGATTGATAAACTAAATCAATTCTAATAAAGTGACAAAATATGAATTGATTAATTAGATCAATCCCATAAAAGTGACAACCTACATATTATGATATTGAATCGATGATCTAAAACAATTCAATAAAATAAAAGGATGAATAATAATATTTGTCTAAAGCATATGGATCTATAATTATCCATTATATATTTTGATCTTAAATTTATAATCTAAATCAATTCAATAAAATAAAGGGATGAATAATCATATTTGTTTAACACACATGAATCTTACAATTATCCATCACAACCAACAGAACAATTATCATACAATATCAGCACAACCAGATCTGAAATATATAACTGTAAATAAAATAAAATAAATGAACTGATTAATTATTTTAAAATAAACGAAATCTCACAGTCGTTCGAAATTTTGTCCAAAATTCCAATAGTTCAGAATTGTCTTGTTTCAGTCCAAAGTCGTAGATCTTCGTCGTACGAATACAACGCTTCTGAAATCGCGTTATTCTGAGTTAATATATCAATTTATGGGTTAAACAAGATTAATGATTAATTTAAGAATTTAAATTAGTAAAAGTAATTAAGGTTTTAAACCTTCTTCTTCCTCAGATAATTTGGCAGTTGGGTTTTGCTATTGTTCAAAACTTTGAATTCAGTTTTCAGGAGATAGGAAGGTCGGTTTGAGGTGCCGCCAGTCGGAGATGGTCGGCCTTGGAGAGGCGTGCATGCGCCAGGAAGTAGGGGGTGTGGCAGCGATAGGAGGGGTCGGCGGAGTTTTAAACGGCCGGGTTTTGGGGGCGGGGTCCTCGAGGTACGGGGCACAAGAGGTTCCAATACTTGTATAGAAACGTAGAGGAGGAAGGGCTCCAGAGAAAACTCCAAAGGAGCATGGGTTAATGTTTTGTGTAGAAGGAGAATTTCGTGGAGGAAGAATGGAAGGTGGAGGCAGCTGAAAACGATCGGGTGAAGATGAATGAACAGTGCTTTTATAATAAAATAATAGGGTTTGGTTATTATTAAATAATTAATTAACCCAATAAAAGTCCGTTTAGCAACTTTCTTCTTCTTCAGCCCAACGACTGTCATTCCTACCTATTTACCCCTATTCCGGACTCATCTGACTATGTCCCACAGGCCCGAATGATCATCTTGGCCCCCTTTTCTCAGTTTTAAAAGTATAAATCATTTACTTAAAATTCAAACGTACTTTCTGATTTTCCCGGGGACACATACGAACTCAGAAAAATCCAGAAAAATCATTTCTGGCTTTGTTTTGACGATACGATCCTAACAAAATTTATTTCGTTGAATTCTGTGACTATTTGAAAAATGACCTTTTTCAAGTCGATTAAAATTGACCGAAATTGACCAAACTGAAATCTTTTGCCACGGTCACAAATTAATTCTAAAAATTAAACTTAACAATAATTTGACATTCCGAACCCAACAAAAGTGGTTTCGTCGAAAACAGAGGTCGTTTGAAAAATGGCTATTTTTAACATTAAAATATATACAGAAATTCCTCAGCGACTATTCTGAAATTTCAACCGGCCATAACTTTTAATTCCCACTATGAAATTTCGATTTTTTGGATTCGTTGGAAAGATATTTCTAAGAAGATTCTAATATTTTTGGTTTCACCAAAATCTGATTTATTCTACATCCTGTACAGTCTGTCAAAGTTCAGATTTGACTTTTCGAACTACCGTGCTATTTCTAATTCCTTTTATAATTAAATTAAATATATTCATATTAAACTCAATTAAAATAAATTTCTAGTCATTTTTATTTAAAATAATTTGTTTCAAATATTTAAACAGCCTTAAAATCTCAAAAATGAAAATTTTAAATTGGCCCCAAATTCTGGGTTGTTACAAATATTGTGCTAGTTTTTCTCACTCTGGTTCACCAGACTGACCCAGTGTTTTGTAAATGCTCGGGTTAGTCTGGGGTGTACAGGTACAGGTTATCGGATGCTGCGAAGTCTAGAGATGAGCTGGAGGCGTTCAGGTGTATGATATTATATAACTACTATTCCGCTGTGTGTTGTATATGAGGACAGGTTGTTATAACTGTCCAGATGTTTGATGTACTCGGATATTGTAAGTATTTTTTTAAAAGCTCTCAATAGAGATTTATTTCTGTATTATATTTTGTTCCGTTGCGATGTGAGATTCTGTGTTATGTTGGTTCTTCTTCTTCTATTCTAATATTTCTTTCTTTCTTATCTCACCCTCTAATTTCTTTCTAATAATTATCCAGTGTTTTCGATGTTTGGAAGGTCGGCATGAGTAACGGTAAATGTATTTATGTCAATTTTCAAGGCCAAAAATCCTTGGGTCGTTACAGTTGTATCAGAGCTATTGGTCTAGCAATAACCTTGGCTTTGTGGTATAACTAGATAGGGACTGGGTCAGTAATACCTTAGAACGAGATTGAGTGTATATATATGAGAGCGTATTTGTAAATTATATATATAAATGTTTTGTATTGTGTTATTTGACCGGTTCAAGTGTTGAGAAGCATTGAACTGGCAATGGATACAGTATTGTTTTGAAAAGAGGGTAAATGGAATAATTTTACCCGAAATATAATTTTATTGAAAAGAAATAATTTTATAATATTATTGAGATATTAGTTTGTTTGATCGATTTGAATGGAATTCAAATCGGATTGGAAATTTGAACTGAAATTTAAATTTGTTAAGTGGAACTAAATTAAGAATGATATCTAAATTAAATAAAATAGATTTGGAATTTGGAATTTGAATAAATAATAATTAAATTAAATCAATCGAATAATTATTCGATTGATGTTCAAATATGTGAAACCAAAATAAAATTTTAATATTGAATGTAAATTCAATTGATTTGGTTGTGTATTGGTTGTTGAGTGTGAATTGTTTGTCATTGGATGGTTGTTTGTTTGAACAGAAATAATCAACAATTTAAATGGAGCCAAATGAATTATAAATTAAAGAATAATTTCTGGTATAATTTAAACTGGAATAAAACCGCACATGAATTGGAATTTATGATTTAACCCGGTACTTGATAATAAATTGATGTTGTGTGTTTAATTTTGGAATTAGTGTAGTTATACTTGTTGATTAGTGATATATCATCTCATAATTTCATATATATGTTACTGATATGTGAATTTAGTTAAGTACATGGGCCTGATGGCTAAGCAGATTGATATTGGTTGAGTAAATCGTATATACGTTGAGCAGATATGCTCAATAACGCTCGTGAAAGGTACACCTACGCGAAAATATAAAATTTTGGGTTTTGATTTTTGTTTTCCGGCCGTGTGGGTCGATGTATATATATTATTTGCTCCTGCGATATCGCAGATGTCACTCCGTGCAGGGGAGATTCTACCGAAATTTTTCAGGAATTTAATGTGTTAGAAAATTTTTGATATTTTTGAGAAACATTTATTTATGATATTGAATTGGTTTTGATTTGAATTAAATTGAATTTGGAAATTAATGGGAATCATAGCATTTTTCTTACCTTAGCAATTTCGAGGATGAAATTATTTCAAGGGGGAATCATCAATTTCGAACGCTATAATTTATATATAATATAAATCGAGCTCGAAATAGCGCTGCAATTCGTAATATGGAGTTTTGAACTTCAATTGAATATACATGATCGATATAAGTCTGTGAAATAAGAAACGTATAAGTCTCATTGATGATAATTTTCATATGAAAGAGAAAAAATCCAGATTTCGTGTTGTAAATTTTAAGTTATGGCCAAATCAAATTTTAAAATAATCACTGTGGAAATCGTTATTAAATTATAGGCCTTTAAAATGGCCATTTTGGAAACGGTCTCTGTTTTCGATGAAATTAGTGTCATTGGGACCGCAACGTTAATTTATTGTAAGAAAATCAAACTGCATAGCAAACCGATGTCGTAAGTGACCAAGGCAGCCGTAAATGCCCGTTCATTTTCTATAGCGTGCAATTAAATTAATTTAATTTAATAAAGGGATATTTGAGTGTAATTTAAGATGACGATCAAATTAAACCATGAAACCAGTTCCGTTGAGTTCATATTGTCAATTATAGTCAAAATAGGTATATAGTTTGTTATTTTTGAAGACCGGGTAATTTGGTGCCCAAAATGGCATTGCAGTGCATATAAAAGTTGCCTACCGGGGAAACAATCTCAGAATGCGACGAAATTGGCGTCGTTGGGTTCGTATTAATTAATTATTGTAGGATTTCAAAGATTCAAGTTGATTGGATTAATTTAGTGATCGTGGAAAATTTAAACGCGTGTTTTTCGTTGGTTTTATAAAGGAACTTTTTTCAAATGATGTCGGATTTAGACGAAACCTATCCCATTGGGTCCGGAATATTTTTTTATGCTAGGATTAGTATTTTTATCGGATAACAGAAGTTGATTGTGGTCAGTTTCACTTGTTACTTAGCGGTGAAGTTTCATTAAATTAAAATAATATATTTTGGTCCACTATAAATATACCACTTTGAAAATCCTAAATGGGTCAACCCCATCCTCACGGTCAACAGACACATGCGACTCCAGCTAAAAAAAACTGAACGACCACTGTTGTTCAAAAAAATTCACTTAAAAATCATTCAATCCGTTGATCAAATGAAAATATCTCCACTACGAAAACATCAGGCTCGATGAGAACTCCCTTTTAGACGGTCATGATCGAGTTTTGAGCCCTTTGGTGACCGGAAGTTCACCCGAAACACTGCGACATTGGGGACCTTTAGTGGGCTCAAGGAGGCGTCGGATCTGAGGTGGTGCAGGGAGGAGGATGATGGGATGAAGGCACTAGAGCCTATCGTGGTTGATCGAACTCCAGCATCCAAAATGGCGCTGCGGTGGTGAATATTCAGATCGGTATTTTGGTGCGTGTTGTACTGTTCGTAGACAAGGATGGAAAACAAACAAAGCGGAACTGGGGACCCTTTGGAGCAAAACTCGATGGACAGAAGTGAATGATTGGAAAGACATTCAGGCAATTTCATTTTATCCCAACTGTAATTATTTTATTAGTAATTTAATTGAAGTTTAACAATGATTAATTAAATCATAGATTAACATGATTTGTAACAAGGAGAAAGATTTTTGTAGCTGGGTCTCACAAGCCATGAGCCAATTTTCAGTGTATTGGAGGACTGTCATGGCAGTATGACACAAGTGGAGGAATTTGAAATTGGACTTAAGTTTCAAGACAGGATCAATATCATAGAAGGAACCAGATTAGAACGACCAAGTTCTTAAAACATAATTATCCTAATGTTAATTTTAATTAAAATGTTAATCTTATTTATTATGGGAAATAGTTATCAATGAAATCATATTAATTGAAACATGTATTACTGCAGGTCTAATGTTGGGAACTGCTGAACGAATGGGCAAAAGGGGAACAAACATAACAAATAATTGATGGTTTATTTTAAAGTAATTAATCTAATTAATTTCTAATTAAAGAAATTATTATTATTTATTTTAAATTAAACTCGCAAACGTATATCATTGATAACTTGTGTATACCTTAACAGAATCATATAAAACAAGTTACATTGAAACCATATGATCAAGATCTACATTGTAGAGCTATTTCGGACAAAAATTGGAATCACCGGGAATTGTACAGTTAAATTAAACAACTGTTTAGTTTAACTGTAATCGAGCCGCTTAAGTGATAATAGAAATCAGGGTGAGTTAAACTCACTCGGTTCTTCCCATTTATATTTTATATAAATTGGGTTTTTATTTTATGTGCTTAGATTGCTAATGGTTGACTGTTTGCTAGTTATATATTTATTGGTTGATTAACCAATGAAATTAAACCGTCGTTTAATTTCAGTGAAATACCAAATCGTTATTTTAACGATTGGTTCCAATAAAGGTGACTCGCCTTGATTGGTCACGTTTATAAAATAAACGTGTTTGAATGATTTGAATTGCTTGTGAATTGGTTGGTGTTAATGGTCATTATTTATTAAATGAAACTGAATGATCTATTTGAAGATAACCATTTGAATACAGGGAAGAACAGGTTGGAGGGATCCAATGGGATTCCTCAAATATATTATTTATTTTCATATTATCATGTGAACTGTCATGTTTGGGTGATTGATTTGAGTATTGATCATTGATTTGAAATTCAACCTGTGTTTGGTTCTACCCAATGGGCAGTATTGGTTGGGTAATCGGCAGTAAATGGCCTAAAAGTAAATTGTTTTATTTATATCGATTTACTGTCAGGTAAATTGATAGAACTGAAATTATAAAGTTTATTTTATAACTAAAGATAGATTTTGGAATATATATTTTGAATAAGACTTTATAAAAAGGAAGTAAATATTTATTTTTATAATTAATTGTAAATTGATTTTATAAAGTCAATACTGATGATAATCAGATTTAGAAATACGAGAATAGAAATTAACCTAACAGTTAAAATTTGATAGTTGTTTTGTTAAGAAACAATTAAATGGAATTATTTAAATTAATTATATTATTAATTAATTTAAAGTGAGAACGAATTGAAATCAGTTAATGAGATAGTTGTGGTTTAAATTGACTAAACTGACCGTTTATAATTAAGATTATTAATAAGTTAGTGCATTGTGAATAAAACAGTTAAATGAATATTATCTAATTTTAATAAGATTGTAAAAAGGGGATTACTATTTATTTTTTTTAATAAAGGAATTAACTACTGAAGTAGTTAATGGTCGAAGTAAATTATTATTTTAATTAATAATAAGTTAGGAAATTCTTTTTAATTGAAATTCATTTAAAAAGTAACCGAAGGTGAAATGAAATCCAACTGAATGGTGAAGGGAGTTTAGGAGCAAGTTTTATCTTTAAACTGAGTTTTATAACAAAGTTATAAAAGGAATTTTTAAGCGAATATTATAGCTTAAAATAAATGTTACTTAATTATTTAAATTAAGTAAAGGGGAATTTAGATAAAAGAGTTTTATAATAAACTTGAGTTATATAAAAGCGGTTTGAGGTGTTATATCGTTAATTCTAAATTAACGTTATTTATGAGTGTGATTAAGTAAAAGTGGGAGATTGGAATAAGAGTTTAAAAGCAGGAAATGGCTGAATGGATTTGAAAAGGAATTAGTGAAAGTGAAGTTGGTAAAAGAAGTGAGTCATAGGATTTGGTAACCAAATCCGAATCATAAAATGATTTGGTTCAAAGAGGTGGAGGTTAAAAAGTGGTGTGTCATAAGAAGTTACTTAATTGAATTAAGAAACAATGGTATATTAGAGAAAGAGATTTTCATAAAGATAAGTAGGTTTATGAAACCGTAATTTGAATAAAAAAAGTTAAATGGAATTTGTATAGATATTAGAATGAAATATTGGGTTTGGAATTACAACTCGTATCTATCTTAAGATATGAACATTGTTGATCAAGGTCTGAGAGGTAATTAAAATACCCCAACTTGAACGACTTCAGGATTATCTGGGAATGATATTAGTTGTAATGGTAAAAGATTGAACCAGTGAACTCACTGGATTATCATGATTGAATCACTGATTATTTTGATAGTTAAATCACTGACTATCAAATTTGTCCAATACGATTGTTGGTATGGAAAGACCGGGATCGAATTTATATTCGAAAACCATTCCGACCAATAAATATGTGGAGATATTAGAAGATGAACGATAAGGAGCGTTGAAGACCGTGGATCTTCATTAAACGGAAGAACCGCAAAAAATCTCTGGGATTGCAACCAGAGATAAACTGTGGTTCTGTCATGGTTGGAATCTACGGGTTGCAAGGACTTCTCGATACTGATCCATGGGGTGATTCTTATATTAGATGCAGTAGGAGAGTACCTTCGGTTCATCCTGTTCCTGGATGACTTGTATGGACGAAAGTCTGACGGAGTATTTCTTTAAAACCACGTACGTTGATTTTTACAAATATACCAAGTTGGTGATGAAGAATGGCCCTTCTTTAAAACCCGGAGTATATTTGTGGATGTCAGTTAGTGAATTGACGGATCTGACGATGTGGCATTCAAAGTGAATGATGTCCAGGTGTTCAAAGATAATTTAAACCCCAAGCCTCGTCAACAGGGAAATGACAAAAATCGGGCATGCAGCATGGCTATGTGGGTCGCTCCCATTAAAGTGTATAATCACCTATCTAGAGAAATTCCTTTTGCTTCTTTTATCTATTTCGATGTTGTCCCTTTTCGGGAAACGGTGGTTTGAGCCTAACCGTTGGTGATATACATTCGATATACTCAAGAGAAATGAGTAGTCGGTCATGTGTGGGCCGGGTTGCAAGACGTTCTTGTTGAACCCAGTGTATTCGCCTCTTGAGATACACTATCGGCAGGTGGTCTCATACCTTGTCATAGTCGGAATTTAATCTCCAATAAGTGCCCGCGGTTTTGATTGAATACTATATATGTGGAGCGTGAGATGCAAGCTTTTCGCTAGATTGATATTTACTTGTATTTAGACACTATTATAATATCAGAAAAGATATTGATTTCAAAAATGTTTGGTTTATCATAAGGTAAAAACCGTCCGTATTTATGTGTGGATTTGGTCTTACGATTACCCTTTTCTTTCGAAAAGACTTTTGAACTTTAAAATCAAGTTGGATGATTCCCCTTAATACTGTGCGAGTTTTTCTCACTCTGGTTCACCAGACTGGCCCGGTGTTTTGTAAATGCTCAGGTTAGACCGGGGTGTACAGGTACAGGTTATCGGATGCTGCGAAGTCCAGAGACGAGCTGGAGGCATTAAGGTGTATGATATTATATAACTACTATTCCGCTGTGTGTTGTATATGAGGGAAGGTTGTTATAACTGTCCAGATATGTGATGTACTCTGATATTGTAAGTATCTTTTAAAAGCTCTCAGTAGAGATTTATTTTTGTATTATATTTTGTTCCGCCGCGATGTGAGATTCTGTGTTGTGTTGGTTCTTCTTCTTATACTCTAATATTTCTTTCTTTCTTATCTCACCCTCTAATTTCTTTCTAATAACTATCCAGTGTTTTCGGTGTTTGAAAGGTCGACATGAGTAACGGTAAATGTATTTATGTCGATTTTTGGGGCCGAAAATCCTTGGGTCATTACAATTAAAAAATGTTGACTAATTTCCATTGTGTTCAATAATGTTGTTTCATAATCAAACTAATTTCACAGCAATCAACAACATAGAATATGAAAAGACTGGAAACAATTGCAGAGATGAAAAAGGCTTAGTCGTTACTGTAGAAATAGCAATTAGCTGTAGTTAGTTTAGTAAATTTTAGATCCCTTCATTAATTAAAGGATTAAGCACAACAACACAATACGGAGAATGAATTAAACATTCGGCGCTCCATATAGTTTGTTGCATTAGGCAGTCACAAATTAGGGTGGGTACCATCAAAAATCAATACCTAAAGCTCACCCCGTAATAATCATCTCAAAGCACAAACGGTGTAAATCAATCGACGAAATCATGTTGGTAAATATAGGAAAGTTTTCACCAATCAAACAAAAAATTTAGAATTCATAAAAGAATGGACTCTGAAAGTCAAGAAATGAAAAATAACCACTTACATTTGCATGTATTGGTCAGCGCCAATCCAATAGTAGGCGATGAACAGGTAGACCGTCAAAATAAGCAATTAATTTTAAACACGAAAGGGATTTTGTTTGCTTGAAGAAAATAGGTTATGAAGTAGGAATTATGAAACGAATGGTTAATAAGCGCTCGTTTTGAGAATAAATGGAGTGAGGCGGCGGACGGGAACATTTAAAATGTTTTAAAAAATAAGTAAGGAACAAATCGTTGCCATTGTTTGAAAATAGATGAATATTAGCAGTGAAAGGTTAGCTAGATTATGTTCCGGTTTTCTAATTTAAGTAATAGACCTGCAACCTTTAAGCAAACCCACAACTTCACAATTTCTTATTTTAACAGTCCATGGGAGTAAGTAGCAACCGATGGCAAAGAAATGCTCTTCAGCATAAGTGAAGAATGCACACAAAAAGATAACGTACGAAAATATGTTAGTTTTATGAGTTGATTTCCCTTCCATATCTAAGGTACCATTTGATTTTCTAACTGGGCAGTTAATGTTCGCGTCTGCGTCGGACGCGTCTGACGCGTCAACAATAGGACCCACGTATTTGCCCCTTTAAGCTGAATGGCTCAAAAGTTAGCTTTCGCGTCTGACATTTCGGACGCGTCTGACGCAGCAGATATTTTTTCCCTTCTTTTTTCCCTCTCCCTATATATATTCCACCCATTTCAACACTACATCACCATATCCACTCTTCATTTTCCTCCTATTCTTTAACAAATTATGGCAGCTAGTGATGAATCTGATTGTGAAGAATTGCAAGATTTGTTAGATGTTCAAGAACTTATGGCTAATCAAACACGAGAAAGGAGCAGAATACATAATTCTGTAAGTTCCGGCCTTGCTTGGGTTCATGAAATACTATCAGGACACGCAGAGAATTGTCATAGCAATTTTCGAATGAAGCGATTATGTTTCAGATCCTTGTGTGAATGGTTAGCAAATTACGGATTGAAAGGCACAATGCACATAACAGCCAAAGAAATGGTGCTTGTATTCCTATACACTATTGCATTGGCCCTCCCTACAAGGCAGGTTGCTGAGCGGTTTCAACAATTAAATGGTACGATTAATGTCATTTTTCATAAAGTTTTGGATTCAGTTCTCTTATTGGCAGTCGATATTATTAGACCAGCCAATACCCAATTTAACTGAATCCCAGAACAAATTCGTTCCTCAAACTGATATTATCCTTTCTTTAAAAATTGTACTGCGGCTATTGATGGGACACATGTGACGGCTCACGTGGGTCAAGAAGACATACAACTTTTATAGGGCGAAAAGGATATACTACACAAAATAATATGGTTGGTTATGCATTTGATTTAACTTTTACGTTTGTAAGTGCGGGATGGGAAGGAACTGCGCACGACGCTAAAGTATTTCGAGAAGCTATAAATAATCCAGATCTTAATTTCCCTCATCCTCCTGCCGGGCAGTATTATTTAGTGGATTCAGGATATCCACTATTGGAAGGATATATAACTCCTTACCGATCCGTGAGATATCATATACCAGACTTTAATGACACACAGAATGAACCGAAGTCAGAAAATAAAATTTTCAACTATTATCACTCTAGTTTGCGTATGGCAATTGAAAGAACATTTTGTAACGGCCCGCAAATCTGTACTATCTGAGTTGACTAATAACACCACACATCCAACCCAAATTGCACAGAAATACGAATCATTATTAGAAAGAAGTTAGAGGATGAGAAATAGAAAGAAAGAAATATTAGAATAGAAGAAAATGAAGATCACAAACCCACAGCGGAACGAATAAAATATATTAAATAACATAACTTTTTGAAATACAATCAATAACTTTATATACATACCATCATCAGAGCACAACAGTTATAAACACCTGTTTCCAGATACAACATAGTACCCAGCGAAAATATGATAATGTATAAACAACTGGTAAAGCCTCCTGCTTCCAGCTCTTCCAAGTGAATCTGGAAAAATCCCGACTACTTGACTGCCCGTACAAATTTGGGCACCCAAGAGTTTAGGAAAAACAAACAAAATAAACTCTGGGTTAGTCAAGGGACTGGTGTGAGTAAACTCCAACCAATTGTTTAACTTAAAAATCCTTTCAAAAGAAAAGATAATCGTAAGACCGATCATAAACACGGATGGTTTTTACCTTACGGTAACCCAAAACACTTTGATACAAAAATCCAATGATATTATAATAGTGTCTAAATCAAATAAATAGAATCTAGCGGAACGCTTGCATCTCACGCTCCACATACATAGTATAAAATCAAAAACCGCGGGGCGCTTATTGGAGAATGGATTTCCAACATGACAAGGTATGGAACCACCTTCCGATAGTGTATCTCTAGAGAGGAATACACTGGTTTCAACAAGAACGTCTTGCAACCTGGCCCACAACATGACCAACCGCTCATTTCGCTTGAGTGTATCGAATGTATATCACCAACGGTTGGGATCAGCAACCGTTTCCCCGAATGGGACAACATCGAATAGAATAAGGAATTAAATGAATCTCTAGATAGGTGATAATACACCCTAATGGGAGCGACCCACTTAGCCATGTTGCCTGCCCGATTTTTGTCATTTCCCGGTTGTTGAGGCCTGAGGCTACGATTACTTTCTATTCATTGATAGCACAATCACTTTGAATGCCACATTGTCAGACCCGTTAATCACTAATTGATTTGCACAAATATTCTGGATGTTAAGGGAATAAATCCGTTGCCACCATATATATTTGTACAGATCAACATATTCGATCATTGGAAATATTTTGTCAGACATTCGTCCATATACGTTCGTTCTGGGATTGAACAAAACCGAAGGCACAATTTCCATTAATAGAAAAAGTCCTTGCACTTTACTCCGTCTTCGATTACCTTCGTATAATCTGATTCGCAACGCTACTGCCAATACAGAGTGGTTCATGGATAATAATCCAACTGGTCTCTCCATATTGACAACGATATTGGCAAATACTTCGATAGTCGGTTCTTTAACTATCGAAGAAAAACAAACATCCATTCATCCATAACATCAATCAATCACTGGGCCTGTTAATTAATATTTCATTAATTAAATCACTTCTCTATTTCTCTATCAATATTTGTTAACCAAATAATTTTGATAATCATCTTGGCCTCTTACGCCATTTGGACAACGTTTCCAAATATCAACTTCTTTTATTTTCTCTATTTATAAAATGTCTCTATTTGCAATTGAAGACAATTTCAATCACTTATCTCTTTCCCGACTACTCTAATTATACTCAGGAAATATATACCTTTATATTTCCAAAATTTCCACCACTTGGGTTAAAACAAATGTTGTGTAAAAAATCGTTACAACAACCCAAAATATTTTAATCAACTAACTCTTATTCAAACACTTCTCTTCTAGACTGGATCTTGCTATTTATCAATTAAAATGAAATCAATCAAGTTGGAGTAAAATTACCTCTCAGACCTTGACTGAAAACATCATTAACTTCAAAACAGACAAATACCCCGAATAATCAACATTATAAAAACCAATTATTTATTTTAAACGTATATATGTTTCTCTATCTTATCGATTTCCCTTTTTGTTTATAATATTCTATTCTTAAATTCGTTTCCTTATCAAATTCTATATATATATTGATATATTGATTTCTAACTATCAAAATTTCCTAAAAATATTCTAACTCCTTAAATTTCCGGAAAATTTCACCATAACCTCCTTTGTACCAGGAGCATCGGGATATTTCAAATAGCCTCCCATGGCCCTCACTAATCCAAAAGAAAAAGCCAAGCGGCTTGCCGATACGGCGCATAAAATCTCATATATGAATTTAAACATGTACCCTTTTGTCGGGCACATAAATTAAAATCTTCATATACTCCATCCCATACCTGTATAATACATGCTCAC
The DNA here is from genome assembly GCA_030737875.1 of Allium sativum. Taxonomy (NCBI): domain Eukaryota; kingdom Viridiplantae; phylum Streptophyta; class Magnoliopsida; order Asparagales; family Amaryllidaceae; genus Allium; species Allium sativum. The sequence goes on along the minus strand of CM060912.1, from coordinate 485,152,599 downwards.
CTGTTTCCAATTCAATTCAACTCAATCCAATCGTTTGAATTCAGTTTCTCTCATTTATTCCTCCATTAGAAAATTATTATCAAATCGGTCCCGACGTTTCTTCTTTGAAAGAACTCTGACTTCAATTGAGTTCTGTATACTCAATTGAAGTTCGAAACGCCAATTTTCGAACTGCAGCGCTGCGGCGAGTTCGTTTAAATGATGTATATAAATATAAACTTTTAAACCTTGTTTAAAATAAACTCTACTCCATTCTGATATATTTTAAATTCCATTTGAATTCTATATTCAAATTTCATATTCAAATTCCATTTGAATTTCTGTATTCGATTTCTAATTCCATTTTTGAAGTTCTATTTCAATTTCCATTTGAATTTCTAATTCCATTTTGAAGTTCTATTTCAATTTCTATTTTGAAATTCTAGTTCCATTTTGAAGTTCTATTTCAATTCCTAATATTCAAACTCCATTTTTATTCTATTTGGAATTTCAAATATTCAAACTCCTTTTTAATTCTATTTGAAATTTCAAATATTCAATCTCCATTTTTATTTTATTCTATTTGAAATCTCAAATATTCAAACTCCATTTGAATTCTGCTTGAAATTCCTATTTTAACTCTATTTGAATTCTATATTCAAAGTCTATTTCAATTCTCTTATTCAAATTCTATTTGAATTCTCTTATTCAAATTCTATTTTAAATTCTCTTATTCAAATTCAATTTGAATTCTCTTATTCAAATTCTATTTTTGAATTTTCTGCATTACATTTATAAACAACGTTTATAACTTCACTTAAAATCCCACATTATATAGTTATAAACAAAGTTTATAAAAATTCAATTCAAATCCAACATTTTAAATTTATAAACAGAGTTTATAAATTCAATTCAAATCCAAAATTATAAATTTATAAACAAAGTTCATAAATTCAATTCTTGTTTTATATATATTCAAAACAAGTTAATATTTTCTATAGTTCATTAAAATTCAAATTCTATTTTTATCCCTTTTTAAATCTCAAATACCCTTTTTGATATTTTTAAAAATATATTCAAGCCCCAGGGATATTTTAAACAATCAAACCAATCAATTTCAATCGTTTGATTTTTTTTAGCACATCATATATGAATATACATATGAAACCAAATAAACAAACAGATAAATTTTTTTTTGAGGAATCCAGTCGGATTCCTCCAACCTGTTTTTCTGCATCCACAGATGTTAGTTAACATGGTAATACCCATCCTGCTTCGAGGTAGGATATTGCGGTATGAAGATCATACACTAATATATATATATTTGTGGGCCGCATAGGGAAATCATCCGCTATGAAACTGCGGGCATCCGCTAATGAGACTGCGGGGATCAATCCAACCATCAACCCAATATATATATAATAGTCAACCCTAAATAACTAATATATTCCAAACAATCAGAAAGCATTCAACAAGCAACAAACAATTATTTTTAACGATATAAAAATAATTCTAAATAAAAGGTGAGTGAGATTTACTCACCGTGATTTTTATTGATGGAATACCCTGTTTATTTCCATATCTCGCGGCTACGCATCTATTTGACTCATCCCAAATGAATTCATCTAGTACCTATGATAATTTAATTTAATTTAACAATTAACTATTTTAAATTAATAATAACATAAACGAATAAATTATTCTAAGTATTTTAAATTTCTTAAAATCGTATACCCTATGTTTTCTCCCAAAAATGAGCTAACCCTTATGTCTAAACCCATAACGCCTTATCAAACTAAAACATGCTATCTAAAAAAATGTTCATTTGGATCAATTAACATTGACTGGAAAACTCTGTTCTCAATTCTAATTGCATAGTATGTTTCCAAATTTTCTATGCTATTATTATATTCACAGTTCTCATGCTCTGATAAGGTAAGAGATAAACATCATATGTTACGTAACAAAAATTTGGATAACAAATTACTTTTTGACAATGCAGGTTCCCATTTTTAATTCATGCAGTTATTACCCTAAATCCAGCCCTAAATCATAAAATTAATGTAAGTAAAACATGTCGCTCACCTCCACACAACAGCAGGTCTTACTCATAAGAGCTCGAACAACCTGTTTTGATTTCAAAAAGAACAAAAACATCATGACTCCTTCCTTTCACTAATGCGAGCTCCTCCACCTGCAATTGGAATCAACGCCTCGAACTCGTAACCCCAAGAAAGAGAACGCGACTTCAAACTAGAACCACACACGCACAGTAACACCACGATGACCCATTCGAACTACCAGCTGCTCGAAATCGATCCCAACCCTAGGTCAAATCTTTGAACACCGAGAACCTATCTCCACGACCCTCCCCATTGAGTGCGTCTTCCCCTGAAGTCGCAACTACCAATACACAACAGAGAAGAACAAATATCGAAATCCCCTTTCATTTCCCATCACAACTTCATCCTAGATGTTAAACTCACACCTAAATCCCCTGAATTGATGTGTTGCCCTTGAAATTGAACCCCAGCATCATCGCGAGCCTCCACTGTGTCGAGCTTCATGTTGCTCTAGAATTTTGTCTACGAAATCGAAATCGAATCTGATTTTGATCCCCCTTTTTATTAGTGGTTTCGATTCGAACAAAGAGAAAAGAAAAACACTGTTTTAATTAATTTGGTTCAGAGATTGAAATAAAGGAAGGCGAGTGTGGTTATTTAAAGGGAATGGCCAATTTTGGTTTCTGATGTTTGCCAATGGAATTGATTTCCATAGAAGGAAAAAATGGAAAGAACTGAAATGGGATTGTCGCGATTTATAGATGGAAAAACTTCGGCATTAAGGAATTGTAGTCTGCGTATAGTACAGTTTTATTTAATGTGATTTGATTTCGATTTAACCGCGATTCGATATAAAGAGATTTTTATTCTTTTTAGATGGATATTGATTTGATTTCGAACCTATCCACAATCAAATATCTCAGGGTCTAGTAATTTAAATCACGAACCGCTATTCTAGCATACCGACCGACATTTCAACGTAATTACACTATTTTGGATTCAACAAAATAAACTACAAAATTTAATGCGAACGTATATTATAAAATAACCATATTATATCAATATAATATAATTTAAATTCAGAAACAAATAAATTCTTCAACAATAAATTACTATTATCGTCGTTTATATTCAAATAGAATATATACTGATCATCTGAACCATTTCGATTCAGTTTTATCTTCGAATTGAATTATTTCAGTTCTCGTATTTTGATAATTATATGTATTCGAAATAAATCGTATATCGATTATAAATCGATATTCAATATAAAAATTCTTTTATATTATTAATTCAATATTTAAACGATACTAAATATTTAAAATAAACCGACCAAAAATACGGGTCGATACATTCTTCCCCCCTTATAATAATTTCGTCCTCGAAATTGCTAAGGTAGGAAAAATGGTACAAATTCATTACTTTTCAAAATCTCACTTATGTTGAAACTCAACTCCTCATATTTCAAAAAATTTAATTCCCAACCAAACTTTTTGGTTTTCATTCATGTGCATTCAAATTGATTCTAAATCAATTTATCCACTTCAATCCATTTAACTTAAGTTAAATTTTTAATTTCAAAATTCAAATTCCCGGGTTTTTGATTTCAAATCCTTTAGAAATCTCATAAATATACACATATATTTATTGCCATTTCAAATTCAAAACATTTGAATTTTCGAACCAAACTTGTTTACTTTTAAACAAATTCCCATCAAAACTTTTCTAAGGTAGCAATCCATCACTTATAAACTCGAAAATGAACACTGATGAAGCTGCAGTTATCATCAGAATTACTTCCCAGTCACTGAAGTGAGTTCAGTGCTTTATCACTTTTAAAATCCATTCAAAAATGATTTTTATTTAAAAAATCCTTCCAAAACAAAGCTATATTATTTAAATACACTCGAAAAATAATTTTCTAAACACCCAGGATTTAAAATTTTGAATTCTGATTTAAATCCAATTCCAGTTCATCTCATTTGTATATTTTATTCATATACAAATTATATTTGGTTATAACCAACCATTTCAATTTTTTATAATCTCATTTCATTATAATAATAATAACCAACACATCCATATATTATAATAATTTAATAAAATTATTCTTTTTATATCAAAATAGTATTTTGGATAAAATTATTTCATTTACCACTTTAAAACAATATCGTGTTCAATCTTCTGTTCAAGAATTTACAAACTCTTATCGACGTCGTGGCGTCCCACGGTTCGATCAGAATTCATAAACCACTCAACAGACTAGCCAACACAATATAAAATAATTTTTATATCAAATAACAAATACGCTCTCTCGTATATATAGACTCAACTCATTCTAGGGTACTACTGACCCTATCTCTAATGAGCACATCCCCACAAAGCCTAGGTATTCGCTCAACCTAAGCTTTGATACCAACTGTAACGGCCCACAAATCTATACTATCTGAGTTGACTAATAACACCACACGTCCAACCCAAATTGCACAGAAATACGAATCATTATTAGAAAGAAGTTAGAGGATAAGAAATAGAAAGAAAGAAATATTAGAATAGAAGAAAATGAAGATCACAAACCCACAGCGGAACGAATAAAATATATTAAATAACATAACTTTTTGAAATACAATCAATAACTTTATATACATACCATCATTAGAGCACAACAATTATTCCTGGAACAGTTATAAACACCTGCTTCCAAATACTACATAGTACCCAGCGGAAATATGATAATCTATAGCCAACTGGTAAAGCCTTCTGCTTCCACATCTTGCAAGTGAATCTGAAAAAAATCCCGACTACTTGACTGCCCGTACAAATTTGGGCACCCAAGAGTTTAGGGAAAAACAAACAAAATAAACTCTAGGTCAGTCATGGGACCGGTGACTCCAACCAATTGTTTAACTTAAAAATCCTTTCAAAAGAAAAGATAATCGTAAGACCGATCCACACATAAACACGGATGGTTTTTACCTTACGATAACCCAAAATACTTTGATACAAAAATCCAATGATATTATAATAGTGTCTAAATCAAATAAATAGAATCTAGTGGAACGCTTGCATCTCATGCTCCACATACATAGTATAAAATCAGAAACCGCAGGGCGCTTATTGGAGATTGGATTTCCAACATGACAAGGTATGGAACTACCTTCCAATAGTGTATCTCTAGAGAGGAATACACTGGGTTCAACAAGAACGTCTTGCAACTCGGCCCACACATGACCGACCACTCATTTCGCTTGAGTGTATCAAATGTATATCACCAACGGTTGGGATCAGCAACTGTTTCCCCGAATGGGACAGCAGAATAAGGAATTAAATGAATCTCTAGATAGGTGATAATACACCCTAATGGGAGCGACCCACTTAGCCATGCTGCCTGCCCGATTTTTGTCATTTCCCAGTTGTTGAGGCCTGAGGCTACGATTACTTTCTATTCATTGATAGCACAATCACTTTGAATGCCACATTGTCAGATCCGTTAATCACTAATTGATTTGCACAAATATTCTGGATGTTATGCTAAGGGAATAAATCCATTGCCACCATATATATTTCTACAGATCAACATATTCGATCATTGGAAATACTTTGTCAGACATTCGTCCATATACGTTGGTTCTGGGACTGAACGAAACCGAAAGCACAATTTCCATTAATAGAAAAGCCCTTGCACTTTACTCCATCTTCGATTACCTTCATATAATCTGATTTGCAACGCTACTGCCAATACAGAGTAGTTCACAGATAATAATCCAACCGGTCTCTCCATATTGACAACGATATTGGCAAATACTTCGATAGTCGGTTCTTTAACTATCGAAGAAAAACAAACATCCATTCATCCATAACATCAATCAATCACTGGGCATGTTAATTAATATTTCATTGATTAATTCACTTCTCTATTTCTCTATCAATATTTGTTAACCAAATAATTTCGATAATCATCTTAGCATCTTACACCATTTGGACAATGTTTCCAAATATGAACTTCTTTTATTTTCTATATTTAGAAAATGTCTCTATTTGCAATTGAAAATAATTTCAATCACTTATCTCTTTCTCGGCTACTCTAATTATACCCAGGAAATATTTACTTTTATATTTCCAAAATTTCCACCACTTGGGTTAAAACGAATGTTGTGTAAAACATCGTTACAACAACCCAAAATATTTTATTCAACTAACTCTTATTCAAACACTTCTCTTCGAGACTGGATCTTGCTATTTATCAATTAAAATGAAATCAATCAAGTTGGGGTAAAATTACCTCTCAGACCTTGACTGAAAACATCATTAACTTCAAAACAGACAAATACCCCGAATAATCAACATTATAAAAACCAATTATTCATTTTAAACGTATATATGTTTCTCTTTCTTATCGATTTCCCTTTTTGTTTATAATATTCTATTCTTAAATTCGTTTCCTTATCGAATTCTATATATATTGATATATTGATTTCTAACTATCAAAATTTCCTAAAAATATTCTAACTCCTTAAATTTCTGGAAAATTTCGCCATAACCTCCTTTGTTCCAGGAGCATCGGGATATTTTAAATAGCCTCCCATGGCCCTCACCAATCCAAAAGAAAAAGAAAAAGCCAAGCGGCTTACCGATACAGCGCATAAAATCTCATATATGGATTTAAACATGTACCTTTTTGTCGGGCAGATAAATTATAATCTTCATATACTCCATCCCATACCTGTCTAACACATGCTCACCTGTTTCCAATTCAATTCAACTCAATCCAATCGTTTGAATTTAGTTTCTCTCATTTATTCTTTAATTAGCTATTTTGCCTATTTCACTTCTTTGTTTGAACATAGCATGTTCAAACAAAATACTTAACTTACTCATAACCAAATTGAATTTCAATTTCAATTCTAGTTTCCTTTTCGATTTCGAATATAAATTTTCAAATCGAATTCACTTATTCAAAGCCCAATATCAATTCAGAATCTCATTAACTAATTAGTATTCAAATTAGTTAATTCTATTCACTAATCAAAAATCTGATTTCTGTTTCAAAAATCAATTCATTACTCCACTTGAGTTCACATATAATTTACAACTCAAATCTGAAATTTTCTAAATAGAAATTCGGATTTTATTCGCTTAAAATCCATTTATAAAATTAAATAAACCGTTATGGTTTTTAAATGGTTATGGCGCTGTTTTTTTGAAAATTTGATTTTGATATAACTCAAAATTTATTCGATGAAATCCAGATTTTTCTCCTTCATTAGAAAACTATTATCAAATCGGTCATGACGTTTCTTGTTTCAAAGAATTCCGACTTCAATTGAGTTCTGTATACTCAATTGAAGTTCGAAACACCAATTTTCGAACTGCAGCGCTCCGCTGAGTTCGTTTGAATTATATTTATAAATATAAACTTTTAAACCTCCTTTAAAATAAATTCTTCTCCATTCTGATATATTTTAAATTCCATTTGAATTCTATATTCAAATTCCATTTGAATTTCTATATACGATTTCTATTTGAATTTCTAATTCCATTTTGAAGTTCTATTTCAAATTCTATTTGAATTTCTAATTCCATTTTGAAATTCTATTTCAATTTCTATTTTGAAATTCTAGTTCGATTTTGAAGTTCTATTTCAATTCCTAATATTCAAACTCCATTTTTATTCTATTTGGAATTTCAAACATCCAAACTCCTTTTTAATTCTATTTGAAATTTCAAATATTCAAACTCCATTTTTATTTTATTCTATTTGAAATCTCAAATATTTAAACTCCATTTGAATTCTGCTTGAAATTCCTATTTTAACTCTATTTGAATTCTATATTCAAAGTCTATTTCAATTCTCTTATTCAAATTCTATTTGAATTCTCTTATTCAAATTCTATTTTAAATTCTCTTATTCAAATTCTATTTGAATTCTCTTATTCAAATTCTATTTTTGAATTTTCTGCATTACATTTATAAACTACGTTTATAACTTCACTTAAAATCCCACATTATATATTTATAAACAAAGTTTATAAAAATTCAATTCAAATCCAACATTTTAAATTTATAAACAGAGTTTATAAATTCAATTCAAATCCAAAATTATAAATTTATAAACAAAGTTCATAAATTCAATTCTTGTTTTATATATGTTCAAAACAAGTTAATATTTTCTATAGTTCATTAAAATTCAAATTCTATTTATAAAAATAGAATTCCCTTTTTAAATCTCAAATACCCTTTTTGATATTTTTAAAAATATATTCAAGCCCCAGGGATATTTTAAACAATCAAATCAACCAATTTCAATCGTTTGATTTTTTAGCACATCATATATGAATATACATATGAAACCAAACAAACAGATAATTTTTTTTTTTTTTTTTTGAGGAATCCAGTCGGATTCCTCCAACCTATTTTCCTGCATCCACATGTGTTAGTTAACATAGTAATACCCATCCTGCTTCGAGGCAGGATATCGCGGTATGAAGGTCATCCACTAATATATATTTGTGGGGTGCATAGGGAAATCATCCGCTATGAAATTGCGGGCATCCGCTAATGAGACTACGGGGATCAATCCAACCATCAACCCAATATATATATATATATATATATATATATATATATAATAGCCAACCCTAAATAACTAATATATTCCAAACAATCAGAAAGCATTCAACAAGCAACAAACAATTATTTTTAACAATATAAAAATAATTCTAAATAAAAGGTGAGTGAGATTTACTCACCGTGATTTTTATTTATGGAATACCCTGTTTATTTCCATATCTCGCGGCTACACATCTATTAGACTCATCCCAAATGAATTCATCTAGTACCTATGATAATTTAATTTAACAATTAACTATTTTAAATTAATAATAACATAAATGAATAAATTATTCTAAGTGTTTTAAATTTCTTAAAATCGCATACCCTATGTTTTTCCCCAAAAATGAGCTAACCCTTATGTCTAAACCCATAACGCCTTGTCAAACTAAAACATGCTATCTAAAAAAATGTTCATTTCTATCAATTAACATTGATTGGAAAGCTCCGTTCTCAATTCTAATTGCATAGTATGTTTCCAACTTTTCTATGCTATTATTATATTCACAGTTCTCATGCTCTAATAAGGTAAGAGATAAACATCATATGTTACGTAACAAAAATTTGGATCACAAATTACTTTTTGACAATGCAGGTTCCCATTTTTAATTCATGCGATTATTTCCCTAAATCCAGCCCTAAATCATAAAATTAATGTAAGTAAAACATGTCGCTCACCTCCACACAACAGCAGGTCTTACTCATAAGAGCTCGAACAGCCTGTTTTGATTTCCAAAAGAACCAAAACATCATGACTCCTTCCATTCACTAACGCGAGCTCCCCCGCCTGCAATTGGAATCAACGCCTCGAACTCGTAAGCCCAGGAAAGAGAACGCGACTTCAAACTAGAACCACACACGCACAGTAACACCGCGATAACCCATTCGAACTACCAGCTGCTCGAAATCGATCTCAACCCTAGGTCAAATCTTTGAACACCGAGAACCTATCTCCACGACCCTCCCCATTGAGTGCGGCTTCCCCTGAAGTCGCGACTACCAATACTCACCAGAGAAGAACAAATGTCGAAATCCCTTTCATTTACCATCGCAACTTCATCCCAGATGTTAAACTCACATCTAAATCCCCTGAATTGATGCGTTGCCCTTGAAATTGAACCCCAGCATCATCGCGAGCCTCCATTGTGTCCAGCTTCATGTTGCTCTAGAATTTTGTCTACGAAACCGAAATCGAATCTGATTTTGATCCCCCTTTTTATTAGTGGTTTCGATTCGAACAAAGAGAAAAGAAAAACACGGTTTTAATTAATTTGGTTCAGAGATTGAAATAAAGGAAGGCGAGTGTGGTTATTTAAAGGGAATGGCCAATTTTGGTTTCTGATGTTTGCCAATCGAATTGATTTCCACAGAAGGAAAAAATGGAAAGAACTGAAATGGGATTGTCGCGATTTATAGATGGAAAAACTTCGGCATTAAGGAATTGTAGTCTGCGTATAGTACAGTTTTATTTAATGTGATTTGATTTCGATTTAACCACGATTCGATATAAAAAGATTTTTATTCTTTTTAGATGGATATTGATTTGATTTCGAACCTATCCACAATCAAATATCTCAGGGTCCAGTAATTTAAATCACGAACCGCTATTCTAGCGTACCGACCGACATTTCAACGTAATTACACTATTTTGGATTCAACAGAATAAACTACAAAATTTAATGCGAACGTATATTATAAAATAGCCATATTATATCAATATAATATAATTTAAATTCAAAAACAAATAAATTCTTCAACAATAAATAACTATTATCGTCGTTTATATTCAAATAGAATATATATTGATCATCTGAACCATTTCGATTCAGTTTTATCTTCGAATTGAATTATTTCAGTTCTCGTATTTCGATAATTATATGTATTCGAAATAAATCGTATATCGATTATAAATTGATAATTCAATATAAAAATTCTTTTATATTATTAGTTCAATATTTAAACGATACTAAATATTTAAAATAAACCGACTAAAAATACGGGTCGTTACACATTTGGTATTTGGAAGAAAAAAATTGTCATCTTACGTAACATGCAGACGTATCCATACCATGTCCAAGTATAAATTGTTAATGCTACAATGGCTATTCACAACTACATCAAAAAATACAACGTTGGCGATCCAGATTTTATGTCGTATGATGACGACCCTGATTTAGTGTCAGACGAATATCTCGAAGAATATTACAGTATATCAAATCCCGTAAACAGAGATCGAGAACCCGTTCAAAGAACCAGAACAACATCCACCATAGCGGTTGTACGAGACAATATACGAAACGATCTAGTTGCTGTGGAAATGCATTAAAATGTTTCATTGTATTCTGTATTTTATATTAGCATTTTAAATTCTGCAATTTGTATTCCACAATTATGTAATTTTAATTCTGCAATTTAAATTCTGCAATTTGTATTATGCAATCTACTATTCTGTTCAGCAATAAACACACACAAACACAAATAATTAAAAATAATATATACACAAACAATAAAATAATACCTCTGCCCCTTCCAAAATGCCTCTTTCGTTAAAAAAAAAAAAAAAAAAAAAAAAAAAAACACACACACACACATTTCTCGTTCGCAACAATTCCCCTTCCAAATAACTTTTCCCGTTCAAAATCAAACGGACCCTAAGTAGTAACGATGGACATTTGGCTAAAAATTTAATGTTAGTAGTTTCCTAGCTTAAAACATACTTTCTTTTGGAAGCATATTTCAGCTTACAGCATGATCTTTTAAATTGCCAGGCAATGTTACAAACGAACCTTGTATCATTGTTACTCAATTTACATGCATGTTTAGAATTTTGTAGTATAAAAAATAATTTTGAAGTTAAAAGTTAGCCATGATCAAGTAAGTTTACATCCCGAAACTTGATTTTTTTTCAAATAATATTATCCAGATATATCAAGAATATATCATTTGATCAATTTTGTAATTTGGGAAATTTTGAAGTAGTATTGTTAGAAATGATTGGGCTACGTGGATGAATGGGATGATGTGGGACAGACACAAACCCGTTTTAATACCATGTTAGAAATGATGGAACCCCATATTATCACAAAACTAATTGGCTATGTGAAGCTCCTTATATTATTAAGGATGATTGGGTAGCAAAATTCTCATGGACAATTCCAACAAGTATTAATTCCTAAGTAAGTCTAAATAAATGTAACTCAATATCAGGAACAACCAATAAGAAAATCAAATGGAAATCTGTAACAAAAATTGAAATTGAGGAAACATTTATCTACTTGAAATTGGTTTTTTTTTTTTTTTTTTTTTTCCAAAAGTTGAAATTGAAATATTGTACGAACCGTACTATAAATTGTCAGATGAGCAACTACAATATCCGAGTATAAGAGTTTTGAAGTTTAGAAAGACACACACCAAAGTGAAGATGCAACCAATATCTCTTGACGGAAGATTTGATTTAAACCCTAATCTCAAATCTGACGTATGAAGATGATTTCGATTTGAGAGAATGAAGTTATGAAATAAAAATGCAAAGAAATATATCGACTACGACCATATGATTATCTCAAGACACTAATTTTACTCATAAATCGACGAACATTAGATTTTGAGTGCAGTTTGAAGAAATCTCGAAGGAGGTAGGAATTAGGAAATAAAGAGAAAATAATTAGATGAAAGAATGAAAGGGAAATGGCAGGGAAATTTGAGGAAAGAGGGATGGAATTGGAGTGACATTGGAAACTGAAATGTGGAACTTTAGGTTGTGCTAAAAAGAGGAAATGAGTAAGCAGGACGGAGGGAGCTAGCTCAGAAGGTTAAGAAATAGAGGAGAGTAGTCTAATTTGAAATGCATAGTATGTTGCTAGGAACAACCAGATTCCCTCTTCCTGATACCACGAACATAATACCACAGACAAAAATAATAAAAACGATAGATAAATTTTATGTACTTAATATCACAGACATTTTGCATAGCAATCAATCGTCGACCAACACTATTTTCCATTGCCATCAAACTAATATTGTTCTATAATCGATCGCCACAGAAAACAACATTAACCAACGGTTAATTACAGTACCAAAAAAAAAATCAAAACTGATGATATTTTTTAGTAATGATATTAAAAAGGAAAACAAAACGTCTAACAACACGCTACAAGTAATAGATAATAACACGCTACAAGTAATAGATAATAGATTTGAAAATTTGCATTGGGCTAGAATCTAATCAAAGAGCAAATTGAAAATATGCATTCTTCAATTTCACGTGTTTTGTTTGTTGCATGCCAAATATTTCAACCATAATGTAAAAATATACGATCGTACCGTATCTCAAACACATTAAAAAGAACACCAAATACAAATAGCAAATTAGTTCCAATTCAGCTTTTTTAACGCTAGTTTTGTTTGGTAATTTTGAAGCAACAGTATTATTTTATAGGTCTGATGCCAACTTGATGTAGTTGTAATGCATTTCTTGGCTCAGTAGCACTAAATTTCAGATGGTCCTTCAAGTCGAAGGTAATCATACATAAGTCCCTCAAAAGGACCACTACATCTTGGTTGCGTAAGATATATAGTATTTGATCCTTGAACAACCCATTTGCCCACATCAATGCTATATAACCAATATCGACCATGAATCCCGTGTCTTGCTATTGAATTATCTTGTCCAATCTCTACAGTCCTAAAATGAGGTGTTTCTGCTCTCAAATCATTAATGCGAACCTTAAAAACAAAGCAAAAGGAATCATTAGTGAAGCATCTAACTTATATTTCCTGTTGCATTGTTCCTCTGCTAAAAAACATAGCAAAATGTATGAAATTATATAACTGAAAAGGGAGATATGTACTTGTAACTCGGCGCGATTGGCTGATGCAAGTGCCACTCGTAGCATGTAAGCTCTAGTTGTATTAATTTTTTTGAGTAGAAACTGTACTTCCCATGTTGTACCTAAATATCCACCATCGCCTTTTCTACATGATACAGATAATATAACTAATTCAAACTACTGAAACAGTAAAGATTTTGTTTTAAATTTTAGCATGGCCTGAAAATTGAAGTTCAATCTGTACCTGGTAACCTGAGCGAAGAACCAGTCTTTGGTATAGTTACTTTCCCCAACATTATAAACTAGATCATTCTCAGGATATAATTCTGTATATCTCTCCCATAAACCATACTGCCTATATCTGCAATCATGCAATGAAAAACAAGATCAATAGTCTAATAACAAATCACGCTCTCATCATTATTCAATACAGCTTAGAAAAAAGATGGTACGTTCCATACCGGCTGCAAGATTTCTATTAATTTTAATATAAAGACACGTTATTGTATGTGCCTGTTCCATGAGCTACCTCTGCCTACTGGCTCAAGCCAAGTTGTGACTTTATTCTAAAGACAGGCATGAGAATCTTAAAAAGTTAATCACATGAAATTTCACTGATCTCCCGATGTGGGACTCGGAGTACTTTATGGGAGACACTAAAAGTGCACCAAGTCATCATCCGGACACTATCATCTCTAGTGGACTCCATATAGGCTCAATAAGATGCTACAAATTACCCTTATTTTGGAGACCCAATGTCATTGTGCTCCGTATAAACATTATTTAATGCTGCTTTGTTATATCATCCCTATACGTATCTGAAACTTTCCTATCAAACTTAATTATCTCTGCCTGATGGGCAAAAGTTGTCCATTGATTTTGCTTCTCCCATGAGCCACAAGTGAGAAATTTACTGTAAAAAAATATATGGACAGTGGGTGTACTGTGTACACTCTGTCTAATTTGACCGTTGTATTACTAGTAGCTCATATAACATTAAATATCAGATGAATAAACAATGTAAACGAGAAAACCAACTTTTCAGGATGATTGACATATAGCATGTTGATATATAAAGGGTTTGGATCTGGAACAAAGAATTCAGCAGCAGAACGGTCAGGAATTCCTATCTCCCAAATTGTGGGACCATCACTTGGAGGTTCATACACAAGGTCACCCAAATTAATTGAAGAACCTGTTACAAATTTATAAACAAATCATTAATTCACTTGCCTTGTGTCCCCAATATTTGCAATGTATAAAAATTTACAACCAGTTTATACTTAACCCTCAGTAATAGTTATGTCTGCATCCATTTTGTAATCTCCGATAAATCCTGGAACATATGCATAAAGATTATATACTCCAGTTCGAACATTACTAATTGTAAAACATCCATGTTCATCAGTTTTCGACCAAAACTGGTACCCCTAAACATGTGAGATAAATCAAGATTAAAGGCATAACAATGCTGAGCGTATAATATTTAGTGTCAGTTCCTTAGTTACCTTAGATTCTCTCTGCCATGACCCAGGTTCTCCTGGTAAAGCTAAACCGACATATGCTGAATCCGCAGGTCTGCTCTTTTTGTTTATGAGCCTACTTATATGCAAGTTAGTTTAACCAGGTATGTCCACATTTTTCTGAAATTTGAAGTTATAACATATATAGATGTAGGTAATGTTAATATGCAATTTGGGAACAATACCTTTCACGGATACATAGTCTACCATTTGCGGAGCCTCTTTCTTGAGTGGTTGGATAATTCTTCGAGCGCGGAAAATTATATGGCCAACTTTTTACTTCAGCATCCATCTGAAACACATAATAGGAAACGTTTTAAAGACTATTCAGAAATGCTGCTTAATAAATCTCTTTACCTGTTTTCCATGTAATACCTGTATATCATTGAATCTCGGCTATGTAGAGTTTTACTAGCTATTTTGTTTGCAACTGTAGCAATTTTATTTTGTGTTGTTTAATTTGCTTTGTTGGTATTGCCAACCAATTTAGCATGTAAATGGTGAGGGTGGAGATGTTATGAAATACTATAAAAGTTCAATAGTATGGTTGACCTTTTCATTTCCAATAATCAAGTGATTTTTGATTAATTGTTCCCGACTTGATATTTATGTACATGTAGAATCATACTTTAAGAAACTCATTGGTTCTACCTACATGTTAACAAACCGAAAAGCACACCAGAACAAGCAAATAAGAAGCAATACCCTGAATATTCCTAACTATATATAAAAATATATTAAACAAATATGATACAAGGACAATTTTACAGTCTTAACATGTGTTTTTAGGATGTATGATTTCCTGTGTATAAACATTCGTATCACGTAATATTTCATGATTATATACATATCAATATGTACCTCCGCTAGGGCGAGCACATATTTACCTTTTATACAAGTATAAGATATTAGAATACCTACCTTAACTTTCGCATCATTCCATAAAACACGTGGGTCTATGGATGTTGCATGAGAGTTTATGTAAGTGTACACAGGGCCAAACACTTTTTTCCAATATTCCCCACCTCTGTATTTTTGCACAAGATCAGCTCCAGCATAATGAGTACTTGTAAACATCTAGAAATAAAGGATCAGAAATACAAATGCCATGCTGAACAACAAAATACCAATTCATCGTCTCCCAAATCCATTTAGACCGTTAAGGTAAAATAAGTGCTTACCGCAAGTGTAAAAGGACCCACATGCGAAGTAAGATCACGCATGAAAGGACCACCGGTTTTAAACTCATCACTGGGAGTAATTAGCCAGAAACCTATCTGAGCGTCGGAAGAAATCCAACCGTGAACTTGGTTATCCTTATTATCTTCCGAATACTCATACTTGTCATCCACCTAAGGAAATAATCGATATGCATTGACGGATGAAACATTTCAATCTAAATGTACACTAAATATTTCTTTTAACCATGATTTCTGTTTACCTCTCCTCTAAGGTTAGGATTGATTGGATTAACTAGTAGAACAGCTTCTTTATAGGCCAATGGTTGACCTCTTCCTGGCAAACGATCCTCGAACATAGGCATAATCCTCTGTTTATCGTCTGATATTGCCATGTAGTTGAACCTAATGATCAAAGGAAAACAACATTAGTATTTGTATATATAAAAGCATGTTTCCAGCTATAATGATTTTATGTCGAGTAGTCATCAAATACAGCATTCGTTGATATAAGCAAAATATGCATTAAAAAGTAATACTTTATATCCATCAATATAACCATACAAAAAGTACAGTTGCTCATGCACATGCATGAAAATTACTGGATCATAGGACACAAGATCTAGACCACTGAACTATTTATCCTTACATAAAAATAGGAATTCAGGGGGCAACCAGCGATGGATATCCATTGTTTGATCAAAACTGTATCTAAACAGATTTTCATACGTATGCATGTGTGTGTGTATGGCACCCCTATTTGGGAGCAACCCTTTTGCATCCGAACCACAACCAATCATATTTAAATATGAGTGAGTAGAAGAGAGAATAAGTGGATGAAGAAATGATGCTATGTGGAGGAAATCAGAAGGCATTTACGGGTGCAACGGAACGATCCTCCATAAATGCCCTCCAATTTTCACCACATAATATCATCTCTCTCCAACCACAAACTCTCTATCTCCCGGAGTCCCACCCACAACCAGTCATATTTAAATATGAGTGAGTAGAAGAGAGAATAAGTGGATGAAGAAAGAAATGATGCTATGTGGATTGTGGAGAGTTTTCTTTCTTCCATTATGGGTGATTCACGGAAATTGAGAGGGAGAACAGGAATCGCACAAAGTTGGCCATCCATTTTTTGACTAGGCTTGGTTATGCTTTGAAGTATTTCTAGTTTTTTGGGGCTTACCCTGGGCTGCAGCCCAGTTGTACCCAGGGCCAGATCCGCCCTTGATGTAGAGGAAATAAGAAGACATTTACGGGTGCAACGGAACGATCCTCCATAAATGCCCTCCAATTTTCACCACATAATATCATCTCTCTCCAACCACAAACTCTCTATCTCCCGGAGTCCCATCCACATATTACTTTAATATAAACGATTAGCTACAAATGAAGGGCAAAAGAGATGCTTCCAAACAGGGGTGTCATAAAGCGTGGCTCTCTCTCTACTTACACACGCGTGCACACACACGTGCACACACACACACACACACACACACACACACACACACACACACATATATATATATATATATATATATATATATATAGTGTAACTACTAATTAAATGCCAAGCAAGCCGAATCCAAGACATTGATTAATGATTACACAAACAAGTGTTTTCCCAAGATAATTAATGATTATTGACAAGGTCAAGTGTTTTTTCTCCTTGTTCAATCTAAATAATAAACTTGGGTGTTGAAAGTTGTCTGTATGTCGAATACTAAGTATCGATGTTCACTATTCAATCACGCTTGTATTGTCTATAGCTTTATATAACACTTCAACATGCTATGTATTAAAAACGAAAATTTTTACATGTCTTCTCTTGGCCTGAATACTATTCGTAGCTGTATTATGTCAAAATCAGGCCATCCTTCCAAATGTTCGAAGATGCCATATGAATAAAAACCTGAAGAGCCTCCAAGTACTATGAACCTATAATTAAGAAGTAACAAAAATTATATTGTAACTATATATAGAACTCCCTCAAAATATTAATAAGGAATCAAATGATCTAGCATCAATGATTCCGGCATCCCAATATAATAGTGAGAAATAACACTGTTACTCGCAGAGAGGCCAGGAAAGTAAGAGGTATAGCAAATAAAAAGCCTCAGCTTGGAAGAACATATTGCAAGGTACTCGTTTCATTTTGAAAGCTGGTCAATCCAAAAGTATTGCAAGGTAGTCATTTCATTTTGAAAGTTGGTTAATCCAAATGTAGGTAGCAATTAAAATTCAGAGAACCAAAGATTATCAAAGTCTCTTGTATAAAAAACGTACATCAGAAATTGGAAAATAGGTGGAAGAGCTAAGATCATCTCTATACAAAACAGTTATTTGTTCATCAAATTCTGTAAAAGAAAAAATATTCAGAAAAGATTGTGAGTTCAGGACCATAGTTTTTTGATATGAGAGTTAATGGTATCAAACTCAGTTGAGATTTTTCACCTACAATGTCACCCCCCCCCCCCCCCCCAAACAAATTTTTTTCTCAAACAAAAATACTAGATTCGTATTCATAGGATGAACTGTTTATTGAGGTAGGTCAAACTAAGAAGAATGTGGATAAGCAAGGATTCGTACTCATGGGATTCTCATACTGTATAAGAGCTAGGATCGACAGCCCCGCTTACATAGCTCCGTCATCTGCCTCTTGATATCAGCCACAAGATAATATTTTGACAGCGAATATTAGACACACATCCCTAAAACCAAACTTAATGTAAAGCAGACCTCTGTGCAAATACCACATGTAGAGCAGGTTTCTATAATTAGTTTACCATAGCGAATTTGTTTCATTTTTTTTTTGTTCCGTTGCTTTAAAAAAACATAAAATTGCAAATATTAAAATTAGACAACAACAACTAAGCCATAAATCCCAAACAAGTTGGGGTTGGCTAGAAATATTAAAACTAGACAATTAAACAAAAACAAATAATAAACGCAGAAATGTCTGCATATATTGAGGAATATTAGACAAATAGACAAATAATCACTTAATAATTGCAGATATGTCTACAGATATTCACTTAATAAGCCTCTATATTTACAGACATTAAATACTACGTAAATATTTGCATTTATTCTATAAAGTTGCAAATTTGTCTGCAATTTACCATCGGAAATGGTATGTTTTGTTTTGAATAATTGCATAAACTTTTGCAAGTTTTCCTAGAGCTTTAGCATTTCGTTTTTCATCCACTTTCTTATTTATTTTTTCTGGCATAGTTATAAAGATAAATATAAATTCAAATAAGTTTTAAAATTTTAAAGTTTTATGTTGTTTTTTTTATCATTTTCGAAAAAGGACCTAGTTTACATACTTTTTTTGGCAATGGTGTTTCATGTATTTTGAAACTTAATATGAACCTTAGCCAGACTATTTGATCATTCGCTCTTCACTCATTTGAGTCAAATATTAATTAAGATGGCTGATGTCAAGGTACAAGGCGATGGTACCAAATAAAGTGGGTTGTGGATCCTAGCGCTTTGTACAATGGCGAAAAATTGAAATTGACATGGATCATGACTATAAACCTCCGAAACTCACCCATACACACCGTTTGGGCATTATGTCCAATATCAATACAAAAGAAAGGCGCAAAAAAATTGGGGGGCAATATTCGACACATCACTGGTCTAGGGGACCCACTATCACAGACGAGACATCATCACCTATCATATAATGAAAACAGAAATGAGCAAAGGCCCGTGGAAGAAGTTAGTCATGCAAGGGAGGAGGATGTGCTTGTTTTGAGTACTGAGGAACCAGTCAATCAAAATGACAAGGACAAGGAGAGTAGTCTCCAAGTTCAAGGCAAAGTTCTAAGTAACACAAAGATATAAATTAATGACACCACAATAAGTTCAAAGAAATGGATGCCCTACCAGAAAATCATAACAGGGGTAAAAAGAAATTTAAATAATAAGACATAGGTTTAGATTAAGAAAGATGAATAGGAAGAAGAAGGTACGTTAGCTAGAATAAGGTCATGCAAGTAAAGAGCGGCATGACAAGGGACAGGAAATATCAGCGGAATGTTCTGTAGTAGAAATAAACGATTATACTCGGAGGGTTTTCACGACTGCAAACCAAACGAAAATCAAAATAGCTCCACCGAAAAAGTGAGATCACTTTTTACCCCCCCCCCCCCCCCCTTTTCCTCTCTCTTCCCTTTTCCCTCCCTCCTCTCCCTTTTTTTTTGGGGGGGGGGAGGGGGGGGGGAATAAAATGCACAGGAACTAAAGAAAGAGAATTCAGATGATAAATTTCACTCTAATAAACTTAAGAAAACAGGTAATGTTATATGAACCATGAAATTATAGGTTCACCAGGACGAGTTAGATAACATTGGATAGAAGTTGGAAAATATGTCAACACTACAAGACTGAGATCACAGATTTATAGACCCTAATGGAGAGTTGTAAAAGAAAGTGTTGTTACAACCGTATTAGAAGTTGCCTTGCCAATTTTTATCCACTAATGTGTGTACATAATTACGTACACACATGCCAGTGCACATGTTTTTGTTTGTTTGTGTGTGCTATTCTCACCGTTTATCAATGTTCAAGGGCGCGATTTTTCCATTGAAGGAAACATTCCATGATCTAACAAATGAAACCTCTACTTGATTATCATCTTCATGGATTATGTTAAAAGCAGTGCCTTCTATCCTGTAAGAAAACATGTGTTGAAATTTCACATTTTACACAAGGCAAAATTAGCAATAAATATAATGCATTAAGCAAGCATCAAAAACTGGAAGTTAAAAATTCACTCACAGATCAAAGGTTCCTAATTTTCCAGGTTCACTCCAAACAACATCCCAGAACCTATCGTCAAAGTGCAATACCAGTTTCAGTAACAGTTGAATTTGGTCCTTTTATTCAGAATTTCAATCAACTGAAAATATTGACACAGTAATTTAAATAAACACTCAGTGATAATTTATACACTTCTTGAAGTAAACCTAGGTGTCAACGGAATTTTAAAGAACTATATATTCATGCTGAGCTAAGAGTACACGCGTGACACATGCAAAAGTTAAATATGATATTGCACTGTTTTTCTCAATACAAATTGTAATGTATCACCGTCTCCTCAATGCATCCCTCATCAGTTACAGAATGGATTACTTTCCAGTGTATCAAAGAGAGAATATATAAGATATAGCAAGCATATATCCCTAATAATTAATCTATTTGAATCAGTGTTTTAAAAACCGCGAGTGAGGTGCTCCAGGCAAGGTGTCCCCAAAAAAGCACCAAGGCACATTCATTGAGGTGTTTTCCCCTAAAATGTAGGCCTCAATCCTTTGAGGCGCAAAAACCGTAAAAAAACATTGAAAAAAAACTTTTTGATGGTTTACTTTTTATTGGAAAGAAAAACTTACCTGCTGCTGCTTTTAATTATTTTCTGCCGCTGCTCTTTTCTTTACTTTCAAACTAATTGGTTTAAAAAGCGACAACACAGGTTTTTTTTTTTTTTTTTTCTCTCAATGAATCAAAATCGATTCCAGCAATCGATTCCAAGACCTGGAATCGAAGTCGATTCCTACATTGAATCGATTTTGATTCACAATTCAGAATGATTCCTGTCGATTTTGACGTTTTGGTGCTTAGTGAGGCTGCATGAATTATAATTGCCGCTCCTTATTTAACTGCTCATGTTTTTATATGGTAGCTTGACAGTTCTATAACAATGAGCAAGAGAGACATTGTTTGAAAATTGATGAAAGAACTACCGATATGCTTGAATTACGTACACTTTTTTTTCGAAAGGCTCACGCCTCAAATGTTTTGAGGCTTATGCTTCGCCTCATGGACATGAAAACGCCTCATGTACGCTTTCACGTTTTAAAACATCGATTTGAATATTGTAAGTCTACACACGTATAAATGCACCAAAGTTCAAGCAAACTTCTTCCTCATCATCATCGTATAATAACAGAAGTTTCGCTTAGTAAGAATTCAAAGCTTCGATCTATTATTTCAGTATGCGAAATTAGTCTTTCATACTTCAATGAAACGAACAAATGTGTTGATTTTTTTATTTTATTTTAAATTGTTATGCTAAAGCAATCTGCTTGAGAGGCATGAAGAAATAGGAATGTAAAAAATATAGTAGACAATACAAAATAATAAGTGCGTACCCTCCATTAAATTCGATGTCATTAACTTCCATCAAATTATCAACACTGCTATAACAGATTCCAGTAACATTACCACTAGGCTTTGACAGAGTAAGTTGCAGTATCCCATTATCAATCATAACCTACAAAAAAACATAAATCAAATAAATAAATATAATACATAATAAATCAAAACATGGTACAAAAAAATTCAAAAGGATAATACCTACATGTTTTTCGTAAACATGCAGTGTAACACCATTATGTGACGTTGGGTTATGGACACTGCGTAAGGAAGCATTAGCTGAGGCATTCCTACAACAACAGACAAATGCATGAAGTAAACGAGAATACATTTTTTTAATATAAAAAACACCTATAATACATAATTAGATAAAATTAATAGAATATACTTGTCATAGCAGGCAAAATACCTATTGCACCCACGCTCCCCCCCCCCCCCCCCCCAAAGAAAAAAAAGACAGAGAGAGAATCACTTTGAGCAACAGTATTGAAATGTGAAATGAAAGTAGGAATAGTGATACATAAATGATGAACTTACGACATAATTAATGCCCATTAATAGATGATGCACAAGTAATACTTCATCTTAGGTAGCTTAGAGATACTCACATGCAGTCCGTACAACATTGCAATCAAAAGAAAATACTTCATGTTAATAACTACGTTCATCCGCTGTATATTGTATGGTGAACAAACACATTAAGATGATTTTTGACTTCCACCATGGCCTTAAAAGTAGTAAATTTTCATGTATTGCTACTTATTCAAAAATCGTTCTAACATTCACATTCCTTGCCCTAAGTTAAAAAGAAGCTGCACATGCTGCCTTTCATTCGCACATCCCAATTTTTTTGCCATATCCTGACATATAGGATGCTATGCCTAAATTATAGGAGCATAGCAATCCAATATATGTCAGAGCAAAGTAGGTAACATGAAGGCATAGCTACTAATTAGCTCGACCTACACCGTTTTGTATCAGCACGAGGAATTGACAAACAGAGAGAACATGCCTGTTCGCCTAGCACGATAACCATCCGTGCAGCATATCCTCCGTTGCAAAGCAACTAAACAATCACTCGTATCAGAAGCACATTCGTTGTATGTATGTGTGTGTGTGTGTATGTGAGAAGCGGTCCATTGCACCCCAAACAGTACAACACCTTTTCTAGCTTCCTGATTTCCATCAAATATTTCATTTTTCTCTCTCTCTTCCTGCTAACTTGTTAAATAGAAACTTGTGGATGTAATCGAGATACAATTGGGTTGCCACCAAACAGGGGTGTAATGAAGCGTGCTCCTATGTATGTGTGTGTGTGTGTGTGTGTGTGTGTGTGTGTGTGTGTGTGTGTGTGTATAGAGTGGGGGAAGAGAGGGAGCTCCACAGCATCTCAGTTTTGCAACACCACAACAACAACAACAAACAAACACACACACACACACACACACACACACACACACACACACACACACACACACACGAGCGTTCCAACGCATCTCTATTTGATAACACCTCATTTGCACCTTATTTTAGACCACAAGTTCAAATTTAAACAAGTCGATGAAAACAGAGATACGAAAATGTGTAGTGGAGATCACGAAGGCTATAGGGTTGCTGCACCATTTGGGGTGTTGTCGATCCTATGTCATATATATACATATATATATATATACATACATACATATATATATACATACATACATATATATATACATACATATATATATAGGAAAGTCTACATGGACACAAAATATTGACATAAAATTACACACACAAAATCTGAACCATTAGATTTCCCCCTGAATTCCACCTTCCACATAAAGACAAACAAATCTTGTGGTCCAGATTTTGTGTACATAAATCTGTGTCTCGATAGCTGCTCCATACACACACACACACTCACTCCAATAAATTGGAGTACCAATACTACCAAATGTATACTACAAAAAATTAAAGCGGCTATTTTGGCTGATAGATTTCACTTCAAGTGCATGTTTAACAAGTGCATGAACTTCAGACGTCCGTTGAATGAACGCCTGAATACCGACGCAATACCTCACTTATTAGCGTAATTTTTTTAAAGTTCTCTTTGCCATTTATAGTTTTTTATGTTTACTGGCTGGTCAAAATATCGCAGTGAACCATCAACATCACTATATGGACCGTACGTTACATGACCGATGTCACTGCTGGTGTAACTCATACTATTTCGAATCGTATCATGACTGCAAATGGCTTATAAGTATTACATAACATGTCCCCGTCTATATCACATCGACTTATTTCAGCACTATCGATGTCATAGATATAATTTTAATGCATAATCATTAGATTAACATGTCTGCCATGTACGATGACTGTTATCGGTTTGCTTAGTTTACTACTGACATTACTCATATAAGTTCACCGCATAGCTATGTGCGGTAGTTGACACAGATGCATTACCGAATATATTAGATTATGATTCATATTGAGCTCAAGTAGTCATACACTTATACATACACAAAAATTAACTAAAATCGGATACACCATTTTTTGCTTAACACATACCACATAGATTACTAAACTGCTCTTAATTTGAAATAATGTAAATACTTACGTGATTTCCGTAACGTTCTCTCTTTCATGCACTAATCAAAATAGGGTTCTCAAATTCATTTTGTTAAATTTCAATTTTCAAATTCTTATACCTTAAACAATATTCAAATTATTTCATCATTCATTGTATATAGCAAATTTAATAAATTTTTGAATACTAAAATGTTGAGTTATTTCAATTTTGACGTAAAATTTAAATTTGACTTAACATAAGTGAAAGATAGAGATAATTCAGTTCTTCACCTTTCATATTGACTTCTGTAACAATTGTAAATTTTAATTTGAAGTGAAAAAAAATAAAAATTGACTATGCATAGATACGACTTAAAAGTGTGTAAACATAATTTGATACATAAAAAAGAATTTAAATTTAATTTGAACTTGCATAGAAATTTCAGTTACTTTATGAAAAATATTTAATTGATTATAATATAAATTTGTGATTCTTCAATATTGATTTTTACTTTTATTTTCTAAAATAGGGACGTTTTTGTTTAGTATTTTACAAACATTATGGTGCAACAACTTGTGTACGAATATTATTTGCCATGTATTTTTTGCATTATTTATTCCACATAATCGGTTTTTGTTTAGCATCCATAAAATAATGTACAGCTTAATTATCACAATAACCGTTCACATTTTCTAATAATATTGTTCACAATTCACAATCACGCTATGGGAAAACCAAACAAACTCGATGGAGATGTTCCAAAAATGAAGTGCAGTTTCTGTAATAAACAAATCAACTGTAGCATTGTAACACGTCCGAAAGAACATTTGAGTAGTGAAATAGAAAGGTGTTGTAGACTTGTAGTGTAATAAACAAATCAACTGTCGCTGGCTCATGCATCTAAAAAGTTTGACAAAATTCAAATAAGTTCTAATCTGCAAAGATATAGGTTCCAAAAGCTAGAGACCATCATAAATAAATCACTAAAAATGAGAAATTTAAAGAGTGATTTAATGAGAAATTTAAAACACTATGTTAAGTAGTGAAATAGAAACTCGAAAAAATGAGAACGTTAAATTAGCAAAAAACATCATGATATAAACTCTAGTATTAAGACACTAAAAATCGTAGTAGTGGTAGAGCTTATCAGATGGTGTTATCAAAGCCCTCGCCTAAGGGCGCCTAGGCTCCAAAAAGCCCTAGGCCCCAGCCTGGCGCTTTTTTACCTTCAAGACGCCTATGATGCATGAGCCACCAAAAAAGCCCCAAAGGCGAAAATGCGCTTGCCTTATGAAGCGCCAAAAGAAGCAAAAGCTTTTAGCAACATTTGAGTAGAAATTGAAATTTTCAGCATTTGGCTCAATGGGATCCCGAAATCCTATATGTTAAGAAAATTATGTTTGATTGTTGATTTAAAGCATATTCTAAAAAAAAGGACTGCTTTTCTTTCGTCAACCTGTCGAAAAGAAAAACCCTAGATTTCTTTCGTCGAATCGTCTAAAAAACCTAGTTCATGAAAGGTTAAAACTCTATTTAAGACTTTACATAATGTTGTTTTTAATTTCTACATTTTAAGTATTTTATTGCTTGTAAACTTGAGTTGAATGGCTTTGCACATTCTTAGTTTGATTTATGTTAATCGTATGGTTTTTTTTTCTAATAATGCTTTTATATGCGCTTTTTAAAACAAAAATTTGTTTTATTGCATTTTCTAAATGCAGTTTTTTAGCTGAAAACTGGAGAGAGAAAAAATGTCATTTAAGGCGTCCAAAAGAGCACTAAGCGAGGGCCTGGGGCTTTTTGGGGCTTCTTCCCCTTGGCAACTACATGGTACGAGAAATTCAAAAAGTAGGGAATATAATAAATAGTTTTAATCATGCAGTATCCAAAGTAACAAGTATCTAACATATTAATCTATTGCAGATATAGTGATACTGAAATTATGTAAAATCCAAGATTTACGTTTTAGGAACAATATCCAAGTAAATGTAGTTTATCCCTTGAAAAGATAATTCTTATTATTCATAACCGAGTCAAAATAGTCGTTTATATATAGGATTTTATCATTTTTGCTTGAATTAACAGAAATCCATATTTTAAAATCACTTTTCATAAAGGTTTTAAGACTATCTCGTTTTTCGCACTAGCATTAAAAATTGTGCACATTAAAACATATCTAGTCCTCTTTTTCTCTTTCTATATTTATTGTTTATAGCCTAAATCAATTCTCATTTTGAGCTTGTGTTTGTAACAAAGGAAGATAAATTATTTTTACCTTTGTTCAAATTTGTAACCTTCTCATTTAATTTGTAGCAATTTGAATCCTTTTAATAACCTGTCATGTGATGTTAAAGATCACTGTATGCATAATCTAATAGTCCTGATCCTGATATGAGATTAGCCATGCAACACATGCACATTATTCAATTAATTGTTGCTTGCTTTTAAGATTTCGCTTTTTCTTGACTATCTCTGAGCTTTGGTTGAATATTCTCCTTCAAACCATTGTTCTAGGATGTTAATACGATCGATAGAACAACTTGCTCTAATGTCACTTGCTGAATTGCTATATATATGGTATCGCTGATGAGAGATAAATATAAATAACATAAATGCAGCGGAATAGTAAAATAAATCACACAATCGATTTACGTTGGTTCAGACCTCCCTTCCTACATCCAGTCCACAAGCACCCTTTCAGTGCTTCACCATAAGTACCCTCACTTCAACAACAATTACAGACAACATAACACAATGTCACTTTCTGACAAAGAGTATCTTGATATACAGAATATCATTTTGATGCACGGTATCTCTTATAACTAAAAGAAACCATAGTAGTTAAGGCGCTAAGGCGCAAAAAGGCGCAAACATTGAGCCTGGGACTTTTTTGAGCCTTGGGCTTTTTTTGTGTGTCTTTTATATAAGTTTGATCTACTATTTTACTAACTACAAATTAATTTTTAAACCATATTTATGATTAATTCAATTATTTACATATTCTATTAGTAAGATTTAAATTTTAAACCATATTTTATAATTTGCTGAACAATCAAATTTTTTATTTTAACTATTTATAAATAAAATTTTGAATTTAGCCAATAAAAGCGCCTCAAACTGCAAAAAAGCGCAACCCTTGAGCCTTGGGTTTTTTTGCGTTTAGGCGCGCGCCTTGATAACTATGAAAGAAACAATATTGGGTGGAGGCGTAGAGGCTAAAAAGTTTATTCGGCTGAATATAGAATATGGAGATAAAGCACACTAGTGAAACTCTTTAAACCATGTAAATTTCTTCGAATTCAGATTATCGCTTAGGAATTGAGTGTAAGAGGCATAGAATTCAAAGCATAGAATAATGTTTTTCTTTTTGAAGGCATAGGGGCATTGTTGTCAAAAATCTTAAAATCCTACAATTTAAATTCCGTTTTGGATCAAATCTTACCCCTTACGATCCGATTCACATTCCGATTCAAACCTAGCTAAAACCCCAATTATGAAAAATCAATAAGTTTATAATGGTATATTTAGTATTGCTTATTTGCATTCACAATTTAAATTCTAATGTTTTGCAAATAATACAAAATACAATAAAATAAAAAATTGAGTTTAAGTTTAAACGTAGAAGTTCAAACATTGAAATCAATCTCAAAGTGTGTTTACACTTTGAAATATGAATTATACGAACCTACGATTTACGATTTAAATTCCGTTTCGATTTATATTTTGAACTTCACGATTTGCGATTCGAATCCCATTTTGAAAACCTTGCATAAGAGTATATATAGTTACAGGAATGCCAACCATTTCAAACCTCAAAAATATTACCTGATATCTCACCCAATATTTTGTTTTGATCTCCTCCCAAAACGGAAGTACAAATCTCGCTACAGATCTCGTTTCAAACATATTGTCTGAGATATGACAATATCGTGCAATACATCTATCGAGTTGAGATATTCAAATCAAGGTTCGAGAACTCGATCTCGGTTTCGGCAATTTGAATTTCACTAATTTCGATCAATTTCGGAAATTTCAGAGGTTTCGGTAATTTTTGTATTTCCAATGTAGAAGTAATGGTAAAAGTTGCAAATCCATGTATAAATGTAATTGACAAAAGATAATGATGTAATGTACCAGTCAAATAACATGTCTGCTTTTGTTTATATTAGCTATAAATATTAAGGCTAATAAAAAACACGTAACACAGGCCAACCCAAAACCCACGTGAATCTGTTCTTATATCTCCTCATAATTCAGTCCAAACAACATATGATTTACTAGAATAGGAGAAAACGGAAAAAAGGCGGAAAGGGGGAAAACTAAAAAAAAAAACTGCGTCGAAGTCCATCTAGGATTTCCTTTAACTAATGTATTTACAGGTAGAATCTGATTCTCTTCTTGGTATTCAAGCATGTTCATAGATTTTAGGGTTTTTTTGGTTGTTTTTAGAAATAATTGATTTCTGGTGTCTTTTTGTTGTTTTCTTCCTCTTTCTAACTAATTTTGCAGTTCCGATTTGTTTTTTATTTGTTTTTCACTGTTGTTTTGAGCAGGAAGGAATTTTGCCCTATTCTCGTCCCGCCACCAGCCGGAACCAGTATGATTGGTCGGAATCTTGTGGTTCCAGCCGGAACATCAAGCCATGATTCAAATATCATTCGAGATTTTAGTATTTTCTAAGCTAAAAATTAAATCCGTGCTTGATCCAATACAAATTAGAACTCAAAGTCTAATCGTGATAATCTCCTACTATTTTAATAGTGAATCTCATCTCTTTTAATTGCTAAAATTAATCTTTAAAAAATTCTAAATCGATCAATCTCATGTGAGACATCCGAGTCACATCTCGAATAACTCAAAGAATAGTATTTGAAGATATATTAATGGCTCTTTTTGCTAGCTAATTTGTTAGAAACTAGATTTATTTTGGTTTATCAAGATGCTTTTTTTGCTTGTATGTAAATTGAAGACTTGAAATGAATCAAGTTCAATGTTTAATATTTAATATTTTATTTATATTCTGCATGTTATGTTGAGATTTGTGATACGCAAATCACAAAATTGTAGGCAACAAATTTTCTATGTGGATCCATTTTTGGTGGAGATATTTGTTGCTACTTTTGTGGGATATTTGAAAATGAAGGCAAGGATTATTTGGTGCTTATCCAAATAGATATATTTGAGATATATGAGGATAATTTGGGTGACAAGTTACTCTATAAAAGGCCTACATGATATCTTCATTATGTAGTGGAAAAATTTGTCATTGTTCTTCATTATCTTTCTCCTCAAATTGTTTAGCCATTAGATATTCTCTACCTATTTCTCAATAAGGTTATTGATTCAAGTTGTGTTTGTTTAACGATAGTTGAGATCGGTTGTAAACAATATTTTGGTGAATCAATAAAGAGGGTGGTTGGGTGGAATATCGTGTGTTCATATTTCCGATATTTTTTTGTTTTGTTAGTTATTCAATCACATTCATCTTCAAGTGATTGGGTGAAAAAGATTCATTTTGTTTTTGGGTGTTTTGTCAAAACTTCCGCTGCGCACAAAACCCCAACAGTTGGTATTAGAGCTCAGATCACCGCATAGCTTGGAGTGTTTGTTGGATTGAAAAAAAAATTGATTTTTTTGTTTGAAAAAAATTGATTTTTTTGATGTCGGAGATGATGACGTTGTCGAAGATGGCTATTTTGAATGGGAGGAATTGGGGTATATGGAAGCCGAAAATGGAGGAGATGTTGTGATTTGGTATCAAGGTGGAGTGTTGAGATTTGTGATACGCAAATCACAAAATTGTAGGCAACAAATTTTCTATGTGGATCCATTTTTGGTGGAGATATTTGTTGCTACTTTTATGGGATATTTGAAAATGAAGGCAAGGATTATTTGGTGCTTATCCAAATAGATATATTTGAGATATATGAGGATATATTTGAGATATATGAGGATAATTTGGGTGACAAGTTACTCTATAAAAGGCCTACATGATATCTTCATTATGTGGTGGAAAAATTTGTCATTGTTCTTCATTATCTTTCTCCTCAAATTGTTTAGCCATTAGATATTCTCTACCTATTTCTTAATAAGGTTATTGATTCAAGTTGTGTTTGTTTAACGATAGTTGAGATCGGTTGTAAACAATATTTTGGTGAATCAATAAAGAGGGTGGTTGGGTGGAATATCGTGTGTTCATATTTCCGATATTTTTTTGTGTTGTTGTTAGTTATTCAATCACATTAATCTTCAAGTGATTGGGTGAAAAAGATTCATTTTGTTTTTGGGTGTTTTGTCAAAACTTCCGCTGCGCACAAAACCCCAACATGTTATATGACCATATCGTAGAACAATATATATTCTGCATTGTTTTAGGATTTCATATTCGTCATTTTTATATGCACTTTACAAAGTATATATTTTATGTTCTGCTTACGTGGAACTGTTTAATGATTTGTATCTTTTTCATGTTCAATGTTTAATAATAATTCATGTGATGGATTATAAGTTGTAAGTTATAATCTTTTCGTATTTTTATTTTTTATTTTAAGTATATTATGATTTATGAATATGAATGTTCTTTTGTAGATTAATAATAAGGAAGAGATTTTGCAGTTTAAGCTTAAATTATTATCTCTATAGTAGCAATTATAAAAATTATTGTGTAAGAATCGATTTTTAACATATCATATTCATATAGCCCGAGATGGTGCCGATATAAGCTTTGAGACCCGAGATAGAAATCTGAAAGTCTCAACCGAGAACTCCCTCGATACGAGATCAAGTCTCTAGAATCTTCTAAACAAAACGTGACCGATGTCTGAAATTTAAAACCTTGGGAACGCCAATGTAAGTACCTTCCAAATTCATTATTAATGAAGAGAGGCAACCGCAAAAACGAATAGATGCAACTATAGATGAAGAGATGCAAAGACAGAATTTCAAAAATGACTGTTTATACCAGCTCAATCCATTGAGGACAAAATTCAATTGATTGAAATCACCCATTTTTGAACTCGAGAGTAGTGATGAATTGAATAGATTAAATAATATACATTTAGCAACTTAGACTGGTTCAATCGACTGAGCAAACATTTCAATTGATTGGCCCACCAGGGTTTCCAAAAACTTGTGTAGTTCAGTGGTAAAACCATGTGCTCATCTCCTAACCCACTAAGGATTAGGTCCTAGCTCAATATTTTTGGGTAATTTATTTGAGCTTCTCAATCATTGTTTTGGCCTGAAACAACTTAATAAACATATTAATCCCATTGTTGTATGGTTGTTATCATCAAAACATGGTTCTTTCAAATCATCCCCTGTAAAAGCTTGCTTCATCTTCTTGTGAAATTTCTTATTCTTGTTCTTAAGGTTATTCTTCTCCTTCTTACGATCTGGACTATGTGGCCTATCTTGTCACGTTCACAGCACTTGACTGAGGAAGTTGATTGATTGTTGTAGTTACTTTTTTTGTCACCCTTCTTATTCTTTGTGAACTTTAGAAATTTTCTAAGATTCTTAGCTAGAAATGCAATGTTATTGTTATCTTAGTCGGATTCTTCCTTTTTTACCTGGAATGCAATGGTCTTTCTATCTTGAGATTGTACTCGTTTTGCCTATAAATTCAATTCATAGAATATAAGATATCTTATTGATTCTTCTGATTTTATGGTCGAAATATCATTAGTTTCTTTGATAGCTAAGATAGTTCGCTCTCAGTCATCCGCCAAAGAGTTTACGGTTTTTTTAAACAATATCAAAATCAATGCAAATTTTTTCCTAATGATGGATATCTTACAATATATAGTACATGTCATTTATAGTACGCCAAATTTCATACACAGACGCACGCTAATTATGTTAAATTCATTTTTATCTAGAGAACGAAACATATTCATATTTTTTTAATTGAGTACTTATATACAAGCCTAGATAGTATATAACATACTACATGGTAAGTGTGTTAAATCCCAAAAGGTAGGATTCAAACCTATGACATCCCGCACTATGTCAAAGTGTCATAACCACTAGGACAATGGTGCTTGTCAAAGAACATGTTCATAGCTTTAGCATTAGCATTTTGTTTCTGTGTTTGTGACCATTCTGAATAATTATTAGTAGGATAAGTATAGTTGTGTTGAGTAATATTCCAATTATCAAGACAATTAGCTTGCATGTAGATTCGCATAATTGTTCACAGTCATTGAATAGAGGTGGTCATATGGTGGATTGTCCATTAATAAAAGCAAAGGTAGTGTGTGTGTGTGTGTGTGTGTGTGTGTGTGTATATATATATATATTACTATTGAATATCAAATGATCTTTGTTACGGTAAAATGATGAACTAACCCTGATACCATACAAAAAGTCGTTATGGATCGAGTAATATAAATAGGTTAACTAAACTGAGACTTGTATACCAATAAATTCAGTATCTCTAAATACTAGTAGATATACAGTGGAAAATATATAATAAATAAAAATAATCACGCTAGATATTTTTATACTGGTTCGAACTTCATGTTCTATGTCTATATGCCCAGTTTCAAACTCAACAGAATTAAAATAACAACCTCACTTGGTCTGAAAGAATAGACACCTCAGAATAAGATTTAAGTTAGGGCTTTTAATGGATACCCGAAATCTGTCTGTATCTGTATTTGTATCTCAAAAAGGGATAAATATCTTATATCCGAAAAAATGATGCGATCATGAAGACATCCGCATCTGATAATTATCCATTCGGTTTTTTCAAGATTATGGTTCAAATTATGTGCATTTTAATACAATAAAAGACACCAGTTAATTGTTTTATTAAGTTAGTCGTTTATATTATATGCATTTAATGCAAATTAATTGTTTTAAAATATTTTTATCATCATATTTGTTTGTTTTTAACACTCACATAATCAACGGGATTGAAAAACATTTATAAGAAACTAAAAAAATTCATTTGTATTTTTTGATTTATCGATGATCATCAATGGATATGATAATTATTTGATATTCATTCATATTCGCGGATGTGGATATCCAATATCCAAAACGATTTCGACTGCAGATTACAATATGACACTTCTGCATCTGAAAATACCCACTGACAACCCTAACTTCAATATATTTGCATAAGCAACCAAGCGAGACTTCAAAGCAACAAAATAGGACTTTAACTACGAAGGAAGTAAATGGTTGACTACGCACGGTAATGGGGATGAGTCCATATGGTACAATATTTTTTTGATCTTCTTCATAAGTAGTATAGCGTGTATTTGTGAATAAATTTATGTGATCACTCCAAAAACGTAATCTGAATGTACAAGCGATCAATAGTTCACCATATAATTTTTTTGAATGCCAGATAATACAAACAAGAGATGGAGATTAACAAGTAACAGAATTGACTGTTTGAAATCAAAGAAGTTGATTGCTTTATATAGATTATGAGTCGTTGCAATTGTTTGTGAAGTATCATGACTTATGAAAGAGTTGCAGCCATCTATGAAAGGAAGTGATTCTTCGTCTCAAAAATGTAAAATAAAAAACGGTTATAAGTCGGTCTGTAGACTTTAAAAGGACGACCGATCAACTGAATTATAGTCGAATTTGATAATCTTAAAACAGAATGAAAACAGTGTAAAGAAACACTATATCCAGTCGACTGAAAATGTTATTTAGTCGGCCGAATAGGAGTTTAATCAAGCTAAACGTTGTATTTAGTTGACTGAACAGAGATTGTAAACTGAATTATGTTTTTAAAATGAAAGCGTTATTTGGTGATTTGTATGTGTACACTCTAGACATGAGACTATATGACTAACAGTATATTGCAAGTCATCCCCGTCTTGTCTCCGTCATGTTGTGCAAAAGTCGATTATATACATAATATTATACATTTGTGTTGTTGTCACTATTAAAATATCAAATAATGAGGTTCTCACACAACAAAGGAAAGTCAATTGCCCCAGCTGGAATACAAAAACCACGCACCGCGGCCGTGTTAGAAGATATGGATATGAAAGAATTAGCTCCAGAACTGTACAGACAATTTAACTTTTATCACGAAGACATTTAATAGGCAGCTTTTAAAAGCGCAAATTACCAATTTACCCATCTAGAAAAAACATATACGGGAATTAAACACTTTGTGCTAAAAAAGAACAAAAAATACTAAAGACACACAAATTGATTTCCAAACTCTGAATATTCTTCTATATAATGCTCTAACTGCTCAATGTAAAGGTAGAGAAACTTCTATCCAACAACACAATGGATCAGGAAATTGTTAAAATGGTATTCTTCCAACTGGAGACTACTAACCTTATAAATTTATAAGAAGATATCTTTCTAAACTTGGAATTTTACGGAGCAGAAAATAGTAAAATTGCAGAGATGGAAACAGAATTGATAGTCCAAGAAATGATTTAACTTTATTAGCAATGTCCCATTTGCGAAAGTGTACTTCAAGCAGTGGAAGACGTAGATATAACCAGCACTTTGGATCAAGAATTAATTTTCAATAAACATAGGCAACTATGACTTATAACTTGACTTTTTGAAATAAATAAATTAAAAAAAAAAACATTCAGAAGGTCATGTTTGATGAAGTTTATGTGAAGAATCCCCAAAGAGTTAGCTGACTGCATTCCTGAAATCTACAACGCCGAGGTTTTAGAACATGGCAAAATTTCCAATACATAATTCAAGTTCAGAATACGGACTGTTTTCGGGGGAAAGACATTACATTCATTTCTTCCCATCAATAAAGATTTAAGAATTCCATGGGTTACAGAAAAACCGCAGCATGAAATTATCCAATTCAGTATTTGATTTATTTATTTAGAAAAAAGAAAAAAAATGGAAGACTCTTAGCAGCCTGAGAATTTTTTACTGAAGCTACTAGTAAGAACACATAGCACTCCATTCATGAAAATACTTTTTGACTGTCTGTCTAATTGTAAGACAGAACAAAACCGGGAAACCAAAATTCTACCGTTCTTGAGATCACTAAAGCTTGGACAACTAGGAACAATCGCACAAGAAGAAGACTTAGAACAAGACCAAGGATATGACACCCTCACGAAAGACAAGACTGAGAATAACTCGCTGGATAATAAGACTTTTGGTTCTTGAGATCACTAAAGCTTGGACAACTAGGAACAATCGCACAAGAAGAAGATTTAGAACAAGACCAAGGATATGACACCCTCACGCAAGACAAGACTGAGAATAACTCGCTGGATAATAAGGCGACTGATGCCCTAGAAATGGGTAATTAGAAACATGCTAGGTTCTACCCACTCTAAAAAAAATACCAACACACCCAGGAAATATGATAGCAGGCAAACTTTAAGTAAAAGGTGACACATCTGCTAAATAATGCATGACACGTTTAATACTCACAAGTTTTGTATCTCATAC
This sequence comes from Allium sativum, assembly GCA_030737875.1. Lineage (NCBI taxonomy): Eukaryota > Viridiplantae > Streptophyta > Magnoliopsida > Asparagales > Amaryllidaceae > Allium > Allium sativum. Next base: position 485,116,281 of record CM060912.1, on the reverse strand, counting down.
ATATCAGAAACATTTCATGCTTGCTACACAGAAAAGGACATGTTTCAAAATCAACTAATAACAAAGGGAACGTCATAGAGGAACTTCTAAAGCTACATATTCGCAGCCTTCCTCTTTTTCACCAGGGATACATAAATTTTTGTAATAGAAGTTTATTTAAGTTTATTTCCTCTGTAATCAGCTATATTGTAATATTATCTACTATAATAAAATCTTTGTTTAGCATCCTGCATTTATGGGATGTACTCAACCTTCTGTTTATTTGGTATTGATGACAATGACACAAAGAGAAAAATTTATTTAAAAAATTTATTTCATTAGTGATAAGTTATGCCTATTTCAGGTTGACATTAAGAAAAGCATAAAATGAGAGATAAGAGAGCTTCAATAAAATTAAAAAATAGACCACCAATGTTGGAATCCTAATGTCAAGCTAAATTATTTTTATTTTTATTAAACCATGCTAGTATTATTCTACGCGGATCTAAATATTATCAATTAGTCTAAATCGTGTTAATGGTTCTAAACTGTACAAACTAAATACCTTGAAAAACCTTCCTCTTTCGTTATTCCCATCGATGAAGTAAGGAAAATGCAAAGGCAACCCAAAAAAGTAATGGTTGAAGTCATCAGAAAACAATATGAAGCAAACAAAGCTTTCTTCAGAATCCAACTAATATAAAAAACCAAGTCCAAAATCTTGTTGGCTACATTCGGAATGAAGAAAAGTGCATGAACTGCCAAGTTACCCTGTGACATTATTATGGAAAAATTTGTTAAACAACTTTTAAAAGTTTCAAAACAAATCAAATCTCCCTTCCAAAAATATGTTCCATAAAACATCTTTACACTTTTTCCCCCTTTTTTTTCCTATTTCTTTTCTACAACTTAAAATTTGCACTAAATAAAAATTAATCTGTCCAAAATTCCAGAAAAGATATAACTCTTCTTTTAGAAAATTTGCAATTTTTAAGCAAATATTTACAAATAAGGTGCAAATACTTAGAAACTAATATCTGCACTACTTAGTGCATATATTTGCATAAATTATGTATATATTTCCATAAAATGTGCAGATTTTCAAAAAGAAATGAAAAGGATTATTTGTTCCTTGCTTTGCTCAGAAATAATTGTGATTTAGTATAGGATTTAAATTGTTTTTAAAAAAAAAAAAAAAGAGAGAGAATTGATGAAAATTATTTCAACGTGTTTGGTGGAGGACATTTTTGGAAGGAATAGAAGCAGACTAAGTTTGAAAACAAGGTCGCCTCGCTAAATCTCACTATTGGTTTTTACCTTAAAGCTGCCTCTAAAATTATAGCGACGAAGTCCTCTAGCAAACCAGTTTAGTTTTCTTGGACCCAGCTGAACTCAAACAACCGCACATTCTTGTGTGGATGTTTCAACATTAGTCAGTATTGCCATTGGCCGTGATTTGTAGCTTCTCTACTAATTACTGTTGTGTGGAAACTATTGGAAAGGCTTTCGATATTTTGAATAACTTCCAGCTCTAGCCTCTATGTTCATCCTCATGAAATCATGCTACTGGACTGGCAAGACCTGATAGAAATAATATGTTATAAGTTCTAATTTATATAGTTGCAAATGAAACTAGATAAGGAACAATTTGAACTGACAACTTTTTTTAAAGGATAAGAACGTGTCTATCTGGTGTGGCTCGCACTAGCGGATGCATGGATTAGAGTAGATAAAGTCTCACATCCAAATAAATATATAATAAAAGAGGTGTGCGTATGCGCGTATGTATGCATGTGCGCGTGTGAGAGATTTTGGTAGTGCTTAAAACAGGAAATTTCTTTTGTTATAAAAATTTGAATAGAATGGATCGTTGTTTTCTTCATACAATCTTGTATGAATTCTAAAATCAGGGAGGACCTACTGAAGATATGTCTGTCAAATAAGATAGAACATGTCAAATGATTGTGTTACATGGTTTTTAAGATTGTAACACTAGGCAGCTGCTAGGCAGGGACTAGGGATTGATAGGCTAGGCAAGGGTTAATTGAGGATTTACTGAAGCTAGGCATTTTTTTATAAACTCGTGCATTTTGGATAAAATTTACGTACTTTGCTCACCATTAACTGATCGATCGTGGAATATCATAGATTTGGCTCGATTTGGAAGCAACTATGAAGATACGAGTGCTAGAAACATATATTATGATGCTTATAAAAGGCATTAAGCGTAAATTATTACATACATGCCTGTAAACCTATTTATATGCTTAAATAGTGCAGTAATTTTCATTTAGGCGAATTGGTCAAAAACTTAGGCGGTTAGGTCAGCCCAGCACCTAGGTGGGGCCTAAGCATAGAAGGATTTTAATAACTAAACTATAGAACATAATGCACCGTGAAGGTTTCAAGTTTGGTTATGCTCGTAGGTTCGGTTAAGAGCAAACAGTGATTTCTACAAGACGTTTTGCTTAAAGGAAGGGGGTGTGTATGTGTGTGTGTGGAACACTAATAAATACTTTCATAATGTAATGTGTGCACCCTTCTGTGTTCATTGCATTATGAGCCAACAATACAAAAGGAAAGAGACAAACGAGCAAAAACTACTTCTTCCTTTTCCCCTTTCAATTTTTTTTTTTTTTTTTCAGCTGAAGCACTGTTCGATCATTGATGGACTACTCTACAGTTGACATAAACTAACCTAGCTACACTGATTCACAGTAGAAAAGCCCACAAACTTGAACTAAAACTGCTTCATCTTACAGATTACTATATATTAGTGTGTATTTCAGTCCTTTTCATACTTGAACTCTTTCCTAAACTCGCTAATTATTATTTTTAAATCTTCTACCAGTTGATTATGCATGGCTGCCAACATTTGCCTGATTGATAGAACAGGATAATCAGTATGGGCTGGACAAAGTACATAGTCGACACATTCCAACCAAACCTTAGTGCGATCTTAGCTTCTTATATGCATTGTAAACAATGAGGATGCAATGTGGCCAAAGATTATATGTTTTAGCTATTCCATATAATCCTCAGTATTCATGTGAAATTATTAGTTACATGTTTATATACATATAACATCCTCGATTCTTTCAATATATTTTATATTTATATCCATATGTTTAAACTACTCATAAAAATCTTAAATTCTAATCATTTAAATAATTTTAGTGAGTATTTAGTCTGTTTTTCTAATAGTTTTGAAAAATATACGCCACTTTCACTATATATTCATATTAAAAATGGTAGTTTTCAATGCAACTATAAAGATGTATAAGTCACATAATAAAAATTATGTATATCAGCAATGATGTTAAAGTTAATTTGCAAATTAGTTATGATTTATTTATATAAAGAATTCACCATATATTATATCATAAATTCTTTTTTATCATCAATTAACTCCCTTATATGCATATCATGCTATTCTGCATGTACATGTGATCATACAATTCAATTCTTCTTTCAAGCGCTTGACCAATGTTTAAATCATAGCTTCTTCTTACGAGTTGAAAAAATAGTATGGTAAATGGTGATAAGATAAAAGGAACACTATCAAAACAAAATCATGGTCTACAAACAAACATCTCGAAAGAAATTCAATTTTTCACGCAGTCAGCAGTCACTGGTACTTTCACAGCAATATGCATTCCTTGATGTAGGTCCAACTTATGCAGTTAAAGTCTAACCCCCTGAATCGGAATTTTTAGCTGCTACTACAACGGTTCCCAAAAACTGCACTCAATTCAGTCGTTGGAATGAAGAGAATAAGAGTGCATGTAGTGGGTTGACAGGTTATTTTGCAGTAGATCGATTGCAGCCCATGAACTGATAAGATTTTTTTTTTTTTTTTCCATAATCATCAACCAATTTTTTTTAATTCAACTTCTAAAGTTTGAAAGTTGATCTATTTTTAGACTGAAAATAAAGGACCAAAATTAAAAGCTTAGGGTATGTTCGGCTTCTAGTTTTTAATTTTGGGTTTTCATATATACAACAGTACGAACGACACATACATATCGTGAAAAACGATGGTTTTACAAAACGGCGTTAACACACAAAACAAAAAATGACATTTTATTATTTTCTGTAGTTTAAGAAACAACGGAAGAACGAAGACAAATTCGTCCATCCACCGCCATCCGTCTCCTCCATCATCCCCTCCACCTTTGATCTGTCACCTCCGCTATCCTCCAAAATTTTGCACCTTTCGAAATTAAGGTTGAAAACTCAAAACACAAAATAAACCAAACACTACCTTATATTCAAAAGAAAATTTATTTTAATTAAATTCTATTTTAGTTAAATTTACACTTAATTAAAGCCTATGTATAAAAAAACCCAGAACTTTTACGTGGTACTTTGAAGTCATTCACTGTATCCTAGCAAAAACCTTTTGCATCTCCACTGCAGTGGAACTGTTGATCATCTCTACTGTGCAAGTCCAATGTAACCAACATCTATCTTCCCAAAAGTCGTACTGCGGAACAATGACGATAACACGCAGATATTATTTGTCGACAGTGATTAATACTTCAGCTAACCCATCACTTATGCATTGAAATTCGATTTTTACCCTGACTTTATTGATTTAGTTTAAGAAATAACTGGTCTAATCAACATTTTCATATATTTTGCCAAAGCAGGTGCTAAAAAGACTTAATTTAGCAGGTATAGCATAAAATAACAAAACTTAAAGTGTATCTACTGTTCACTGTGGCTAAACTCAAAAAGTGTAGCGGTTGAAGAGCGCTTTGTGCTATAACATGGCTTGTGTGGAGCTTTAACCACACAGGTCCAAATGAAATTGTTGTAGTAGTAGCGGTTGGGGGGGGGGGGGGGGAGCTAGTACAGTTTTATGAACTAAATATAAGTTCAAACACATCAGTGTGTAATTATGTATGATATGTATCAATGGTATGTTAGAGGAAAACTGAAGCTGGGTGAGCCGATTAGCCTCGCCCAGGAAACATGTGCATTTATCAATACAATTAATTTGTAATAGATTCTAAACCGCAGTTGGAAAAGTTGTCTTAGTTAATGTGTCAAATTAACAGAACTAGTACAGTTTTATGAACTAAATATCAGTTCAAACACATCAGTGTGTAATTATGTATGATATGCATCAATGGTATGGTAGAGGAAAACTGAAGCTGGGTGAGCCGATTAGCCTCGCCCAGGAAACGTGTGCATTTTGTAAAGACAATGTATTTTCAGACAGAAATATGATGTTTGTAGGAAAGAGCTTTATCAGATTACAAAGCCATGGCTAAAAAATAAGAATTCAAAAGATCACAGTAATAGCTATACTTTTAGATAATCCATAGATATCCATTTGTAATCAAGCATAATAAACACCAGGAAATTGATCAGGATATAAACAACAATCATAAATCAACTACACTAGCATTGACATTTAGAAATAATAAAAATAAAAATAAAAAACCAAAATCACCTATCAAAGCTTGCACTACACCAGTCGGCAAGAAGATGATAGTAACAATTTAATCATCAAAATAAAGTAATAACTAATACGAATGTGAACTTATAAACCAATTAATATAGTACTCCCGTTATAGTGTAATATATTATTATTTCCATTTCAAGTAGGTAAAATTGAAAATGCACCAAACAACATATACATTGAGAGAAAGGCTTATAGGACATGCAAACAGTAATAGAGACGGACCCGTTTAACATTAGTCTTACGTTGACAAATTCATTACAGCTCATAATGCATTTCCATCCTAATTTTGGGGCTCAGGACTGGCATGGTTCACTATTTTTTATTTTTCATCTCTAAAATGTTTTAGCAATCAAAGCAAGATAGTACAAACTGGTGGTCAGGTGCTCTTTTACTGGAAAACTGCAACGTTGAGAATTAACTACATAGCCCAAAAAATATTTAAGCTTTTAAGGCAGTTGTCATGAACACTCATAATACCTTAGCATACTCTAAAAGATATCTAAGGCAGTGGAATACCTGTGTTTTCAAGTGCAATCATTGAATATTCATAATTTCTTAGCATACCATTTATGTATCCTTACTGATAGTGGTCGGTGTTATTCTGATACTTGGTCAGGAGATTAAAATGACATTCAAATAGGCTTTCTAACTTCATATTTTTGTAGCACTTAGGATTTTCATTATTGATACCAGTACAAAGGCACGCGCTTTGCGCATATACAAAGAAAATTGGTTTAATTTCGAACTCCACGTCTAATTGCAATTGGCTGGTTGTATTTGCAGTTGACTGTGCCAGAGGTGTACTATTATGTAAACACTACAGTGTCAGGGGAATGAAACGTTCAACTCAGATACTGATTTTGCTGACAATTTTTATTGTGCACATATATTGACTAAAATGTGCTATATTAATTTAGAGAAATGCCGTAACATCAATTGTACTCGTTAAATACTAGTTTCAAAGATTTTCCATGTTTGGTGCCCAAGTCACTGTCCAATTGGTAAATCAGAAATTTTAACAATATAAAAGTAAAGCCTACCATATGAAAAAAGAATAAAAAATGATGCAGTCAACAGTTAGATAACCATACCAAAAATCAGTTTTAACCATGGCTAAAATTAGAACAGTGAAGCAAGAACTGTCAGAGGACATTACAATGTTGGAGCTAAAGCACCGCGGGCGCACGCACAAACACAAGGAACTAAGTCTAACAGAGGAAAAATATTAGCACAGAAAACCCAAGGCCAACTAGTAATACAGTTATTCCAACTAACTAAATATTAGTTTACCTAATACTTCAACTAATAAAATATTAGCTTATCTAATGTTTGCACGTAAAACACAAGGCCGCACTAATATCATGCATTTAAGCCAATACATCACCTCAAACCCCAGAATATTAGCTCACCTGACTCAGAGCTGCTTGTTATCTTATCGATTTACACCTCAAACCCCAAAACTGGAAATCAAATCAATATATCATCATAACTTGGAGATGTAGCTCTAATTTCAGCGCGAAACATCACCGGCTTTGTAGAAGACGGCGCACTCCCGCCATGAAAGCTGCTCGAGCCTTTTCTTCCACTGCTCAATTTTAAACAGCCGTGTTTCGGATATGAAAAGCATACCGCTTTAGTATGTAGAACAAAGGCAAGAAAGGGAATTTTGCGAGAGGCGGTTAAGTGGGTGGAGGGTTCGTGAAAGGCGATTGACATGATCGAAGGTATTTTATTGAGGAAGAGACATTTGCTGAAAACAGTTGAAGAAAAGGGAAGTCGGGACTTCTGCTCTCTCTCTCGCTCTCTCTGGTCCAGTTCAACTTGTAAGTAGTTTTTGTCAATTTAATTTAAGTCCAGTTTAAGAAGTAGTTAAAATAAGTCGATCCAAACGCATGGTTAAGGAAGATATATGGGAAAGCTGCACGATGTAAATAAACCTATAATATGAAATGAGCGATATGGCAAGCAGTTCACATTTGATAATGACTCGTTTTCTCCGAAAGAATTGTTTTTTAACAAATTACATATATTTAACAATTCAAAAAAATGATTTTAACAAATTTTTTATTATATTTTTTACGTTGAAATTATATGTAAACTACTTTAAATTTTTATTTCCACGTTGCGATATCTAACTTTTATTAGATTAATTTTTTCTTCATATTATTATTTAGAAAAAATGAAAATCGTCTTTTAAATGATAAGGTTTGATAATATTTATTGATGAACATTTTGAATTTATAAAAAAAGTTTAATTGTTAGATCATGTTTTAAAGTAAATTAATATTTGTAGATTGACAGTTTATATTTGCAAAGAAAATTTAGTTGTATGACCATGATTTCAACTCATATTAGGTTTTGATAATATTTACAGTAAGACAGCTTTGATAATGATATATGAAAGTTTTTAGAACAAATGTTGAAAATAAGATTTCATATAGTCTTACTTTAAGGAATTGTACATAAAAGACACTTATGAAATTTAAAAACGGATCAATATTTTGTACTTCAAAACCAAATATTAATGAAGCTCAACAAGAACTTGATAAATTACATTTGTTTGCGACGCATTTATCATGAATTTATGATACTCTAAGCATATATCATGAATTTATGATGCGTTCTAATTTCTGTTTGCTTGGCTAACACCGAATAAATGTTACGTTTGTCCTGTAACTATGTGTACGAACAGTACTAGAACTTAACGCTTGTCCAATATGTGTTCGTCCGAATCTTTTATAGGACAGAACTAGGATACACCTCTGTTTGGTCCAGTCCGATCCGTTTATATCCATATTCTCGAATTCAATAAATAAATGATAATGCATAGCTAAATAATGTTCCTCAATAAAAAAAAAATCTTGGCCCATCACCTTTACTTCAAAACAAATGAAACATAAGTCAATTCAAAACTCATTCGTACCGAAGTAAAACTTTTTTTTTTTTTTTTTTTTTTTGAAAATTGTACTTTATATATAAGTTTTAAGTAGTATATAACGTACCACACGGTAAGTAGGTTAAACCCCGTAAGAGAAAATCAAATTCATGACTTTTTGCATCATGTTCAACTATTTCAAACAGTTTGAACAAGGTGTGTGTTTGTCTAATGAAGTAAAGCATATACAAATTAAAGGTATAAATCGAAACATTTACCCTTCTCTAAAACCTATACTAGCATTACATTATTAATTGATCAATTTGCATAATGCTTTCTTAGCAATATTTCAATGTAGCCAAAGATGGATGACAATAAATGTTATTGAATGGACTGCATATGTGGTGCGCATATTTTGTGAACTCTTCTTATCCATATCTTTCTTTATAGACAAGAAGCCTTGGCACGCATGCTATTCCTGATAATTTACCATCTGCAGCTATATACAAACACATGCAAACTTAGCTGGGGATAAAACTATTTTCTGAAGCATTGTAGTTCAGTTGAAATTTTTTAGCCTTGCTCAAGCTTTCCTCCTTTCAGGAAGAAGAAAGAAGAGGAGAGTCTAGCAACAAAACTATTTCTATAAATGGAATTATATATGTACATGATAACCCATATATTATCAAGACACTTCCTTTTTAAGGAGAAAAAACACAATGATCTAATACAAAACTTCCAATTAATTGAACACTATTTTCGAATCATAAAATATATTGTTCCCTGGTGGAATTCATTACATTACAAAGTTGAGAGATATTTTATGCAGCATGTGAATAAACAGTGACATTATTAATTGGTTACAGCAAACACTGTGTAAATGGCCAACAATCCATACCTTAACTGGATTAAGGACTAAATGGTGTTAGATTAAATGCTGCTGCATGGTCAAATACTAAGTAATATACATCTTTTGTTGACAATGATCAATGCTTGTCACTAAAGTATGGAATACATTGTTTTCTCCACGAGAAAATTTTGTTTAATACAAATTTGCATGAGTTTATAGTTCCAAATTTTCTAATATTTAGCAAACCAAGCTGTGCGCAGATATCGAATTGCTTTGAACTATGTTCCACCAAAGCAAATGAGCTGCGGCCAGGTACTTGGTTACTCTATGAAATAAACTCTACCAAACAAAATCAAAAGATTCATAAATTTCTAAAACAAGATCAAAGTGGTGCAACTCAGGATTACTTATACAAGTATCACATTTCCATAATTAATAAGCTCCACAATTCCACTAATCATGTCGAGACCAATACAAATATATCTATCAACAACTAAACCTAAAAACTATCAGCTAAATAATGAGAAGGTTAAGAGTTTTCACTGAATTATGAAACTGATCGTCCAATGAGTCTAATTGTAAGCATTGTTAATCCTTGCTGTGTACAGTAAACTCTGATACTTCATAATCCAAACTGGCCCCAAACTACCACTGAAAATGAATTAAATGTCAAATTTTCTGATAATAAATTAAAAGAAGACTAAATTAAACAATAGCAAATTTTACAATGACACGCCTAACCAAAATAATACTAAACTTCATGATCAATCAGTTAAATATGAACTACGCAGAAGCACGCAATCATTTATAAGAAGGAGAAAAAAAAATACCAATCATTATGATGAATTTGGAGCAATATTGTAGCAATCGATCGTAAGCAAAATGCTTCAATAAGATTTTACTCTTAAAATTGTGCGCAAAATTTTAGCTATTGAATTTGTTTCTGAAGCATTTGCCGTATTAATAAGAGCCGGCGAACGAGATTTGCCAATTTAAATTTCAAATGGTTTGGCTGTGAGAACATCTTATCAACAGGGATAAAGTCATCTCAAATTTCGTGTTGCCAAATAAGCGTCAATTTACACGGTGTTAGGGCATCCACAGCTAATTCGGCTGAGTGTTCATGAACTTCAAAATCTTTTGTGTTCCAGAATTTTTTCAATTAATACAAAACCCCTTTATCCCCCTCTCCCTAAAAATCTCAACTTCATTTTTTACTTTTATGTATAAACTATGTAAACCGCCATTCACGTCCTATCAAAATTGTTTGAAGAATAGTTTGAAGATAGGCATAGAAAGAAGTTGAGCATGCACGCATTCGTCCAGCTTCCGAATTGACAATTGACTATTGATGATCTTGGGATATGGCATGTGCTTCCTTTCGCTTACCGATACGGGGCGAAACTAGAGGCGGACATTATTCGGTTAAACCAAATAAACCAATTTATTTTGGTCAATTTAGTTCGGTTTTGAAATTAAATTGGTTTGTAATCGGTCCGAAAAATTATTAAGTTCGGTTATCGGTTTAACCAAATTAACCGAACTTTTACTATATTTTCAAAATTGTCGATTTATACTAAATATTTTAGGTTAGTTCTATTATTTAAGTAAATTTTAATCATCACCTATGTATCAAAATTGATATTAGAAAGCATAAAAATCATAAATAATAATACTCTAATCATATATTTATAATTTATTTCAAATTACAGTGAACATTCCAAACATTAAGTATAAAATATTTTTAATTCGGTTTAATCGGATAACCAACCGAACCAACCAAACTTAATTTGGTTGATTTGGTTTTGGTTTTCATTTTTACTGGTTCTAGTTTGGTTTGACAAATTTCATCATCGGATAAACCAAACCAACCAAACGCTCACCCCTAGGCGAAACCGTATCGTCTGTAATTCTGATATGTTTATTTGAATATTTCACTGTAACCATTCCTCATATAGTCATATATGCATCCTAAATTCATATTAAATAATAATTAACGGTGTATTTAACTTCACACCTTTTGTCAAACCATTTTTTGCAAGGTTACACATTGGATCTGCATGTACGAATCGCGTAATCATCGCGGTGGATTGCCCGATGAGATGATCAGACGGTTCGGACTCGAGCATGGATGATAATGTGAAACTATGGATAAGTGAAATCGGTTGGACGGGACATTGGAATTCTGTAAGTATAGAAAAGAAAAAAAAACCTCGGGTTGGTATGAGTATGGATCAAGTACGGATCACTGGAAGACGGGTCGACCAATATGATTTGACCACTTCAAACCCTGGATTGACACAATTAAATCACCTTGGATCGGCAGGACTTCATCAGTCCACTCCAACTCCACATCGAATCGGTGTAAATGAAACAAGCAAGTTAGATATATGCGCAATAATTCGAATCAATAGGAAGGGACACTACTACAAATCTGCAGTTTTCTGATCCATTTTTGGTGTCGTTAAGGCGTCGCTAAATTTTTTTAGTGACTCCATAACGACCTCAATTACGCGTCAGAAAAACAGGCATCACTAAATTACTAGGTGTCGCTATGGCGCCACAGAAATATCGTCACTACAGCATCATCAAATTTTTCCCACGCCATGACGACACAAATGATTTGGCAAAATATTGCATTGCAAAGGCATCAGTAAATATTACTGACGCTCTTGTGACACAACTAAAATATCAAAATATTGGAGTTGCAACATTGTCACTAGTATATGGTGACGCAATTGTGATGTCTTAGCTCTAATAGATAGCGTTTGTCGCTATAGGGATATTAAATTTAGTGACTTCATAGCAACACAAATGATTTGGCAAAATGTTGCATCGTAATGGCATCGGTGAATATTACCGACTCTCTTGTGACACAACTAGAATATCAAAATATTGGAGTCGCAATATTGTCACTAATATATAATGACGCGGTTGTGACGTCTTAGTTCTAAAAGATCGTTTGTCGATATGACGTCACTAAATTTAGCGACTCCATAGCGACGACGCAAATGATTTGACATAATATTGCATCGCAATGATATCGGTAAATATTACCACCTTCTCTTATGACACAACTAGCATATCAAAATACTAAAGTCGCAACATTGTCACTAATATATAGTTTGTCTTCTTTTTCCAGATCAATCATCTACAACGAACTTAAATCGGTGGTAGTTTACAAGAACAAGCAAAGATAATTTTACTTTGATTCATTTCTTTTTGTCCCCCCCCCCCCCCCTACATGAACCCAGATCCCCACAATAACAGGTTTGTTATTGATACATCGACAATACAAAGTAATTTAGGTTCCCTTAATTTATGTTCTTTAATACAATATCAAGCATATGTATATGTATTCATGTATATACAACTTACATCAATAGCACCACCACCAACAACAACAATGTAATTTTGCACAGCCCTTCTTATTATCATGATAGCATCATGCAGACTTCTTTCAGCTTCTTCAATAAACTGTTACACCAGGAATATAAGCTATTAGGTATTGCAAGTGTTGGATGTACGGGAAATACATCAATTAAGCAAAACACAGCAGGACATTTAATTAAAATATATAAACTAAATGTTGGAACAATCAAAATAAGTATCCCCTTAATTGCAAACATATAAAATTTCACAATTGAAAGTCCAGCCTCGGCATGCAAATAGTTATTTTTATTTTTATTCCTAGACCTCAGACCCCATCTGAGAGTGTTTAACCAAACTAGAGAACACTAATATTCTAACCAACTAAAGGACCTCTCTTAAGTAGAGTTGTACTTATGTATAACCTCAAAATGTGACTAGATGCATAGTTAGATATACAAAGGAGAAAGATGATAAACCTGTAAAATATGAACAAGAGTTAGGCTGAAAGCTGTCGCAACTCCATAAAATAAAAATAAAAATTGGGGAAAAAATTACTTACGCGCACATGCCAGCACTATAGAGTTCACATAATCAGATTTCCTAGCTAATGGTTTTCCAAATGCATCAGCATATCACATATTTGGCTTATTACGAGTTATTTTGAAGTCAGTCTACAATCAAATAAGCATGTAGGTAAACTAAAATATATAGGAAAATGAAATGAAAGAGCAAAAAAGCACATTTTTTTACATGTATGATCATTTAACTAACCTCTATAAATTGGTAATGTGAATTAGGATAATAACAAGCAAGAACTGCCACAGCTGCTTCAAGATAAGCTAACCTGAGTTTTAAATCTTCTGAAGTTTATGTACCATGCACCGTTGTGAAAGTACCTTTTTTGCTGCAAATATAGCAAAAAATACATAAAGTGTAGGAGGTAAAAGCTTTCTTTTACGTTGTTTTGATGTTATCCACAATCCAACTGTTCATATCTAATCCTGGCTTACTGTTTCATTTGACAATTCAATGGTTCAGTATCCTGAATGAAGTTTAAAGAGAATTAGAGAAAATTAAACAAAGAATTTTATTGTAACTTTTATTGATTGATAAGATTGATACAAAGACCATGTATTTATACATAAAGATCTAACGGCTAGTATAATACTTGTCGTACATAAATTGTAACGACTAATACTTGTTGATTATAACATTGTAACGGCTAGTATAATACTTATCGTATATAACATTGTAACGACTAATACTTATTGATTATAATATTGTAATGGCTAGTATAATACTTGCCGTATATAACATTGTAACGGCTAATACTTGCTGATTATAACAATAATCAAGCCCTAGCCTGTTAATGAGCCCAATACGATGTATATGAGACCTTATTCAAAATGAACGGTTGTGAAGAATAATGGCAGCATCTTTATTATTTTGTTACTCTCCCTCAAACCAAACTAGGGTTCTCATTTCTATCTCCGCCTCCATCAACTAATTTTCCATTTCTATCTCTGTCTCCATCAACGACTTTTAGATCCTCCCTCAATCTTATAAAATTCTTGATAGACAAAGTTTTTGTAAGCACATCAACTCGCTGATAATACGCGGGGACATGACAAATCGCCAGTTTTCCTGTCTGATTTTTGTCTCTAACAAAATGAAGATCAATTTCAAGATGCTTCATCCTCGAATGTTGAATCAGATTGAGTGATAGAGACATCGTACTCTTGTTGTCATACCAAATAACAGGCTTTCGGTTTAGAGTAAACCCTAGCTCCTCCAATAGTGACTGTATCCAAGTAACATCCGTCGTTGCGCTTGCCAAAGCTCGATTCTCTGCCTTCGTACTGGACCTGGAAGTTGTTTGTTGCTTCTTTGTGCACCGAGATACTATGTTGGAGCCAAGATAAACACAGTACCCTGAGACTGACTTTCGGTCATCACTATCATTTGCCCAATCAGCATCGCTAAAGCAATGTAAGCTAAGTTCTTTCTCAAATTTTATTATTATACCATGATATTTTGTGCCTTGCAAGTATCGTAGTATTCTTTTAAGAGCTATCCAATGTTCTAATAGAGGATTCTGCATGTATTGACTTAATTTGTTAACACTATAACATATATCTAGACGAGTAACAGTTGCATATTGAAGTGCTCCTATTATGCTTTTATATTTCTTGATGTTGTCGATGGCTTCACCTTTGTAATTAGAAAGTTTTAGATTGCTTGTCATTAGCATAGGTAAAGAATTTGTTTGATGCATTTTACCCCTTTGCAAGATTTCTGAAATGTAATTTTGTTGACATAAAAATAATTCTCTGACATTTTTCTTGATAACTTGTATTCCACACTACAACAAAAGTCACCTTCCTTTGCATAGGCTTATGGCGTTTTTAATTGACTTGCCGTGAATCTTCTACATTCCGCTTAAAATAAATTAAGTTGGCATCTTTAACGCTGTTAGTAATCAAGGCGCGAACATTTTTTCATTTCCCTCCATTTCATGAATCCCAATTCCCACTCCCACGAAACAAGGTTCCCTAATTATTTCGTATAGTTCAAAATTTTTCCCCAAAATTTGTTCATCCACCGTCGCCATATCTATCGCTCTTGTCTCCGTTGCCCTCGTCCATTCTATAATCGTCTCTGTTGTCCTGTCAATCATCTTCGTTCAAAAAACCGTTTCCAGACCTCATCCCCAAATTTTCGACTTTACCTTTGATAGATAAATACTGTGAAGGGGATTTTACAGGAAGGAACTGCTTATTTGCTCAGATTTTATGGTAAATCCCTTCGTTTCCATCTTTAAAATTTCTGCTTTTCTTAAATCTATTTGGATTGCTTTATGTTGTTCTACTTTCAAGTGAATTATCTGCTAGATGTGCTTGACTTTAGCTCTTTATAATTGTGGTTGGTAGCTACAGTTAATAGATCAATAATTCTATTTTTTAGTGCCTTAATATTAGATGTCAAGATGCATCTGTATATGAAATTTGTTGCTTGAGATTTGTAGTTCAACAATTATAATCATTGAAGATAGGATAAATCAAATGAATTAGGTCTATGTTTGCAACCCGCAATAGTCCAGTAATCAGTTGGACTGTCGGCATCTAATTGAATAGAGTTGAGAGCAGTAATCACTTCGCGAACTGTTGGAATCACATTATGACCATAGACTTATGATTAACCTTTGGATTATACCAGTGATGTATTCGTCCCGTTAAAAATAACTCTATGCATTAGTTCCCAAGCCAAATCTATAGAATGAAGCATACATTTCATCGAGCCTGAGTAGTTGTTGTTTATAGTCATGTAATTAACCCTATCTTGGTCGGAGATTGCATTTTTTAATGGTAACTTGTTATCTTGGTCAGAATTTGATTATGTGAATATTGATTGGGAGAATCTGGTCAGTGAATTAGATTGATATTTCTTATTTATTATTAATATGTATGTCTATTTTATATTTTGATTTTTAGATAGACTATTTTACTTGAAATTCTGTGCTTACGAAGTTGTGTTTAATGCTATCTTTATGATATGATTAAACTGTATTTACTGGATATGTTTTAGTAAAAGATATATTAACTTTATTGGATTTTGTCAATTAATTTTTAAATATAACAAGTTAATAATTTCATTTCTAAACATGTACAATAAATAAATAAAAAAGCGTGTGTTATTTGTTGTCGTGTCTTGTGTTAAGGCTCTAGGAAGGTTTTGCACAATCTTTGGCTCTGTTAATGACTATGCTACCTATAACGTGATTATTTGTAACATCCTCGATTTTTGATCGTTCAAATCGACAATGATCCTTAATGTCGACATAAACAGATCAAAAATACGGATAGTTATTGGGATTAAAATAAGAAAAAAGAAGAAAGAAGAAAACAAATACAGAATCTCGCAGCGGAAGGACAAAATATAATAAATAAATAATAGTTCATGAATCTGTTAAAACATACATTTTATTATATTTTACAACGATTATCAGAGTAAATTAACATACAACATACCAATGCATTTGCGGCGGAATAATAATAATATGTCTGTTGAGCTCCATCTTCATCTTCATAATGGTATCTTCAAAGCAAGTGAAACTTCGCTAACTGCAACTCAGTCTGACCCGAGCGTATTGAAAAAAAGAAACACAACAAACACTCGAATCAGAACTAAATCATTCTCATATGCGTTAAATCAAATTTCATGTAATAATATGAGTGCAATAACTTAAGAGATGTTACGGGAATTTCCATCTCTTAAGGATCCGTCAAACCAATACTATATAATATAATACGCTATTATAATAATGTCTATGGTTAAATATAACATAATAAAATAATGTAAGCGGGATTACCATTATTACCCTTACATTGTTTATACCGTTGTCGTACATTTTGAATTTTAATTGTTATAATGAGTTGGGCCTATGGTATGTAACTTATAATTAAGGCCCAAATTACCTTTTTCAATATAACAAACTAAACCTTTGTTGCTTTATTTCATTCCAGATCCTTTAATTTGTTCTCAGATCATCGTAACTGACATGCCTTGGGTTTTTTCTTTTATGAAAGCATTCAATTCCTCCTCGTGAAGCTTCATCTTCAAACTCAAGTAAGTCTTTATTTTTAGATCTTACTTTTAGCCTGAACCCTAAATTCCCAATTCTCATATTCTATGTGCTTCTATTTCTCTTTCATCTTTGCTATTTTTTTTTATTCTTCTACTTGTTATTCTTGACTCTTCCATGTTCGTTTCTTTGCAAACAGAAATTCGGTTGAAAACGAAGATCAAGTTTGTAGGAGAACACTTGCTTTCAGTTGAAAAAGGACAAAATGGCTTCAAAGTATGAAATAATATATGAATGTTAAACTCAGTTAAATAAAATTAGTAATAGTTTGAGCAGAATATATAATACTTACTGGAGCTTGAGAAATCAAAAATGTCAAAAAAATCATAGTTGTTTGTATGTTTAGTTAAATAAAATCAACTTTCTCCTATTTTCTTTGTGGTAATTGAACTGAACTATTCTCTTTGTGGATGGATATTTAAGCTGCAAATCATTAGAAACCAGTGTTCTCTCCGTGAAGACTAAGCAAGTTAATTTATTTTTGTAGTTTATATTTACAACTTTAGTTGCATACTTAAATGTGGAAAGTATCTTGTAGTCCGAGATCATTCCGATGTATTTTAAGGTCCAAGATATAATTCCGAGGTGAACGCTGATATACATTTATCTCGTCCGAGATCTCACCCGATACGAGATTGAATCCCAAAAAAATTCAAAACGAAACATGACCGAAACCCGAGATTTAAAACCTTGCTTGATGTTTGATCACCATTTTGCTAATTAAAACTTAAAGACAAACAATCCATTGAATTAACAACATGAAGCTGGCCAAAAAGACATTTTGTATCATTATTAATGTCGTTCGGAATAAAAATGCAATATAAATATTCTAGAAATTCAAATAGATTAACTCTAAGATATGGCATTTACCATATGTAGTGGCTTTGGCTTAGATAACGACATTCTTGCATTCTCTAATACTGCCGAAGAACACAAACATCTATTAACTTTAGAACATATACCATTCGAAAAGGGTATAATTTTGAGCTTGAAGAAAGATAAGATGTTCAAGACAAAAATAACATATTCTGGAAGCTACATCAAGAATGTACGAACAGAATTATGACAACATATATACACAAAAACATAGATTTTTCTCGATAACTTTAGTACATTGGAGGAATTTCAAGGCTTAGAGGGATTATTGGATTATGGCAGAAAATTTATACCAAAATTATCTGCCTGTGTCTCAAAACTACAAAAAGAAAACGTAATGATAAACAAGCCCAATACAAGTAACTCAAAGACGCGTAACCTAGAAGATGGAATAACAACAAAATTCGATCTTCGTTACAAGAAAAAGAAAAGGAAGAAATAGTGAAGATAAAAAAGTCTTGTAAAAGTTACATAAGTTCTTTATTTTCCTTCTAAAAATTAATTAGTTACACTACAAACGGTTGCCTCTGGTAAGTTCTAGAGATGAGTACTAACAGCAAAACAAAAGAGATAGTGGCTCATGCACCTAGAAAATTTGACAAAATTCAAATAAGCTCTAATCTGCAAAGATATAGGTTCCAAAAGCTAGCGACGATCATAAATAAATCACTAAAAATGAGAAATTTAAAACACTATGTTTAGTAGTGAAATAGAAACTCGAAAAAATGAGAACGTTAAATTAGCAAAAAAATCATGATTTAAACTCTAGTATTAAAACACTAAAAATTGTAGTAGTGGTAGAGCTTATCAGATGGTGTTATCAACGCCCTCAAATAAGGGTGCCTAGGCTCCAAAAAGCCCTACGCCCCAGCTTGGCGTATTTTTACCTTCAAGGCGCCTATGATGCATGAGCTGCCAAAAAAGTCCCAAAGGCGAAAAGGCGCTTGCCTTATGAAGCACCAAAAAAGCGCGCTTTTTGCAACATTTAAGTAGAAATTGAAATTTTCAGCATTTGGCTCAATGGGATCCCGAAATCCAATATGTTAAGAAAAAAAATTAATTGTTGATTTAGAGCGTATTCTATATAAAAAAACTACTTTTCTTTCGTCAACCAGTCGAAAAGTAAAACCCTAGATTTCTTTTGTCAAATCGTCCGAAAAAACCTAGTTCATGGAATGTTAAAAGTTAAAACTCTGTTTAAGACTTTACATAATGTTGTCTTTAATTTCTATATTTTAAGTATTTTATTGTTTGCAAACATGAGTTGAATGGCTTTGCACATTCTTAGTTTGATTTATGTTAATCGTATGGTGTTTTTTTTCCTAATAATGCTTTTATATGCATTTTTTTAAACAAAAATTGTGTTTTATTGCATTTTCTAAATGCGGGTTTTTAGCTGAAAACTGAAGAAAAAATGTCATTTAAGGCGCCCAAAATGCCCTAGGCACAATAAAGCGCTAGGCGAGGGCCTGGGGCTTTTTAGGGCTTCTTCGCCTTGGCAACTACATGGTACAAGAAATTCAAAAAATAGGGAATATAATAAATAGTTTTAATCATGCAGTATCCAAAGTAACAAGTATCTAACATATTGATCTATTGCAGATATATTGATACTGAAATTTTGTAAAATCCAAGATTTACGTTTTAGGGAACAATATCCAAGTAAATGTAGTTTATCCCTTGAAAATATAATTCTTATTATTCATAACCGAGTCAAAATAGTTGTTTATATATAGGTTTTTATCATTTTTGCTTGAATTAACAGAAATCCATACTTTAAAATCACTTTTCATAAAGGTTTTAAGACTATCTCGTTTTTTAGCACTAGCATTAAAATTTGTGCACATTAAAACATGTCTAGTCGTCTTTCTATATTTCTTGTTTATAGCCTAAATCAATTCTCATTTTGGCTTGTGTTTGTAACAAAGGAAGATAAATTACTGTTACCTTTGCTCAAATTTGTACCTTTCTCATTTAATTTGTAGCAATTTGAATTCTTTTAATAACCTGTCATGTGATGTTAAAGATCATTGTATGCATAATCTAAGAGTATTGATCCTGATATGAGATTAGCCATGCAACACATGCACATTATTCAATTAACTGTTGCTTGCTTTTAAGATTTCGCTTTTTCTTGACTATGTCTGAGCTTTGGTTGAATATTCTCCTTCAAGCATTGTTATAGGATGTTAACACGATTGATAGAACAACTTGCTCTAACATCGCTTGTTGAATTGCTATACATACGGTATCGTTGATGAGAGATGCAGCGGAATAGTAAAATAAATCACACAATTGATTTACATTGGTTCAGACCTCCCTTCCTACATCCAGTCCACAAGCACTCTTTCGGTACTTCACCATAAGTACCCTCACTTCAATAACAATTACAAGCAACATAACACAATGTCACTTTCTGACAAAGAGTATCTTGATATACAAAATATCATTTTGATGCACGGTATCTCTTATAGCCAAAAGAAACAATATTGGGATGAGGCGCAGAGGCTAAAAAGTTAATTCAACTAAATATGGAATGTGGAGATAAAACACACTAGTGAAACTCTTTAAACCACGTAAATTTCTTCGAATTCAGATTATCGCTTAGGAATTGAGTGTAAGAGGCATAGAATTCAAAGCACTGAAAAATGTTTTTCTTTTTGAAGGCATAGGAGTATATATAGTTACAGGAATGCCAACCATTTGAAACCTCGAAAATATTACCTGATATCTCATCCAATATTTTGTTTTGATCTCCTCCCGAAACGGAACTACAAATCTCGCTATAGATCTCGTTTCAAACATATTGTCTAAGATATGACAATATCGTACGATATATCAATCGAGACGAGATATTCAAATCAAGGTTCAAGAACTCGATTCCGGTCTCGGTTTTGGCAATTTGAATTTATCTAATTTCAATCAATTTCGGAAATTTCAGCGGTTCCAATTTACGTTTCGGTCATTTTTGCATTTTCAATGAAAAAGTAATGGTAAAAGTTGCAAATCCATGTAAAGATATAATTAGCAAAAGATAATGATGCAATGTACCAGTCAAATAACATGTCTGCTATTGTTTATATTGGCTATAACTATAAGGCTAATAAAAAACACGCAACACGGACTAGCCCAAAACCCACGTGAATCTGTTCTTATATCCTCTCATAATTCAGTCCAAAGACTCCGAACAAAATACGATTTATTGGAATGGGAGAAAACGGAAAAAAGGAGGAAAGGGGAAAACTTATTTTTTTTAAAACTGCGTTGAAGTCCATCCAGGATTTCCTTTAACTGATGTATTTACAGGTAGAATCTGATTCTCTTCTTGGTATTCAAGCATGTTCATAGATTCTGGGGTTTTTTTGGTTGTTTTTAGTAATAATTGATTTGTGGTGTCTTTTTGTTGCCGTTTTCTTCCTCTTTCTAACTAATTTTGCAATCCTGAATTGTTTTTTTATTTATTTTTCACTTTTGTTTTGAGTAGGAAAGAATTTTGCCTTAATCTTGTCCCACCACCGGCCGAAACCAATATGATTGGTTGGAATCTTGTAGTTACAGCCGGAATATCAAGCCATGATTCAAATATCAATCAAGATTTTAGTATTTTCTAAGCTAAAATTTAAACTCGTGCTTGATCCAATAGAAAAACTCAAAGTCTAATCGTTATAACTAATGTTTTCAAAGTGAGATTCAAATCGTAAATCGTAAAATTCAAACTATGAATCGGAACAGGATTTAAATCATAAATCGTGGATTAAAAAAGCATCCATTTCAAAGTTTGCACAGAACCAAAAACATTATTTTCTCTCTTGTTTCAACTTTAATTTGTTTCTAAATGATTAAAATTGGAAATGAAGACCCAAATAAGTATATTCGATATGTTAATTTGAATTGTATGATATTTCTAAAGCGTCATACTAGCTTAATTTGAATCGGAATATAAATTGAATCATAAAGAGAGAGATTCAATTTAAAACGAGATTCAAATCGTAGGATTTTAAGATTTTTGACAACAATGGTTATGATCTCCTGCTATTTTAATAGTGAATCTTCCTCTTTTAATTGCTAAAATTAATCTTTAAAAAAATTCTAAATCGATCAATCTGATGTGAGACATCCGAGTCACATCTCGAATAACTTAAAGAATAGTATTTGAAGATATATATATTAATGGCTCTTTTTGCTAGCTAATTTGTTAGAAACTAGATTTTATTTTGGTTTATCAAGATGCTTTCTTTGCTTGTATGCAAATAGAAGACTTGAAATGAATCATGTTCGATATTTAATATTTTATTTATATTCTGCATGTTATATGACCATATCGTAGAACAATATATACTCTGCATTGTTCAGAATTTCAAATTCATCATTTTTATATGCACTTTACAAAGTATGTATTTTTATGTTCTTCTTACGTGGACTGTTTAATGATTTGTATCTTTTTCATGTTCAATGTTTAATAATAATTCATGTCATGGATTATAAGTTGTAAGTTATAATCTATTCGTTTTTTTTTTATATATTTTAAGTATATTATAATTTATGAATATGAATGTTCTTTTGTAGATTAATAACAAGGAAGAGATTTTGCAGTTTAAGCTTAAGTCATTATCTCTATAGTAGCATTCATAAAAATTATAGTGTAAGAACTGATTTTTAACATATCATATAACCCGAGATGGTGTCGATATGAACTTTGAGATCCGAGATAGAAATCTGAGACGAACATCGAAGTTAGACTCATCTCAACCGAGAACTCCTTCGATACGAGATCAAGTCTCTAGAATTTTCTAAACGATGTGACCGATGTCTGAAATTTAAAACCTTGGGAATGCCAATGTAAGTACCTTCCAAATTCATTATTAATGAAGAGAGGCAACCGCAGGAACGAATAGATGCAACTAAAAATGAAGAGATTCAAAGACATCATTTCAAAAATGATCATTTTATACTGGCTCAATCGATTGAGGACAAAATTCAATTGATTGAAATCGCCTATTTTTGAACTCGAGAGTAGTGATGAATTGAATAGACTAAATAATATACATTTAGCGACTTGGACTGGTTCAATCGACTGAGCAAACATTTCAATTGACTGGCCTACCAGGATTTCCAAAAACTTGTGTAGTTCAGTGGTAAAACCGTGTGCTCATCTCCTTACCCACCAAGGATTAAGTCCTAGCTCAATATTTTTAACTAGTTTATTTTTGAACTTCTCAATCATTGTTTTGGCCTGAAACAACTTAATAAACATATTAGTCGCATTGTTGTATGGTTGTTATCATTAAAACATGGTTCTTTCAAATCATCCCCCACAAAAGCTTGCTTCATTTTCTCGTGAAATTTCTTATTCTTTTCTTAAGGTTATTCTTCTCCTTCTTACGATATGGACGATGTGGCCTATCTTGTCACGTTCACAGCACTTGACTGAGGAAGTTGATTGATTGTTGTTACTTTTGTTGTTGTCATCCTTCTTATTCTTTATGAACTTTAGAAAATTTCTAAGATTCTTAGCTAGAAATGCAATGTTATTTTTATCTTCGTCGGATTCTTCCTTTTTTACCTGGAATGCAATGGTCTTCCTATCCTGAGATTGTACTCGTTTTACCTTATGAATTCACTTCATAGAATATAGGATATCCTATTTACTCTTCTGGTTTTATGGTCGAAATATCATTAGCTTCTTCGATAGCTAAGATAGTTCGCTCTCCGTCATCCGTCAAAGAGTTGACGATTCTTTTTTTTTTTTTTTTTTTTTACAATATCAAAATCAACGCAAATTTTCTCCTAATGATGGATATCTTACAATATATAGTACATGTCATTTATAGTTTCATCATGCTTCATTCCGAAGTTTGGAAATTAGTTTTTTAAGCATGAAAATCTTGCTTTGTTTAACTTCATGAGTTATTTTAAAAATACGCCAAATTTCATACATAGACGCACGCTAATTCTATTAAATTCATTTTTATCTAGAGATCGAAACATATTCATTTTTTTAAAATTGAGTACATATATACAAGCCTAGATAGTATATAACATACTACATGGTAAGTGTGTTAAATCCCAAAAGGTAGGATTCAAACCTATGACATCTCGCACTATGTGAAGTGTCATAACCACTTGGACAATGGCGCTTGTCAGAGAACATGTTCATAGCTTTAGCATTAGCATTTCGTTTCTGTGTTTGTGACCATTCTGAATAGTTATTAGTAGGATAAGTATAGTTGTGTTGAGTAATATTCCAATTATCAAGACCATTAGCTTGCATGTAGATTCACATAATTGTTCACAGTCATTGAATGGAGGTGGTCATGTGGTGGATTGTCCTTTAATAAAAGCAGAGATAGTACCCATATTACGCTGAATATCAAATGATCTTTGTTACAGTAAAATGATGAACTAACCCTGATACCAAACAAAAAGTCGTTATGGATCGAGTAATATAAATAATTTTACTAAACTGAGACTCGTATACCAATAAATTCAATATCTCTAAATATTAGTAGATATGCAGTGGAAAATATAAAATAAAATAAAAATAATCACACTAGATATTTTTATACTAGTTCAAACTTCATGTTTATGTCTATATGTCCAGTCTCAAACTCAATGGAATTAAAATAACAGCCTCACTTCGTCTAAAAGAATATACACCTCAGAATAAGATTTCAATCAGGGCTCTTAATGGATACCCAAAATCTGTCTGTATATGTATCTCAAAAAGGGATAAATATTTGATATCTGAAAAAATGATGCGAATATGAAGACATCCACATCTGATAATTATCCGTTCGGTTTTTTCAAGATTATGGTTCAAATTATGTGCATTTTAATACAATAAAGGACACATGTTAAGTGTTTTATTAAGTTAGTCGTTTATATTATATGCATTTAATGCAAATTAATTGCTTTAAAATATTTTTATCATCATGTTTGTTTATTTCAATCAATAGGATTGAAAAATATTTACAAGAAACTAAAATTTTCCATTTGTATTTTTTGATTGTCAATGGATATGATAATAATTTGATATTCATTCATATTCGCGGATGTGGATATCCAATATCCAAAACGATTTCGATTGCAGATGCAGATATGACAATATCTGTATCCGAAAATATCCACTGGCAGTCCTAACTTCAATATATTTGCATAAGCAACCAAGTGAGACTTCAATACATTAACCGAGCAACAAAATAGGACTTTAACTACGAAGGAAGTAAATGGTTGACTACGTGCGCTAATGGGGATGAGTCCATACGGTACAATATTTTTTTGATCTTCTTCATAAGTAGTATAGCGTGTATTTGTGAATAAATTTATGTGATCACTCTAGAAACGTAATCTGAATGTACAAGCGATCAATAGTTCGCAATATAATTTTTTTGAAGGCCAGATAATACAAACAAGAGATGGGGATTAACAAGTAACAGAATTGACTGTTTGAAATCAAAGAAGTTGATTGCTTTATATAGATTTTGAGTAGTTGCAATTGTTTGTGAAGTATCATGACTAATGAAAGAGTTGCAGCCATCGATTAAAGGAAGTGATTCTTCATCTCAAAAATGTAAAATAAAAAACTATTATAAGTTGGTCTGTAGACTTAAAAAGGACCACCGATCAACTGAATTATAGTCGAATTTGATAATCTTAAAACAGAACGAAAACAGTGTAAAGAAACACTACATAGACTGAAAATGTTATTTAATCGGCTGAATAGGAATTTAATCAAGCTAAACTTTGTATTTAGTTGACTGAACAGAGATTGTAAACTGAATTATGTTTTTAAAATGAAAGCGTTATTTGGTGATTTGTATGTGTACACTCTACACATGAGACTATATGACTAACAGTATGTTGCAAGTCATCCCCGTCTTGTCTCCGTCATGTTGTGCAAAAGTCGATTATATACATAATACATTTGTGTTGTTGTCACTTGTCACTATCAAAATATCAAATAATGAGGTTCTCACACAATGAACAAAGGAAAGTCAATTGCCCCCGCTGGAATACAAAAACCACGCACCACGACAGTGTTAGAAGATATGGATATGAAAGAATTGGCTCCAAAACTGTACAGATAGTTTAACTTTTGTCACGAGGACATTTAATAGGTAGCTTTTAAAAGCGCAAATTACCAATTTGCCCATCTAGGAAAAACATTTATGGGAATTAAACACATTGTACTAAAAAAGAACAAAAAATACTAGACATACACAAATTGATTTCCAAACTCTGTGAATATTCTTCTATATAACGCTCTAAATGCTCGATGTAAAGGTAGCAAAACTTCTATCCAACAACACAATGGAGCAGGAAATTGTTAAAACGGTATTCTTCCAACTGGAGACTACTAACCTTGTAAATTTATAAGAAGATATCTTTCTAAACTTGGAATTTTACGGAGCAGAAAATAATAAAATTGCAGAGATGGAAACAGAATTGATAGTCCAGGAAATGATTTAACTTTATTAGCAATGTCTCTCATTTGCGAAAGTGTACTTCAAGTAGTGGAAGACCGAAGACGTAGATATAACCAGCACTTTGGATCAAGAATTAATTTTCAATAAACATAGGCAACTATGACTTTTAACTTGTCTTTTTGAAATTTTAAAAAAAATAAAAATAAATAAATAAATCAAAAGGGCATGTTTGATGAAGTTTACGTGAAGAATCCCCAAAGAGTTAGCTGACTGCATTCCTGAAATCTACAACGCCGGGGTTTTAGGACATGGCAAAAATTCCAATACATAATTCATGTTCAGAATACGGACTGTTTCCAGGGGAAAGACATTACATTCATTTCTTCCCATCAATAAAGATTTAAAAAATCCAAGGGTTAGAGAAAAACCACAGCATGAAATTATCAAATTCAGTATTCAATTTATTTATTTAAAAAAAATAACAAAGAAAATGGAAGACTCCTAGCAGCCTGAGAATTTTTTACTGAAGATACTAGTAAGAACACACAACACTCCAATCACGAAAACACTTGTTGACTGTCTGTCTAATTGTAAGACAGAACAAAACCGGGAAACCAAAATTCTACCGTTCTTGAGATCACTAAAGCTTGGACAACTAGGAACAATCACACAAGAAGAAGACTTAGAACAAGACCAAGGATATGACACCCTCACGCAAGACAAGACTGAGAATAACTCGCTGGATAATAAGGCGACTGATGCCCTTGAAATTGGTAATTAGAAACATACTGGGTTCTACCCACTCTAAAAAAAAAAAATACCTAACACACCCAGGAAATATGATAGCAGGCAAACTTTAAGTAAAAGGTGACACATCTACTAAATAATGCATGACATGTTTAATACTCACAAGTTTTGTATCTCATACCTATCAGAAACATTTCGTGCTTGCTACACTGAAAAGGATGTTGGATCTAGAATAACCCTAGAGGGGGGGTGAATAGGGTTATTGACAGTTTTTAACTGAATTAAAAATCAAACGAGATAAATAGAAATAAACAGATCACAGAATATAGCAGAAACAGAAATGCAGAAAATAAATCACACACAGATATACCCAGCTTCGGCAAAACCCTGCCTACTGCTGCATTTCTAAGGTTTCTACTAGGTGATAGAACAGATCCCGCATACAATACCATGTACACTTGCAAACTCTGCTCCTATTCTAACCCTACGCTCAAAATCCTAGACTGATTCAAACCCCTGAATCAGATTTTCCTCAGATTACAAACCCGTAACCTGTATTCCTAGATTTTACAGATTCTAGTACTGTCAATTACCTCCTAACTGAAACTCCCCTAGAGTTTTACAGACTCTATAAACTGTTCAGAATGTTTTACAGAACAAAATGAAACGACACAAAAAAAATAAAGACAATTAAAACTAAAACAATAAGAAAAACCCTAGGATTTAAAACAAAAGGGGTCACTCCCTTTAACACTTCAAACATAGGCCGGCCCCTTTGTAAATTGGTTCCACCGTTTTGTTATTGCCTCTTGCCCGATCCTTCTTTGCTCTGGGAAAAAATAATGGCGGCGGCGATCTCTAGGGTTTCTGAATCTTCCCAAAAAAAAATCGTTCTGGTTGATTGATCAAGTTTCTTTCTCTGATGCTCGAGATTTTTGTGGCTTTCTGTTGCTGTGATTTGGGATGACTTTCAATCGAACACAACGTGAGTATTAGGATTTGTTTATTCGATTTTCTCTTGAAGTTTTTGCTTGTGTTTTTCGATCTTGATATTGCCTGTGATGAAAAAAGTGTGTACATATAGGGTTAAAAGGAAACCCTAAATCATTCTCTGATTTCGGCGCATGACTTATCTGATTGATTGAAATGATTTTGTGTAGAAAAGGATTATAGAATCCTTTTAAACTCTCTGATTTCGTGTATATTGGCTTGACCTGATTGCGTGCTTTCCCTTTTGAATTCTCAGCTTTGATTGAGTTTCCTACGTGATATTTTGAATGATAAATTGCCGAGAATGCAAACGTGATTTTGCATAGTTTCCTTGTTGAATTATTCTTGACAGAAAGCCTTGATTTGCTCGACTTAAAAAAAAAAAGGAATTGCCTGATTTGATTCTTGAATGGATATTTCAGTGGCTCCTTTTATTTCATTTGCACACAAAAAAAAATTTTGGAGAATAATTTCCCTTTTTGCAGCTTGATTAAATCGGGAAAACTAACAATTGCCTTTGCATGATTTCTTCCATGTTATGAATGATTAATACTTCCCAATTTCGATCCCTTTTTATTCACTTGTGCTAGCACCAAATAAAAACTGCCTTGACCTTGATACTCGGCCCCTTTGTGATTCATGACTGTTCATGAATGTTACAGCATTTATTTTTGGTATACTTTTTACAAAAAGAATCTTGCCCAAAGATTGTGTCTTTGATTGAATCGATTTCTAGAAATATAAAAAAAACGTTGCCAAATATTTTCATGCTTCATTTCTGGAAATTTATTTGCACAAATTCTCCTTGCTAAGTTTGTAACTTTCTGGAATTAAACTTGCCAGATATGTATCCAAATCTGCACTGCATTTCTAATTTGATTCCCTGGCTGATTTTCTGCATCTGCACTTCAATAAGCTGATTAAAACTTTCTAAAAAAAAAATATTTGAAAGAATTTAGTGCCAAAAATGATATTTATGGAACTCTTTCTGCTTTTGTGCTAGTACATAAATACTGCAGTGTATTGTGCACACACACACCATGCTCATTAACCATGAAATGATCAGTTTTACTGAAAACTTATGAATGGACATTTCTCTTGACACTCTCACCATGTTTATGTTTGTTCTGAAACAATTTGGGCTTGACCACTTGAGCTATGATGCTGTACACACTGTCCATTAAATCTGTTTTAGCATATAAGTGTATGTCTCGACACATTTGTTGCTCCATTTTCATACTTGTTGCACTCATGACTCGGCTACATGCTGATTTGTGTCCACTTGATCTCCTTCATGTATATGCTGCCACCATGTATTGTTGTAACCTGTACTACCCTGTTTGCATACATGATCACAAGCTTGACCTTTTCTTGCTGGGCATGCACCGCTTGTACATATGTTTTGACACCTTGCTGTGCTTCATGTACTCGGCTATGCATGTTTGTTCCATCGTGTTGACTGAGTCGAAATTTGCTGCGGCATATACTTGGTCGAGACTGATCCACTATGACTTGAACTGTTTGACATTTTGACGCTCTGCCATGCTAAAAAAAAAACTATGCATTTTTGTCACTTTGGTATTGTTGCTAGTCTTGCGCTCGACCATTCCATGCTGTGTTGACATTGCATGAGCACACACTTGTGCTTGCTGACTTGTTTATTGTTTTCATTCATGTTTGCTCGACTACTTTGACTTTGTTGACTATGTTGCACTGAGTTGAGCAGGTCCTCGTGGCTACTCCTCAGCTGCACATTGGATTGGCGAGGCAGTGCACACGTGTATATTTATACACATGTGTATATGCAGCCATCCAGACGAGTTTCCTTGTCCCTGCATTGATATAAATACATATGTTGTCTGCCTTGTGGTATTTACAGTGTATCACTGTGAATATCACAAGCTGTCTAGACACAGAGTGACGGTTTTATGAATCAGATCAAGTCATGAAAAATGATGAGAAACACACCAGAAATCTGAGGCAAATAAAATTTTAAAATAAAATTTTATATTCGCATGTATTCAGTTTTATTTCTATTGCAGTATACTGTGTGTGTGTGTGTTTCATGTGACAGGTAAGCAGGTGATGACTGGACTGACAGTGAAGCTGTGAAGGCAGAAGACTGAAGATAAGAAGACAATGTGTAGTGTCAGTGAATGTGTCAAAGTGTATGTATGTTAATTTGAGTGTTGAGACTGAATGTATGTACAAAAAGAGTGACTGAGTTAATCTGTAATGAGGAGCTGTATATATGAAATCTGATATGATATGAAGTGTAATACAGAGATGTACAAATAGTGGAGTAAAGAATTTGTACTGTTTGATATTGAAATAAAATATTCTATTCAAATAAAATACAGTGAATATTTAAATTTCTGTACAGTTGTATTTTATTTAAATATAAATATTATATTCCAGTCTGTGATGTATAATAACAGTACAATATCAAACACATTAAAATAATATTTATTTGGTTGTTATCATCAAACAAAAATCATATAATTGTGTATACAACACCGTTATATACAACAATCTCCCCCTTTTGATGATGACAAATAAATAAAAGATTTTGATTACAATAAATGTGTTTGACAGTGAATTTTGAACTCCCCCTATTTAAAAGTTCCCCCTACAACAGAAAACTCCCCCTATAACTGTGCATGAGTGAAGAAACATGATAATTGAATGAATTTTCAAAATTAAAAATATTTATAAATATTCACTCATAAATCAAAATCTTAATATTCACTCATAAATCAAAATCTTAATCTTAATCCATTCTCCCCCTTTTGTTATCATCAAAAAGGATATAGAGTTTAAAATACAGATGAAAAACGACTAAAAATATAATTTCAGCTTAAGAGGAAGAATGCGATCATCATAAACCTCAATCAGTCAAACAAAAATCATAATAAACTGAGAACTAGTGGCATATTTCACATTGCAGAAAATGACTGATTTACGATGAAATTTATATAAATGAGGAGAGTTATATTAAAATGAATTTCAATTAATTTTCAAACGAATTTTTATAAGAGTGAGGCTCAAAAAACAGTGATGGATTTGGATTATAATTATGATTCAATTTTAAGTGACAAAATCGAATAATCTCAAATCCCAATACCTATCAATCAACAAATCATAATACGTCATAAAATTTCAACACATTTCACAGATTAGAAAGTGGATTGATAGGCTGGTTATTATAAACCAAGGAGAATTTAAAAAAAAAAATTATTTATTGCAAATTAGTTTCTTTTCTTTTTATTTTGATTTAAGAGCACCCTGACCACGCATAACCAGAGCTTGGATTTTTAAATGAGGTCAGTCGCAGCTTAAATTATAAGTTGTCTCTCAACCATGCATGACCAGAGCTTGGATTTTTAAATGAGGTTAGAGACACACTTATGTATTAATCATATTTTTCAGCTTTAACTAGAAAAAAAAACTCCTTGGTATATACAACCAATATGAATGACAGAAATGTGGTAAGTACAGAAATGGACTGTGAAATAAATTTCTAAATTAATTATATTATGAAATATGATCAATTGTATCGAGATAATTGAAAATTCTCAATTTCACTAATCCTGAATATAACATAATCACAATTCCATCACGAATAATTTCACTATTTATACAAAAAGATTTTAAAAATATTAAACTCTCCACATTAATATAAAAAACATGATGAATGGCAGACGGGTGATAGATTAAGGAGATGGTCGTGAAATTAACTGCCAATTCATAGATATTATAATAATTGTTCAACCATCATGAAAATATGAATAAAAAAACTCCTCTCGTTGTGGAATATATTGCAGTCACAGTTCATCATAATTTCAAAATCTAATAATAATTTTGATGAATTATCAATACAGCTCAAGTTGGATATTGATTTCAATTTCTGAATGAATAATCAATAAGTAATTTTAAAATTGAAAATCAATTACAAGAGGAAATGTGAAAAGCTATACAGGACAAGAGGAAAAAAAATCATCACTTCTGATACCAATTGTTCTCTCTTCTCGAGGATTTAAAATTGACACTTGAGACGAACAAGGATATCAAAGAGTTTCAAACACAGAGCCCACGCAGACAAGATTTACAAATTTGGCAAGCAGCAGACAAATCAAAACAGGCAGTTATTTGAAAAACAGTATCAGAGCAGCACAAAAATAGTTTCAGAAACAAACTTGACAGAATGATGGTCACATAAGATGGTTCATGATCCAAGATTAAAAATACCATTTATTTTAAATCATTTGATGAATATGAAATACTCTAGATTCAATGAATCGATTACACCTAATTATTAATGTCAGATTCAAGATATGTGTGTGATTCAATAAATCAATAATTTCAAATGATTTTAAACAAATAAATATTTAAATCAATTAATCATGAAATATCAATGATTTTCAAAGACCATTTTCAAAAAGAACTTTTCAAGAATTTCTCAAAAACTATTTCTTACAAGCCCAATAGAAATATCAGATCATTTACATCAAATTTGAGAGGTATTCATGATACCAGAAATTTAAAAATAATTTATTTGAAATCACTTGAATCAATGTTAAGTTTGAGATATAATGAATCAGTCACACAAGGTTGATTATTTCAAATTTAAGAGGTGTGTGATATTCAAAATATCAAGAATTTCAGATGATTTCAAACAAACTAATTTCAACCATAATAATCATGAATAAAGATGAATTCTAAGATGTATCACTGAGATTCTAGACAATTTAAATTTTCAAAGCCAATCTGAAAAATAATGAAAATATCACTACTAATCAATAATAGAGTGTTGTAATGAGTGTAATATTTCAAGCGTTTCCAAAATGATTTGGAAGGGACTCAAAACAGTATAAGTGTGTGAAATTTCATTAATTATTCAGATCTTCAAAAATTTAGAATTCTAGTTAACAGTGTTCAAGATATGATATGAATGCATCAACACTGTTATGAATTCAAAAATCAGAAAATAAACTTCAAAACAATTGCAGATATATACAAGTTCGAATTCAGGATATGGAAATAATTAACACATGATGATTTTATACAAGTAAGGCAAATTTCAAAAAGAATCATTAATTCTGCAACTGGAAGTTTAAGAAGTATAGACAAAAAAATGGCAGTGTCAAAACAAAAAAAAGAAGGGGAAAGAGGAAGGAATAAACACAGAAAATAAAAACAAAGAGAATATACAAAGACGAGTTTAGAGTCATACCAGAATCCAATGTAAAGCAGAATCTCTAACTCATCAGATGTGGCTAAGGAACTGTGAATTATTTTGTGATATGTAGCAGTTTTGAATCCAGTTTTTCTTTAGCTATGCAGTTCCTCAGCCTCCTTTGGTACCTAACTGTTAAGAGAATTGAGTGGTCTAACGAAAGTAGTAAAACCACTCACAGTTTTGTTCACACCTTTTGGTACCCAAATCTGTTTATATAACAAACCATTTGAATTAACTTTCGTACCCTTAGGAACCCAAATCGATTTGAATTTAACAAAACCCGTTTTATTTTCATTTGAGATCCAAGAAGGTTTAAATGGTTTGTTATAAAACAAATCCTCATCTCGATTGTGATTTACAAATCCTTTGAAGTTTTCAGAGTTAAAATTTTCAAAACAAACATTTCTAAAGTGATTTGAGGGATTTTTAAAATCACAAGAATTTTGATTTCTAAAAACATCATTTTTCCCGAATCCAAGTCCAGATTTATTTCCACGATAAACTTGGTTTTGTAACAGCATATTCAACGATTTTTCCCCATTAGAAAATTTATCCAATGTTGATTCTAATCGTTGAATTTTGGATTTCAGATCGCTATTTTCTTTTAATAAATTTGAGCAATTATTTATAGCGATCATCTGTTCAGCATTGGTCTGTTTCAAAACCAAATTCTCATTTTCTAACGATCTAATTTTGGCTTGGGATTCGGAAATTTCAAGTTCAAATTGTTTTTGCTTTTCCGACTCAAACTTCTTGGATTTTTCAATCTCATTTTCAAGTTCTTTCAAAATCAAACCACTTTTCACCAAATTTTCATTTTCAGCAATTTCAAATTTGGAATATATATCAGTCTTAAAAATTTCAAATTCCTCTTGTAAAAAGTTATTCAAACTTGATAACTCAATCTTGTTCTTTTTTAGGATCAGAATTTCCTTTTCAAACTTTTGGATATTTTTATTGAGATGAACAAGATTGGTTTTCAATTTCAAACAATTTTTGCAATCTGAATTTGAAGAATTTTTAAAATGTTCAAGTTGTGATTCCAAATAATCAATTTTGTTGATCAACTCAGAATTCCTAGATTTCAGAGACTTATTTTTCAGTTGGAGTTTATCAACAGATTTTGTTAAATCAAGACACATGTAAACCAGATCTTCATATGAGAAATTTTCTGTTTGAGCACTTGTTGATTCTCCATCATCTGTTCCATCTGAAGTTTCGTCTGCATGGCTTGTTAAGCACAAATCTGAAGCTGAGTTGTCGTTCTGGGGTTTAGAGCAGTCGTCAGACTTTCCATACAACGTACTGAGAGTTTTCCAAATATCCTGCGCAGTTAAACAATGAGAGATAAATATTAATTGATCATTACCAAGAAAAGAATAAATAATATGCATAACACGAGCATTAAAAGCTTTATTCCTCTTATCTAACATATCTCCCAAATTTTCAATAATATTCCAATATTCTAAATTAACAGATTTTAAATAGGATTCCATTTCTGATTTCCAAATTAAAAAATCTGTACCATCGAAAATATTTGGAATGTGACTGGACTGACTCTCAATGATCTGACAACAAGGATTACCCATTACTCTAGAGTTAAACAAAAATACCTGGCTCTGATACCACTGTTGGATCTAGAATAACCCTAGAGGGGGGGTGAATAGGGTTATTGACAGTTTTTAACTGAATTAAAAATCAAACGAGATAAATAGAAATAAACAGATCACAGAATATAGCAGAAACAGAAATGCAGAAAATAAATCACACACAGATATACCCAGCTTCGGCAAAACCCTGCCTACTGCTGCATTTCTAAGGTTTCTACTAGGTGATAGAACAGATCCCGCATACAATACCATGTACACTTGCAAACCCTGCTCCTATTCTAACCCTACGCTCAAAATCCTAGACTGATTCAAACCCCTGAATCAGATTTTCCCCAGATTACAAACCCGTAACCTGTATTCCTAGATTTTACAGATTCTAGTACTATCAGTTACCTCCTAACTGAAACTCCCCTAGAGTTTTACAGACTCTATAAACTGTTCAGAATGTTTTACAGAACAAAATGAAACGACACAAAAAAAATAAAGACAATTAAAACTAAAACAATAAGAAAAACCCTAGGATTTAAAACAAAAGGGGTCACTCCCTTTAACACTTCAAACATAGGCCGACCCCTTTGTAAATTGGTTCCACCGTTTTGTTATTGCCCCTTGCCCGATCCTTCTTTGCTCTGGGAAAAAATAATGGCGGCGGCGATCTCTAGGGTTTCTGAATCTTCCCAAAAAAAAATCGTTCTGGTTGATTGATCAAGTTTCTTTCTCTGATGCTCGAGATTTTTGTGGCTTTCTGTTGCTGTGATTTGGGATGACTTTCAATCGAACACAACGTGAGTATTAGGATTTGTTTATTCGATTTTCTCTTGAAGTTTTGGCTTGTGTTTTTCGATCTTGATATTGCCTGTGATGAAAAAAGTGTGTACATATAGGGTTAAAAGGAAACCCTAAATCATTCTCTGATTTCGGCGCATGACTTATCTGATTGATTGAAATGATTTTGTGTAGAAAAGGATTATAGAATCCTTTTAAACTCTCTGATTTCGTGTATATTGGCTTGACCTGATTGCGTGCTTTCCCTTTTGAATTCTCAGCTTTGATTGAGTTTCCTACGTGATATTTTGAATGATAAATTGCCGAGAATGCAAACGTGATTTTGCATAGTTTCCTTGTTGAATTATTCTTGACAGAAAGCCTTGATTTGCTCGACTTAAAAAAAAAAAGGAATTGCCTGATTTGATTCTTGAATGGATATTTCAGTGGCTCCTTTTATTTCATTTGCACACAAAAAAAAATTTTGGAGAATAATTTCCCTTTTTGCAGCTTGATTAAATCGGGAAAACTAACAATTGCCTTTGCATGATTTCTTCCATGTTATGAATGATTAATACTTCCCAATTTCGATCCCTTTTTATTCACTTGTGCTAGCACCAAATAAAAACTGCCTTGACCTTGATACTCGGCCCCTTTGTGATTCATGACTGTTCATGAATGTTACAGCATTTATTTTTGGTATACTTTTTACAAAAAGAATCTTGCCCAAAGATTGTGTCTTTGATTGAATCGATTTCTAGAAATATAAAAAAAACGTTGCCAAATATTTTCATGCTTCATTTCTGGAAATTTATTTGCACAAATTCTCCTTGCTAAGTTTGTAACTTTCTGGAATTAAACTTGCCAGATATGTATCCAAATCTGCACTGCATTTCTAATTTGATTCCCTGGCTGATTTTCTGCATCTGCACTTCAATAAGCTGATTAAAACTTTCTAAAAAAAAATATTTGAAAAAATTTAGTGCCAAAAATGATATTTATGGAACTCTTTCTGCTTTTGTGCTAGTACATAAATACTGCAGTGTGTTGTGCACACACACACCATGCTCATTAACCATGAAATGATCAGTTTTACTGAAAACTTATGAATGGACATTTCTCTTGACACTCTCACCATGTTTATGTTTGTGCTGAAACAATTTGGGCTTGACCACTTGAGCTATGATGCTGTACACACTGTCCATTAAATCTGTTTTAGCATATAAGTGTATGTCTCGACACATTTGTTGCTCCATTTTCATACTTGTTGCACTCATGACTCGGCTACATGCTGATTTGTGTCCACTTGATCTCCTTCATGTATATGCTGCCACCATGTATTGTTGTAACCTGTACTACCCTGTTTGCATACCTGATCACAAGCTTGACCTTTTCTTGCTGGGCATGCACCGCTTGTACATATGTTTTGACACCTTGCTGTGCTTCATGTACTCGGCTATGCATGTTTGTTCCATCGTGTTGACTGAGTCGAAACTTGCTGCGGCATATACTTGGTCGAGACTGATCCACTATGACTTGAACTGTTTGACATTTTGACGCTCTGCCATGCTAAAAAAAAAAACTATGCATTTTTGTCACTTTGGTATTGTTGCTAGTCTTGCGCTCGACCATTCCATGCTGTGTTGACATTGCATGAGCACACACTTGTGCTTGCTGACTTGTTTATTGTTTTCATTCATGTTTGCTCGACTACTTTGACTTTGTTGACTATGTTGCACTGAGTTGAGCAGGTCCTCGTGGCTACTCCTCAGCTGCACATTGGATTGGCGAGGCAGTGCACACGTGTATATTTATACACATGTGTATATGCAGCCATCCAGACGAGTTTCCTTGTCCCTGCATTGATATAAATACATATGTTGTCTGCCTTGTGGTATTTACAGTGTATCACTGTGAATATCACAAGCTGTCTAGACACAGAGTGACGGTTTTATGAATCAGATCAAGTCATGAAAAATGATGAGAAACACACCAGAAATCTGAGGCAAATAAAATTTTAAAATAAAATTTTATATTCGCATGTATTCAGTTTTATTTCTATTGTAGTATACTGTGTGTGTGTGTGTTTCATGTGACAGGTAAGCAGGTGATGACTGGACTGACAGTGAAGCTGTGAAGGCAGAAGACTGAAGATAAGAAGACAATGTGTAGTGTCAGTGAATGTGTCAAAGTGTATGTATGTTAATTTGA
Source organism: Allium sativum (assembly GCA_030737875.1). Classification (NCBI taxonomy): domain Eukaryota; kingdom Viridiplantae; phylum Streptophyta; class Magnoliopsida; order Asparagales; family Amaryllidaceae; genus Allium; species Allium sativum. The sequence goes on along the minus strand of CM060912.1, from coordinate 485,078,226 downwards.
GTGTTGAGACTGAATGTATGTACAAAAAGAGTGACTGAGTTAATCTGTAATGAGGAGCTGTATATATGAAATCTGATATGATATGAAGTGTAATACAGAGATGTACAAATAGTGGAGTAAAGAATTTGTACTGTTTGATATTGAAATAAAATATTCTATTCAAATAAAATACAGTGAATATTTAAATTTCTGTACAGTTGTATTTTATTTAAATATAAATATTATATTCCAGTCTGTGATGTATAATAACAGTACAATATCAAACACATTAAAATAATATTTATTTGGTTGTTATCATCAAACAAAAATCATATAATTGTGTATACAACACCGTTATATACAACAAAGGACATGTTTCAAAATCAACTAATAACGAAGGGAACGTCATAGAGGAACTTCTAAAGCTACATATTCGCAGCCTTCCTCTTTTTCGCCAGGGATATCATAAATTTTTGTATTGTTTAAGTTTATTTCCTCTGTAATCAGCTATACTATAATATTATCTACTATAATAAAATCTTTGTTTAGCATCCTGCATTTATGTGATGTACTCAGCCTTTTGTTTATTTGGTATTGATGACAATGACACAAAGAGAAGGTAAAAATAATTTAAAAAATATATATACTTCATCAGTGATAAGTCATGCCTATTTCAGGTTGACATTAAGAAAAGCATAAAATGAGAGATGAGAGAACTTCAATAAAAAAAAAATAGACCACCAATGTTGGAATCCTAATGTCAAGCTAAATTATTTTTATTTTTATTAAACCATGCTAGTATTATTCAACCCGGATCTAAATATTATCAATTAGTCTAAATCGTGTTAATGGTTCTAAACTGTACAAACCAAATAAAAGTTTACCTTGAAAAACCTTCCTCTTCCGTTCTTCCCATCGATGAAGTAAGGAAAATGCAAAGGCAACCCAAAAAAGTAATGGTTGAAGTCATCAGAAAACAATATGAAGCAAACAAAGCTTTCTTCAGAATCCAACTAATATAAAAACCCGAGTCCAAAATCTTGTTGGCTACATTCAGAATGAACAAAAGTGCATGAACTGCCGAGTTACCCTGTGACATTATTATGGAAAAATTTGTTAAACAACCTTTAAAAGTTTCAAAATAAATCAAATCTCTCTTCCAAAAACATGTTCCATAAAACATCTTTACGCTTTTTCCCCCTTTTTTCTAAACTTTTTTCTTATTTCTTTTCTACAACTTAAAATTTGCACTAAATAAAAATTAATCTGTGCAAAATTCCAAAAAAAAATATAACTCTTCTTTTAGAAAATTTGCAGTTTTTAGAGCAAATATTTACAAATAAAGTGCAAATACTTAGAAAGTAATATCTGCACTGTTTAGTGCATATATTTGCATAAATTATGTATATATTTCCATAAAATGTGCAGATTTTCAAAAAGAAAAGAAAAGGATTATTTTTTCCTTGCTTTGCTCAGAAATAATTGTGATTTAGTATAGGATTTAAATTGTAATTAAAAAAAACGAGAATTGATGAAAATTATTTCAACGTGTTTGGTGGACATTTTTGGGAGGAATAGAAGCAGACTAAGTTTGAAAACAAGGTTGCCTCGCTAAATCTCACTATTAGTTTTTACCTTAAAGCTGCCTGTAAAATTATAGCGACGAAGACCTTTAGCAAACCAGTTTAGTTTTCTTGGACCCAGCTGAACTTAAACAACCGCACATTCTTGTGTGGATGTTTCAACATTAGTCAGTATTGCCATTGGCCGTGATTTGTAGCTTCTCTACTAATTACTGTTGTGTGGAAACTACTGGAAAGGCTTTCGATATTTTGAATAACTTCCAGCTCTAGCCTCTACGTTCATCCTCATGAAATCATGCTATTGGAATGGCAAGACCTGATAGAAATAATATGTTATAAGTTCGAATTTATATAGTTGCAAATGAAACTAGATAAGGAACAAGTTGAACTGACAGTTTTTTTTAAAGGATAAGGACATGTCTATCTGGTGTGTCTCGCACTAGCGGATGCATGGATTAGAGTAGATAAAAGTCTCACATCCAAATATATATATATATATATATATATATATATATATATATATATATAATAAAAGAGGTGTGTGTATGTGCGCATGTATGCATGTGTGCGCGTGAGAGAGATTTTGGTAGTGCTTAAAACAGGAAATTTCTTTTGTTAATTTTGAATAGAATGGATCGTTGTTTTCTTCACACAATCTTGTATGAATTCTAAAATCAGGGAGGAACTAATGAAGAAATGTCTGTCAAATAAGATAGAACATGTCAAATGATTGTGTTATATAGTTTTTATTAAGATTGTAAAAATCACTAGGCAGCTGCTAGGCAGGGACTACGGATTAATAGGCTAGGCAAGGGTTAATCGACGAATTACTGAAGCTAGGCATTTTTTTATAAACTCGTGCATTTTGGATAAAATTTACGTATTTAGCTCACCATTAACTGATTGATCGTGGAATATCATAGATTTGGCTCGATTTGGAAGCAGCTATGAAGATACGAGTGCTAGAAACATATATTATGATGCTTATAAAAGGCATTAAGCGTAAATTATTACATACATGCCTATAAACCTATTTATATGCTTAAATAGTGCAGTAATTCTCATCTAGGCGAATTGGTCAAAACCTTAAGCGGTTAAGTCAGCTCGGCACCTAGGTGGGGCTTAAGTATAGAAGGATTTAATAACTGAACTATAGAACATAATGCACCCTGAAGGTTTCAAGTTTGGTTATGCTTGTAGGTTCGGTTAAGAGCAAAAAGTGATTTCTACAACACCTTTTGCTTAATGAAAAAAAGGAAGGGGGGGGGGGGGGGGGGGATGAGAAAAAACTACTACTTCCTTTTCCCCTTTCAAAATTTTTTTCAGCTGAAGCACTGTTCGACCATCAATGGACTACTCTACAGTTGACATAAACTAACCTAACAACACTGATTCACAGTAGAAAAGCCCATAAACTTGAACTAAAACTGCTTCATCTTGCATATTACTATATATTAGTGTTTATTTCAGTCCTTTTCATACTTGAACTTTTTCCTTAACTCGCTAATTTTTTTATTTTATTTTTTTTAATCTTCTACCAGTTGATTATGCATGACTGCCAACATTTGCCTGATTAATAGAACAGGATAATCAGTATGGGTTGGACAAAGTACATAGTCGACACATTCTAACCAAACCTTAGTGCAATCTTAGCTTCTTATATGCATTGTAAACAATGAGGGTGCAATCTGGCCAAAGATTATATGTTTTAGCAAATCCATATAATCCTCAGTATTCATGTGAAATTATTAGTTACATGTTTATATACATATACATATATACATAATGCAAACATACATAGATACTTGCATGTATGTATGTGTGTAAAGGAGATACAAGCTACCTTATATGAATATCATGCTAATCTGCATGTACATGTGAACATACAATTCAATTCTTCTTTCTAGCGCTTGACCAATGTTTAAATCATAGCTTCTTCTTACGAGTTGAAAAAATAGTATGGTAAATGGTGGTAAGATAAAAGGAACACTATCAAAACAAAATCATGGTCTACAAACAAACATCTCGAAAGAAATTCAATCTTTCATGTAGTCAGCAGTCACTAGTTCTTTCACAGAAATATGCATTCCTTGATGTAGGTCCAACTTATGCAGGCCTAACCTCCTGAATCGGAATTTTTAGCTGCTGCTACAACGGTTCCCAAAAACTGCATTCAATTCAGTCGTTGGAATGAAGAGAATAAGAGTCCATGGAAGTAGTGGGTTGACAGGTTATTTTGCAGTAGATCGATTGCAGCCCATGAACTGATAAGAATTTTTTTCCATAATTGTCAATCGATTTTTTTTAATTCAACTTTAAAAGTTTGAAAGTTGATCTATTTTAGACTGCAAATAAAGAAGGACAAAAATAAAAAGCCTAGGGTGTGTTCGGTTACTAGTTTTTTATTTTGGGTTTTCGTCAAGGTTCGAAAACTCGGTTTCGGTTTCGGTCATTTGAAAATTTACTAGTTTCGGACGGTTTCGACGGTTTCGGTGGTTTCGGTTTTTGTTTCGGTTTCGGTAAAAAAAAATCAAACTTTCATATTTTTTATGAAAAAGCTAATGATAAATATTGCAGATCCATGTAAAAATATAGCCTACAAAAGTTTGTTCATTTTTTAGATATACATATGTAAGTATGATATGTCATCAAAGTGCGGCTTCTTTATATGACAAAAGCCTATTGTTCTAATCTTTTATTTTCTGAAAACAGAACTATAAAACAGACCCAAAGCCCATGCAAACTTAAGCCCAGACCCATGTTCAACCCTAATATTCACGCAATAAAAATAGAGAACAGGAACAAAAAATAAAGAACGAAAACACGAAGCGGGAAAAGGGGCAAAAATACCTTCGCCGCTTTGAACTATTCGACTCGAACATAAAACGGAAGCCGCTCGAATTACACTCTGCTCAAAATTTCTCAGATCGAGCACAAAATCGAACTCGACGGTATCTATTGAAGTCGGATTAGGGTTTTTTGTTTGATTCAGGTATGTTAATTCCTCCAATCTTTCCGCTTCCTTTTATTTTTCTATTGTTCAACCGAAACGAGATTTTCTCCTGATCTCGTACCACCATCGATCGAAACCGAGACGAGATGTCCGAGATCTCGCGGTTTCGAACGAAATTTCAAACCATGGTTTTCGTATATATTACAGTATGAACGACACACGCATATCGCGAAAAACAATTGTTTTACAAAACGGCTTTTAACACGCAAAACAAAAATGACATTTTATTATTTTCCATACTTTAAAAAACAACGGAAGAACGAAGACAAACTCATCCATCCACCGCCCTCCCGTCTCCTTCATCATCCCTTCCGTCTTTGAGCCGTCACCTCCGCTATCCTCCAGATTTTTGCACCTTTCGAAATTAACGTTGAAAACTCAAAACACAAAATAAACCAAACACTACCTTATATTCAAAAGAAAAATATTTTAATTAAATTATATTTTAGTTAAATTTACACTTAATTAAAGCCTATGTATAAAAAAAAATAGAATTTTTACATGGTAATTTGAAGTCATTCACTGTTTTCCACTGTATCCTAGCAAAAACCTTTTGCATCTCCACTGCAGTGGAACTGTTGATCGTCTCTACTGTGCAAGTCCAATGTAAACAACATCTATCTTCCCAGCCAAAAGTCATACTGCGGAAGAATGATGATGACACTTAGATATTATTTGTCGACAGTGATTAATACTTCAGCTAACCCATCACTTATGCATTGAAATTCGGTTTTTACCCTGACTTTATTGATTTAGTTTAAGAAATAATCGGTCTAATCAACATTTCTATATATTTTGCCAAAGCAGGTGCTAAAAAGACTTGATGTAGCAGGTATAGCATAAAATAACAAAACTTAAAGCGTATCTACTGTTCACTGTGGCTAAACTCAAAAAGTGTAGCGGTTGAAGAGCGCTTTGTGCTATAACAGGGATTGTGTGGAGCTTTAACCACACAGGTCCAAATGAAATTGTTGTAGTAGTAGCGGTTTGGGGGGGAGGGGAGGGAGGGGGGAGGGGGAGGGAGGGAGGGAGGGGGGAGGTAGGTTATTATGACACTATATATATTTTTTCCACTGTAAGCGCTTCGCGGCGGAAGCTTGGGAAAGCTTAATTTCCCTGGCCGCATTTTCCGGGACTCCTGCGGGTAATGAGAAGCTAAAAAAATGAAGCCAAGCAGTTCCTCTTTCTCGATCCGAGAAGTGCATTGTTGGGTGGAAGCAGCAATCCCTTGCCTTTCTGATAATGGCTGTTCAGCATAAATCTTGCTACCATCTTCGAACCCTCCAGGCACGGCAGGAGAAGGCTTCGGAGTATCCAAGCCTAATTCATCATTTTTCTAACATCCCTGGTCCCTTGAGGGAATGTGCTTTCAAATCAAAGTAGTAGTAGTAGCGCTAGCGGCAGAAGTTCTCTTTTGTTTAGCTTTTTTTTTCCTGATTCAAATCTCTTTCCAAAGCTGTACAACCCCAAAACACTTTCCAACTTGAAATCCCGAGGCAGAATGCCATCGCCTATTGGTACTAAGAAACTGAAAGAAACCTCAGAAACGGAAGAAAGCGATGTAGAAAGCGAAGCGACTCTATCGCTCTCTATTGATTATGGGGCATCTATCATTTTCACTATTTTGAGGCGCTAGGGGAGGGAGGGAGGGAGAGAGAGAGCTAGTACAGTTTTATGAATTAAATATAAGTTCAAACACATCGGTGTGTAATTATGTATGATATGTATCAATGGTATGTTAGAGGAAAACGGAAGCTGGGTGAGCCGATCAGCCTCGCCCAGGAAACATGTGCATTTATCAATACAATTAATTTGTAATAGATTCTAAACCGCAGTTGGAAAAGTTGTCTTAGTTAATGTGTCAAATTAACAGAACTAGTACAGTTTTATGAACTAAATATCAGTTCAAACACATCAGTGTGTAATTATGTATGATATGTATCAATGGTATGTTAGAGGAAAACTGAAGCTGGGTGATCCGATTAGCCTTGCCCAGGAAACGTGTGCACTTTGTAAAGACAATGTATTTTCAGACAGAAATATGATGTTTGTAGGAAAGAGCTTTATCAGATTACAAAGCCATGGCTAAAAAATAAGAATTCAAAAGATCACAGTAATAGCTATACTTTAAAAAAAAAAAACGAAAATGTGTATATGGAGTAGTAAAAATCTTAGGTTAAAACAAAATTAGCAGCCACAAATTGCCATAATATAATTTACTGCTTTTTACAGCGATACCAAAAATCACCCATCAAAGCTTGCACTACACCAGTCGGCAAGAAGATGATAGTAACAACTTAATCATCAAAATAAAGTAATACGAATGTGAACTTATAAACCAATTAATATAGTACTCCTGTTATAGTGTAATATATTATTATTTCCATTTCAAGTAGGTAAAATTGAAAATGCACCAAACAACATATACATTAAGAGAAAGGCTTATAGGACATGCAAACAGTAATAGAGACAGACCCATTTAACATTAGTCTTATGTTGACAAATTCATTCCAGCTCATAATGCATTTCCATCCCAATTGGGGCTCAGGACTGGCATGGCTCACTATTTTTTATTTTTCATCTCTAAAATGTTTAAGCAATCAAAGCAGGATAGTACAAACTGGGGGTCAGGTGCTCTTTTACTGGAAAACTGCAACGTTGAGAATTAATTACATAGCCCAAAAAATATTTAAGCTATTAAGGCAGTTGTCATGAATACTCATAATACCTTAGCATACTCTAAAAGATATCTATGGCAGTGGAATACCTGTGTTTTCAAGTGCAATCATTGAATATTCGTAATTTCTTAGCATACCATTTATGTATCCTTACTGATAGTGGTCAGTGTTATTCTGATACTTGGTCAGGAGATTAAAATGATATTCAAATAGGCTTTCTAACTTTATTTTTGTAGCACTTAGGATTTTCATTATGGATACCAGTACAAAGGCATGCGCTTTGCGCATATACAAAGAAAATTGGTTTAATTTCGAACTCCACGTCTAATTGCAATTGGCTGGTTGTATTTGCAGTTGACTGTGCCAGAGGTGTACTATTATGTAAACACTACAGTGTCAGGGGAATGAAACGCTCAACTCAGATACTGATTTTGCTGACAATTTTTATTGTGCACATATATTGACTAAAATGTGCTATATTAATTTAGAGAAATGCCGTAACATCAATTGTATTCGTAAAATACTAGTTTCAAAGATTTTCCATATTTGGTGCCCAAGTCACTGTCCAATTGGTAAATCAGAAATTTTAACAATACAAAAGCAAAGTCTACCATATGAAAAAAGAATAAAAAATGATGCAGTCAACAGTTAGATAACCATACCAAAAATCAGTTTTAACCATGGCTAAAATTAGAACAGTGAAGCAAGAACTGTCAGAGGACATTACAATGTTGGAGCTAAAGCACCGCGGGCGCACGCACAAACACAAGGAACTAAGTCTAACAGAGGAAAAATATTAGCACAGAAAACCCAAGGCCAACTAGTAATACAGTTATTCCAACTAACTAAATATTAGTTTACCTAATACTTCAACTAATAAAATATTAGCTTATCTAATGTTTGCACGTAAAACACAAGGCCGCACTAATATCATGCATTTAAGCCAATACATCACCTCAAACCCCAGAATATTAGCTCACCTGACTCAGAGCTGCTTGTTATCTTATCGATTTACACCTCAAACCCCAAAACTGGAAATCAAATCAATATATCATCATAACTTGGAGATGTAGCTCTAATTTCAGCGCGAAACATCACCGGCTTTGTAGAAGACGGCGCACTCCCGCCATGAAAGCTGCTCGAGCCTTTTCTTCCACTGCTCAATTTTAAACAGCCGTGTTTCGGATATGAAAAGCATACCGCTTTAGTATGTAGAACAAAGGCAAGAAAGGGAATTTTGCGAGAGGCGGTTAAGTGGGTGGAGGGTTCGTGAAAGGCGATTGACATGATCGAAGGTATTTTATTGAGGAAGAGACATTTGCTGAAAACAGTTGAAGAAAAGGGAAGTCGGGACTTCTGCTCTCTCTCTCGCTCTCTCTAGTCCAGTTCAACTTGTAAGTAGTTTTTGTCAATTTAATTTAAGTCCAGTTTAAGAAGTAGTTAAAATAAGTCGATCCAAACGCATGGTTAAGGAAGATATATGGGAAAGCTGCACGATGTAAATAAACCTATAATATGAAATGAGCGATATGGCAAGCAGTTCACATTTGATAATGACTCGTTTTCTCCGAAAGAATTGTTTTTTAACAAATTACATATATTTAACAATTCAAAAAAATGATTTTAACAAATTTTTTATTATATTTTTTACGTTGAAATTATATGTAAACTACTTTAAATTTTTATTTCCGCGTTGCGATATCTAACTTTTATTAGATTAATTTTTTCTTCATATTATTATTTAGAAAAAATGAAAATCGTCTTTTAAATGATAAGGTTTGATAATATTTATTGATGAACATTTTGAATTTATAAAAAAAGTTTAATTGTTAGATCATGTTTTAAAGTAAATTAATATTTGTAGATTGACAGTTTATATTTGCAAAGAAAATTTAGTTGTATGACCATGATTTCAACTCATATTAGGTTTTGATAATATTTACAGTAAGACAGCTTTGATAATGATATATGAAAGTTTTTAGAACAAATGTTGAAAATAAGATTTCGTATAGTCTTACTTTAAGGAATTGTACATAAAAGACACTTATGAAATTTAAAAACGGATCAATATTTTGTATTTCAAAACCAAATATTAATGAAGCTCAACAAGAACTTGATAAATTACATTTGTTTGCGACGCATTTATCATGAATTTATGATATACTCTAAGCATATATCATGAATTTATGATGCGTTCTAATTTCTGTTTGCTTGGCTAACACCGAATAATTGTTACGTTTGTCCTGTAACTATGTGTACGAACAGTACTAGAACTTAACGCTTGTCCAATATGTGTTCGTCCGAATCTTTTATAGGACAGAACTAGGATACACCTCCGTTTGGTCCAGTCCGATCCGTTTATACCCATATTCTCGAATTCAATAAATAAATGATAATGCATAGCTAAATAATGTTCCTCAATAAAAAAAAAATCTTGGCCCATCACCTTTACTTCAAAACAAATGAAACATAAGTCAATTCAAAACTCATTCGTACCGAAGTAAAACTTTTTTTTTTTTTTTTTTTTGAAAATTGTACTTTATATATAAGTTTTAAGTAGTATATAACGTACCACACGGTAAGTAGGTTAAACCCCGTAAGAGAAAATCAAATTCATGACTTTTTGCATCATGTTCAACTATTTCAAACAGTTTGAACAAGGTGTGTGTTTGTCTAATGAAGTAAAGCATATACAAATTAAAGGTATAAATCGAAACATTTACCCTTCTCTAAAACCTATACTAGCATTACATTATTAATTGATCAATTTGCATAATGCTTTCTTAGCAATATTTCAATGTAGCCAAAGATGGATGACAATAAATGTTATTGAATGGACTGCATATGTGGTGCGCATATTTTGTGAACTCTTCTTATCCATATCTTTCTTTATAGACAAGAAGCCTTGGCACGCATGCTATTCCTGATAATTTACCATCTGCAGCTATATACAAACACATGCAAACTTAGCTGGGGATAAAACTATTTTCTGAAGCATTGTAGTTCAGTTGAAATTTTTTAGCCTTGCTCAAGCTTTCCTCCTTTCAGGAAGAAGAAAGAAGAGGAGAGTCTAGCAACAAAACTATTTCTATAAATGGAATTATATATGTACATGATAACCCATATATTATCAAGACACTTCCTTTTTAAGGAGAAAAAACACAATGATCTAATACAAAACTTCCAATTAATTGAACACTATTTTCGAATCATAAAATATATTGTTCCCTGGTGGAATTCATTACATTACAAAGTTGAGAGATATTTTATGCAGCATGTGAATAAACAGTGACATTATTAATTGGTTACAGCAAACACTGTGTAAATGGCCAACAATCCATACCTTAACTGGATTAAGGACTAAATGGTGTTAGATTAAATGCTGCTGCATGGTCAAATACTAAGTAATATACATCTTTTGTTGACAATGATCAATGCTTGTCACTAAAGTATGGAATACATTGTTTTCTCCACGAGAAAATTTTGTTTAATACAAATTTGCATGAGTTTATAGTTCCAAATTTTCTAATATTTAGCAAACCAAGCTGTGCGCAGATATCGAATTGCTTTGAACTATGTTCCACCAAAGCAAATGAGCTGCGGCCAGGTACTTGGTTACTCTATGAAATAAACTCTACCAAACAAAATCAAAAGATTCATAAATTTCTAAAACAAGATCAAAGTGGTGCAACTCAGGATTACTTATACAAGTATCACATTTCCATAATTAATAAGCTCCACAATTCCACTAATCATGTCGAGACCAATACAAATATACCTATCAACAACTAAACCTAAAAACTATCAGCTAAATAATGAGAAGGTTAAGAGTTTTCACTGAATTATGAAACTGATCGTCCAATGAGTCTAATTGTAAGCATTGTTAATCCTTGCTGTGTACAGTAAACTCTGATACTTCATAATCCAAACTGGCCCCAAACTACCACTGAAAATGAATTAAATGTCAAATTTTCTGATAATAAATTAAAAGAAGACTAAATTAAACAATAGCAAATTTTACAATGACACGCCTAACCAAAATAATACTAAACTTCATGATCAATCAGTTAAATATGAACTACGCAGAAGCACGCAATCATTTATAAGAAGGAGAAAAAAAAATACCAATCATTATGATGAATTTGGAGCAATATTGTAGCAATCGATCGTAAGCAAAATGCTTCAATAAGATTTTACTCTTAAAATTGTGCGCAAAATTTTAGCTATTGAATTTGTTTCTGAAGCATTTGCCGTATTAATAAGAGCCGGCGAACGAGATTTGCCAATTTAAATTTCAAATGGTTTGGCTGTGAGAACATCTTATCAACAGGGATAAAGTCATCTCAAATTTCGTGTTGCCAAATAAGCGTCAATTTACACGGTGTTAGGGCATCCACAGCTAATTCGGCTGAGTGTTCATGAACTTCAAAATCTTTTGTGTTCCAGAATTTTTTCAATTAATACAAAACCCCTTTATCCCCCTCTCCCTAAAAATCTCAACTTCATTTTTTACTTTTATGTATAAACTATGTAAACCGCCATTCACGTCCTATCAAAATTGTTTGAAGAATAGTTTGAAGATAGGCATAGAAAGAAGTTGAGCATGCACGCATTCGTCCAGCTTCCGAATTGACAATTGACTATTGATGATCTTGGGATATGGCATGTGCTTCCTTTCGCTTACCGATACGGGGCGAAACTAGAGGCGGGCATTATTCGGTTAAACCAAATAAACCAATTTATTTTGGTCAATTTAGTTCGGTTTTGAAATTAAATTGGTTTGTAATCGGTCCGAAAAATTATTAAGTTCGGTTATCGGTTTAACCAAATTAACCGAACTTTTACTATATTTTCAAAATTGTCGATTTATACTAAATATTTTAGGTTAGTTCTATTATTTAAGTAAATTTTAATCATCACCTATGTATCAAAATTGATATTAGAAAGCATAAAAATCATAAATAATAATACTCTAATCATATATTTATAATTTATTTCAAATTACAGTGAACATTCCAAACATTAAGTATAAAATATTTTTAATTCGGTTTAATCGGATAACCAACCGAACCAACCAAACTTAATTTGGTTGATTTGGTTTTGGTTTTCATTTTTACTGGTTCTAGTTTGGTTTGACAAATTTCATCATCGGATAAACCAAACCAACCAAACGCTCACCCCTAGGCGAAACCGTATCGTCTGTAATTCTGATATGTTTATTTGAATATTTCACTGTAACCATTCCTCATATAGTCATATATGCATCCTAAATTCATATTAAATAATAATTAACGGTGTATTTAACTTCACACCTTTTGTCAAACCATTTTTTGCAAGGTTACACATTGGATCTGCATGTACGAATCGCGTAATCATCGCGGTGGATTGCCCGATGAGATGATCAGACGGTTCGGACTCGAGCATGGATGATAATGTGAAACTATGGATAAGTGAAATCGGTTGGACGGGACATTGGAATTCTGTAAGTATAGAAAAGAAAAAAAAACCTCGGGTTGGTATGAGTATGGATCAAGTACGGATCACTGGAAGGCGGGTCGACCAATATGATTTGACCACTTCAAACCCTGGATTGACACAATTAAATCACCTTGGATCGGCAGGACTTCATCAGTCCACTCCAACTCCACATCGAATCGGTGTAAATGAAACAAGCAAGTTAGATATATGCGCAATAATTCGAATCAATAGGAAGGGACACTACTACAAATCTGCAGTTTTCTGATCCATTTTTGGTGTCGTTAAGGCGTCGCTAAATTTTTTTAGTGACTCCATAACGACCTCAATTACGCGTCAGAAAAACAGGCATCACTAAATTACTAGGTGTCGCTATGGCGCCACAGAAATATCGTCACTACAGCATCATCAAATTTTTCCCACGCCATGACGACACAAATGATTTGGCAAAATATTGCATTGCAAAGGCATCAGTAAATATTACTGACGCTCTTGTGACACAACTAAAATATCAAAATATTGGAGTTGCAACATTGTCACTAGTATATGGTGACGCAATTGTGATGTCTTAGCTCTAATAGATAGCGTTTGTCGCTATAGGGATATTAAATTTAGTGACTTCATAGCAACACAAATGATTTGGCAAAATGTTGCATCGCAATGGCATCGGTGAATATTACCGACTCTCTTGTGACACAACTAGAATATCAAAATATTGGAGTCGCAATATTGTCACTAATATATAATGACGCGGTTGTGACGTCTTAGTTCTAATAGATCGTTTGTCGATATGACGTCACTAAATTTAGCGACTCCATAGCGACGACGCAAATGATTTGACATAATATTGCATCGCAATGATATCGGTAAATATTACCACCTTCTCTTATGACACAACTAGCATATCAAAATACTAAAGTCGCAACATTGTCACTAATATATAGTTTGTCTTCTTTTTCCAGATCAATCATCTACAACGAACTTAAATCGGTGGTAGTTTACAAGAACAAGCAAAGATAATTTTACTTTGATTCATTTCTTTTTGTCCCCCCCCCCCCCCCCTACATGAACCCAGATCCCCACAATAACAGGTTTGTTATTGATACATCGACAATACAAAGTAATTTAGGTTCCCTTAATTTATGTTCTTTAATACAATATCAAGCATATGTATATGTATTCATGTATATACAACTTACATCAATAGCACCACCACCAACAACAACAATGTAATTTTGCACAACCCTTCTTATTATCATGATAGCATCATGCAGACTTCTTTCAGCTTCTTCAATAAACTGTTACACCAGGAATATAAGCTATTAGGTATTGCAAGTGTTGGATGTACGGGAAATACATCAATTAAGCAAAACACAGCAGGACATTTAATTAAAATATATAAACTAAATGTTGGAACAATCAAAATAAGTATCCCCTTAATTGCAAACATATAAAATTTCACAATTGAAAGTCCAGCCTCGGCATGCAAATAGTTATTTTTATTTTTATTCCTAGACCTCAGACCCCATCTGAGAGTGTTTAACCAAACTAGAGAACACTAATATTCTAACCAACTAAAGGACCTCTCTTAAGTAGAGTTGTACTTATGTATAACCTCAAAATGTGACTAGATGCATAGTTAGATATACAAAGGAGAAAGATGATAAACCTGTAAAATATGAACAAGAGTTAGGCTGAAAGCTGTCGCAACTCCATAAAATAAAAATAAAAATTGGGGAAAAAATTACTTACGCGCACATGCCAGCACTATAGAGTTCACATAATCAGATTTCCTAGCTAATGGTTTTCCAAATGCATCAGCATATCACATATTTGGCTTATTACGAGTTATTTTGAAGTCAGTCTACAATCAAATAAGCATGTAGGTAAACTAAAATATATAGGAAAATGAAATGAAAGAGCAAAAAAGCACATTTTTTTACATGTATGATCATTTAACTAACCTCTATAAATTGGCAATGTGAATTAGGATAATAACAAGCAAGAACTGCCACAGCTGCTTCAAGATAAGCTAACCTGAGTTTTAAATCTTCTGAAGTTTATGTACCATGCACCGTTGTGAAAGTACCTTTTTGCTGCAAATATAGCAAAAAATACATAAAGTGTAGGAGGTAAAAGCTTTCTTTTACGTTGTTTTGATGTTATCCACAATCCAACTGTTCATATCTAATCCTGGCTTACTGTTTCATTTGACAATTCAATGGTTCAGTATCCTGAATGAAGTTTAAAGAGAATTAGAGAAAATTAAACAAAGAATTTTATTGTAACTTTTATTGATTGATAAGATTGATACAAAGACCATGTATTTATACATAAAGATCTAACGGCTAGTATAATACTTGTCGTACATAAATTGTAACGACTAATACTTGTTGATTATAACATTGTAACGGCTAGTATAATACTTATCGTATATAACATTGTAACGGCTAATACTTATTGATTATAATATTGTAATGGCTAGTATAATACTTGCCGTATATAACATTGTAACGGCTAATACTTGCTGATTATAACAATAATCAAGCCCTAGCCTGTTAATGAGCCCAATACGATGTATATGAGACCTTATTCAAAATGAACGGTTGTGAAGAATAATGGCAGCATCTTTATTATTTTGTTACTCTCCCTCAAACCAAACTAGGGTTCTCATTTCTATCTCCGCCTCCATCAACTAATTTTCCATTTCTATCTCTGTCTCCATCAACGACTTTTAGATCCTCCCTCAATCTTATAAAATTCTTGATAGACAAAGTTTTTGTAAGCACATCAACTCGCTGATAATACGCGGGGACATGACAAACCGCCAGTTTTCCTGTCTGATTTTTGTCTCTAACAAAATGAAGATCAATTTCAAGATGCTTCATCCTCGAATGTTGAATCAGATTGAGTGATAGAGACATCGTACTCTTGTTGTCATACCAAATAACAGGCTTTCGGTTTAGAGTAAACCCTAGCTCCTCCAATAGTGACTGTATCCAAGTAACATCCGTCGTTGCGCTTGCCAAAGCTCGATTCTCTGCCTTCGTACTGGACCTGGAAGTTGTTTGTTGCTTCTTTGTGCACCGAGATACTATGTTGGAGCCAAGATAAACACAGTACCCTGAGACTGACTTTCGGTCATCACTATCATTTGCCCAATCAGCATCGCTAAAGCAATGTAAGCTAAGTTCTTTCTCAAATTTTATTATTATACCATGATATTTTGTGCCTTGCAAGTATCGTAGTATTCTTTTAAGAGCTATCCAATGTTCTAATAGAGGATTCTGCATGTATTGACTTAATTTGTTAACACTATAACATATATCTAGACGAGTAACAGTTGCATATTGAAGTGCTCCTATTATGCTTTTATATTTCTTGATGTTGTCGATGGCTTCACCTTTGTAATTAGAAAGTTTTAGATTGCTTGTCATTAGCATAGGTAAAGAATTTGTTTGATGCATTTTACCCCTTTGCAAGATTTCTGAAATGTAATTTTGTTGACATAAAAATAATTCTCTGACATTTTTCTTGATAACTTGTATTCCACACTACAACAAAAGTCACCTTCCTTTGCATAGGCTTATGGCGTTTTTAATTGACTTGCCGTGAATCTTCTACATTCCGCTTAAAATAAATTAAGTTGGCATCTTTAACGCTGTTAGTAATCAAGGCGCGAACATTTTTTCATTTCCCTCCATTTCATGAATCCCAATTCCCACTCCCATGAAACAAGGTTCCCTAATTATTTCGTATAGTTCAAAAATTTTCCCCAAAATTTGTTCATCCACCGTCGCCATATCTATCGCTCTTGTCTCCGTTGCCCTCGTCCATTCTATAATCGTCTCTGTTGCCCTGTCAATCATCTTCGTTCAAAAAACCGTTTCCAGACCTCATCCCCAAATTTTCGACTTTACCTTTGATAGATAAATACTGTGAAGGGGATTTTACAGGAAGGAACTGCTTATTTGCTCAGATTTTATGGTAAATCCCTTCGTTTCCATCTTTAAAATTTCTGCTTTTCTTAAATCTATTTGGATTGCTTTATGTTGTTCTACTTTCAAGTGAATTATCTGCTAGATGTGCTTGACTTTAGCTCTTTATAATTGTGGTTGGTAGCTACAGTTAATAGATCAATAATTCTATTTTTTAGTGCCTTAATATTAGATGTCAAGATGCATCTGTATATGAAATTTGTTGCTTGAGATTTGTAGTTCAACAATTATAATCATTGAAGATAGGATAAATCAAATGAATTAGGTCTATGTTTGCAACCCGCAATAGTCCAGTAATCAGTTGGACTGTCGGCATCTAATTGAATAGAGTTGAGAGCAGTAATCACTTCGCGAATTGTTGGAATCACATTATGACCATAGACTTATGATTAACCTTTGGATTATACCAGTGATGTATTCGTCCCGTTAAAAATAACTCTATGCATTAGTTCCCAAGCCAAATCTATAGAATGAAGCATACATTTCATCGAGCCTGAGTAGTTGTTGTTTATAGTCATGTAATTAACCCTATCTTGGTCGGAGATTGCATTTTTTAATGGTAACTTGTTATCTTGGTCAGAATTTGATTATGTGAATATTGATTGGGAGAATCTGGTCAGTGAATTAGATTGATATTTCTTATTTATTATTAATATGTATGTCTATTTTATATTTTGATTTTTAGATAGACTATTTTACTTGAAATTCTGTGCTTACGAAGTTGTGTTTAATGCTATCTTTATGATATGATTAAACTGTATTTACTGGATATGTTTTAGTAAAAGATATATTAACTTTATTGGATTTTGTCAATTAATTTTTAAATATAACAAGTTAATAATTTCATTTCTAAACATGTACAATAAATAAATAAAAAAGCGTGTGTTATTTGTTGTCGTGTCTTGTGTTAAGGCTCTAGGAAGGTTTTGCACAATCTTTGGCTCTGTTAATGACTATGCTACCTATAACGTGATTATTTGTAACATCCTCGATTTTTGATCGTTCAAATCGACAATGATCCTTAATGTCGACATAAACAGATCAAAAATACGGATAGTTATTGGGATTAAAATAAGAAAAAAGAAGAAAGAAGAAAACAAATACAGAATCTTGCAGCGGAAGGACAAAATATAATAAATAAATAATAGTTCATGAATCTGTTAAAACATACATTTTATTATATTTTACAACGATTATCAGAGTAAATTAACATACAACACACCAATGCATTTGCGGCGGAATAATAATAATATGTCTGTTGAGCTCCATCTTCATCTTCATAATGGTATCTTCAAAGCAAGTGAAACTTCGCTAACTGCAACTCAGTCTGACCCGAGCGTATTGAAAAAAAGAAACACAACAAACACTCGAATCAGAACTAAATCATTCTCATATGCGTTAAATCAAATTTCATGTAATAATATGAGTGCAATAACTTAAGAGATGTTACGGGAATTTCCATCTCTTAAGGATCCGTCAAACCAATACTATATAATATAATACGCTATTATAATAATGTCTATGGTTAAATATAACATAATAAAATAATGTAAGTGGGATTACCATTATTACCCTTACATTGTTTATACCGTTGTCGTACATTTTGAATTTTAATTGTTATAATGAGTTGGGCCTATGGTATGTAACTTATAATTAAGGCCCAAATTACCTTTTTCAATATAACAAACTAAACCTTTGTTGCTTTATTTCATTCCAGATCCTTTAATTTGTTCTCAGATCATCGTAACTGACATGCCTTGGGTTTTTTCTTTTATGAAAGCATTCAATTCCTCCTCGTGAAGCTTCATCTTCAAACTCAAGTAAGTCTTTATTTTTAGATCTTACTTTTAGCCTGAACCCTAAATTCCCAATTCTCATATTCTATGTGCTTCTATTTCTCTTTCATCTTTGCTATTTTTTTTTATTCTTCTACTTGTTATTCTTGACTCTTCCATGTTCGTTTCTTTGCAAACAGAAATTCGGTTGAAAACGAAGATCAAGTTTGTAGGAGAACACTTGCTTTCAGTTGAAAAAGGACAAAATGGCTTCAAAGTATGAAATAATATATGAATGTTAAACTCAGTTAAATAAAATTAGTAATAGTTTGAGCAGAATATATAATACTTACTGGAGCTTGAGAAATCAAAGCCTAATATAAATTTTCAAATCGAATTCACTTATTCAAAGCCTAATATCAATTCAGAATCTCATTAACTAATTAGTATTCAAATTAGTTAATTCTATTCACTAATCAAAAATCTGATTTCTGTTTCAAAAATCAATTCATTACTCCACTTGAGTTCACATATAATTTACAACTCAAATTTGAAATTTTCTAAATAGAAATTCGGATTTTATTCGCTTAAAATCCATTTATAAAATTAAATAAACCGTTATGGTTTTTAAATGGTTATGGCGCTGTTTTTTTGAAATTTTGATTTTGATATAACTCAAAATTTATTCGATGAAATCCAGATTTTTCTCCTTCATTAGAAAACTATTATCAAATCGGTCATGACGTTTCTTGTTTCAAAGAATTCCGACTTCAATTGAGTTCTGTATACTCAATTGAAGTTCGAAACACCAATTTTCGAACTGCAGCGCTCCGTTGAGTTCGTTTGAATTATATTTATAAATATAAACTTTTAAACCTCCTTTAAAATAAATTCTTCTCCATTCTGATATATTTTAAATTCCATTTGAATTCTATATTCAAATTTCAAATTCCATTTGAATTTCTATATACAATTTCTATTTGAATTTCTAATTCCATTTTGAAGTTCTATTTCAATTTCTATTTGAATTTCTAATTCCATTTTGAAATTCTATTTCAATTTCTATTTTGAAATTCTAGTTCGATTTTGAAGTTCTATTTCAATTCCTAATATTCAAACTCCATTTTTATTCTATTTGGAATTTCAAATGTCCAAACTCCTTTTTAATTCTATTTGAAATTTCAAATATTCAAACTCCATTTTTATTTTATTCTATTTGAAATCTCAAATATTTAAACTCCATTTGAATTCTGCTTGAAATTCCTATTTTAACTCTATTTGAATTCTATATTCAAAGTCTATTTCAATTCTCTTATTCAAATTCTATTTGAATTCTCTTATTCAAATTCTATTTTAAATTCTCTTATTCAAATTCTATTTGAATTCTCTTATTCAAATTCTATTTTTGAATTTTCTGCATTACATTTATAAATTACGTTTATAACTTCACTTAAAATCCCACATTATATATTTATAAACAAAGTTTATAAAAATTCAATTCAAATCCAACATTTTAAATTTATAAACAGAGTTTATAAATTCAATTCAAATCCAAAATTATAAATTTATAAACAAAGTTCATAAATTCAATTCTTGTTTTATATATGTTCAAAACAAGTTAATATTTTCTATAGTTCATTAAAATTCAAATTCTATTTATAAAAATAGAATTCCCTTTTTAAATCTCAAATACCCTTTTTGATATTTTTAAAAATATATTCAAGCCCCAGGGATATTTTAAACAATCAAATCAACCAATTTCAATCGTTTGATTTTTTAGCACATCATATATGAATATACATATGAAACCAAACAAACAGATAATATTTTTTTTTTTTTTTTTGAGGAATCCAGTCGGATTCCTCCAACCTATTTTCCTGCATCCACATGTGTTAGTTAACATAGTAATACCCATCCTGCTTCGAGGCAGGATATCGCGGTATGAAGGTCATCCACTAATATATATTTGTGGGGTGCATAGGGAAATCATCCGCTATGAAATTGCGGGCATCCGCTAATGAGACTGCAGGGATCAATCCAACCATCAACCCAAT
This sequence comes from Allium sativum, assembly GCA_030737875.1. Classification (NCBI taxonomy): domain Eukaryota; kingdom Viridiplantae; phylum Streptophyta; class Magnoliopsida; order Asparagales; family Amaryllidaceae; genus Allium; species Allium sativum. The sequence goes on along the minus strand of CM060912.1, from coordinate 485,057,671 downwards.
ATATATATATATATATATATATATATATATATATATATATATATATATATATATAATAGCCAACCCTAAATAACTAATATATTCCAAACAATCAGAAAGCATTCAACAAGCAACAAACAATTATTTTTAACAATATAAAAATAATTCTAAATAAAAGGTGAGTGAGATTTACTCACCGTGATTTTTATTGATGGAATACCCTGTTTATTTCCATATCTCGCGGCTACACATCTATTAGACTCATCCCAAATGAATTCATCTAGTACCTATGATAATTTAATTTAACAATTAACTATTTTAAATTAATAATAACATAAATGAATAAATTATTCTAAGTGTTTTAAATTTCTTAAAATCGCATACCCTATGTTTTTCCCCAAAAATGAGCTAACCCTTATGTCTAAACCCATAACGCCTTGTCAAACTAAAACATGCTATCTAAAAAAATGTTCATTTCTATCAATTAACATAGATTGGAAAGCTCCGTTCTCAATTCTAATTGCATAGTATGTTTCCAACTTTTCTATGCTATTATTATATTCACAGTTCTCATGCTCTAATAAGGTAAGAGATAAACATCATATGTTACGTAACAAAAATTTGGATCACAAATTTCTTTTTGACAATGCAGGTTCCCATTTTTAATTCATGCGATTATTACCCTAAATCCAGCCCTAAATCATAAAATTAATGTAAGTAAAACGTGTCGCTCACCTCCACACAACAGCAGGTCTTACTCATAAGAGCTCGAACAGCCTGTTTTGATTTTTAAAAGAACCAAAACATCATGACTCCTTCCATTCACTAACGCGAGCTCCCCCGCCTGCAATTGGAATCAACGCCTCGAACTCGTAAGCCCAGGAAAGAGAACGCGACTTCAAACTAGAACCACACACGCACAGTAACACCGCGATGACCCATTCGAACTACCAGCTGCTCGAAATCGATCTCAACCCTAGGTCAAATCTTTGAACACCGAGAACCTATCTCCACGACCCTCCCCATTGAGTGCGGCTTCCCCTGAAGTCGCGACTACCAATACTCAACAGAGAAGAACAAATGTCGAAATCCCTTTCATTTACCATCGCAACTTCATCCCAGATGTTAAACTCACATCTAAATCCCCTGAATTGATGCGTTGCCCTTGAAATTGAACCCCAGCATCATCGCGAGCCTCCATTGTGTCCAGCTTCATGTTGCTCTAGAATTTTGTCTACGAAACCGAAATCGAATCTGATTTTGATCCCCCTTTTTATTAGTGGTTTCGATTCGAACAAAGAGAAAAGAAAAACACGGTTTTAATTAATTTGGTTCAGAGATTGAAATAAAGGAAGGCGAGTGTGGTTATTTAAAGGGAATGGCCAATTTTGGTTTCTGATGTTTGCCAATCGAATTGATTTCCACAGAAGGAAAAAATGGAAAGAACTGAAATGGGATTGTCGCGATTTATAGATGGAAAAACTTCGGCATTAAGGAATTGTAGTCTGCGTATAGTACAGTTTTATTTAATGTGATTTGATTTCGATTTAACCACGATTCGATATAAAAAGATTTTTATTCTTTTTAGATGGATATTGATTTGATTTCGAACCTATCCACAATCAAATATCTCAGGGTCCAGTAATTTAAATCACGAACCGCTATTCTAGCGTACCGACCGACATTTCAACGTAATTACACTATTTTGGATTCAACAGAATAAACTACAAAATTTAATGCGAACGTATATTATAAAATAGCCATATTATATCAATATAATATAATTTAAATTCAAAAACAAATAAATTCTTCAACAATAAATAACTATTATCGTCGTTTATATTCAAATAGAATATATATTGATCATCTGAACCATTTCGATTCAGTTTTATCTTCGAATTGAATTATTTCAGTTCTCGTATTTCGATAATTATATGTATTCGAAATAAATCGTATATCGATTATAAATCGATAATTCAATATAAAAATTCTTTTATATTATTAGTTCAATATTTAAACGATACTAAATATTTAAAATAAACCGACTAAAAATACGGGTCGTTACACATTTGGTATTTGGAAGAAAAAATTTGTCATCTTACGTAACATGCAGACGTATCCATACCATGTCCAAGTATAAATTGTTAATGCTACAATGGCTATTCACAACTACATCAAAAAATACAACGCTGGCGATCCAGATTTTATGTCGTATGATGACGACCCTGATTTAGTGTCAGACGAATATCTCGAAGAATATTACAGTATATCAAATCCCGTAAACAGAGATCGAGAACCCGTTCAAAGAACCAGAACAACATCCACCATAGCGGTTGTACGAGACAATATACGAAACGAACTAGTTGCTGTGGAAATGCATTAAAATGTTTCATTGTATTCTGTATTTTATATTAGCATTTTAAATTCTGCAATTTGTATTCCACAATTATGTAATTTTAATTCTGCAATTTGTATTATGCAATCTACTATTCTGTTCAGCAATAAACACACACAAACACAAATAATTAAAAATAATATATACACAAACAATAAAATAATACCTCTGCCCCTTCCAAAATGCCTCTTTCGTTAAAAAAAAAAAAAAAAAAAAAAAAAAAAACACATTCCTCGTTCGCAACAATTCCCCTTCCAAATAACTTTTCCCGTTCAAAATCAAACGGACCCTAAGTAGTAACGATGGACATTTGGCTAAAAATTTAATGTTAGTAGTTTCCTAGCTTAAAACATACTTTCTTTTGGAAGCATATTTCAGCTTACAGCATGATCTTTTAAATTGCCAGGCAATGTTACAAACGAACCTTGTATCATTGTTACTCAATTTACATGCATGTTTAGAATTTTGTAGTATAAAAAATAATTTTGAAGTTAAAAGTTAGCCATGATCAAGTAAGTTTACATCCCGAAACTTGATTTTTTTTTCAAATAATATTATCCAGATATATCAAGAATATATCATTTGATCAATTTTGTAATATGGGAAATTTTGAAGTAGTATTGTTAGAAATGATTGGGCTACGTGGATGAATGGGATGATGTGGGACAGACACAAACCCGTTTTAATACCATGTTAGAAATGATGGAACCCCATATTATCACAAAACTAATTGGCTATGTGAAGCTCCTTATATTATTAAGGATGATTGGGTAGCAAAATTCTCATGGACAATTCCAACAAGTATTAATTCCTAAGTAAGTCTAAATAAATGTAACTCAATATCAGGAACAACCAATAAGAAAATCAAATGGAAATCTGTAACAAAAATTGAAATTGAGGAAACATTTATCTACTTGAAATTGGTTTTTTTTTTTTTTTTTTTTTTCAAAAGTTGAAATTGAAATATTGTACGAACCATACTATAAATTGTCAGATGAGCAACTACAATATCCGAGTATAAGAGTTTTGAAGTTTAGAAAGACACACACCAAAGTGAAGATGCAACCAATATCTCTTGACGGAAGATTTGATTTAAACCCTAATCTCAAATCTGACGTATGAAGATGATTTCGATTTGAGAGAATGAAGTTATGAAATAAAAATGCAAAGAAATATATCGACTACGACCATATGATTATCTCAAGACACTAATTTTACTCATAAATCGACGAACATTAGATTTTGAGTGCAGTTTGAAGAAATCTCGAAGGAGGTAGGAATTAGGAAATAAAGAGAAAATAATTAGATGAAAGAATGAAAGGGAAATGGCAGGGAAATTTGAGGAAAGAGGGATGGAATTGGAGTGACATTGGAAACTGAAATGTGGAACTTTAGGTTGTGCTAAAAAGAGGAAATGAGTAAGCAGGACGGAGGGAGCTAGCTCAGAAGGTTAAGAAATAGAGGAGAGTAGTCTAATTTGAAATGCATAGTATGTTGCTAGGAACAACCAGATTCCCTCTTCCTGATACCACGAACATAATACCACAGACAAAAATAATAAAAACGATAGATAAATTTTATGTACTTAATATCACAGACATTTTGCATAGCAATCAATCGTCGACCAACACTATTTTCCATTGCCATCAAACTAATATTGTTCTATAATCGATCGCCACAGAAAACAACATTAACCAACGGTTAATTACAGTACCAAAAAAAAAAATCAAAACTGATGATATTTTTTAGTAATGATATTAAAAAGGAAAACAAAACGTCTAACAACACGCTACAAGTAATAGATAATAACACGCTACAAGTAATAGATAATAGATTTGAAAATTTGCATTGGGCTAGAATCTAATCAAAGAGCAAATTGAAAATATGCATTCTTCAATTTCACGTGTTTTGTTTGTTGCATGCCAAATATTTCAACCATAATGTAAAAATATACGATCGTACCGTATCTCAAACACATTAAAAAGAACACCAAATACAAATAGCAAATTAGTTCCAATTCAGCTTTTTTAACGCTAGTTTTGTTTGGTAATTTTGAAGCAACAGTATTATTTTATAGGTCTGATGCCAACTTGATGTAGTTGTAATGCATTTCTTGGCTCAGTAGCACTAAATTTCAGATGGTCCTTCAAGTCGAAGGTAATCATACATAAGTCCCTCAAAAGGACCACTACATCTTGGTTGCGTAAGATATATAGTATTTGATCCTTGAACAACCCATTTGCCCACATCAATGCTATATAACCAATATCGACCATGAATCCCGTGTCTTGCTATTGAATTATCTTGTCCAATCTCTACAGTCCTAAAATGAGGTGTTTCTGCTCTCAAATCATTAATGCGAACCTTAAAAACAAAGCAAAAGGAATCATTAGTGAAGCATCTAACTTATATTTCCTGTTGCATTGTTCCTCTGCTAAAAAACATAGCAAAATGTATGAAATTATATAACTGAAAAGGGAGATATGTACTTGTAACTCGGCGCGATTGGCTGATGCAAGTGCCACTCGTAGCATGTAAGCTCTAGTTGTATTAATTTTTTTGAGTAGAAACTGTACTTCCCATGTTGTACCTAAATATCCACCATCGCCTTTTCTACATGATACAGATAATATAACTAATTCAAACTACTGAAACAGTAAAGATTTTGTTTTAAATTTTAGCATGGCCTGAAAATTGAAGTTCAATCTGTACCTGGTAACCTGAGCGAAGAACCAGTCTTTGGTATAGTTACTTTCCCCAACATTATAAACTAGATCATTCTCAGGATATAATTCTGTATATCTCTCCCATAAACCATACTGCCTATATCTGCAATCATGCAATGAAAAACAAGATCAATAGTCTAATAACAAATCACGCTCTCATCATTATTCAATACAGCTTAGAAAAAAGATGGTACGTTCCATACCGGCTGCAAGATTTCTATTAATTTTAATATAAAGACACGTTATTGTATGTGCCTGTTCCATGAGCTACCTCTGCCTACTGGCTCAAGCCAAGTTGTGACTTTATTCTAAAGACAGGCATGAGAATCTTAAAAAGTTAATCACATGAAATTTCACTGATCTCCCGATGTGGGACTCGGAGTACTTTATGGGAGACACTAAAAGTGCACCAAGTCATCATCCGGACACTATCATCTCTAGTGGACTCCATATAGGCTCAATAAGATGCTACAAATTACCCTTATTTTGGAGACCCAATGTCATTGTGCTCCGTATAAACATTATTTAATGCTGCTTTGTTATATCATCCCTATACGTATCTGAAACTTTCCTATCAAACTTAATTATCTCTGCCTGATGGGCAAAAGTTGTCCATTGATTTTGCTTCTCCCATGAGCCACAAGTGAGAAATTTACTGTAAAAAAATATATGGACAGTGGGTGTACTGTGTACACTCTGTCTAATTTGACCGTTGTATTACTAGTAGCTCATATAACATTAAATATCAGATGAATAAACAATGTAAACGAGAAAACCAACTTTTCAGGATGATTGACATATAGCATGTTGATATATAAAGGGTTTGGATCTGGAACAAAGAATTCAGCAGCAGAACGGTCAGGAATTCCTATCTCCCAAATTGTGGGACCATCTCTTGGAGGTTCATACACAAGGTCACCCAAATTAATTGAAGAACCTGTTACAAATTTATAAACAAATCATTAATTCACTTGCCTTGTGTCCCCAATATTTGCAATGTATAAAAATTTACAACCAGTTTATACTTAACCCTCAGTAATAGTTATGTCTGCATCCATTTTGTAATCTCCGATAAATCCTGGAACATATGCATAAAGATTATATACTCCAGTTCGAACATTACTAATTGTAAAACATCCATGTTCATCAGTTTTCGACCAAAACTGGTACCCCTAAACATGTGAGATAAATCAAGATTAAAGGCATAACAATGCTGAGCGTATAATATTTAGTGTCAGTTCCTTAGTTACCTTAGATTCTCTCTGCCATGACCCAGGTTCTCCTGGTAAAGCTAAACCGACATATGCTGAATCCGCAGGTCTGCTCTTTTTGTTTATGAGCCTACTTATATGCAAGTTAGTTTAACCAGGTATGTCCACATTTTTCTGAAATTTGAAGTTATAACATATATAGATGTAGGTAATGTTAATATGCAATTTGGGAACAATACCTTTCACGGATACATAGTCTACCATTTGCGGAGCCTCTTTCTTGAGCGGTTGGATAATTCTTCGAGCGCGGAAAATTATATGGCCAACTTTTTACTTCAGCATCCATCTGAAACACATAATAGGAAACGTTTTAAAGACTATTCAGAAATGCTGCTTAATAAATCTCTTTACCTGTTTTCCATGTAATACCTGTATATCATTGAATCTCGGCTATGTAGAGTTTTACTAGCTATTTTGTTTGCAACTGTAGCAATTTTATTTTGTGTTGTTTAATTTGCTTTGTTGGTATTGCCAACCAATTTAGCATGTAAATGGTGAGGGTGGAGATGTTATGAAATACTATAAAAGTTCAATAGTATGGTTGACCTTTTCATTTCCAATAATCAAGTGATTTTTGATTAATTGTTCCCGACTTGATATTTATGTACATGTAGAATCATACTTTAAGAAACTCATTGGTTCTACCTACATGTTAACAAACCGAAAAGCACACCAGAACAAGCAAATAAGAAGCAATACCCTGAATATTCCTAACTATATATAAAAATATATTAAACAAATATGATACAAGGACAATTTTACAGTCTTAACATGTGTTCTTAGGATGTATGATTTCCTGTGTATAAACATTCGTATCACGTAATATTTCATGATTATATACATATCAATATGTACCTCCGCTAGGGCGAGCACATATTTACCTTTTATACAAGTATAAGATATTAGAATACCTACCTTAACTTTCGCATCATTCCATAAAACACGTGGGTCTATGGATGTTGCATGAGAGTTTATGTAAGTGTACACAGGGCCAAACACTTTTTTCCAATATTCCCCACCTCTGTATTTTTGCACAAGATCAGCTCCAGCATAATGAGTACTTGTAAACATCTAGAAATAAAGGATCAGAAATACAAATGCCATGCTGAACAACAAAATACCAATTCATCGTCTCCCAAATCCATTTAGACCGTTAAGGTAAAATAAGTGCTTACCGCAAGTGTAAAAGGACCCACATGCGAAGTAAGATCACGCATGAAAGGACCACCGGTTTTAAACTCATCACTGGGAGTAATTAGCCAGAAACCTATCTGAGCGTCGGAAGAAATCCAACCGTGAACTTGGTTATCCTTATTATCTTCCGAATACTCATACTTGTCATCCACCTAAGGAAATAATCGATATGCATTGACGGATGAAACATTTCAATCTAAATGTACACTAAATATTTCTTTTAACCATGATTTCTGTTTACCTCTCCTCTAAGGTTAGGATTGATTGGATTAACTAGTAGAACAGCTTCTTTATAGGCCAATGGTTGACCTCTTCCTGGCAAACGATCCTCGAACATAGGCATAATCCTCTGTTTATCGTCTGATATTGCCATGTAGTTGAACCTAATGATCAAAGGAAAACAACATTAGTATTTGTATATATAAAAGCATGTTTCCAGCTATAATGATTTTATGTCGAGTAGTCATCAAATACAGCATTCGTTGATATAAGCAAAATATGCATTAAAAAGTAATACTTTATATCCATCAATATAACCGTACAAAAAGTACAGTTGCTCATGCACATGCATGAAAATTACTGGATCATAGGACACAAGATCTGGACCACTGAACTATTTATACTTACATAAAAATAGGAATTCAGGGGGCAACCAGCGATGGATATCCATTGTTTGATCAAAACTGTATCTAAACAGATTTTCATACATATGCATGTGTGTGTGTATGGCACCCCTATTTGGGAGCAACCCTTTTGCATCCGAACCACAACCAATCATATTTAAATATGAGTGAGTAGAAGAGAGAATAAGTGGATGAAGAAATGATGCTATGTGGAGGAAATCAGAAGGCATTTACGGGTGCAACGGAACGATCCTCCATAAATGCCCTCCAATTTTCACCACATAATATCATCTCTCTCCAACCACAAACTCTCTATCTCCCGGAGTCCCACCCACAACCAGTCATATTTAAATATGAGTGAGTAGAAGAGAGAATAAGTGGATGAAGAAAGAAATGATGCTATGTGGATTGTGGAGAGTTTTCTTTCTTCCATTATGGGTGATTCACGGAAATTGAGAGGGAGAACAGGAATCACACAAAGTTGGCCATCCATTTTTTGACTAGGCTTGGTTATGCTTTGAAGTATTTCTAGTTTTTTGGGGCTTACCCTGGGCTGCAGCCCAGTTGTACCCAGGGCCAGATCCGCCCTTGATGTAGAGGAAATAAGAAGACATTTACGGGTGCAACGGAACGATCCTCCATAAATGCCCTCCAATTTTCACCACATAATATCATCTCTCTCCAACCACAAACTCTCTATCTCCCCGAGTCCCATCCACAAATTACTTTAATATAAACGATTAGCTACAAATGAAGGGCAAAAGAGATGCTTCCAAACAGGGGTGTCATAAAGCGTGGCTCTCTCTCTACTTACACACGCGTGCACACACACGTGCGCGCGCACACACACACACACACACACACATATATATATATATAATATATATATATAGTGTAACTACTAATTAAATGCCAAGCAAGCCGAATCCAAGACATTGATTAATGATTACACAAACAAGTGTTTTCCCAAGATAATTAATGATTATTGACAAGGTCAAGTGTTTTTTCTCCTTGTTCAATCTAAATAATAGACTTGGGTGTTGAAAGTTGTCTGTATGTCGAATACTAAGTATCGATGTTCACTATTCAATCACGCTTGTATTGTCTATAGCTTTATATAACACTTCAACATGCTATGTATTAAAAACGAAAATTTTTACATGTCTTCTCTTGGCCTGAATACTATTCGTAGCTGTATTATGTCAAAATCAGGCCATCCTTCCAAATGTTCGAAGATGCCATATGAATAAAAACCTGAAGAGCCTCCAAGTACTATGAACCTATAATTAAGAAGTAACAAAAATTATATTGTAACTATATATAGAACTCCCTCAAAATATTAATAAGGAATCAAATGATCTAGCATCAATGATTCCGGCATCCCAATATAATAGTGAGAAATAACACTGTTACTCGCAGAGAGGCCAGGAAAGTAAGAGGTATAGCAAATAAAAAGCCTCAGCTTGGAAGAACATATTGCAAGGTACTCGTTTCATTTTGAAAGCTGGTCAATCCAAAAGTATTGCAAGGTAGTCATTTCATTCTGAAAGTTGGTTAATCCAAATGTAGGTAGCAATTAAAATTCAGAGAACCAAAGATTATCAAAGTCTCTTGTATAAAAAACGTACATCAGAAATTGGAAAATAGGTGGAAGAGCTAAGATCATCTCTATACAAAACAGTTATTTGTTCATCAAATTCTGTAAAAGAAAAAATATTCAGAAAAGATTGTGAGTTCAGGACCATAGTTTTTTGATATGAGAGTTAATGGTATCAAACTCAGTTGAGATTTTTCACCTACAATGTCACCCCCCGCCCCCCCCCCCCCCCCCCAAACAATTTTTTTTTCTCAAACAATAATACTAGATTCGTATTCATAGGATGAACTGTTTGTTGAGGTAGGTCAAACTAAGAAGAATGTGGATAAGCAAGGATTCGTACTCATGGGATTCTCATACTGTTTAAGAGCTAGGATCGATAGCCCCGCTTACATAGCTCCGTCATCTGCCTCTTGATATCAGCCACAAGATAATATTTTGACAGCGAATATTAGACACACATCCCTAAAACCAAACTTAATGTAAAGCAAACCTCTGTGCAAATACCACATGTAGAGCAGGTTTCTATAATTAGTTTACCATAGCGAATTTGTTTCATATTTTTTTTGTTCCGTTGCTTTAAAAAAACATAAAATTGCAAATATTAAAACTAGACAACAACAACTAAGCCATAAATCCCAAACAAGTTGGGGTTGGCTAGAAATATTAAAACTAGACAATTAAACAAAAACAAATAATAAACGCAGAAATGCAGAAATGTCTGCATATATTGAGGAATATTAGACAAATAGACAAATAATCACTTAATAATTGCAGATATGTCTACAGATATTCACTTAATAAGCCTCTATATTTACAGACATTAAATACTACGTAAATATTTGCATTTATTCTATAAAGTTGCAAATTTGTCTGCAATTTACCATCGGAAATGGTATGTTTTGTTTTGAATAATTGCATAAACTTTTGCAAGTTTTCCTAGAGCTTTAGCATTTCGTTTTTCATCCACTTTCTTATTTATTTTTTCTGGCATAGTTATAAAGATAAATATAAATTCAAATAAGCTTTAAAATTTTAAAGTTTTATGTTGTTTTTTTATCATTTTCGAAAAAGGACCTAGTTTACATACTTTTTTTGGCAATGGTGTTTCATGTATTTTGAAACTTAATATGAACCTTAGCCAGACTATTTGATCATTCGCTCTTCACTCATTTGAGTCAAATATTAATTAAGATGGCTGATGTCAAGGTACAAGGCGATGGTACCAAATAAAGTGGGTTGTGGATCCTAGCGCTTTGTACAATGGCGAAAAATTGAAATTGACATGGATCATGACTATAAACCTCCGAAACTCACCCATACACACCGTTTGGGCATTATGTCCAATATCAATACAAAAGAAAGGCGCAAAAAAATTGGGGGGCAATATTCGACACATCACTGGTCTAGGGGACCCACTATCACAGACGAGACATCATCACCTATCATATAATGAAAACAGAAATGAGCAAAGGCCCGTGGAAGAAGTTAGTCATGCAAGGGAGGAGGATGTGCTTGTTTTGAGTACTGAGGAACCAGTCAATCAAAATGACAAGGACAAGGAGAGTAGTCTCCAAGTTCAAGGCAAAGTTCTAAGTAACACAAAGATATAAATTAATGACACCACAATAAGTTCAAAGAAATGGATGCCCTACCAGAAAATCATAACAGGGGTAAAAAGAAATTTAAATAATAAGACATAGGTTTAGATTAAGAAAGATGAATAGGAAGAAGAAGGTACGTTAGCTAGAATAAGGTCATGCAAGTAAAGAGCGGCATGACAAGGGACAGGAAATATCAGCGGAATGTTCTGTAGTAGAAATAAACGATTATACTCGGAGGGTTTTCACGACTGCAAACCAAACGAAAATCAAAATAGCTCCACCGAAAAAGTGAGATCACTTTTTACCCCCCCCCCCCCCCCCCCCTTTTTCCTCTCTCTTCCCTTTTCCCTCCCTCCTCTCCCTTTTTTGGGGGGGGGGGGGGGGGGGGGATAAAATGCACAGGAACTAAAGAAAGAGAATTCAGATGATAAATTTCACTCTAATAAACTTAAGAAAACAACAGGTAATGTTATATGAACCATGAAATTATAGGTTCACCAGGACGAGTTAGATAACATTGGATAGAAGTTGGAAAATATGTCAACACTACAAGACTGAGATCACAGATTTATAGACCCTAATGGAGAGTTGTAAAAGAAAGTGTTGTTACAACCGTATTAGAAGTTGCCTTGCCAATTTTTATCCACTAATGTGTGTACATAATTACGTACACACATGCCAGTGCACATGTTTTTGTTTGTTTGTGTGTGCTATTCTCACCGTTTATCAATGTTCAAGGGCGCGATTTTTCCATTGAAGGAAACATTCCATGATCTAACAAATGAAACCTCTACTTGATTATCATCTTCATGGATTATGTTAAAAGCAGTGCCTTCTATCCTGTAAGAAAACATGTGTTGAAATTTCACATTTTACACAAGGCAAAATTAGCAATAAATATAATGCATTAAGCAAGCATCAAAAACTGGAAGTTAAAAATTCACTCACAGATCAAAGGTTCCTAATTTTCCAGGTTCACTCCAAACAACATCCCAGAACCTATCGTCAAAGTGCAATACCAGTTTCAGTAACAGTTGAATTTGGTCCTTTTATTCAGAATTTCAATCAACTGAAAATATTGACACAGTAATTTAAATAAACACTCAGTGATAATTTATACACTTCTTGAAGTAAACCTAGGTGTCAACGGAATTTTAAAGAACTATATATTCATGCTGAGCTAAGAGTACACGCGTGACACATGCAAAAGTTAAATATGATATTGCACTGTTTTTCTCAATACAAATTGTAATGTATCACCGTCTCCTCAATGCATCCCTCATCAGTTACAGAATGGATTATTTTCCAGTGTATCAAAGAGAGAATATATAAGATATAGCAAGCATATATCCCTAATAATTAATCTATTTGAATCAGTGTTTTAAAAACCGCGAGTGAGGTGCTCCAGGCAAGGTGTCCCCAAAAAAGCACCAAGGCACATTCATTGAGGTGTTTTCCCCTAAAATGTAGGCCTCAATCCTTTGAGGCGCAAAAACCGTAAAAAAAACATTGAAAAAAAACTTTTTGATGGTTTACTTTTTATTGGAAAGAAAAAATTACCTGCTGCTGCTTTTAATTATTTTCTGCCGCTGCTCTTTTCTTTACTTTCAAACTAATTGGTTTAAAAAGCGACAACACAGGTTTTTTTTTTTTCTCTCAATGAATCAAAATCGATTCCAGCAATCGATTCCAAGACCTGGAATCGAAGTCGATTCCTACATTGAATCGATTTTGATTCACAATTCAGAATGATTCCTGTCGATTTTGACGTTTTGGTGCTTAGTGAGGCTGCATGAATTATAATTGCCGCTCCTTATTTAACTGCTCATGTTTTTATATGGTAGCTTGACAGTTCTATAACAATGAGCAAGAGAGACATTGTTTGAAAATTGATGAAAGAACTACCGATATGCTTGAATTACGTACACTTTTTTTTCGAAAGGCTCACGCCTCAAATGTTTTGAGGCTTATGCTTCGCCTCATGGACATGAAAACGCCTCATGTACGCTTTCACGTTTTAAAACATCGATTTGAATATTGTAAGTCTACACACGTATAAATGCACCAAAGTTCAAGCAAACTTCTTCCTCATCATCATCGTATAATAACAGAAGTTTCGCGTAGTAAGAATTCAAAGCTTCGATCTATTATTTCAGTATGCGAAATTAGTCTTTCATACTTCAATGAAACGAACAAATGTGTTGATTTTTTTATTTTATTTTAAATTGTTATGCTAAAGCAATCTGCTTGAGAGGCATGAAGAAATAGGAATGTAAAAAATATAGTAGACAATACAAAATAATAAGTGCGTACCCTCCATTAAATTCGATGTCATTAACTTCCATCAAATTATCAACACTGCTATAACAGATTCCAGTAACATTACCACTAGGCTTTGACAGAGTAAGTTGCAGTATCCCATTATCAATCATAACCTACAAAAAAACATAAATCAAATAAATAAATATAATACATAATAAATCAAAACATGGTACAAAAAAATTCAAAAGGATAATACCTACATGTTTTTCGTAAACATGCAGTGTAACACCATTATGTGACGTTGGGTTATGGACACTGCGTAAGGAAGCATTAGCTGAGGCATTCCTACAACAACAGACAAATGCATGAAGTAAACGAGAATACATTTTTTTAATATAAAAAACACCTATAATACATAATTAGATAAAATTAATAGAATATACTTGTCATAGCAGGCAAAATACCTATTGCACCCACGCTCCCCCCCCCCCCCCCCCCAAAGAAAAAAAAGACAGAGAGAGAATCACTTTGAGCAACAGTATTGAAATGTGAAATGAAAGTAGGAATAGTGATACATAAATGATGAACTTACGACATAATTAATGCCCATTAATAGATGATGCACAAGTAATACTTCATCTTAGGTAGCTTAGAGATACTCACATGCAGTCCGTACAACATTGCAATCAAAAGAAAATACTTCATGTTAATAACTACGTTCATCCGCTGTATATTGTATGGTGAACAAACACATTAAGATGATTTTTGACTTCCACCATGGCCTTAAAAGTAGTAAATTTTCATGTATTGCTACTTATTCAAAAATCGTTCTAACATTCACATTCCTTGCCCTAAGTTAAAAAGAAGCTGCACATGCTGCCTTTCATTCGCACATCCCAATTTTTTTGCCATATCCTGACATATAGGATGCTATGCCTAAATTATAGGAGCATAGCAATCCAATATATGTCAGAGCAAAGTAGGTAACATGAAGGCATAGCTACTAATTAGCTCGACCTACACCGTTTTGTATCAGCACGAGGAATTGACAAACAGAGAGAACATGCCTGTTCGCCTAGCACGATAACCATCCGTGCAGCATATCCTCCGTTGCAAAGCAACTAAACAATCACTCGTATCAGAAGCACATTCGTTGTATGTATGTGTGTGTGTGTATGTGAGAAGCGGTCCATTGCACCCCCAAACAGTACAACACCTTTTCTAGCTTCCTGATTTCCATCAAATATTTCATTTTTCTCTCTCTCTTCCTGCTAACTTGTTAAATAGAAACTTGTGGATGTAATCGAGATACAATTGGGTTGCCACCAAACAGGGGTGTAATGAAGCGTGCTCCTATGTATGTGTGTGTGTGTGTGTGTGTGTGTGTATATATAGAGTGGGGGAAGAGAGGGAGCTCCACAGCATCTCAGTTTTGCAACACCACAACAACAACAACAAACAAACACACACACACACACACACACACACACACACACACACACGAGCGTTCCAACGCATCTCTATTTGATAACACCTCATTTGCACCTTATTTTAGACCACAAGTTCAAATTTAAACAAGTCGATGAAAACAGAGATACGAAAATGTGTAGTGGAGATCACGAAGGCTATAGGGTTGCTGCACCATTTGGGGTGTTGTCGATCCTATGTCATATATATACATATATATATATACATACATACATATATATATACATACATATATATATATATATATATATATATATATACATACATATATATATAGGAAAGTCTACATGGACACAAAATATTGACATAAAATTACACACACAAAATCTGAACCATTAGATTTCCCCCTGAATTCCACCTTCCACATAAAGACAAACAAATCTTGTGGTCCAGATTTTGTGTACATAAATCTGTGTCTCGATAGCTGCTCCATACACACACACACACTCACTCCAATAAATTGGAGTACCAATACTACCAAATGTATACTACAAAAAATTAAAGCGGCTATTTTGGCTGATAGATTTCACTTCAAGTGCATGTTTAACAAGTGCATGAACTTCAGACGTCCGTTGAATGAACGCCTGAATACCGACGCAATACCTCACTTATTAGCGTAATTTTTTTAAAGTTCTCTTTGCCATTTATAGTTTTTTATGTTTACTGGCTGGTCAAAATATCGCAGTGAACCATCAACATCACTATATGGACCGTACGTTACATGACCGATGTCACTGCTGGTGTAACTCATACTATTTCAAATCGTATCATGACTGCAAATGGCTTATAAGTATTACATAACATGTCCCCGTCTATATCACATCGACTTATTTCAGCACTATCGATGTCATAGATATAATTTTAATGCATAATCATTAGATTAACATGTCTACCATGTACGATGACTGTTATCGGTTTGCTTAGTTTACTACTGACATTACTCATATAAGTTCACCGCATAGCTATGTGCGGTAGTTGACACAGATGCATTACCGAATATATTAGATTATGATTCATATTGAGCTCAAGTAGTCATACACTTATACATACACAAAAATTAACTAAAATCGGATACACCATTTTTTGCTTAACACATACCACATAGATTACTAAACTGCTCTTAATTTGAAATAATGTAAATACTTACGTGATTTCCGTAACGTTCTCTCTTTCATGCACTAATCAAAATAGGGTTCTCAAATTCATTTTGTTAAATTTCAATTTTCAAATTCTTATACCTTAAACAATATTCAAATTATTTCATCATTCATTGTATATAGCAAATTTAATAAATTTTTGAATACTAAAATGTTGAGTTATTTCAATTTTGACGTAAAATTTAAATTTGACTTAACATAAGTGAAAGATAGAGATAATTCAGTTCTTCACCTTTCATATTGACTTCTGTAACAATTGTAAATTTTAATTTGAAGTGAAAAAAAATAAAAATTGACTATGCATAGATACGACTTAAAAGTGTGTAAACATAATTTGATACATGAAAAAGAATTTAAATTTAATTTGAACTTGCATAGAAATTTCAGTTACTTTATGAAAAATATTTAATTGATTATAATATAAATTTGTGATTCTTCAATATTGATTTTTACTTTTATTTTCTAAAATAGGGACGTTTTTGTTTAGTATTTTACAAACATTATGGTGCAACAACTTGTGTACGAATATTATTTGCCATGTATTTTTTGCATTATTTATTCCACATAATCGGTTTTTGTTTAGCATCCATAAAATAATGTACAGCTTAATTATCACAATAACCGTTCACATTTTCTAATAATATTGTTCACAATTCACAATCACGCTATGGGAAAACCAAACAAACTCGATGGAGATGTTCCAAAAATGAAGTGCAGTTTCTGTAATAAACAAATCAACTGTAGCATTGTAACACGTCCGAAAGAACATTTGAGTAGTGAAATAGAAAGGTGTTGTAGACTTGTAGTGTAATAAACAAATCAACTGTCGCTGGCTCATGCATCTAAAAAGTTTGACAAAATTCAAATAAGTTCTAATCTGCAAAGATATAGGTTCCAAAAGCTAGAGACCATCATAAATAAATCACTAAAAATGAGAAATTTAAAGAGTGACTTAATGAGAAATTTAAAACACTATGTTAAGTAGTGAAATAGAAACTCGAAAAAATGAGAACGTTAAATTAGCAAAAAACATCATGATATAAACTCTAGTATTAAGACACTAAAAATCGTAGTAGTGGTAGAGCTTATCAGATGGTGTTATCAAAGCCCTCGCCTAAGGGCGCCTAGGCTCCAAAAAGCCCTAGGCCCCAGCCTGGCGCTTTTTTACCTTCAAGACGCCTATGATGCATGAGCCACCAAAAAAGCCCCAAAGGCGAAAATGCGCTTGCCTTATGAAGCGCCAAAAGAAGCAAAAGCTTTTAGCAACATTTGAGTAGAAATTGAAATTTTCAGCATTTGGCTCAATGGGATCCCGAAATCCTATATGTTAAGAAAATTATGTTTGATTGTTGATTTAAAGCATATTCTAAAAAAAAGGACTGCTTTTCTTTCGTCAACCTGTCGAAAAGAAAAACCCTAGATTTCTTTCGTCGAATCGTCTAAAAAACCTAGTTCATGAACGGTTAAAACTCTATTTAAGACTTTACATAATGTTGTTTTTAATTTCTACATTTTAAGTATTTTATTGCTTGTAAACTTGAGTTGAATGGCTTTGCACATTCTTAGTTTGATTTATGTTAATCGTATGGTTTTTTTTTCTAATAATGCTTTTATATGCACTTTTTAAAACAAAAATTTGTTTTATTGCATTTTCTAAATGCAGTTTTTTAGCTGAAAACTGGAGAGAGAAAAAATGTCATTTAAGGCGTCCAAAAGAGCACTAAGCGAGGGCCTGGGGCTTCTTCCCCTTGGCAACTACATGGTACGAGAAATTCAAAAAGTAGGGAATATAATAAATAGTTTTAATCATGCAGTATCCAAAGTAACAAGTATCTAACATATTAATCTATTGCAGATATAGTGATACTGAAATTATGTAAAATCCAAGATTTACGTTTTAGGAACAATATCCAAGTAAATGTAGTTTATCCCTTGAAAAGATAATTCTTATTATTCATAACCGAGTCAAAATAGTCGTTTATATATAGGATTTTATCATTTTTGCTTGAATTAACAGAAATCCATATTTTAAAATCACTTTTCATAAAGGTTTTAAGACTATCTCGTTTTTAGCACTAGCATTAAAAATTGTGCACATTAAAACATATCTAGTCCTCTTTTTCTCTTTCTATATTTATTGTTTATAGCCTAAATCAATTCTCATTTTGAGCTTGTGTTTGTAACAAAGGAAGATAAATTATTTTTACCTTTGTTCAAATTTGTAACCTTCTCATTTAATTTGTAGCAATTTGAATCCTTTTAATAACCTGTCATGTGATGTTAAAGATCACTGTATGCATAATCTAATAGTCCTGATCCTGATATGAGATTAGCCATGCAACACATGCACATTATTCAATTAATTGTTGCTTGCTTTTAAGATTTCGCTTTTTCTTGACTATCTCTGAGCTTTGGTTGAATATTCTCCTTCAAACCATTGTTCTAGGATGTTAATACGATCGATAGAACAACTTGCTCTAATGTCACTTGCTGAATTGCTATATATATGGTATCGCTGATGAGAGATAAATATAAATAACATAAATGCAGCGGAATAGTAAAATAAATCACACAATCGATTTACGTTGGTTCAGACCTCCCTTCCTACATCCAGTCCACAAGCACCCTTTCAGTGCTTCACCATAAGTACCCTCACTTCAACAACAATTACAGACAACATAACACAATGTCACTTTCTGACAAAGAGTATCTTGATATACAGAATATCATTTTGATGCACGGTATCTCTTATAACTAAAAGAAACCATAGTAGTTAAGGCGCTAAGGCGCAAACATTGAGCCTGGGACTTTTTTGAGCCTTGGGCTTTTTTTGTGTGTCTTTTATATAAGTTTGATCTACTATTTTACTAACTACAAATTAATTTTTAAACCATATTTATGATTCATTCAATTATTTACATATTCTATTAGTAAGATTTAAATTTTAAACCATATTTTATAATTTGCTGAACAATCAAATTTTTTATTTTAACTATTTATAAATAAAATTTTGAATTTAGCCAATAAAAGCGCCTCAAACTGCAAAAAAGCGCAACCCTTGAGCCTTGGGTTTTTTTGCGTTTAGGCGCGCGCCTTGATAACTATGAAAGAAACAATATTGGGTGGAGGCGTAGAGGCTAAAAAGTTTATTCGGCTGAATATAGAATATGGAGATAAAGCACACTAGTGAAACTCTTTAAACCATGTAAATTTCTTCGAATTCAGATTATCGCTTAGGAATTGAGTGTAAGAGGCATAGAATTCAAAGCATAGAATAATGTTTTTCTTTTTGAAGGCATAGGGGCATTGTTGTCAAAAATCTTAAAATCCTACAATTTAAATTCCGTTTTGGATCAAATCTTACCCCTTACGATCCGATTCACATTCCGATTCAAACCTAGCTAAAACCCCAATTATGAAAAATCAATAAGTTTATAATGGTATATTTAGTATTGCTTATTTGCATTCGCAATTTAAATTCTAATGTTTTGCAAATAATACAAAATACAATAAAATAAAAAATTGAGTTTAAGTTTAAACGTAAAAGTTCAAACATTGAAATCAATCTCAAAGTGTGTTTACACTTTGAAATATGAATTATACGAACCTACGATTTACGATTTAAATTCCGTTTCGATTTATATTTTGAACTTCACGATTTGCGATTCGAATCCCATTTTGAAAACCTTGCATAAGAGTATATATAGTTACAGGAATGCCAACCATTTCAAACCTCAAAAATATTACCTGATATCTCACCCAATATTTTGTTTTGATCTCCTCCCAAAACGGAAGTACAAATCTCGCTACAGATCTCGTTTCAAACATATTGTCTGAGATATGACAATATCGTGCAATACATCTATCGAGTTGAGATATTCAAATCAAGGTTCGAGAACTCGATCTCGGTTTCGGCAATTTGAATTTCACTAATTTCGATCAATTTCGGAAATTTCAGAGGTTTCGGTAATTTTTGTATTTCCAATGTAGAAGTAATGGTAAAAGTTGCAAATCCATGTATAAATGTAATTGACAAAAGATAATGATGTAATGTACCAGTCAAATAACATGTCTGCTTTTGTTTATATTGGCTATAAATATTAAGGCTAATAAAAAACACGTAACACAGGCCAACCCAAAACCCACGTGAATCTGTTCTTATATCTCCTCATAATTCAGTCCAAACAACATATGATTTACTAGAATAGGAGAAAACGGAAAAAAGGCGGAAAGGGGGAAAACTAAAAAAAAAAAACTGCGTCGAAGTCCATCTAGGATTTCCTTTAACTAATGTATTTACAGGTAGAATCTGATTCTCTTCTTGGTATTCAAGCATGTTCATAGATTTTAGGGTTTTTTTGGTTGTTTTTAGAAATAATTGATTTCTGGTGTCTTTTTGTTGTTTTCTTCCTCTTTCTAACTAATTTTGCAGTTCCGATTTGTTTTTTATTTGTTTTTCACTGTTGTTTTGAGCAGGAAGGAATTTTGCCCTATTCTCGTCCCGCCACCAGCCGGAACCAGTATGATTGGTCGGAATCTTGTGGTTCCAGCCGGAACATCAAGCCATGATTCAAATATCATTCGAGATTTTAGTATTTTCTAAGCTAAAATTTAAATCCGTGCTTGATCCAATACAAATTAGAACTCAAAGTCTAATCGTGATAATCTCCTACTATTTTAATAGTGAATCTCATCTCTTTTAATTGCTAAAATTAATCTTTAAAAAATTCTAAATCGATCAATCTCATGTGAGACATCCGAGTCACATCTCGAATAACTCAAAGAATAGTATTTGAAGATATATTAATGGCTCTTTTTGCTGGCTAAATTGTTAGAAACTAGATTTATTTTGGTTTATCAAGATGCTTTTTTTGCTTGTATGTAAATTGAAGACTTGAAATGAATCAAGTTCAATGTTTAATATTTAATATTTTATTTATATTCTGCATGTTATGTTGAGATTTGTGATACGCAAATCACAAAATTGTAGGCAACAAATTTTCTATGTGGATCCATTTTTGGTGGAGATATTTGTTGCTACTTTTGTGGGATATTTGAAAATGAAGGCAAGGATTATTTGGTGCTTATCCAAATAGATATATTTGAGATATATGAGGATAATTTGGGTGACAAGTTACTCTATAAAAGGCCTACATGATATCTTCATTATGTAGTGGAAAAATTTGCCATTGTTCTTCATTATCTTTCTCCTCAAATTGTTTAGCCATTAGATATTCTCTACCTATTTCTCAATAAGGTTATTGATTCAAGTTGTGCGGTTGTAAACAATATTTTGGTGAATCAATAAAGAGGGTGGTTGGGTGGAATATCGTGTGTTCATATTTCCGATATTTTTTTGTTTTGTTAGTTATTCAATCACATTCATCTTCAAGTGATTGGGTGAAAAAGATTCATTTTGTTTTTGGGTGTTTTGTCAAAACTTCCGCTGCGCACAAAACCCCAACAGTTGGTATTAGAGCTCAGATCACCGCATAGCTTGGAGTGTTTGTTGGATTGAAAAAAAAATTGATTTTTTTTGTTTGAAAAAAATTGATTTTTTTGATGTCGGAGATGATGACGTTGTCGAAGATGGCTATTTTGAATGGAAGGAATTGGGGTATATGGAAGCCGAAAATGGAGGAGATGTTGTGATTTGGTATCAAGGTGGAGTGTTGAGATTTGTGATACGCAAATCACAAAATTGTAGGCAACAAATTTTCTATGTGGATCCATTTTTGGTGGAGATATTTGTTGCTACTTTTATGGGATATTTGAAAATGAAGGCAAGGATTATTTGGTGCTTATCCAAATAGATATATTTGAGATATATGAGGATATATTTGAGATATATGAGGATAATTTGGGTGACAAGTTACTCTATAAAAGGCCTACATGATATCTTCATTATGTGGTGGAAAAATTTGTCATTGTTCTTCATTATCTTTCTCCTCAAATTGTTTAGCCATTAGATATTCTCTACCTATTTCTCAATAAGGTTATTGATTCAAGTTGTGTTTGTTTAACGATAGTTGAGATCGGTTGTAAACAATATTTTGGTGAATCAATAAAGAGGGTGGTTGGGTGGAATATCGTGTGTTCATATTTCCGATATTTTTTTGTGTTGTTGTTAGTTATTCAATCACATTAATCTTCAAGTGATTGGGTGAAAAAGATTCATTTTGTTTTTGGGTGTTTTGTCAAAACTTCCGCTGCGCACAAAACCCCAACATGTTATATGACCATATCGTAGAACAATATATATTCTGCATTGTTTTAGGATTTCATATTCGTCATTTTTATATGCACTTTACAAAGTATATATTTTATGTTCTGCTTACGTGGAACTGTTTAATGATTTGTATCTTTTTCATGTTCAATGTTTAATAATAATTCATGTGATGGATTATAAGTTGTAAGTTATAATCTTTTCGTATTTTTATTTTTTATTTTAAGTATATTATGATTTATGAATATGAATGTTCTTTTGTAGATTAATAATAAGGAAGAGATTTTGCAGTTTAAGCTTAAATTATTATCTCTATAGTAGCAATTATAAAAATTATTGTGTAAGAATCGATTTTTAACATATCATATTCATATAGCCCGAGATGGTGCCGATATAAGCTTTGAGACCCGAGATAGAAATCTGAAAGTCTCAACCGAGAACTCCCTCGATACGAGATCAAGTCTCTAGAATCTTCTAAACAAAACGTGACCGATGTCTGAAATTTAAAACCTTGGGAACGCCAATGTAAGTACCTTCCAAATTCATTATTGATGAAGAGAGGCAACCGCAAAAACGAATAGATGCAACTATAGATGAAGAGATGCAAATACAGCATTTCAAAAATGACTGTTTATACCAGCTCAATCCATTGAGGACAAAATTCAATTGATTGAAATCACCCATTTTTGAACTCGAGAGTAGTGATGAATTGAATAGATTAAATAATATACATTTAGCAACTTAGACTGGTTCAATCGACTGAGCAAACATTTCAATTGATTGGCCCACCAGGGTTTCCAAAAACTTGTGTAGTTCAGTGGTAAAACCATGTGCTCATCTCCTAACCCACTAAGGATTAGGTCCTAGCTCAATATTTTTGGGTAATTTATTTGAGCTTCTCAATCATTGTTTTGGCCTGAAACAACTTAATAAACATATTAATCCCATTGTTGTATGGTTGTTATCATCAAAACATGGTTCTTTCAAATCATCCCCTGTAAAAGCTTGCTTCATCTTCTTGTGAAATTTCTTATTCTTGTTCTTAAGGTTATTCTTCTCCTTCTTACGATCTGGACTATGTGGCCTATCTTGTCACGTTCACAGCACTTGAGGAAGTTGATTGATTGTTGTAGTTACTTTTTTTGTCACCCTTCTTATTCTTTGTGAACTTTAGAAATTTTCTAAGATTCTTAGCTAGAAATGCAATGTTATTGTTATCTTAGTCGGATTCTTCCTTTTTTACCTGGAATGCAATGGTCTTTCTATCTTGAGATTGTACTCGTTTTGCCTATAAATTCAATTCATAGAATATAAGATATCCTATTGATTCTTCTGATTTTATGGTCGAAATATCATTAGTTTCTTTGATAGCTAAGATAGTTCGCTCTCAGTCATCCGCCAAAGAGTTTACGGTTTTTTTAAACAATATCAAAATCAATGCAAATTTTCTCCTAATGATGGATATCTTACAATATATAGTACATGTCATTTATAGTACGCCAAATTTCATACACAGACGCACGCTAATTATGTTAAATTCATTTTTATCTAGAGAACGAAACATATTCATATTTTTTTAATTGAGTACTTATATACAAGCCTAGATAGTATATAACATACTACATGGTAAGTGTGTTAAATCCCAAAAGGTAGGATTCAAACCTATGACATCCCGCACTATGTCAAAGTGTCATAACCACTAGGACAATGGTGCTTGTCAAAGAACATGTTCATAGCTTTAGCATTAGCATTTTGTTTCTGTGTTTGTGACCATTCTGAATAATTATTAGTAGGATAAGTATAGTTGTGTTGAGTAATATTCCAATTATCAAGACAATTAGCTTGCATGTAGATTCGCATAATTGTTCACAGTCATTGAATAGAGGTGGTCATATGGTGGATTGTCCATTAATAAAAGCAAAGGTTTTGTGTGTGTGTGTGTGTGTGTATATATATTACTATTGAATATCAAATGATCTTTGTTACGGTAAAATGATGAACTAACCCTAATACCATACAAAAAGTCGTTATGGATCGAGTAATATAAATAGGTTAACTAAACTGAGACTTGTATACCAATAAATTCAGTATCTCTAAATACTAGTAGATATACAGTGGAAAATATATAATAAATAAAAATAATCACGCTAGATATTTTTATACTGGTTCGAACTTCATGTTCTATGTCTATATGCCCAGTTTCAAACTCAACAGAATTAAAATAACAACCTCACTTGGTCTGAAAGAATAGACACCTCAGAATAAGATTTAAGTTAGGGCTTTTAATGGATACCCGAAATCTGTTTGTATCTGTATTTGTATCTCAAAAAGGGATAAATATCTTATATCCGAAAAAATGATGCGATCATGAAGACATCCGCATCTGATAATTATCCATTCGGTTTTTTCAAGATTATGGTTCAAATTATGTGCATTTTAATACAATAAAAGACACCAGTTAATTGTTTTATTAAGTTAGTCGTTTATATTAAATTAATGCAAATTAATTGTTTTAAAATATTTTTATCATCATATTTGTTTGTTTTTAACACTCACATAATCAACGGGATTGAAAAACATTTATAAGAAACTAAAAAAATTCATTTGTATTTTTTGATTTATCGATGATCATCAATGGATATGATAATTATTTGATATTCATTCATATTCGCGGATGTGGATATCCAATATCCAAAACGATTTCGACTGCAGATTACAATATGACACTTCTGCATCTGAAAATACCCACTGACAACCCTAACTTCAATATATTTGCATAAGCAACCAAGCGAGACTTCAAAGCAACAAAATAGGACTTTAACTACGAAGGAAGTAAATGGTTGACTACGCACGGTAATGGGGATGAGTCCATATGGTACAATATTTTTTTGATCTTCTTCATAAGTAGTATAGCGTGTATTTGTGAATAAATTTATGTGATCACTCCAAAAACGTAATCTGAATGTACAAGCGATCAATAGTTCACCATATAATTTTTTTGAATGCCAGATAATACGAACAAGAGATGGAGATTAACAAGTAACAGAATTGACTGTTTGAAATCAAAGAAGTTGATTGCTGTATATAGATTATGAGTCGTTGCAATTGTTTGTGAAGTATCATGACTTATGAAAGAGTTGCAGCCATCTATGAAAGGAAGTGATTCTTCGTCTCAAAAATGTAAAATAAAAAACGGTTATAAGTCGGTCTGTAGACTTTAAAAGGACGACCGATCAACTGAATTATAGTCGAATTTGATAATCTTAAAACAGAACGAAAACAGTGTAAAGAAACACTATATCCAGTCGACTGAAAATGTTATTTAGTCGGCCGAATAGGAGTTTAATCAAGCTAAACGTTGTATTTAGTTGACTGAACAGAGATTGTAAACTGAATTATGTTTTTAAAATGAAAGCGTTATTTGGTGATTTGTATGTGTACACTCTAGACATGAGACTATATGACTAACAGTATATTGCAAGTCATCCCCGTCTTGTCTCCGTCATGTTGTGCAAAAGTCGATTATATACATAATATTATACATTTGTGTTGTTGTCACTATTAAAATATCAAATAATGAGGTTCTCACACAACAAAGGAAAGTCAATTGCCCCAGCTGGAATACAAAAACCACGCACCGCGGCCGTGTTAGAAGATATGGATATGAAAGAATTAGCTCCAGAACTGTACAGACAATTTAACTTTTATCACGAAGACATTTAATAGGCAGCTTTTAAAAGCGCAAATTACCAATTTACCCATCTAGAAAAAACATATACGGGAATTAAACACTTTGTGCTAAAAAAGAACAAAAAATACTAAAGACACACAAATTGATTTCCAAACTCTGAATATTCTTCTATATAATGCTCTAACTGCTCAATGTAAAGGTAGAGAAACTTCTATCCAACAACACAATGGATCAGGAAATTGTTAAAATGGTATTCTTCCAACTGGAGACTACTAACCTTATAAATTTATAAGAAGATATCTTTCTAAACTTGGAATTTTACGGAGCAGAAAATAGTAAAATTGCAGAGATGGAAACAGAATTGATAGTCCAAGAAATGATTTAACTTTATTAGCAATGTCCCATTTGCGAAAGTGTACTTCAAGCAGTGGAAGACGTAGATATAACCAGCACTTTGGATCAAGAATTAATTTTCAATAAACATAGGCAACTATGACTTATAACTTGACTTTTTGAAATAAATAAATTAAAAAAAAAAACATTCAGAAGGTCATGTTTGATGAAGTTTACGTGAAGAATCCCCAAAGAGTTAGCTGACTGCATTCCTGAAATCTACAACGCCGAGGTTTTAGAACATGGCAAAATTTCCAATACATAATTCAAGTTCAGAATACGGACTGTTTTTGGGGGAAAGACATTACATTCATTTCTTCCCATCAATAAAGATTTAAGAATTCCATGGGTTACAGAAAAACCGCAGCATGAAATTATCAAATTCAGTATTTGATTTATTTATTTAGAAAAAAGAAAAAAAATGGAAGACTCTTAGCAGCCTGAGAATTTTTTACTGAAGCTACTAGTAAGAACACATAGCACTCCATTCATGAAAATACTTTTTGACTGTCTGTCTAATTGTAAGACAGAACAAAACCGGGAAACCAAAATTTTACCGTTCTTGAGATCACTAAAGCTTGGACAACTAGGAACAATCGCACAAGAAGAAGACTTAGAACAAGACCAAGGATATGACACCCTCACGAAAGACAAGACTGAGAATAACTCGCTGGATAATAAGACTTTTGGTTCTTGAGATCACTAAAGCTTGGACAACTAGGAACAATCGCACAAGAAGAAGATTTAGAACAAGACCAAGGATATGACACCCTCACGCAAGACAAGACTGAGAATAACTCGCTGGATAATAAGGCGACTGATGCCCTAGAAATGGGTAATTAGAAACATGCTAGGTTCTACCCACTCTAAAAAAAATACCAACACACCCAGGAAATATGATAGCAGGCAAACTTTAAGTAAAAGGTGACACATCTGCTAAATAATGCATGACACGTTTAATACTCACAAGTTTTGTATCTCATACATATCAGAAACATTTCGTGCTTGCTACACAGGAAAGGACATGTTTCAAAATCAACTAATAACAAAGGGAACGTCATAGAGGAACTTCTAAAGCTACATATTTGCAGCCTTCCTCTTTTTCACCAGGGATATCATAAATTTTTGTAATAGAAGTTTATTTAAGTTTATTTCCTCTGTAATCAGCTATATTGTAATATTATCTACTATAATAAAATCTTTGTTTAGCATCCTGCATTCATGGGATGTACTCAACCTTATGTTTATTTGGTATTGATGACAATGACACAAAGAGAAAAAAAATATTTAAAAAAATTATTTCATTAGTGATAAGTTATGCCTATTTCAGGTTGACATTAAGAAAAGCATAAAATGAGAGATAAGAGAGCTTCAATAAAATAAAATAAATAGACCACCAATGTTGGAATCCTAATGTCAAGCTAAATTATTTTTATTTTTAATAAACCATGCTAGTATTATTCTACCCGGATCTAAATATTATCAATTAGTCCAAATCGTGTTAATGGTTCTAAACTGTACAAACTAAATACCTTGAAAAACCTTCCTCTTTCGTTATTCCCATCGATGAAGTAAGGAAAATGCAAAGGCAACCCAAAAAAGTAATGGTTGAAGTCATCAGAAAACAATATGAAGCAAACAAAGCTTTCTTCAGAATCCAACTAATATAAAAAACCAAGTCCAAAATCTTGTTGGCTACATTCGGATTTCGGAATGAAGAAAAGTGCATGAACTGCCAAGTTACCCTGTGACATTATTATGGAAAAATTTGTTAAACAACCTTTAAAAGTTTCAAAACAAATCAAATCTCCCTTCCAAAAATATGTTCCATAAAACATCTTTACACTTTTTCCCCCTTTTTCTAATTTTTTTTTCCTATTTCTTTTCTACAACTTAAAATTTGCACTAAATAAAAATTAATCTGTCCAAAATTCCAGAAAAGATATAACTCTTCTTTTAGAAAATTTGCAGTTTTTAGAGCAAATATTTACAAATAAGGTGCAAATACTTAGAAACCAATATCTGCACTGCTTAGTGCATATATTTGCATAAATTATGTATATATTTCCATAAAATGTGCAGATTTTCAAAAAGAAATGAAAAGGATTATTTGTTCCTTGCTTTGCTCAGAAATATTGTGATTTAGTATAGGATTTAAATTGTTAAAAAAAAAAACCAGAATTGATGAAAATTATTTCAACGTGTTTGGTGGAGGACATTTTTGAAAGGAATAGAAGCAGACTAAGTTTGAAAACAAGGTCGCCTCGCTAAATCTGACTATTGGTTTTTACCTTAAAGCTGCCTCTAAAATTATAGCGACGAAGTCCTTTAGCAAACCAGTTTAGTTTTCTTGGACCCAGCTGAACTCAAACAACCGCACATTCTTGTGTGGATGTTTCAACATTAGTCAGTATTGCCATTGGCCGTGATTTGTAGCTTCTCTACTAATTACTGTTGTGTGGAAACTATTGGAAAGGCTTTCGATATTTTGAATAACTTCCAGCTCTAGCCTCTATGTTCATCCTCATGAAATCATGCTACTGGACTGGCAAGACCTGATAGAAATAATATGTTACAAGTTCTAATTTATATAGTTGCAAATGAAACTAGATAAGGAACAATTTGAACTGACAGCTTTTTTTAAAGGATAAGAACGTGTCTATCTGGTGTGGCTCGCACTAGCGGATGCATGGATTAGGGTAGATAAAGTCTCACATCCAAATAAATATATAATAAAAGAGGTGTGTGTATGTGCGTACGTATGCATGTGCGCGTGTGAGAGATTTTCGTAGTGCTTAAAACAGGAAATTTCTTTTGTTATAAAAATTTGAATAGAATGGATCGTTGTTTTCTTCATACAATCTTGTATGAATTCTAAAATCAGGGAGGAACTACTGAATATATGTCTGTCAAATAAGATAGAACATGTCAAATGATTGTGTTACATAGTTTTTAAGATTGTAACATTAGGCAGCTGCTAGGCAGGGACTAGGGATTGATAGGCTAGGCAAGGGTTAATTGAGGATTTACTGAAGCTAGGAATTTTTCTATAAACTCGTGCATTTTGGATAAAATTTACATACTTTGCTCACCATTAACTGATCGATCGTGGGATATCATAGATTTGACTCGATTTGGAAGCAACTATGAAGATACGAGTGCTAGAAACATATATTATGATGCTTATAAAAGGCATTAAGCGTAAATTATTACATACATGCCTATAAACCTATTTATATGCTTAAATAGTGCAGTAATTCTCATTTAGGCGAATTGGTCAAAAACTTAGGCGGATAGGCCAGCCCAGCACCTAGGTGGGGCCTAAGCATAGAAGGATTTTAATAACTGAACTATAGAACATAATGCACCCTGAAGGTTTCAAGTTTGGTTATGCTCGTAGGTTCGGTTAAGAGCAAACAGTGATTTCTACAAGACGTTTTGCTTAAAGGAAGGGGGGTGTGTATGTGTGTGTGTGGAACACTAATAAATACTTTCATAATGTAATGTGTGCACCCTTCTGTGTTCATTGCATTATGAGCCAACAATACAAAAGGAAAGAGACAAACGAGCAAAAACTACATCTTCCTTTTCCCCTTTCAATTTTTTTTTTTCAGCTGAAGCACTGTTCGATCATCGATGGACTACTCTACAGTTGACATAAACTAACCTAGCTACACTGATTCACAGTAGAAAAGCCCACAAACTTGAACTAAAACTGCTTCATCTTACAGATTACTATATATTAGTGTGTATTTCAGTCCTTTTCATACTTGAACTCTTTCCTAAACTCGCTAATTTTTTTTAAATCTTCTACCAGTTGATTATGCATGACTGCCAACATTTGCCTGATTGATAGAACAGGATAATCGGTATGGGCTGGACAAAGTACATAGTCGACACATTCCAACCAAACCTTAGTGCAATCTTAGCTTCTTATATGCATTGTAAACAATGAGGATGCAATGTGGCCAAAGATTATATGTTTTAGCTATTCCATATAATCCTCAGATTTCATGTGAAATTATTAGTTACATGTTTATATACATATACATATATACATAAATGCAAACATATGTTTATATACATATAACATCCTCGATTCTTTCAATATATTTTATATTTATATCCATATGTTTAAAATACTCATAAAAATCTTAAATTCTAATCATTTAAATAATTCTAGTGAGTATTTAGTCTGTTTTTCTAATAGTTTTGAAAAATATACGCCACTTTCACTATATATTCATATTAAAAATGGTAGTTTTCAATGCAACTATAAAGATGTATAAGTCACATAATAAAAATTATTTATATCAGCAATGATGTTAAAGTTAATTTGCAAATTAGTTTGATTTATTTATATAAGGAATTCACCATATATTATATCATAAATTCTTTTTTACCATCAATTAACTCCCTTATATGCATATCATGCTATTCTGCATGTACATGTGATCATACAATTCAATTCTTCTTTCTAGCGCTTGACCAATGTTTAAATCATAGCTTCTTCTTACGAGTTGAAAAAATAGTATGGTAAATGGTGATAAGATAAAAGGAACGCTATCAAAACAAAATCATGGTCTACAAACAAACATCTCTAAAGAAATTCAATCTTTCACGTAGTCAGCAGTCACTGGTACTTTCACAGAAATATCCATTCCTTGATGTAGGTCCACCTTATGCAGTTAAAGCCTAACCCCCTGAATCGGAATTTTTAGCTGCTACTACAACGGTTCCCAAAAACTGCACTCAATTCAGTCGTTGGAATGAAGAGAATAAGAGTGCATGGAAGTAGTGGGTTGACAGGTTATTTTGCAGTAGATCGATTGCAACCCATGAACTGATAAGATTGTTTTTTTTCCATAATCGTCAATCAATTTTTTTTAATTCAACTTTTAAAGTTTGAAAGTTGATCTATTTTTAGACTGAAAATAAAGGACCAAAATTAAAAGCTTAGGGTATGTTCGGCTTCTAGTTTTTAATTTTGGGTTTTCATATATACAACAGTACGAACGACTCATACATACCGTGAAAAATAATTGTTTTACAAAACGGCGTTAACACACAAAACAAAAAATGACATTTTATTATTTTCTGTAGTTTAAGAAACAATGGAAGAACGAAGACAAATTCGTCCATCCACTGCCATCCGTCTCCTCCATCATCCCCTCCACCTTTGATCTGTCACCTCCGCTATCCTCCAAAATTTTGCACCTTTCGAAATTAAGGTTGAAAACTCAAAACACAAAATAAACCAAACACTACCTTATATTCAAAAGAAAAATTATTTTAATTAAATTCTATTTTAGTTAAATTTACACTTAATTAAAGCCTACGTATAAAAAAACCCAGAACTTTTACGTGGTACTTTGAAGTCATTCACTGTTTTCCACTGTATCCTAGCAAAAACCTTTTGCATCTCCACTGCAGTAGAACTATTGATCGTCTCTACTGTGCAAGTCCAATGTAACCAACATCTATCTTCCCAAAAGTCGTACTGCGGAAGAATGACGATAACACGCAGATATTATTTGTCGACAGTGATTAATACTTCAGCTAACCCATCACTTATGCATTGAAAATCGATTTTTACCTTGACTTTATTGATTTAGTTTAAGAAATAACTGGTCTAATCAACATTTCCATATATTTTGCCAAAACAGGTGCTAAAAAGACTTAATTTAGAAGGTATAGCATAAAATAACAAAATTTAAAGCGGATCTACAGTTCACTGTGGCTAAACTCAAAAGGTGCAGCGGTTGAAGAGCGCTTTGTGCTAGAACTGGGATTTTGCAGAGCTTTAACCACACAGGTCCAAATGAAATTGTTGTAGTAGTTTTATTTAACAATATATATTGGTTTGGAAGAGATTTTTTTTTTTAAAATATATTTGGTATTAAAAGGCAACCAAATACTAATGTGGCTCAGGCAGCCAATCATATCGACTGCCACTGAATTCATGCTATGTATACAAACCAGGATGCCAGTGCATGAAATATAAAGTGCCACTTGGTTAGTTAGTAGTGCCAATAAAACTAAATCTGATTCCAAAATTATTTGTTCAGATTTAATGAATACAAGGGCCATTCAATTTTTAGTATAGGTGGATATACTTACAGGGTAGCTGTATCTTGATAAGAGAACATTGAACAAACGAACGAGAGAGAGAGAGAGAGAGAGAGAGAGAGAGAGAGAGAGAGAGAGAGAGAGAGAGAGAGAGAGAGAGAGAGAGAGAGAGAGAGAGAGAGAGAGAGAGAGAGAGAGAGAGAGAGAGAGAGAGCTACTACAGTTTTATGGACTAAATATCAGTTCAAACATATCAGTGTGTAATTATGTATGATATGTATCAACGGTGTGCTAGGGGAAAACTGAAGTTGGGTGAGCCGATTAGCCGCGCCCAGGAAACGTGTGCATTTTGTAAAGAAAATGTATTTTCAGACGGGAATTTGATGTTTGTAGAAAAGACCTTCATCAGATTACAAAGTCATGGCTAAAAAATAAGAATTCAAAATATTACAGTAATAGCTATAATTTAAAAAAAACGAAAATGCGTATATGGAGTAGTAAAAATCTTAGATTAAAACAAAATTAGCAGCCACAAATTGCCATAATATAATTTACTGCTTTTTACAGCGATACCCAAAAAAATAAAATATTAGGATACCAAATTTTCTATTTTCATAAAAGATTCCAGAAAGTACTAAAATTGCAAAACTCAAAAGATACATATGCATAGATATCCATTTGTAATCCAGCATAATAAACACCAGGAAATTGATCAGGATAAGAACAACAATCATAAATCAACTACACTAGCATTGACATTCAGAAATAAATAAAAATAAAAATAAAAAACCAAAATCACCTATCAAAGCTTGCACTACACCAGTCAGCAAGAAGATGATAGTAACAATTTAATCATCAAAATAAAGTAGGTGACAGAAATACGAATGTGAACTTATAAACCAATTAATATAGTACTCCTGTTATAGTGTAATATATTATTATTTCCATTTCAAGTAGGTAAAATTGAAAATGCACCAAACAAAATATACACTAAGAGAAAGGCTTATAGGACATGCAAACAGTAATAGAGACAGACCCATTTAACATTAGTCTTATGTTGACAAATTCATTCCGGCTCATAATGCATTTCCATCCTAATTGTGGGGATCGGGACTGGCATGGTTCACTCTTTTTTATTTTTCATCTCTAAAATGTTTTAGCAATCAAAGCAAGATAGTACAAACTGGTGGTCAGGTGCTCTTTTACTGGAAAACTGCAACGTTGAGAATTAACTACATAGCCCAAAAAATATTTAAGCTTTTAAGGCAGTTGTCACGAATTCTCATAATACCTCAGCATACTCTAAAAGATATCTAAGGCAGTGGAATACCCGTGTTTTCAAGTGCAATCATTGAATATTCGTAATTTCTTAGCATACCATTTATTTATCCTCACTAATAGTGGTCAGTGTTATTCTGATACATGGTCAGGAGATTAAAATGATATTCAAATAGGCTTTCTAACTTTATATTTTGTAGCACTTAGGATTTTCATTATTGATACCAGTACAAAAGCACACGCTTTGCTCATATACAACGAAAATTGGTTTAATTTCAAACCTTACGTCTAATTGCAATTGGCTGGTTGTAGTTGCAGTTGACTGTGACAGAGGTGTACTATTATGTAAATATTACTGTGTCAGATGCATGAAACGTTCAAATCAGATACTGATTTTGCTGACAATTTTTATTGTGCACATATATTGGCTAAAATGTGCTACATTAATTTAGAGAAATGCCGTAACATCAATTTTATTCATAAAATACTAGTTTCAAAGATTTTCCATATTTGGTGCCCAAGTCACTGTCCAATTTGTAAATCAGAAATTTTAACAATACAAAAGTAGAGTCTATCATATGAAAAAAGAATAAAAAATGATGCAGTCAACAGTTAGATAACCATACGAAAAATCAGATTTAACCAGGGCTAAAATTAGAACAGTGAAGTAGGAAAGACATTACAATGTTGGAGCTAAAGCACCGCGCGTGCACGCACAAACACAAGGAACTGACTATGTCTAACAGAGGAAAAATATTAGCACAGAAAACCCAAGGCCAACTAGTAATACAGCTATTCCAACTAACTAAATATTAGCTTACCTAGTACTTCAACTAATAATAGCTTAACTAATGTTTGCACGTAAAACACAAGGCCGCACTAATATCATGCATTTAAGCCAATACATCACCTCAAACCCCAGAATACTAGCTCACCTGACTCAGAGCTGCTTGTTATCTTATCGGTTTACACCTCAAAACCCAAAATTGGAAATCGAATCAATATATCACCAAAGCTTGGAGATGTAGCTCTAATTTCAGCGCGAAACATTGTAACACCCCACCTCCGCCAGGGTCACTCGCAAAGGAATGCACTAGCTTTGGAGGGGCATTATTGGTAAACATGCATAATGATATAGCAAGGCAGGACATGACATATATATATATGTAAATAAACAGAGTAAGTAAATAAAACAGCGGAAGACTTTTAAACCATTTCAAAACACAAGTCTGTTACATCAAACTGTCAATTTCCCAAAATTACAAGTCTAGATAAATACATCATCTGATACTGAAAAAGAAAACATAAAAGTAGCTATCCCCAAAATGGAAGAAACCATAGCGAGCTCAAGTCCAAAGCATACATGAGCTATCCAAGAAAGCAGCTAAGATCCCAGCTAGGCTCCTGTATTCCCTCCCTGAGAACCTGGGGGGGGGGAACGGAAGAAAAGAGGCGAAAGAAAACAGGTCAGTCAAAAAGACTGAGTAAGCCCTGCTACGATCAGTCTATAAACTAATAAAGTTAACATCATGAAGGAAACTGAGATGATCATGGATAACAACATACTGGCATGGTAAATTACCTACAAGATAGATAGAGGTATCATCGCATAAAACAAGATTAAGTTTTTGCACCACGGTGTACTAGTAAACCAACATAACAGGTATTGATCCCTTAGCCCAAACTTCGGCCCAATAACATGAAGTGACCTAAATAAAAGGTCTAGCCCAACGGTTTAGTCGATCGGCTCCCTATAAACCTAACACGTCAAGTGTTGGTGTCCATATGGCCCACGTATGGTTGTAGTTAGACTGTGCTGGGTCCCCCTTTTGGGTGTATCAAGCCCTCAGATGTCAACCCCAGACACTTAAGCAATAATGCACAGCTCTAATCTACTGGTACCCGTGCCTCGAGTTTGTCCAATATCGGACTACGTGCACGTCCGTAGCCCGCCGAACCCGCACCGCTGTACCACTCGGCCATCGCCCTTTGGTCGCTTACATCTGCCAGTAATCGTGCCCCGCCCTAGCCTAGCTTCTAGGGTTGTGAATGATACCAAACTGGGATTACTGTTAGAACAGACCACGTTGCTAGGGTTTCCCAAGAGGGTTAAGTGTGATTTAACCCTTCACTAATCCTGGATTAAACTGGTTAAGTGTGGCTTAACCCCATTCTAATCCCTTGAGCTCCCAAATGGATTAAACTAGTTAAGTGTAACCAATGGTTCACGACTTAACCACATTCTAATCCCTCGAATCCCCAAATTGGTTAAGTATTAGTGGACCCTGACTTAACCCTAATCATGAGGCATTAATTAATTTAATGCACCTCAACCTCTCACATTAGACCTTGTTGTGGTTACTAGTTAGGCCGGGCGGGTCCGGGTAGCTTTACACCACAACTTGGTCTAACCTCGGGTCTTGGCACCCCATGACCAACTTCTCACATTGGGTCCTATTGTTTGTAGCCACTAGTTAAGCCGGTCGGTTCCGGGTAGGATTACGCTACAAACTCAACCCAACCTCGAGTTGGCCACACTTATGTTTTCTAAGTGTCATGTCCACTTCATTTCAAAACATAATTACAAGTCAAACAAATACTTGGGTAGACCTAACTTAATAGGTAAATTCCCAAGGGGTAGACCTAACTTAATAGGTAAATTCCCAATCTTATATTTTCATGTATTTTAAGTTTACCCCAAAACCCCCAACGTCATTCTATCGCTTACATATTCGTAGTAATGCATAAAGGATAGGAAGAGGGAACTTGGCACAACATACATGATAATCTTGCACAACAATCATGCATAACATGTTAGACTTGCACAACTTAGCATAGTGAACTTGCATATTACCATAAACATGCATAACATGTTAAACTTGCATAACTTAGCATAGTGAACTTGCATATTACCTTAATCATGCATAACTTGTCAAACATGCACAACTTGTCATTTTAAACTTGCATAAGCATGCACAACTTGCCAAAACATGCACAACTTGTCAAAACATGCACAACTTGTCATTTTAAACTTGCATAAACATGCACAACTTGCCAAAACATGCACAACTTGTCAAAACATGCACAACTTGTCATTTTAAACTTGCATAAATATGCATAACTCAATAAGCGTACAAATCATGGCTTAGCAAACTTGCATAAACATTCATAACTCAATAAACACACAAATCATGGCTTAGCAAACTTGCATAAACATGCATAACTTAATAAACATACATAAACCCCAACTTTCATCACACATTAACTTTATAGTTTCTAAAATGAGGGTAAGAGGGCTTACAATGCTTATGCGGACTCAAATGAGTATAACAAATGCAAGAAACCCTTTATGCAACAAATTAAAACCCCCAAATGCAAGCAAACTTGATCAAGACTCCTCCTTTATGATGCCAATTGAAAAACAAGCCTTTAATGCAAACTAAGGAGGATCATACAAGCCTAAATACCCTTGTATGCATGGAAATCTCTTAGGGATTTGTTTAGGAATT
Organism: Allium sativum; assembly: GCA_030737875.1. Classification (NCBI taxonomy): domain Eukaryota; kingdom Viridiplantae; phylum Streptophyta; class Magnoliopsida; order Asparagales; family Amaryllidaceae; genus Allium; species Allium sativum. The sequence continues at coordinate 485,020,209 of CM060912.1, read as the reverse complement.
GTATGAAGAGGGTGGAGGCCATGAGAGTTTGGATTTTGGCATAGTTTTGTTGCTAGAATGATTAATGAGGCTTTAGGGTAGGATTAGGAGCTTATTTATAGAAGATTAGGGTGATTTAGACCATAGGATTAACCCTAGGACAGTTTTGGCCCGTCAGATCTCGGAACTCTCTAGAACCAAGCCACCCAATCAAGCCCAAATCAGAAATGGTGCACCAGGCTAGACTGCCTGGGCACCCCCTGTCGACAGGGCTGTCGACATGCCTAGGGACCCTGTCGACAGGCCTGTCGACATGCGGGTCCTGGCGGGATTTTTCCCGCCTTGGCCCAGCTGGCCCAAATCCTTGTTTTTAATTTAAATTTAAATCTGTTTTAATTATGGAAATTTCTGAAAACTTCCATGGGCCTTAACTGGGTCATACGGACTCCGTTTTTCGAAAACTCGGACTCTATTTCGCGTATTTTTCCGAGACGAACGCAATGGCATAGACCGTTTCTCTTGATTCAAATTTTATAATTTAATTCTGCCTTAATTTATGTTATAACAGATTATTAGAAATACGGGCTGTTACATTCTCCCCTCCTTAAAGGATTTCGTCCCCGAAATCTTCAAGTTAGGAAGAACGTATCCTACCATCCAATCATCCATCTACTCAAAATATCATCCACGAGCAGCCATTGTCCTTAAAAGATTCTAAATGCTGCATGAACATATGCAAAAGTGTGTGTATATGTACTTACCTAATGCAATGATCAGGCGGTTACTGATACAGTAAACCTCCTTAATGCATATGTATGTCTTATCTGATGCAAAGATCAGGTGGTTACTGATACAGTAAACCTCCTTAATGCATATGTATGTCAGTGAAATGAATCCATATGTATGCAAATTCCTAAATTCATAGTATCTATATGAGTGCACATAACATTCATCCATATGCAACATCCATGTGATAACACTCAATTTCCATCCATGAATAAGCATAAACACTCATGCATATGCAATATGAGGAGTGTGCGAGCCGATCTAGTGCCTAATTGTGTATAATGCATCCACGAGCGACCACTTGCAAACACTTGCAACCACTTGCAACCATCAATCATAACATGTTCCTAACACATGTTTCAACCAAAGGGTTTCTACCAAAGGTTCTCATGACGAGATAGACATGATAAACTAAATAAACTAGACAAACTCCTTTTTGGATTACAAGAAATCCATTCAAACTTTGACATATAGTACTAACCGATGAGTCTTAACCCCCTTATGGAGTTTACAACAGAAATAAGGTCGAGAATGGGACCGAGAGGATATATACGAAAGATAACTTGCAAGCAAGCTCCACAGGAAAACTAGGATCAAGGATGCACTCTTAAAAAGAGATATGATGCGCGTATCTAGTCTTTACTCTTCTTAGTCACGTTTCCTTGAGCTTAACTCCATTGTGCTTTGACTATCTTTCGCTTCATGGTTCCTTGGCTTCCTAACTCCTATTTCCCAAATTCGGGTTGGAACTCATTTCATTATCGCCTCTCGTCTTTCTCTTCCACTTATTCTTCTTTCTGTATACTTGGCTTAAACATACTATAACCTCATGATTTCATGCAAGCTTTCCAAAATTCACTAGTGAGTCCTGGATCTCGTCTTCTTACCATAAGGTATTCCATGCAGCAGAACTTTTCTTGGAAATACCACTCCACGTTGCCAATTGCCCTTATAAACGTGATTTCCTATAACTCAGGCTTAATCGACATGAACCATCCGCCTATAGGCCGTACCTAGATTCCGTTGCCTACCCATGGTTTTCTGTAGGCTATTTCAGAACTGGCCAACTTCTTGAGGGTAAACCGTTGCTGACCATGATGCAGTCCTCTCGCTCTTCACTGGACTGAAATGAGCACTCTTCGTGAGTCTTCCTATTATGACCCTCATACCCGTATTCCCTTTCTTTGATCTAGGTAGTCCATCCACATAATCTATCGAGATGTTTCCATACTTCCCTTGCGGAACATCCAATGGAGGTAATGGCCCACTGGGCTTCTATGACTTGGCCTCAACCTGGTGGCACAACATGTATCCTGAAACCAACTCGGCCATCTCCTCGAGTGATGCGCATCTTCAAGAACCTTCTTTACCAAGTCTTTCACTCGAGAACCACATAATCTCTCATCGCGCCTTAGTCATCCCTTGTCATTTATAATATAACTAACGAGGTGACTTAACATCTCGCCTCGAATCAACCGGTCCATGTACTTGACTAACTGCGGGTCTTCTTCCTGCGAAACCCCCTTCTTGATCCAGAAGAGTAAGTCTAAGCTCCGGGAATGCTAACTAACTAGCCAAACGGAGGAAGCTTCTTACTTCAATTGCCCTCCTCAGAGTTTTCCGGTCTTAAACCGCACCCACTTTAGCGGAATCCACCGCTAAGCCTTACTTAAGAACTATGTGCCCAAGAAATCCAACTTCTTTCCTCCAGAGTGGCATTTGGAGAACTTGACCTTCAATCCGGTGGCTCTAAGCGTATCCCTCTCCTCTTTGAGATGTATAGCATGTTCTTCCTCGTTCTTTTGAGGAGATCAAAATATCGTCTATGACGACCACGACAAACTTGTTCAAAGACTCCTTAAACACCCTACCCATCAAGTCCACGTAATATGCGGGTGCATCCGTCAAACCAAATAGCATGACTAGCCATTCTAAAAATCCATCTAGAGTCCTAAACGCAGTCTTGTCAATTCCATCCTCAGCCATCCTAAGCTGATGGAATCCGGTAGCTGGATCAAAAGAAAACAGATGCTCCTACAAGCTGATCGAACAAGTCATCGATCCTTGGTAACGGTTGTCTATTCTTCTCACGATAATCAACACGCAAGCGAAGAAAACTGTCCACATTAGTAACGAATACTACTGGAGCACCCTACTCGAAAATGCTTCGTCTCAGGAAGTTCTTCTCAAGCAACTCCTTGACTTGCTTTCTTAATTCTCACCCCGTGAGGTCATGTGCCTAACCGGCCACGAAACTGGCTTGGTATTACCAACCAGATAATGCGGAAATCTATCCCACGTCTAAGGGTAACCCCTTCCTCTTTCCTCCAAGATATCAGGATATTCTCGGACCACCCTCACAGATTTCAAACTATCGATAGACGAGTTGAGGGATTCAAGATAACATAGCATGACGGGACCCATAGGGTTGCTAGAAATTTCTAGGGTATTACCGAGGCGAGTCATGAGCCCCACACCCTATATACAAAAACCCAGAATGGCTCCAAAATAGGACGACCATTCCATGCCCAAAACCAACCCACATCCCCCGAAACCGAGAATATAAACATCCCACGAGAATTCTATACTCAAGATAGAAATTTTCAAATCCACTCAGACCACAGACAGGCAGGCAGAACCCCCAATTGGATTTGAAACACATACGGGATCATCAACTACACTAGTACTTAGGTGCAAAACTTTCCACTAGATCAGATGAAATAAAACTATGCGATGTGCCAGAGTCAAACAAAGTTCGAACAGGGGAAAATCAGAAAATGTAAACCAGATTTTCAACAGAAACACTACCTCTATCATGAACTGGAAGAACGGTGTTGAGGGGATGAACTCGCCCTCCAGATAGTCCTGCACACTGAGTCTGACCTTGCCCTTGTTTCCTCGGGCAATCTTTGTTGAGATGTCCAGACTCACCACAATGAAAGCATTCGCCCCGCTTTCTCTTCTTCTTCCTACATTCCCTAGCTATATGTCCAACGTTACCACAAAAGTTACATTTTATATTCCCTCTTGGCTTGTCCTTGCGGTTGTGGTTATTCTTGCCCCATTTCCCGGAATTTACTCTCTTGCCTTGAGACTCATTTGCCTTGACCTCTTTCTTGTCATTGTTATCTTCTTCTTGAAGTAGGGCCAAATTCACTAAACTCTCGAAAGTCGCCCCTAAGGGTATATGAGACATGGCCAAACCGTGTAATGGCTCGTTTAATCCTAGAGCAAAGTGTAGGGCCTTCTTCTGAGCTGTATTAACCAAGTCTAAATCGTCTTGAGCCAGTTGATTAAACTTATCTATGTATTCCCTAATAGTCATGTCCCCTTGCTTCAGTGATAAGAATCTCAGTCCAAACCTTCCTCTAAAGTCATCCCAAGTCTCAATTGGCCTGGTCGCGGTGGTGACTACCCACCAACGTGTAGCTTCTTCCTTTAGCAACCATACTGCTAATAAAACCTTCCTGCGGTCACCTATATCAAAGGTGGCTAAAAGATCTTCGGTCTCTTTCAACCAATTCCCTGCTTCTACAAAAGTCTCTGTCCCATTAAAATTCTTGCCACCCATCCTCTTAAAGTTCTTGCAAGTTTCCGCGAAATCCGCTTGTGGAGGCTGAGGGGGAAGAGGAACATCAGCTACGGGAGGATGAGGAGGAACAGCGGCCTCGACTGGGGGAACAACATTAGGGACATCCGGGACCGGTGCCGTGACTTCCAAGTACCGACGAAACCAATCGGGTATCGTTACTCCTTCGGGCAAGACGAGATTATCAGGCATGCTGGAAACGAAAAGAAAAGAGTTCAAACGAGGAGTCAAAGGATAGTGCTAATGGCTTTTGGGGAATAGCCTTTTAAAACAACTAGACTTTTCTTTGGAAAATACTTTATACTTGGTTTTGAAAATAGTTTTTCAAAAGTTTTAAAAACCTTTTAATCCCTTCTCGTAAACCATATGCTCTGATACCAAATGTAACACCCCACCTCCGCCAGGGTCACTCGCAAAGGAATGCACTAGCTTTGGAGGGGCATTATTGGTAAACATGCATAATGATATAGCAAGGCAGGACATGACATATATATATATGTAAATAAACAGAGTAAGTAAATAAAACAGCGGAAGACTTTTAAACCATTTCAAAACACAAGTCTGGTACATCAAACTGTCAATTTCCCAAAATTACAAGTCTAGATAAATACATCATCTGATACTGAAAAAGAAAACATAAAAGTAGCTATCCCCAAAATGGAAGAAACCATAGCGAGCTCAAGTCCAAAGCATACATGAGCTATCCAAGAAAGCAGCTAAGATCCCAGCTAGGCTCCTGTATTCCCTCCCTGAGAACCTGGGGGGGGGGGGGAACGGAAGAAAAGAGGCGAAAGAAAACAGGTCAGTCAAAAAGACTGAGTAAGCCCTGCTACGATCAGTCTATAAACTAATAAAGTTAACATCATGAAGGAAACTGAGATGATCATGGATAACAACATACTGGCATGGTAAATTACCTACAAGATAGATAGAGGTATCATCGCATAAAACAAGATTAAGTTTTTGCACCACGGTGTACTAGTAAACCAACATAACAGGTATTGATCCCTTAGCCCAAACTTCGGCCCAATAACATGAAGTGACCTAAATAAAAGGTCTAGCCCAACGGTTTAGTCGATCGGCTCCCTATAAACCTAACACGTCAAGTGTTGGTGTCCATATGGCCCACGTATGGTTGTAGTTAGACTGTGCTGGGTCCCCCTTTTGGGTGTATCAAGCCCTCAGATGTCAACCCCAGACACTTAAGCAATAATGCACAGCTCTAATCTACTGGTACCCGTGCCTCGAGTTTGTCCAATATCGGACTACGTGCACGTCCGTAGCCCGCCGAACCCGCACCGCTGTACCACTCGGCCATCGCCCTTTGGTCGCTTACATCTGCCAGTAATCGTGCCCCGCCCTAGCCTAGCTTCTAGGGTTGTGAATGATACCAAACTGGGATTACTGTTAGAACAGACCACGTTGCTAGGGTTTCCCAAGAGGGTTAAGTGTGATTTAACCCTTCACTAATCCTGGATTAAACTGGTTAAGTGTGGCTTAACCCCATTCTAATCCCTTGAGCTCCCAAATGGATTAAACTAGTTAAGTGTAACCAATGGTTCACGACTTAACCACATTCTAATCCCTCGAATCCCCAAATTGGTTAAGTATTAGTGGACCCTGACTTAACCCTAATCATGAGGCATTAATTAATTTAATGCACCTCAACCTCTCACATTAGACCTTGTTGTGGTTACTAGTTAGGCCGGGCGGGTCCGGGTAGCTTTACACCACAACTTGGTCTAACCTCGGGTCTTGGCACCCCATGACCAACTTCTCACATTGGGTCCTATTGTTTGTAGCCACTAGTTAAGCCGGTCGGTTCCGGGTAGGATTACGCTACAAACTCAACCCAACCTCGAGTTGGCCACACTTATGTTTTCTAAGTGTCATGTCCACTTCATTTCAAAACATAATTACAAGTCAAACAAATACTTGGGTAGACCTAACTTAATAGGTAAATTCCCAAGGGGTAGACCTAACTTAATAGGTAAATTCCCAATCTTATATTTTCATGTATTTTAAGTTTACCCCAAAACCCCCAACGTCATTCTATCGCTTACATATTCGTAGTAATGCATAAAGGATAGGAAGAGGGAACTTGGCACAACATACATGATAATCTTGCACAACAATCATGCATAACATGTTAGACTTGCACAACTTAGCATAGTGAACTTGCATATTACCATAAACATGCATAACATGTTAAACTTGCATAACTTAGCATAGTGAACTTGCATATTACCTTAATCATGCATAACTTGTCAAACATGCACAACTTGTCATTTTAAACTTGCATAAGCATGCACAACTTGCCAAAACATGCACAACTTGTCAAAACATGCACAACTTGTCATTTTAAACTTGCATAAACATGCACAACTTGCCAAAACATGCACAACTTGTCAAAACATGCACAACTTGTCATTTTAAACTTGCATAAATATGCATAACTCAATAAGCGTACAAATCATGGCTTAGCAAACTTGCATAAACATTCATAACTCAATAAACACACAAATCATGGCTTAGCAAACTTGCATAAACATGCATAACTTAATAAACATACATAAACCCCAACTTTCATCACACATTAACTTTATAGTTTCTAAAATGAGGGTAAGAGGGCTTACAATGCTTATGCGGACTCAAATGAGTATAACAAATGCAAGAAACCCTTTATGCAACAAATTAAAACCCCCAAATGCAAGCAAACTTGATCAAGACTCCTCCTTTATGATGCCAATTGAAAAACAAGCCTTTAATGCAAACTAAGGAGGATCATACAAGCCTAAATACCCTTGTATGCATGGAAATCTCTTAGGGATTTGTTTAGGAATTGTATGAAGAGGGTGGAGGCCATGAGAGTTTGGATTTTGGCATAGTTTTGTTGCTAGAATGATTAATGAGGCTTTAGGGTAGGATTAGGAGCTTATTTATAGAAGATTAGGGTGATTTAGACCATAGGATTAACCCTAGGACAGTTTTGGCCCGTCAGCTCTCGGAACTCTCTAGAACCAAGCCACCCAATCAAGCCCAAATCAGAAATGGTGCACCAGGCTAGACTGCCTGGGCACCCCCTGTCGACAGGGCTGTCGACAGGGCAGTCGACATGCCTAGGGACCCTGTCGACAGGCCTGTCGACATGCGGGTCCTGGCGGGATTTTTCCCGCCTTGGCCCAGCTGGCCCAAATCCTTGTTTTTAATTTAAATTTAAATCTGTTTTAATTATGGAAATTTCTGAAAACTTCCATGGGCCTTAACTGGGTCATACGGACTCCGTTTTTCGAAAACTCGGACTCTATTTCGCGTATTTTTCCGAGACGAACGCAATGGCATAGACCGTTTCCCTTGATTCAAATTTTATAATTTAATTCTGCCTTAATTTATGTTATAACAGATTATTAGAAATACGGGCTGTTACAAACATCACCGGCTTCGTAGAAGAGAGCGCAATCCAGCCATGAATGCTGCTCCAGCTTTTTCTTCCACTGTTCAATTTTAAACAGCCGTGTTTCGGATATGAAAAGCATACCGCTTTAGTATGTAGTACAAAGGTAAGAAAGGGAATTTTGCGACAGGCGGTTAAGTCGGTGGAGGGTTCGTGAAAGGCGATTGACATGATCGAAGGTATTTTTATGAGGAAGAGAACATTTGCTGAGAACAGTTGAAGGAAAGGGAAGTCGGGAACTCTTCGGTTCTCTCACTCTTTTTTTGTTTTATTTATTTACTTATTTATTATTATAAGTCCGCTTTAACAAATATTTAATTATATATTTACGTTGAAGTTATATGTAAACTACTTTAAAAATTTATTTTCACGTTGCGATATCTAACTTTTATTAGTTTAATTTTTTCTTCATATTATTATTTAGTAAAAATGAAAATCCTACTTTTAAGTTATAAGGTTTGATAATATTTATTGATGAACATTTTGAATTTATATAAAAAAAAAGTTTAGTTGTTAGATCATATTTTAAGTAAATTAATATTTGTAGATTGACAGTTTACATTTGGAAAGAAATTTAAATGTATGACCATGATTTCAACTCATATTAGGTTTTGATAATATTTACAGAAATACAGCTTTGATAATTTATGCTGATATATTGCAGTTTTTAGAATAAATGTAGAAAATAAAATTTCATATAGTCTTACGGTAAGGAATTGTACATACAAGCCAGTTATGAAAATTTACAAACGGATCAATATTTTGTACTTTAAAACCAAATATTAATAAAGCTCAACGAGAACTTAGTAAGTTACATCTGTTTGCGGCGCATATATCACGAATTTATGATGCATTCTAATTTCTATTTGCTTGGCTAACACCGAATAATTGTTGTGTTAGTCTCGTAACTACACGCACAAACAGTACTAGAACTTAACGTTTGTCTGGTCTGTGTCCGTCCGAATCTTTTATAGGATAGAACTAGGACACAGCTCTGTCTAGTCAGGTTTACACCCCTATTTTCGAATTCGAAAAATAAACGATAATGCATCTACCGCAGTAATAATAAAAAAAAAAAAAAAAAAAAAAGAAGAAGAAGAAGAAGAAGTTGGCCTATGACCTTTACTTCAAAACAAGTGAAACATAACTCAATTCAAAACTCATTTGTACCGGAGTAAAACTTTTTTTTTTTTTTTTTTTTTTGAAATTTGTACTTTATATACAAGTTTTAAATAGTATATAACATGCTACATAGCAAGTAGGGTAAACTCCCGAAGAGAAAATCGAACCCATAACTTTTTGCATCATATCCAAATATCTCAAATAGTTTGAATAGGGTGTTTGTCTACTGAAGTAAAACATATAAAAATTAAAGGTATGAACTGAAACATTTACCCTTCTCTAAAACCTATACTAACATTACATAAGGATTAATTGATCAATTTGCATAATGCTTTCTTAGCAATATTTCAATGTAGCCAAAGATGGATGACAATAAATGTTATTGAATGGACTGCATATGTGGTGCACATATTTTGTGAACTATTCTTATATATCCATATCTTTCGTTACAGACAATAAGCATTGGCTGGCATGCATGCTATTCCTGATAATTTACCATCTGCAGCTGTGTACAAACACATGCAAACTTAGCTGGGGATAAAACTATTATCTGGAGCATTCTAGATCAGTTGAAATTTTTTTAGCCTTCCTCATGCTTTCCTCCTTTTATTCAGGAAGGAAGAAGGAAGAAGAGGAGAGTCTAGTAACAAAACCAATACAATAAATGGAATTATGTGTATAATAATAACCCATATATTATCAAGATACACTTTCTTTTTAAGCAGAAAAAACTCGACTAATTAATGATCTAGTACAAAACTTGGCTTCCAATTAATTGAACAATATTTCCGAATCATAAGATACGTACCCTGGTGGAATTCTCTACATTACAATGTTGAGAGATATTTTATGCAGCATTTGGTGTGGTGAATAAACAGTGACATTATTAATTGGTTACAACAAACACAGCAAAAATCCACACCTTAACTGGATTAAGGACTAAATGGTGTTAGATTAAATGATCAATGTTTGTCAGTAAAATAGGGAATACATTGTTTTCTCCAGGAGAAAAATTCATGTAATACAAACTTGCATGAGTTTATAGTTCCAAATCTTCTAATATTTAGCAAACAAGCTGTGTGCAGATATTTAGTAGCTATATGAACTACATTCCACCAAAGCAAATGAGCTGCAGACAGGTACTTGATTACTGTATGAACTAAACTCTACCAAACAAAATCAAAAGATTCATAAATTTCTAAAACAAGATCAAAATGGTGCAACTCAAGATTACTCGTACAAGTATCACATTTGTATAGTAAGCTCAACGTTTCCGCTAATCATGTCAAGACCAATACAAATATATCTATCAACAAATAAGCTTAAAAACTATCAGCTACATGAGAAGGTTAAGAGTTTCATTAAATTATGAAACTGATCGTCCAATAAGTCTAATTGTAATTAGCATTGTTGATCCTTGCTGTGTACAGTAAACTATGATACTTCATAATCCAAACTGGCCCCAAACTACCACTGAAAATGAATTTAATGTCAAATTTTCTGATAATAATTTAAAAGAAGACTAAATTAAACAATAGCAAATTTTACAATGACACGCCTAACCAAAATAATACTAAAATTCATGATCAATCAGTTAAATATGAACTACGCAGAAGCACGCAATCATTTTTAAGAAGGAGAAAAAAAAAATACCAATCATTATGATGAATTTGGAGCAATATTGTAGCAATCGATCGTAAGCAAAATGCTTCAATAAGATTTTACTCTTAAAATTGTGCACAAAATTTTAGCTATTGAATTTGTTTCTGAAGCATTTGTCGTATTAATAAGAGCCGGCAAACGAGATTTGCCAATTTAAATTTCAAATGGTTTGGCTGTGAGAACATCTTATCAACAGGGATAAAGTCATCTCAAATTTCGTGTTGCCAAATAAGCGTCAATTCCACGGTGTTAGGGCATCCACAGCTAATTCCGCCGAGTGTCCATGAACGTCAAAATCTTTTGTGTTCCAGATTTTTTCAATTAATACAAAACCCCAATCTCAACTTCATTTTTTACTTTTATGTATAAACTATGTAAACCGCCATTCACGTCCTATCAAAATTGTTTGAAGAATAGTTTGAAGATAGGCATAGAAAGAAGTTGAGCATGTACGCATTCGTCCAGCTTCCGAATTGACAATTGACTATTGGGCCAATTCCATTTGAACACCCCCCTCATTAAAAAAAAAAAAAAAAAAAAAGTATACCCATTCATATACTGAGTAGCCCCCTCCATAATATTACTTTTCCATTCATGCCCTTTATCTCACAAAACCTAATTTTACGATCTTCTTTGCTCAAGCTCTCAATGATCTTTTTTCTCACGCGTTGCGTTGAATTCAATCTGGAATTCAAGCTCTCAACGATCTCAGGAACTCTACATTCAAGAGAATCCTCAGGCTCTCAACGATCTCAGAAACCCTAGGTTGAAGAAAACATAAGTTTTTTTATTTTTCTTCTACTGGAATCGGTTTTTTATTGTCAATTTGAGTCAAGTGTGGTTTACAATTGGAAGAAGAAGTAAGATTGTGCCAAGAGAGATCGATTTTTGATGGATTTGGAGGTGAACTTTCAGGGACCGGCTGAGAAATGGTCAATGAGAAAACAGGTTACCACGTATAAGAAGTACGTGGAACAAATGGAAACCACGTAAAGAACATACGTGGCTTCCATTTTTTCCACGTACTCTCTTTTCGTGGTTACCATTTTTTCCACGTCTTCTTATACGTGGTAACCTGAAACTTCAAAAAAATTAACTTGTTTTACTTTGATTTAGTTGAATCATTTTCGTGCCTCATTCCACTATATACTTTGAATCATTTTGTCGATTGTCTGATTGTTGTAATTAAACCATTTGTCTTGAGTGTTGCATGTAGCATGATGTTGTCATGTAGTAATTTGAAGTGTAATATGAATTCTGATTTTTATTTGTTAATTTTAGATGGGTCCTCGAAAAGCAATGACAGCTTCGGAAAGAAAACGGAGAGCGGAGGAAAGAGCAAGGCAGGGTGTGGGTTCCTCTGGTGGAAACGAGGATTATGTAATTGCTCCGCATAATCCATCTCAAGATGACGAAGATCATGGAAGTCAGCAAGAGGAAGAAGCTGATGATGTGTCAAAATCAATGGAGAAAGAAGGAGACGGATCACAATCATCAAATGAGGAGGGAGAAGAGTCCGACAAGGAGGGAGAAGAGGGCGACGAGGAGGGAGAAAAGTCGGACGATGAGGGGGAAGAAGAGGAAGAGGGTGCAGAGGAAGAAGGTGGGCCAAAAACTTTGGATGTCATTAAGGAATTCGATAGTCATGTTGCATATGATATATGGAAGGGCCAGGTAATTTATTTTTTAATTTTGTTTTTTTGAAGTTTCTTAGAGTTACTATGTTGTAGTTTTTTTTAGAGTTACTATCCTGTAATGTTGTAATTTTTTTTAGAGTTACTATATCCTGTAATGTTGTAATTTTTTGTCTTATGATATTTGTAGGAACGATCACCGCTCACATGCGTCAATCATGCACACAAGATAGCGGAATGGTCGATTCCAAATAATGCCACCAGATTTAGAAACATCGTAGAAGCGTCTGGATTGTTTCCTATTATTAGCTGCTGTTATAGGAGTGTGAACAAGAACTTGATATCTGCTTTTGTCGAACGATGGTATCCAGAGACTAGTACATTTCATTTGCCATTTGGTGAGATGACGATTACTCTTGATGACATAGCTTCTCTATTGCATATTCCAGTGGAAGGTACACCTATACAGAGCATGACTTTCGGTATAGAAGAAGCGGTTACGTTTGTTCACAAATATACAGGCATAAGTAGGAAAGAGGCACAGATGGAAATGAATGATAGGGTGGGATACAAAATTAGTTTGTCGAAATTGGTTGAGCAGTTTCAGAACGTAAGTGATGATTGGACTGATCGGGTCATTAGACGTGCAGCTCGTTCTTATCTTCTGTTTTTGATTGGTAGCACGTTGTTTGCGAACAAAAGTAAGACTCATGTTCACATATCATTGTTGAATCCATTAAAAAATTTAGGCAACATCAGTAATTACTCTTGGGGTTCAGCGACGCTTGCGTTTCTATATAGACAGCTAGGCTTAGCGACTCGTAGTGGTGTGAAACAGATTGCAGGGTTTCTGTGTTTATTAGAAGCGTGGATATTCGAGCATTTCCCTTGCTTCCATCCCTCGACAAATCTATACTATGAGAATTTTCCTTGTGCTGCTAGATGGAATCCTTCTACCGATAGTTCTTCGTCGGTCTTAGTGCTACGCATATTCCTTGATAACATTCAAATTGGACAGGTAATTTTCCTTCTTTTTTTTAAATAGAAAACATTTGAGTGGTCAAAATAGATTACATTTGTCGTTACACACACAAACATATTATGAACACACGTAGACACAATAAAATATCTACATAAAAGCACGCATATTTACACACACAAACGTATTAACATATTTTTGAATATGACAAAATTAATTTGATTACAGGTTATATTTGATCCTTACATCTTCGCACGTCACTATCATCCTTTTCATGAGATATCTTGGTATAGCGGTTGTATCCTCTGCCTTAACGTTGTAGAGCCGTATCATCCAGACAGAGTTATGAGACAATTTGGTAGAGTACAAAAAATACCAATGGCTCTGATTCCTCCAGTTAGTACACATACAAAACGAGGAAAAACTTCAACTACGTATACTCGTGTTCGGTATCATTTTTTAGAAAGCATATGGCAGAATTGGATTCATCATGTCATTGCAGAGGGACATCGCTCAATACCACTGAGTCAGTCTCTACTTAGTTGCACGGATGATTATGTTGATTGGTATAGAGATCACTTCGTTTTACGAGTTCAAAATCCTGCCAACTTGCCTGCTAATATAGTGGTTGGAGCGTCTCATTTTCAACCTACCTACGATCAGTTGTATTCTGTAAGTCTATTTTTTAAACCTATTATTCGCTTCAAAATTTTCAGTGATTTTTCCATTACATTCCTCACATTTTCCTTATACTTTGTTTTTTGTTGACATGTACTTTTGATTAAAGACTCTGCATGATGTACATGGACTGCTCGACGAAGCTAACACTCAGGTTGCTGCTGCTAGGACTGCTAGTGGACGCTTTATATACCATCCTTAACTTGGAATATGTATTTTATGTGAACTTATGTATTTTGCTCTAGATGTTAAGCTTATGTATTGTATGTGAACTTGGATGTCACGCCATTGTATTTTGGGGCAGCGCTTGTTATTTTGTGTGAGCCATGGGTATGTGGTTGTATGTTGATTTGGTCTGTTAACTCATGATGCTAATGTACTGTTTGTTTTGGTAATGACATGGTGATGGTTTCATGTACTGGTATGTGGTTGTGTGTTAAACTCATGAAGTTTTGGTCTGTGTTTTGGTCTGTGAATTGGTCTGTGGGTCTGTGAATTGGTTTGTTAACTCATGAAGTTTTGAATTATTATTTTTCAATTTTTACAGTTACCACGTAGATGACCTACGTGAGTTATAAAGTAATCACGTAGAGACGCTTCGTGTATTATATACTAATCACGAAGCGATAAAACGTGGATAGAGTATTTACCACGTAGTGTCTATACGTTGTAAATAATTATTCCACGTACGGTCAGTGCGTAACAGGGTTGATACTAAATAAACTGCAGTAGCGTATAAGACATACGTGGATTATATACTAATCACGTGGGGTTAATATGTGGATATCGTATTTTCCACGTACTATCTCTGCGTTGTAATTAATTATTCCACGTACTGTCAGTTCGTAACTGGGTTGACACTAAATAAACTACAGTAGCGTATACCACCTACGTTAATTCTAAAAAAACCACGCAAAACTGGACCAGATTAATATACATTCCACGAAAAGCTCCTTCGTGAATTTTATTTTTACCTCGTTGCGCCTTTACGTGATTACTATTTTTTCCTCGTATACGCAGTACGTAGTGACCTGAAATTTCAAAAAAAAATATACTTGTTTTCAAGAATCTGAAGTATGAAAATTGAACTATGAAGTATGAAAATTGAATATGATGCACCATATAACAAGTAATAGTAGAGACAACACCAACATGCAAATCAATACCAAAGTGCCAATCCATTTTTCCATTCAACACCAACATACAAGCAATACAAGGATTTAATGTCATTCAAGCAAAAAATCATAATTCAAATAAAGAAACAAACAAGCAACTAATTCCATTCGGCAATTTGGTTTCTTTCATCCCAAGCTTGTCTCCGGTCATTGAAAATAGATTCCCATTTACATGCGTCGCCAACACAACCCTTGAACCATTTTGTATAAATAGGTGGCACAGGGTGTTTTGGCTCTAGTTTAACCTACATATAATAAAGACACTACTATATGATGGAAAATTAAAATAAATAATTGTCGGTACTAAATGCACAAACCTGAACAAAATGACTTTTGTCCACAAAAGCTATACCAATTTCAGTTCGATGAATTGGTGGTGGCACTGCTCCTCTAAGTGGAGGTATGGTCAATGTAAGTCTCTCACTAATACTAAATACCACCACGTTGTATCTAGTTGCAATAATAAAACCAATTTCTGGCATTGTCATCCACTTGTCAAAAGGTGCGAATTCGTCTCCTTCGTAGTCTAGGCTGTTAAGGAGAATTGCACTTCTACCATTTTCTACGAGTACACGGTCATATAAATCTTGATGTTCATACAATTCGTCACGCAATTATCTTCGAACTTGAGACCAGTTCGATTCTCCAAAACCAACCAATGCCGCCACACATCTATATCCGCAGTTACCATCCGATTTTACATCAATAATATCTCTAACAAATGGCTGCATGTCCTCCGGTATTTGATGTAAATAATTTCTCATACCAACACTTAGTTGATCCACCTACGAATAAATTGCAACAAAAATTACTTGCTTTGCTACTAGTATTTATTGAAACACAAATTCAACAACAAGTACCTTGATTGGTTTTCGGATTGGAAGTTTATCGATGCGACGTTTTTTCCATTAACACTTTCTTCCATAGACGGACTTTGTGATGCTAAACTTGGAACTAACTCAAATGAAGAAAACATTCGTTTTGTGGACGACTGAGCACTTCGTTTACTTTCTCTTCCACGAGTTTTGGTTTTGCATTTTGGAGAAGCCAAGTTTGATGTTTGTGGCTGAACAACTTCCAACATTTTTTATAAATTTGCAATTGGTATGGTGCATCCATTTTTCTGACATCATTCAAAAGCAATTCCATTTTTTCAAGTACCCCTGGTTCGTTTTTCTTTTCATCATTTCTTTCAATGAGATGAAGACATGTCCAGTGAACATCAACCATTGCAAGAGGTATTGGCAAATTGGAACCAAGACATGCTAACTCATAAGCGCATGGAAGTCCATGTGTTTTACGGATCACACATCCGCATAGCACTTCATCATCTCCAACGGCTTGTATTCGAACAATTTCAGAATGAATCAAATCGAGTGCTTTCGTAGAAACAACTCCCCGCAAATTTTTGAACTCTTTTATGTGAAATACATGCTTCACTTTTGTCAAACTTTGTTCAAAAGATGCTTTAAGCTCCGTAAATGAGAGCTCCAATAAAGAATGCATTTTAAACCAAGCTTGCGCAAAATTACATAGCAAACTATCCAAATGCTTCTTCAACTTCGAATGTGCAGACTCGGCTCTGCGATTAAAATGCATACGTCAACAGTTAAGAAAAAAAATTGAAACAAATAAAATATTTTTGCAAAAATAAAATACATACCTACTTGAAGTGTAGTTTCCAAAGTGCATATACTCATTGGTCCATGCATGCACAAATCTATCCTTATATACATCCAACCATTGTTCTTGAACATACTTCAACAATGATGTATTCTTCGCGTATCTTTCGTGCAAAACTTGCAAATTTTCACGATATGTTATTTCATTTGAAGAACATATAAGTTCATTCCAATCACTTAAAAATGCTTTCTTCTCTTCAACTTCCATTCCTTTGACTTTTCTTTGCATATACGTAAGAACGTTATTTTTTATATGCCATGTACATAACATATGTGCAGCTTGTGGAAAAACAAACCCGATAGCATTAACCAATGTTAACTCCCTATCGGTAATAAATACTTTAGGAAACTCAACTCCACAATCATCCAATATCGACTTCAAACGTTCTAAAGCCCATGTATGGTTTTCTTCGTTTTCTGCAACCAAGTATGCAATACCCACACAAAAAGTTAGGTACGTACATGTGACACCTGCAATCTCAAGCAAAGGCATCCGATATCTATTAGTCTTGTACGTGCAATCCAATATGAGGACGCGAGGAAATGTCCGTAAGAAATCAAGACTAGTGGGATGAACCCAAAATATATCTTTAATAATGTATGTTCCATCTAAAGTTTTTCGATGCCATTCATAATAACTAAATTCTTTCAATTTGCTAAGAAAATATTGCACTTGAGATCTACCCGCCCGCTCGATTGAATTTTGGGCTTGTATAACGTTGTATATAGTTTTGATAGTGGTACTATTTGTAGAATCTTGTCTCTTAAGCGTATGCAAAATTTCCTTGGCTTTGACCATATTTCTATGCATCTCAATCACTAACTTTGTTTCTTCTTTACTTAGTCGTCCTACATATGAATGGCCTTCGCTATTTTTTAACTCCGAATGATTATGAACTCCATTCACTACATGCAAACGCCAATCATCTAACGTAGCAAGTTTTTCACCCTTTAATCTAAATGGACAATTGCATTTTTTTGTACCTGTCATTCGGGGGTTTGTAGGATTTTTTCCTTTTTGCTTTTTATATGCACCACTTCTTTCACAACCAAACGTAATTCTAGGTTCTTTGGTAGAAGCAACAGTATCTGACTTTAATATTATAATTACAAACCCAAGCCTTTTTCCCGTGCTTCGAACCCAATCTATCAGTTTTTCTCTAGAAGGGTATATCTGCAACATAAAATTACCAAAAGTTAAAAAAAATTGTCAATATGATGAATCATTATAATACACTTACATCGTATGTCGTAAACTCGTTTGAGTAGTCTAACACGACTTCATTTCCAATTTCTTCATCATTGGAATACGGCGCAATCTGCATTTATAAATAGAAAAAAAAACAGATTACTGTACTATCATCGAAGGAGCAATACGTGGATTATAACTTTTCCACGCACTTGTAGCCCGACAATTTCAGTAAACCACGTATAACGTTTACGTGATTCTGTAACTTTTTGAGGGTTCGTGTTTCTGTATTTTTGATAAATCAAGTAGCCGCCATCCGTGGTTCGCATCAAATTACCCCAATTTCTGCTCCGTGCGTAGAATATTGAAATCTAAAAAAAAAAAAATTAAAAAAAAAAAAAACATTATACCTCAAGGGATCGTTTTAGGAACTCATTCTCCTCTTCAGAATCCATTGGATTGAAATTAAATTTTGAAATTTTCCTTACAGTAATTGAAATTAGGGTTTGAGGTATGAGCTGCTGAATGGTAGAGAAAAACAATGTAGAAAGAGAAGCTTTTTGTCTGATAGATAGTACGTTAACCTCTAAGGGCATTTTGGTCTATAAAATTTCATTAATTTTAGGAGGATTTTAGGGGGGGCTACTAAGTAATTATTAGGGTTTAAATAGAATTTACCTGACTATTGATGATCTTGGGATATGGCATGAGCTTCCTTTCGCTTACCGATATAGGGCGAAACCGCATCGTCTGTAATTCTGATATGTTTATTTGAATATTTCACTGTAACCATTCGTCATATAGTCATATGTGCATCCTAAATTCATATTAAATAATAACTAACGGTGTATTTAACTTCACACCTTTTGTCAAACCATCTTTTTGCAAGGTTACACATTGGATCTGCATGTACGAATCGCGTAATCATCGCGGTGGATTGCCAGATGAGATGATCAAACGGTTCGGACTCGAGCTTGGATGATAATGTGAAACTATGGATAAGTGAAATCGGTTGTACGGGACATTGGAATTGGGTAAGTATAGAAAAAAAAACCTCGGGTTGGTATGAGTACGGATCACTGTAAGGCGGGTCAACCAACATGATTTGACCACTTCGAACCCTGGATTGACACATTAGATCACCTTGGATCGACAGGACTTCATCGGTCCACTCCAACTCCACATCGAATCGGTGTAAATGAAACAAGCAAGTTAGATATATGCGCAATAATTCGAATCAATAGGAAGGAACATTACTACAAATCTGCAATTTTCTGATCCATTTTTGGCGTTGTTAAGGCGTCGCTAAATTTTTTAGTGACTCCGTAACGACCTCAATTACGCGTTAGAAAAACAGGCGTCACTAAATTATTAGGTGTCGCTATGGCGCCACAGAAATATCGTCACTACGGCATCATCAAATTTTTCCCACGCCATGACGACACAAATGATTTGGCAAAATATTGCGTCACAAAGGCATCAGTAAATATTATCGACGCTCGTGTGACACAACTAAAATATCAGAATATTGGAGTTGCAACATTGTCACTAGTATATAGTGACACAGTTGTGACATCTTAGCTCTAATAGATAGCGTTTGTCGCTATGGGGATATTAAATTTAGTGACTCCATAGCAACACAAATGATTTGGCAAAATGTTGCATCGCAATGGCATCAGTGAATATTACCGACTCTCTTGTGACACAACTAGAATATCAAAATATTGGAGTCGCAATATTGTCACTAATATATAGTGACGCGGTTGTAACGTCTTAATTCTAATAGATCGTTTGTCGATATGGCATCACTAAATTTAACCACTCCATAGTGACAATGCAAATGATTTGACATAATATTGCATCGCAATGATATCGGTAAATATTACCACCTTCTCCTATGACACAACTAGAATATCAAAATACTAAAGTCGCAACATTGTCACTAATATATAGTTTGTCTACTTTTTCCAGATCTGTCATCTACAACGAACTTAAATCGGTGGTAGTTTACAAGAACAAGCAAAGATAATTTTACTTTGACTCATTTCTTTTTGTCCTCCCCCCTTACATGAACCCAGATCCCCACAACAGGTTTGTTATGGATACATCGACAATACAAAGTAATTCAGGTTCACTTAATTTATGTTCTTTTAATACAATATCAAGCATATGTATATGTATTCATGTATATACAACTTACATCAATAGCACCACCACCAACAACAACAATGTAGTTTTGCACAACCCTTCTTATTATCATTATAGCATCATGCAGACTTCTTTCAGCTTCTTCAATAAACTGTTACACCAGGAATATAAGCTATTAGGTATTGTAAGTGTTGGATATACGGGAAATGCATCAATTAAGCAAAACACAGCATGACATTTAATTAAAATATATAAACTAAATGTTGAAACAATCAAAATAAGTATCCCCTTAATTGCAAACATATAACATTTCACAATTGAAAGTCCAGCCTCGGCATGCAAATAGTTATTTTTATTTTTATTCCTAGACCCCAGACCCCATCTGAGAGTGTTTAACCAAACTAGAGAACACTAATATTCTATCCAACTAAAGGACCTCTCTTAAGTAGAGTTGTACTTATGTATAACCCCAAAATGTGACTAGATGCAAAGTTAGATATACAAAGGAGAAAGATGATAAACCTGTAAAATATGAACCAGAGTTAGGATGAAAGCTGTCGCAACTCCATAAAATAAAAATAAAAATTGGGAGAAAAATTACTTACGTGCACATGCCAGCACTATAGAGTTCACATGATCAAATTTCCTAACTAATGGTTTTCCAAGTGCATCAGCATATCACATATTTGGCTTATTAAGAGTTGTTTTGAAGTCAGTCTACAATCAAATAAGCATGCATGTATACAAAAAAATATAGGAAAATAAAATGAAAGAGCAAAAAAGCACATTTTTTACATGTATGGTCATTTAACTAACCTCTATAAATTGGCAGTGTGGATTAGGATAATAACAAGTAAGAACTGCCACAACTGCTTCAAGATAAGCTAACCTGAGTTTGAAATCTTCTGAAGTTTATGTACCATGCACTGTTGTGAAAGTACCTTTTCGCTGCAAATATAACAAAAAATACATAAAGTGTAGGAGGTAAAAGCTTTCTTTTACGTTGTTTTGATGATATCCACAATCCAACTGTTCATATCTAATCCTGGCTTATTGTTTCATTTGACAATTCAATGGTTCAGTATCCTGAATGGAGTTTAAAGAGAATTAGAGAAAATTAAACAGAGAATTTTATTGTAACTTTTATTGATTGATAAGATTGATACAAAGACCATGTATTTATACATAAAGATGTGACGGCCAGTATAATACTTGTCGTATATAAATTGTAACGACTAATACTTGTTGATTATAACATTGTAACGACTAGTATAATACTTGTCGTATATAACATTGTAACGACTAATACTTATTGATTATAACATTGTAATGGCTAGTATAATACTTGTCGTATATAACATTATAATGGCTAATACTTGCTGATTATAACAATAATCAAGCCCTAGCCTATAAATGTGCCCAATACGATGTATATGAGACCTTATTCAAAATGAACGGTAGTGATGAATGATGACAGCATCTTTATTATTTTGTTACTATCCCTCAAACCAAACTAGGGTTCTCATTTCTATCTCCGCCTCCATCAACTACTTTCCCATTCCTATCTCTGTCTCCATCAACGACTTTTAGATCCTCACTCAATCTTATAAAATTCTTGATAGACAAAGCTTTTGTAAGCACATCAGCTCGCTGATAATACGCGGGGACATGACAAACCGCCAGTTTTCCTGTCTGAGTTTTGTCTCTAACAAAATGAAGATCAATTTTAGATGCTTCATCCTCGAATGTTGAATCAAATTGAGTGATAGAGACACCGTACTCTTGTTGTCACACCAAATAACAGGCTTTCGGTTTAGAGTAAACCCTAGCTCCTCCAATAGTGACTGTATCCAAGTAACATCCGTCGTTGCGCTTGCCAAAGCTCGATACTCAGCCTTCGTACTGGACCTAAGACTGACTTTCGGTCATCACTATCATTTGCCCAATCAGCATCGCTAAAGCACTGTAAGCTAAGTTCTTTCTCAGATTTTATTATTATACCATGATATTTTGTGCCTTGCAAGTATCGTAGTATTCTTTTAAGAGCTATCCAATGTTCTGAAAGAGGATTCTGCGTGTATTGACTTAATTTGTTAACACTATAACATATATCTAGACGAGTAACAATTGCATATTGAAGTGCTCCTATTATGCTTTTATATTCCTTGATGTTGTCGATGACTTCACCTTTGTAATTAGAAAGTTTTAGATTGCTTGTCATTAGCATAGGTAAATAATTTGCTTAATGCATTTTAGCCCTTTGCAAGATTTCTGAAATGTAATTTTGTTGACATAAAAATAATTCTCTAACATTTTTCTTGATAACTTGTATTCCACACTACAACAAAAGTCACCTTCCTTTGCATAGGCTTACGGCGTTTTTAATTGACTTGCCATGAATCTTCTACGTTCCGCTTAAAATAAATTAAGTTGGCATCTTCAACGCTGTTAGTAATCAAGGCGTGAACTTTTTTTTCATTTCCCTCCATTTCATGAATCCCAATTCCTACTCCCACGAAAGAAGGTTCCCTAATTATTTCGTACAGTTCAAAAAGTTTCCCCAAAATTTGTTCATCCACCGTCGCCATATCCATCGCTCTTGTCTCTGTTGCCCTCGTCCATTTTATAATCGTCTCCGTTGCCCTGTCAATCATCTTCGTTCAAAAAACCGTTTCCAGACCTCATCCCCAAATTTTTGACTTTACTTTGATAGATAAATAAGGTGAAGGGGATTTTACAGGAAGGAACTGCTTATTTGCTCAGATTTTACGGTAAATCCCTTTGTTTCCATCTTTAAAATTTCTGCTTTTCTTAAATCTATTTGGATTGCTTTATGTTGTTCCACTTTCAAGCGAATTATCTGATAGATGTGCTTGACTTTAGCTCTTTATAATTGTGGTTGGTAGCTACAATTAATAGATCAATAATTCTATTTTTTAGTGCCTTAATATTAGATGTCAAAATGCTTCTGTATATGAAATTTGTTGCTTGAGATTTGTGGTTCAACAATTATAATCATTGAAGATATGATAAATCAAATGAATTAGGTCTATGTTTGCAATCTAGTAATCTGTTGGACTGTCGGCATATAATTGAATAGAGTTGAGAGCAGTAATCACTTCGCGAACCGTTGGAAGCACATTATGACCAAAGACTTATGATTAACCTTTGGATCATACCAGTGATGTATTTGTCCTATTAAAAATAACTCTATGCATTAGTTCCCAAGCCAAATCTATAGAATGAAGCATACATTTCATCGAGCCTGGGTAGTTATTGTTTATAGTCATGTAATTAACCCTATCTTGGTCGAAGATTGCATTTTTTTATGGTAACTTGTTATGTTGGTCAGAGTTTGATGATGTGAATATTGATTGGGAGAATCTAATCAGTGAATTAGATTGATATTTCTTATTTATTATTAATATGTATGTCTATTTTATATTTTGATTTTTAGATAGACTATTTTACTTGAAATTTTGTGCTTACGAAGTTGTGTTTAATACTATCTTTATGATATGATTAAACTGGATTTACTAGATATGTTTTAGTAAAAGATATATTAACTTTATTGGATTTTGTCAATTAATTTTTAAATATAACAAGTTAATAATTTCATTTCTAAACATGTGTAATAAATAAATAAATAAGGGTGTGTTAGTTGTTGTCATGTCTTGTGTTAAGGCTCTAGGAAGGTTTTGCACAATCTTTGGCTCTGTTAATGACTATGCTACCTATAACGTGATTATTGGTCATGGGAATCGTGAAAATGTTATTACAAGGGTGTTAATGATTGCTAAATCAAATTCTGGACTTTTTTTTTGGGATCATTCATAGTAATATGTTCATGTTGAACGATAACTTGAGAATTTGAAAAAATAAAATACAATGAAACTAAAATTGCATTGTAATATATATTAATTAAGACAAAGAAGAATCAAGAACATTTGTTTTTTTCCTGTCACTTTTTTGTCCGAAGAGCCTTTGGTAAATTTTATCAATACAATTTATATTTAAAGACTCGTCGTTTAAAAAAATGTTGTTTGATCAAGACTGTTCTATGTTAGATGGTGTACATACAGTCTTTAACCATTAATGTAATTTTTATCATGAAGCTTTAGCCTTTGTAGTATACATTTCTATTTTGAGTAGATATCTCAAATGCATAAGTTTTCCAAAGATTGTTTAATATTTCGGTTTCTTATAATATAATGAAGACCAATTCTTTCTTTTTCTATTTTGTATTGTTAAATTATTTATCTGCATTTTTGATTTTTAAGAATAAATATTAAACTAAGTGATGGGAATTAATAGGCATCATTTCTCCTAGCATAGGCTTTGTGGAAACAGTAACCTGCCATATTAGCCTATAATATTTACATTTTACTGTGGATAAATAATGAACAAAAGAAAAAAAATCTATTAGCTAGCCTTTGTTTTGTTTTATAGTTATAAATTAATTTCCATTGATTCAACATCAAGTTTGTTAGTTTGATGTCCTTAAATCACCAAATTGCACATGATCACTTGCTTCTATTTTAGTTCTCTTAGTCAATGCCGTCTCATATGATTTTAAAGAACCTTCATTTATAGGTTTAATTTATTACATATCAAAAAACATATGAAAGGTCGTTCAAGCTACCTATTATGTTGTAATTAAATTTATAAATATGGATTTCTTTTTAGTTTGTGGACTATATACAAGTGATTTCGTATAGAATAGAAAATTTTGTAAAAGAAGGTTTTTTGATTAAGCTGCAAATGATATACCACTGTAAGACCATTAAGTTTTGAAACAGTGAAAAATTGTACAAAATTTTAAGTTATTCTAACAAGACTATCTCCTGTTGTAATTTCCAAAGAGTCCATGAATATGCATGCGACTTTTGATTGATTACAATTATTTTCTGCTTCTATTGATGATTTTGTAGTTTTCGACAATTGCACGTTGTAGCAGAGATTTTACGGGCTTAGTGGACGCTTTAACTGCATAGATTATGTTCTACGGTAGAAGAGGCCATTGCAGCAGAAAGGTGCAGTGGTTTATTCAGACTAAGAATGAAGGATAAGTCAAAGCAATTAAAATATTCCACATAACAAGAGCTAGCTTCTTCTCG
Source organism: Allium sativum (assembly GCA_030737875.1). Classification (NCBI taxonomy): domain Eukaryota; kingdom Viridiplantae; phylum Streptophyta; class Magnoliopsida; order Asparagales; family Amaryllidaceae; genus Allium; species Allium sativum. The sequence goes on along the minus strand of CM060912.1, from coordinate 484,995,015 downwards.
GCGCACGAAAATAGCAACAGAAATTTAACAAAGCGTTAGTATATCATTACAGTTAAGTATTAACAGTCTTTGTAGCACAGTATCTAAGGCGCGCGCCCAAGTGCGCCCAGGCGCGCCTAAGGCGCAGGCGCAAGGCCTGCGCCTTGTTGGTGGCTGAGGCGCCTCCACTAACGGAGACGCACGAAAGGCGCGCCTTTGGAGCTTTTTGCGAGGCTCCGAGGTTTAGAAAGGCGCGCCTCGAGATCGTGTGTACTTTTTTTTCCCCCTGGGCTCAATAACTTTTGACCCGACCCAAAATCGAATGCATTTGTTCGATCGATTTATGGTTTTCAACCCATTTGAATTCGAGAACGACATCGAGGAAGAAAAAAACACGCAGTCGCTGCCCTAGCTGAGGTCAGTCGTCGCCTCGAGTTCGACATCGACATGTTCAATGATCGATTTAGGGTTTTCTTTGCAGCTGATTTTTTTCTTTTTTGGTAGCATGTTTTTTCTTTTAAATATATGCAACATGCTTCTTTCCCTTTTGCAGCAGTTTTTATTTTTGTTTTTCAGCAGTTTTTTGTTAACATGTTTGTTTTTTGGGGCAGTTTTTTTTTTATAAAAATATATGCAGCAGGTCTTTATTTTTATTTTTTAATAGTTTTTTTTCTTCAACATTTTCGCTTTTTGCAACAACTTCTATGTTTTTGGTTTTGAAACTTGAATTTGTGATCGTTTTAGTTTCGGAATGGCATTTATAACTTCGTACCTACTAATATATCATATTGTTTTTATCATTAATTTCATGATTTTTGGTAGCATTATATAGTATAATTTCTTTTAGCAATAAATCCGCATTTGTACAAAAGTCGCACAGAAAAGCCCAAGGCCCAAGGCCCAAGTCTTGCGCCTTTTTGCGCCTTAGCGCCTTAACTACTATGCTCTGTAGTAGCCTTTGCACAAAATAATATTAATTTAAATGCTAAAATCACGAAGATTAACTTTTTGATGCCCACTTTGCAAAGATTAAGAATTAATTTCCCTCTGGGCGGTTGGTTGTAGATGTTACTAAATGTTCAACACTACAGGAAGTGTTGATACTAATATTTTTGTTTGATGATAACAAATAGATTTTTGTTACTGGAGTGTTTGATTGTGGAATATCTAGCATTATTGGAAAATAAAATAACACAGAATTTACACAGAATATAGAAAAATCGAATAAATTTTATTTCCAATAATATTATTTATTTTACAATTCATTTACACACAAGACTTTACAAATCACTTTACAAGTAATTTCAGTACATACAAATTTTTTTTACAAGCACTTCATTTTTTTTCTCATTTCTAGCTGGATAGCTGTCCAAAGCATCATCCTGTAACCTGTCACAAAAGAAAGAAAAATACACAGTACACTGGAACTAAAACAAATACTTTTGACAAAAATGATTCTCTGTGTGATTGATTCATTTTTTTGTCTCAGCTTTCTGTGTGTTTTTCTCATCATATTTCAGACTTGAACAGCCACATCAAAACCATACTGGTTTGCTGATCAGAACCAACTGATTCTGACCAGCCTCAACTCAGTACAGTTTGACTGCTATTTTTTTCTTATTTTCAGAATTAAACAAGTGATGAGCAAAGTATTAAGCAAAACAAGGTGAATTGTCTAAATCAAGACAGGTTCAAAAGAGGTCAACCAGCAAATAACTTTCAAAGTCAACATGGAGTCAAAAATCACCAAAGTCAAAATGGCCGAGCATGCAAAAACTAGTGTCCAAAGCAAGGTGATTCAAGTGTACACAAAGTGAACACAATCAGGTGATCGTATGCAAGCATCAAAAGTGGATCAGCTCATGTTTTGGTCGAGTTCAACAAATGGTTCAAGTCAAACAGTTGTTATCAAGGCTGAGCAAATATGACAACATGATGGCATGCAGCATAGTCTAAGCAACAAATGGAGGAGCCAAAATTTTCAGATCAGCAAAAGAAGTATGTGCAGACAACATAGTTTTTCAAATGAGTCGAGCAATGGTGCAAAGCAAGCAAGTTTCATTTTTTTCATGGTGCAGCTCATACATTGTAGCATTTATTCAAGTTGAAGTATGCAATCATGGACAAGTAGTCAAGCATACATCATGGTTCAGCAATACAGGTTCAGCAATACAACAAAGAGGAAATGAAGATTACATTGTGGTATGAATCAGCTAAGGTATGCGTGGTCGAGACAGCAATTTGAAAGTGCAACATGTTTATATGAACATGTATCAGACAAACCAGTTCAAGTGTATGAACATGTCTATTTTAGCAAGCATGTTTGGACAAACACAAGCACATGAAAACCAAGCCAAATACATGTCAAGATGATGCAGGTACAAAATGGTTCAGCTCATAACATAACAGGGGCCATGTCAAGGTTTTCAAGTAAGGCTGCACAGCATGGTCGAGTGGACACAGCAACATATGAGTGGAACCAAGCATCAACACAGTAAAACAAATAGTGCAAATGGGAACACATGTGCATGGGTGACACAGCTATATGCAGTGCATATACACATGAAAGTGCAGCATTCAAAGCCAAATTGGTCAAGCACTTATGCAGCCAGTGAATCAGAGAGAATGACAACACAACACAAACAAGAACACATAGTGCGGCCATATAGAACAACACAAGATCAACAAGTTCAGGTTTAAACTTTCATGCATTGATAAAAATGGTCGAACAGTATAAATATGGCAAGTGACAAAGAAATGAAGAAGTGCAACTACAAACCAAGTTCAAGTCAGTGCCAAGAAATTCAAATGCCATAAGTAATTAATTGTGCACAAATCCACAAAGGATATTTAACAGCAAATTCATGCAGCAATGATACATGGTGTATTAAGTCTGTGTGAAATTAGCATAACAAATTTGGAAAGAGTTTAAGGAGCAAGAAATCCTTTTAATCTGTTTCCAGAAAAGAAAATGGCTTTCCAGTTTTTTTTTTTTTTTTTGATTAAATATTCAACTCGACAATCATGGTCATAGAAGTGCAGAAAACCAGCAAGAATAATATTTGGTAAGTGCTTTGAATTATTTCCAGGAATCAATCAAGTCTGTCCAGAAATGCACAAGAAATTTTATTCAACAGTTTATGGAAAGTTTTTCAAAATGTTTCCAGAGTGTATCAAGTAAAAGAAAAAAAAAATTCAGCAATAACTTTTTGTTTAACAAAATCGAAATCCTTTTATGGCAAAAATTCAAGTCTTTCCATCTGTTTAAAAAAAAAAAAAAAAATAACATTCAGGCACAATTTAAGTCACGGCAAGTTCAAAGAATTTAATCAAGGCAGAAATCCATTCAAGAAAATTTTAAAAGGGGAAACCACAAACAATCAAATTCGAATATTCCCAAATCAAATCGGGCAAGTCTTCAATGGAAATCAGAGTACAAGGGTTTCAGAATCCCTATATAAACACACGAATTCATCATCGACTTAATCAGATTTTCACACAAAAAGAAATCCGAAACCCTAAATTGCAAAAGTTGATAAAACTTACTCAGATTGATCGCAAGGACGAAGGAGATACCCTGGAGAAGAAAAACAAGCTTCCAGAGAACCATTACACACATCACCGAGATTGATTTAGGGAAAAAATCAATGAAACCCTAATCGCAGCCGCCATTTTTTGTTTCAGAGAATAAGGGAGGATCGTGCTAAAGAAAATACAAGGGAGCACCGCAAAATAAAGTGGGCCGACCACTTTGGACTAGTGCAAAGGAAAAGGGGATGACCCCTACTTTTAAACTCCTCATCTTATTTTCTTTAAAGTTTTTTTTTCTGTCATTGAATTTTTTTTAAACTTCTTTTCTAGTTTTATTGTAAAAACTAGGGAGCACAGAATATTGAAGTGTAATCTGAGAAAATCTAGTCTAGGGTATACAGACTAGTCTAGGATTTTGAGCTTAGGGATAAACAGGAGCAGGAGTTGCGAGTTTGCATAGGATTGTAAGCGGGATCTGTTTGTATCTCCTAATAAAAATCTTAGAAAGGCAGCAGTAGGCACAGTTTGCCGAAGCTGGGTATATCTGCGTGTGATTTTATTTTTACTGCATTTCTTTATTACTGTGTTTAGTTTAAATTTTGTGTTAAAACCCTATTCACCCCCCCTCTAGGGTTATTATCGATCCTACAATTGGTATCAGAGCAGGTGTTTGAACCCTAGAATCATGACTTCAATAAACAATGCTTTTTCTGAAGGTCAATCTATTGCTAGACCACCCATGTTCAATGGTAGTGATTACGCGTATTGGAAAGCTAGGATGAAAATATATCTAGTGTCTGTTGATTATGATGTCTGGGATATCATTGAAACTGGATATACACCTCCGACTGAAACTGTTAATGGTATTGTAACACCTAAACCAAAAAGTAGGTGGGATGCAAATGATAAGAAATTATACTCTATAGATTCTAAAGCTATGAATGCTCTGATTTGTGCTCTTGATAAAACAGAATATAACAGAATTTCTCATTGTAATACAGCCCCGGAAATTTGGCATACTCTGGAAGTTACACACGAAGGAACTTCTCAGGTTAAAGAATCCCGTCTTGCCATGTTCAGTAATGAATATGAAAACTTCAACATGCAGAAGGACGAGAGCATCAAGGACATGTATGGACGCTTTTCCGTACTAGTCTACAATGCCAGAGCCCTTGGGAAGGTCTATACAGAAGTGGAGCTTGTGAGGAAGATTCTGCGTGTTCTGCCCATGAACTTTGAAGCAAAAGTCACAGCCATTCAAGAATCCAAAGATCTGAGCAAGCTGAGCATGGAAGAGCTTATTGGGAATCTGATGACATATGAAATGGAGCTGAAAGCAAGAGAAGATCGCAACAACTCAGATCTGAAAAAGAAGTCAATAGCTTTTTCCAACACCGTCACCAGCGATAGTGACGATCCTATTGAACAGCTTGCCATGGCAGTCAGACAACTCACGAAGTGGAGAAAATTCAAACCTCGAAGAAATAAACCAAAGACCAACAATTCAGAAGATGAACCACTCTGCTACAACTGTCAAAAGCCTGGACACATAAAACCAAATTGTCCACTTCTCCAAAGAAACAAGAAGAAAAAGAAAGCTTTTGCTGTAACTTGGGATGACGAGGAAGGAGAAGAAGATTCAGACAGCAGTGAGGAGGAAAGCAATTTGTGCTTCATGGCAAAATCAGACCTAGAAGATACTGACGAGGAAACCACTGAGGTATACAGTTATGACGATCTAGTTTTAATGTGTAAACATCTTTCTGAAATTATTGACACGTTAGAATCAGACGCAGAGAAACTGAAAGCGGAAAACTTCAACCTTGTTCATAATAATAAGAAGTTGGAATCTGGGATTAAAAATGCTTCAAAAACCAATAATCTAGATTGTGAAATGTGTAAAGATGTGAATCTATAAATTTTAACACTCAAGAGCACCATTGAGAATCTTGAAAAAGAAAACTTGACTCTAAAAGTTGAAGATGACACTAAAAGAAAGAACTACATTAAACGATGCACTTCACTTGTGAATGAGAACACAATCTTAAAAACAAGAGTCCAAGATCTAGAAGTCACATTGAACAAATTCTCAATCGGTCAAACATCTTTTAAAATGTTACTTGGAAACCAATTGGTTGGGAATAATAGAAAAGGACTTGGTTTTGGGAAGATACAAGAAATAACTGGAAGTGACAATGCTAAAGGTAAAAGTATTTTTCCCAAATGTGTAAAATGTGGGGTGATTGGTCACAGTCATGAAAATTGCAAGATTAGCAGTAAAATTCAGAAGTTCAAAAAGGTATGGGTTCCTAAACACTTGGCACACAATTATCACAAAGATTGGAACACAAATAAGAAGAAAAATCAAATTTGGATTCCAAAAGAATCTTATTACTATCATTCTTCTACTACTGATAAGATTAGGCCTAGAAGTTTCTCTAGGTCATCTCCTTCTCTGTTTGTGTAGGTATGTTGGCGGGCTAAGGAGCAACAAAAATGGTACTTGGATTCAGGTTGCTCCAGACATATGACAGGTGATAAAAGACTGTTCCTTAGCCTGGAAAAACATAAAGGTGGGAATGTGACGTTAGGTGACAACAGCAAATGTAAAATTATTGGTAAAGGAAAAGTAGGTAACAGTATCTTTGCCTTAACTGATGTTTTATATGTTGATAATCTCTTTCACAATCTTATCTCCATCAGTCAGCTTTGTGATAAAGGAATGAATGTTGTGTTTGATAGTAATAGTTGCAAAATCATTGAGATCTCCTCTGGAAAGGTTGTGTTTACAGGGAAAAGAAAAGGAAATATCTATACTCTCTCTTTCGATGATGTAACAGTATCTAGGTGTTTGGTAGCAACAGAAGAGGAGGCAATCTTATGGCACAGAAGATTGGCACATGCAAGTATGGGTCTTCTTGAAAGACTAAAAGCAAATGAACTTGTCAGGGGTTTACCACATCAGAATTTCAAAAATAACAAAGTATGTAAAGCTTGTACCATGGGAAAACTTAGTCGTTCATCTTTCTGTCCAAAAAATGTTGTTAGCACTTCACGAGTGCTTGAATTGATTCATATGGACTTGTTTGGACCTACTGATATTGCTAGTTTAAATGGTAAACGTTATTGTTATGTATTGGTTGATGATTACTCTAGGTTTACATGGGTTTACTTTCTAGCCAAAAAGTCTGAAGCTTTTGATTATTTTTTAAAGTTTTCAAAACTTGTCCAAAATGAAAAAGGGGTTTCAATTAAAACTTTAAGAAGTGATCATGGAGGTGAATTTGAAAACTTAGACTTTGAAAATCTTTGTGAAGAAAATGGTTTCAAACATGAATTTTCCGCTCCTCGAACACCTCAACAGAATGGGGTGGTTGAAAGGAAAAATCGTACATTACAAGAAATGGCTAGATCTATGTTATGTGAATATCAATTGCCTCAAACTTTCTGGGCTGAGGCAGTCAATACTTCATGCTATGTAATGAACAGAGTTATGATTAGACCAATACTTAATAAAACGTCATATGAACTGTGGTCTAACAAAAAGCCTAACATCTCATATTTTAGAGTGTTTGGATGTCCTTGTTACATTTTGAACACAGGTGAACAGCTTGGGAAATTTGAGTCAAAAACGGTTGATGGAATCTTCATGGGTTATTCATCAAGAAGTAAGGCTTACAGAATCTTCAATAAACAGTCAAGAACAATCGTGGAAACCGTCAACGTCAAGTTCAATGAATCAGATATGGATACGATACCTGAAGATGATAAAGATGATGCTGGTGCACAAGAAATTGAACAAGAAAACAATGATGTTGAGAACAACAATGAAAAAACCACTGAAGCAGCAACAGATATCGAAAGACTAAAATTCAAGCCAAGTCATCCTCCAGATTTGGTGATTGGAAGTCCAACTGCTGGTATTCGTACACGATCCTCTCTCAATAGGGAAGTTTGTACCCTTTGTATTCATAATGCCTTTGTATCTGAAATAGAACCAAGTTCTTATGATGTTGCTCTTAATGATGAATTTTGGTTGTTAGCTATGCAGGAGGAACTTAACCAGTTTGAGAGAAACAGAGTCTGGAACTTGGTACCCAGACCAAAAGACTACCCAGTTGTAGGAACAAAATGGGTATTCAAAAATAAGCTTGACGAATCTGGAAACGTAACAAGAGACAAAGCTAGGTTGGTCGCTAAGGGATACAATCAAATCGAAGGTGTTGACTTTGATGAAACTTTTGCCCCAGTTGCTAGGCTTGAAGCAATCAGAATTTTGTTAAGTTTTGCGTGCTTTAAGGGGTTCAAATTAAAGCAAATGGATGTGAAGAGTGCTTTTCTGAATGGAGAACTAAAAGAAGAAGTGTATGTTGAACAACCCCCTGGTTTTGAGAGTCACGATTATCCAAATCATGTATACAAACTGGAAAAAGCATTGTATGGCCTTAAGCAAGCTCCTCGAGCTTGGTATGACTGTCTGTGTACATATCTCTTGGAAAACGGTTTTAAAAAGGGAAGTGCTGACACAACCTTGTTTTTATCTCATGATGGTGATGATTTTTTAATCGTCCAAATTTATGTTGATGATATCATATACGGTGCTACTAATGATGTCTTGTGTGAAAAATTTGAAAAAGTTATGCAGGGCAAATTTGAGATGAGTTTGGTTGGAGAGCTGAAATTCTTCCTTGGTTTCCAAATCAAACAAAGTAGCAAAGGGATCTTTATCTCCCAAACGAAGTACGTAATGGAGTTGTTAAAGAGATTTGGAGTTCAAGATGCAAAGCCAATGAAGACACCGATGAGTCCAACAACCAAACTTGACAAAGATGAAAAAGGTGTTGCTGTGGATCAAAAGAAATATCGCGGTATTATCGGTTCACTTCTTTATCTTTCTGCTTCTAGACCCGATATTATGTTTTCTGTTTGTTTGTGTGCTCGTTTTCAATCAAATCCTAAAGAATCTCATCTAAAAGCCACAAAACGGATTCTAAGATATTTGTTACACACACCAAATTTGGGCTTATGGTATCCTTCTTGTGATAACTTTAATTTAGTTGGGTTTACTGATGCTGATTATGCTGGTTCACTCACTGATAGAAAAAGTACTAGTGGAACGTGTTTCATGCTAGGTCATTCACTTGTGTCGTGGTCAAGTAGAAAACAAAACTGTGTTGCTTTATCCACCACTGAGGCTGAATATATTGCTTTAGGAAGTTGTTGTGCACATATTTTATGGATGATGCAGACTTTATCTGATTTTGGACTTTGTTATAAACGAGTTCCTTTAAAATGTGACAGTAAGAGTGCAATTGACTTATCAAATAATCCAGTACATCACTCACGCACGAAACACATTGATGTAAGACACCACTTTCTTAGAGATCTTATTGCTTGTGAAGATATTTGTATAGAATTTATTTCAACCGAATCTCAACTTGCTGATATTTTTACAAAACCCCTTTCTGAAGACAGATTTTGCAGATTACGTTTGGATTTGGGAATTATAGAAATAAATTAATCTTTTAGCATTTTTGGATAAATTTTCTCTTAAGATGTTCTGTTGGCAATTATCTTTCTGACAAATAATCCATGCTTCAAATCATCAAGAAAAGACCAGTTTGTTTTTGGACATTTATGATAAATTTGTGACTGTGTAAGTTTTCAGAATATGAGATGTTTGAAAATTTGTAGCTCTGATACGATCAAATATGCTTTATAATATGAGTAATTGAGGAACTTTTTGTTCACTTTCATCTTCTGTCTCTATCACCCTTCTATCAATCATTATTATTTTATATATATCAAAGGGATTTAAGTATACAAAAAAAAAAAATAAGTATTTCTCTAATCTCATTTAAAAATCCAAGCTCTGGTCATGCATGGTTATGAGAATACTTATTTTTCATGCTATCACTGATTCCATTTAAAAATCCAAGATCTGGTTATGCGTGGTCAGTATAGTATTGAATTTTTTTTTTCATGTTGCAGCTAATTCCATTTAAAAATCCAAGCTATGGTCATGCGTGGTTAGTTTGCTATTGAAATATCCCTGATATATATTAAATATTTCATCGTTCCATTTTCTGTCTTGTGAAATGTGTTCTTCTTTTACAGATTATTCTAATCTTTTTGTTTGATTATTCGGAGTGTTTGAATCTGATAATGTCAAATGACTTGATTACTATTTACAGTCCATACTCTTTAAAATGTCCAGAATTGTTATTCTTTTGATGATTACAAAGGGGGAGAAGAAGTTAAGATTTTGTGTTGTTTACAGACGTCTATAGATTTTATTTTGCCATTAATGCTAAGTGTTTAATTTTTTTTTGTCATTTTCAAATTCTTTACTCATGTCTGTTTACAACTGATAGGGGGAGCTCAAATGTAGGGGGAGCCCTTGTTCAAACACAACTCGTTATTCACAAAAATCTTAAGTCTGTTTGTCATCATCAAAAGGGGGAGTTTGTTGATACTAATATTTTTGTTTGATGATAACAAATAGATTTTTGTTACTGGAGTGTTTGATTGTGGAATATCTAGCATTATTGGAAAATAAAATAACACAGAATTTACACAGAATATAGAAAAATCGAATAAATTTTATTTCCAATAATATTATTTATTTTACAATTCATTTACACACAAGACTTTACAAATCACTTTACAAGTAATTTCAGTACATACAAATTTTTTTTACAAGCACTTCATTTTTTTTCTCATTTCTAGCTGGATAGCTGTCCAAAGCATCATCCTGTAACCTGTCACAAAAGAAAGAAAAATACACAGTACACTGGAACTAAAACAAATACTTTTGACAAAAATGATTCTCTGTGTGATTGATTCATTTTTTTGTCTCAGCTTTCTGTGTGTTTTTCTCATCATATTTCAGACTTGAACAGCCACATCAAAACCATACTGGTTTGCTGATCAGAACCAACTGATTCTGACCAGCCTCAACTCAGTACAGTTTGACTGCTATTTTTTTCTTATTTTCAGAATTAAACAAGTGATGAGCAAAGTATTAAGCAAAACAAGGTGAATTGTCTAAATCAAGACAGGTTCAAAAGAGGTCAACCAGCAAATAACTTTCAAAGTCAACATGGAGTCAAAAATCACCAAAGTCAAAATGGCCGAGCATGCAAAAACTAGTGTCCAAAGCAAGGTGATTCAAGTGTACACAAAGTGAACACAATCAGGTGATCGTATGCAAGCATCAAAAGTGGATCAGCTCATGTTTTGGTCGAGTTCAACAAATGGTTCAAGTCAAACAGTTGTTATCAAGGCTGAGCAAATATGACAACATGATGGCATGCAGCATAGTCTAAGCAACAAATGGAGGAGCCAAAATTTTCAGATCAGCAAAAGAAGTATGTGCAGACAACATAGTTTTTCAAATGAGTCGAGCAATGGTGCAAAGCAAGCAAGTTTCATTTTTTTCATGGTGCAGCTCATACATTGTAGCATTTATTCAAGTTGAAGTATGCAATCATGGACAAGTAGTCAAGCATACATCATGGTTCAGCAATACAGGTTCAGCAATACAACAAAGAGGAAATGAAGATTACATTGTGGTATGAATCAGCTAAGGTATGCGTGGTCGAGACAGCAATTTGAAAGTGCAACATGTTTATATGAACATGTATCAGACAAACCAGTTCAAGTGTATGAACATGTCTATTTTAGCAAGCATGTTTGGACAAACACAAGCACATGAAAACCAAGCCAAATACATGTCAAGATGATGCAGGTACAAAATGGTTCAGCTCATAACATAACAGGGGCCATGTCAAGGTTTTCAAGTAAGGCTGCACAGCATGGTCGAGTGGACACAGCAACATATGAGTGGAACCAAGCATCAACACAGTAAAACAAATAGTGCAAATGGGAACACATGTGCATGGGTGACACAGCTATATGCAGTGCATATACACATGAAAGTGCAGCATTCAAAGCCAAATTGGTCAAGCACTTATGCAGCCAGTGAATCAGAGAGAATGACAACACAACACAAACAAGAACACATAGTGCGGCCATGTAGAACAACACAAGATCAACAAGTTCAGGTTTAAACTTTCATGCATTGATAAAAATGGCCGAACAGTATAAATATGGCAAGTGACAAAGAAATGAAGAAGTGCAACTACAAACCAAGTTCAAGTCAGTGCCAAGAAATTCAAATGCCATAAGTAATTAATTGTGCACAAATCCACAAAGGATATTTAACAGCAAATTCATGCAGCAATGATACATGGTGTATTAAGTCTGTGTGAAATTAGCATAACAAATTTGGAAAGAGTTTAAGGAGCAAGAAATCCTTTTAATCTGTTTCCAGAAAAGAAAATGGCTTTCCAGTTTTTTTTTTTTGATTAAATATTCAACTCGACAATCATGGTCATAGAAGTGCAGAAAACCAGCAAGAATAATATTTGGTAAGTGCTTTGAATTATTTCCAGGAATCAATCAAGTCTGTCCAGAAATGCACAAGAAATTTTATTCAACAGTTTATGGAAAGTTTTTCAAAATGTTTCCAGAGTGTATCAAGTAAAAGAAAAAAAAAATTCAGCAATAACTTTTTGTTTAACAAAATCGAAATCCTTTTATGGCAAAAATTCAAGTCTTTCCATCTGTTTAAAAAAAAAAAAAAAATAACATTCAGGCACAATTTAAGTCACGGCAAGTTCAAAGAATTTAATCAAGGCAGAAATCCATTCAAGAAAATTTTAAAAGGGGAAACCACAAACAATCAAATTCGAATATTCCCAAATCAAATCGGGCAAGTCTTCAATGGAAATCAGAGTACAAGGGTTTCAGAATCCCTATATAAACACACGAATTCATCATCGACTTAATCAGATTTTCACACAAAAAGAAATCCGAAACCCTAAATTGCAAAAGTTGATAAAACTTACTCAGATTGATCGCAAGGACGAAGGAGATACCCTGGAGAAGCAAAACAAGCTTCCAGAGAACCATTACACACATCACCGAGATTGATTTAGGGAAAAAAATCAATGAAACCCTAATCGCAGCCGCCATTTTTTGTTTCAGAGAATAAGGGAGGATCGTGCTAAAGAAAATACAAGGGAGCACCGCAAAATAAAGTGGGCCGACCACTTTGGACTAGTGCAAAGGAAAAGGGGATGACCCCTACTTTTAAACTCCTCATCTTATTTTCTTTAAAGTTTTTTTTTTTTGTCATTGAATTTTTTTTTAAACTTCTTTTCTAGTTTTATTGTAAAAACTAGGGAGCACAGAATATTGAAGTGTAATCTGAGAAAATCTAGTCTAGGGTATACAGACTAGTCTAGGATTTTGAGCTTAGGGATAAACAGGAGCAGGAGTTGCGAGTTTGCATAGGATTATAAGCGGGATCTGTTTGTATCTCCTAATAAAAATCTTAGAAAGGTAGCAGTAGGCACAGTTTGCCGAAGCTGGGTATATCTGCGTGTGATTTTATTTTTACTGCATTTCTTTATTACTGTGTTTAGTTTAAATTTTGTGTTAAAACCCTATTCACCCCCCCTCTAGGGTTATTATCGATCCTACAGGAAGAAAATAAAAAAAGAAAATTACCACAGTAAATTTCATTTTTTTTTCAAATCCTTGGAAAAATTATCGAAATGACAGAGTGGTTCTTTCACCAAAAGATTGGGTTCCTCCAAAAAAAGCTCACCTGTAGCATTTGGGACTTGAAGCCAAAAGCGTTTGAACTCGTCTTTGAGATTTCATACATGAACAAGTGATCCTAATGCGCCGTTTAGCTTTGCCAAAGTTATGTGCACTCTATAACTGAAATTATAGGATGATGACCTTTAAAAAGGATAGTACTGATCAAAAAATTGAAGATACAAAATAAAACTTAAAATGATTGAATTTCTATTATGATTATATTTAAAGATACATTTGAAATAAACAAACTGAATATTTCACATTGCTTGTATCCATCAACATTATGCATGCGAAGTAGAATCTTCAACTAACACGAGGAACTAAAAAAACTACAGTATTCTAATATAATTCAGTTCTAAAATAAATAAGAAAATATTCTAATATGATTTGGAAAGAGGTTCAAAGCTTCAAGAACTTTGTATTGGCTGACTCATCAAATGGAAAAGTTGTACGAACCAACGGAAAAACGCATGTCCCCTGCCAAATTAATGAAGCTTTAAATGTTGTACAAAGGCCCAGAAGAACTTCAATGAATGTAATATGTTTGTTCCAATTTTATAGTCGTATCATTTGAATTTTTAGGCATGTTTAGCTATTGTCGTTACCTATTTGACTCAATGGCATTAAAAATCACTTTGTGGAGTTAATAACTAATTGTTATTTTGTTTGTATAGATATTTGCTTGTTTTTATATTATATCCTTGATGGAAAAAGACTGGGTGCATTTACATAGGTAATAGATAATATTCAACTCAATATATAGTTTGAGAATTTTAAAAATATAATATTAAAGTAAATATTTATGTTTTTTATTTTTTTGTCATAGAACTAGTATAGAGTACCGACAAGGAGCGTGGAATTTTGTGCAATCCGCTAAGAAAAATTTATCAACTTCAGAAAAAAAAAATTATGTCCGTGTGTCGATTGTCGAATTCTTAGTCATCACTTTAACAACATTGTCTTTGAACATTTGGTTATAAAAGGAATGGGTCCTAAATACAAGTGCGGCAGGTGGTATAATCATGGTGAACAAATAAATATAGTTGAAGAAACAGAGCTAAATGACACATATGACTTATTCCAAGTCGTTTACTATGAAGATGAAGATTATGTCAATCATGCTTTTTTTGCTGATGACAAAGATAATGATGACGCACAAAGACGAGAAGATGATTTGCTAAAAAAATTGGAAGATGCAGAAAGCCCATTGTATCCCGATTGTGCAAGTCAAACAAAATTATCTGCTATCACTGCTTTATATAATTTTAAATGTGAGACTGGATTATCCGATACTGGTATTGATAAGCTATTACATGTGCTACATATTTTATTTCCAAAGGATAATGTACTTCCCAAGACTATATATGAAGTAAAAAAAAAAAATCTTAAAGTTTTTGATATGGGTTTTGAGAAGATTCATGCTTGTAGAAATGATTGTTGTCTTTTTAGAAAAGAATATAAAGATTTGAATAATTGTCCAAAGTGTGGTACTTCAAGATGGAAGATATATGAGAGTACAAAGGAGAATATGCAAGGCGTTCCTGTTAAAGTGTTGCGATATTTTCCCATCATTCCAAGATTTAGGAGAATGTTTAGATCTAAAAAGATGGCAGAAGATCTAAGGTGACATTATAATAACAAAAGCAATGATGGAAAAATGCGACATCCTGTGGATTCTATAACTTGGAACATAGTAGATGGGAAATGGAAATTATTTTCAACCCATCCACGTAATCTTAGACTTGGTTTAACTACGGATGGTTTCAGTCCTTTGTCGGTAAAAGATCTAAATATAGTTGTTGGCCAGTGATGCTTGTAACATATAATCTTCCGCCTATGTTATGCATGAAAATGGAAAATATTATGTTAACATTGGTGATTCATGGTCCAAAGTAGCCGGGAAATGATATTGATATATATGTGGCACCATTGATAGAAGACTTGCATCATTTGTGGAGTAATGGTGTTAATATTTATGATGCATTTAGTAGAACACTTTTTAATTTAAAAGCAATTTTACTATGGACGATAAATGATTTTTCGGCTTATGGGAATCTTGTTGGTTGTTGTGTAAAGGGTAAAAAAGCTTGTCTATTATGCGGTGTCGACACTCATAGTCGATGGTTGAATCATAGTCGAAAGCATGCGTATATGGGGCATCAAAGTTTTTTACCTCCTTTGGACTGACTGAGAAAGCTAAAGTCTTGGTTTGATAATACCGTAGAGATAGGCACCAAACCTAGAATTTTGACAGGTAGAAACAATTCTATGATATTGAAAGATTTTCCTAATGATTTTGGAAAAGATAAGAAAGAAGTAAGAAAAGGAAATAAGGCAAAGAAGAAGAGAGTAGATAAGAAGGGGAAAAAAAAGAATGAGCAAAAAAAGGAAGCGTGTCTACAATAAAGAAGATGAATATGATGAGGATGATAACCCCTTAAAAAAGGAATTATCAAGGTGGAAAAAAGGTCAATTTTCTTTGATTTACCATATTGGGAGGTTAGTAATTATTTTTTACAATTGATTTAACAGTAAAAGAAATTTAATATTAAATTGTTGTACTATTCATATTTATAGAAACTTCCGTTGCGACATAATTTAGATGTAATGCATATCGAGAAAAATGTTGGAGAAAGCTTTCTGAGCACAATACTGCATGATGACAAATCAAAAGATGGAATTAACTCTAGAAAAGATTTGGAGGATTGGGGAATTCGACATAGTCTTTTTGTGCAACCTCGTGGAAAGAAAACATATCTTCCACCGACTCCGTATACATTGTCAAGTTCTAAAGAAGAAAAATTTGCAAAAGATTATATAATTTCAAGGGACCCGATGGTTTTTGCTCAAATTTCAAAAGAAGCATATCATTGGAGAATTGCAAAGTTACTGGCTTTAAGTCCCATGATTATCATGTTTTGATGCAATAAATATTGTCGGTTGCAGTAAGAGGATTGTTGCCAAAGAAGCCAAGGAAAACAATACTCCGTTTGTGTTCATTTTTCGATAAAATATGTCAACGTGTTCTTGATAAAGAAAAATTGCAACAACTGGATGATGAAATCATTACAATTTTATGCGCTCTTGAAAGATATTTTCCACCTTCTTTTTTTTGATGTAATGATACATTTAAGAATTCATCTTGGAAGAGAAGCTCGATTGTGCAGGCCAGTACATTTTCGTTGGATGTACCCTTTTGAAAGATATATGAAGACAGTTAAAGATTATGTAAGGAACCTTGCATGAGTTAAAGGGTGTATTGCAGAGTTCTATCTTGCAGAAGAATCTATGAGATTTTTTGGTGAGTTTATAAAAAAATCATCACAAACTGAGGAGAAACAAGGTCGAAAAGAAGATTATGAAAATCACACAATACTTGAAGGGCGTCCAATTTCAAAGCTTGAGACAGTTACATTGTCATCTAACGAGAAAGAAATTGCTCATTTGGCTGTCCTGATGAATATGACCATTGTAGAACCTTTTTTAACATAAATATTGATTTCTATTTTGTTTTATTTTGATGTGTGTGTGTATATATATATATATATATATATATATAATCATCATTTATTTTATGCTAGTTTTCATATGGAGGAGTTGGAAAATTCAAACCAACGTATGGAAAAAAATGCGACATTGCTTTGGAACAGTCATACTAAAAACTTTGCTGATTGGATTAAGAAAAAGGTTATTTTAAAAACTCTTTAATTGACTTCGTAATACTATTTTTAAAATTATTCGTAAATACATTGATATTTTTCCAGATACTTATTGAGTCAAAGGATCATGATACTATGTTAAAATGGATTGCCTTTGGTCCGAGTAGTAATGCCTTATCATGCAAAGGATATATTATAAACGGACAACATTTTCACACATCAGATGTTAAGAGAGAAACTCAAAATTGTGGTGTGACTTATGATGCGACTACTATGTGTCGAGCAAGCGCAAAAGATACCTATCAAGTGGTTGATGTGGTCACATACTACGGGATTTTAACCGACGTAATTTTATTAGACTATCACATATTTTATATTCCTGTTTTTAAATGCAATTGGGCAAACATAGGAAACGGAGTGAAAGTTGAAGATCGGTTTACTCTTGTTAATTTACATCAAAATCAAGCTTCATTTTCAGGAGATCCGTATATTCTTGCATCTCAAGCGAAACAAATTAATTATTTAAGAGAAAATGATTTGTCTAATTCGTATGTTGTATTGAAGGCACCACCTCGGGGTTGTCATGAATTAGAGACAAATGAGCCTGTTGAGGATGTAAATTTATTTAGGGAAGAATGCGAAGACAACGATGAAGATGATGATTCCATGGATGATGCTAGCTATGTTAGAGAGGATTGTGAAGGCATACTTGAGTAGTTTCATATTTTATTATTTAAAGAAATCGTCATAAATAACGAAGACTAGGTTTGTGTTTCTTTTATGTAGAACATTTTCTGAATCACAGCTAAATCCGTATGTTTGTACACAAAAACGTTTGGATATTGTGCATATTAAATCATTTGCCATGCAACACCCATGTGTATGGTATTCGTATATCTATTGGCTATTGGATAAGTGTTTACCTTTTTGGTTTATTTTTTCCTTTCCAGAAGGTTTACTTAAGTAGATCTGTGAATCAAATGATTATGAAGAAAAAAAGATAATATAAGGGAGCTTGTACTATAGTTTAAGATAACATGTCAGCATATGTAGCGATCTTTACTAATATTGTTGGTTAATAAGCTTACTCAACGTGTACATCAAATGTATTTAGCAACAATATCCACGACATAGAATTAGGTTAATTTATTGGGCTGGTTTCAAAAAAAAAAAAAAAAAAAAAAAAAAAAAAAAGAGAGAGATTTTGACACATGTATTTGGTTATTAGATTTGGTCATGATTCATGTGTCCTTTATGTTTTTAACATTGATTTACCTAATTTTTTCCTTTTTTTTTCTTTTTCTTTTTGCATTATGTCGACCTAACAGTAATGTCATTTTACTAGTAGGTTTTGGATTATGTCATAATTCATGTTTGATCTTTGATCTTTTCTTGTAGCTCTTACATTAACTATAACAAAATCAGCATAATGATCTAATATTTTGTTTTAATTGCAGAATATGCGTAAAAGCATGAAAAGAAAGAAGACATCGATCAACAACAATGACCAAAATAAAGATAATTCAGAAAATAATGATGCTCAAGTCCAAGAAAACCAACAAGTAGTCAACGACAATACAATGCGACAAGAAGAAAATATTGAAGTTGTTCAAGAAAGCGAGAGAAATGACACTACCGATGCAAATCCAATTGTGAAAAAAAAAACTAGAGGACAAACTAAAGTCAAAAGACTTCCTATAGACATTTTTAATCGAGTTGAAGTTGAGTTCAATGGGCTAGGTGAACCAATAGGAGATGGATCAGTCAAGTTATCTTCTTATTTAGGTCCACTTGTACGCTAGCATGTCCCTGTTACGCTAGATAATTGGAAGCATGCAAGCAACGAATTAAAAGTCGTTCTTTGGGAATCCATTCAGGTAATATTATTGTATATAGTTGTTGTATTACATCATTTTTTTAACTGTTAATCATTTTTTTAAATTATTATTCTGTTCATAATATAATCTGTACCTTTAATTCAAACACACGAATGAACGATGGGAAAATTATGGTTAATTTTCTAAAAGAAAGCATAATAATATATGAACATTTTTTTTTTAATGTTATAAAGTACAAAAACTTTTTTTTTCAATAGTCAGAATTTTATAGTTAAATTGATATTCTAAAAAACATTTTCCTAACATTTCAGATATGGATTTTTTTATATAATCTCCTATCAAGTATGCAAACACAAAATTTTCATAAAAATATTGAAAATGCTGAAAAAATTAGTGAGGAAAATGTCATATTCGTCTGTATATAGAACAACTACGAAGTAGTTTCCCCGTTGAAGAAGCAAATTAGTTTCTGTAATTCTTATTGTATATAGAATTACAGTCACTGTAAAACTAACGGTGTTATGTATTTATTTGCTGACACTAAAAAAAAGGCGAAATGACAGAAAACAATCAGTGGTTTGCTTTTGATTCTTACCATTTATAGTTTATGGTGTTGCATTTTCGAATCCAGAAATCGAAGCAGACCTTTCTATTGCAGATTAAAGAATTGAAATTGTTAGTTAATTTACACAATCAATTAGTTTTTTATTTGATCACAAGTGATTGATATAAAATATTTTCATTTATCCGAAACATGCTGTCATATAGCTTTGATTACTCAATGCACTTATGCTTTGTTCAGACATATTTGTTGAAACTGATGTAGTACATATTCTTTTAGGAAATTCCTCTCATATTCTATCTGTTATATTTAGATTTGATATGTACAAAATATCTCCTGGCAATTATAAGAGCTCTCTTTGTGTTTTTCCCTTTTCTAAACGTAATTGGAAGCGTGAGTGCACACATACATTTCCATGTAGAATATTTGCTAATATAGCTTCGTTTAGTCATTTTGTCCTTTTCAACATACCCTTGGAAGCACGTGTGTGCACACCATCTTATTTTACACATATATAGTTTCTAATGTTACGCTATTCAAAAATGATCGTCAATGGTTGGACGTCCACAGCTCACTGAGGGAATAGAGTAGGATTCTAACTCTGGATGGTCTGAAGCCCATTAAATGGATGTTGAACTTTTGAACACCCATAAAATGGGTTTCTAACAATGGATATTAAAAAAATTGACAGCAAGCTGTTGGAAAAAAAAATGCATGTTCAACTTTGAAAATTCACCCCTTGAAAGATGCCATAAAGCTTTTAGTGTACAAAGCTGCACGGTAATATCATATGCATTGGCTAAAATGTCTGTTAAGTCATTTGCAAACTTGCGGCAGTATGTACTACACGGTTTAATAAAAAAAACTTACCATATTTGAATTTTACTATTCTAGTTGGATTATCTATAAAAAAATATGTAGTGATTATGAAAACTAACGATTTCAGCATCTATTTATTTGCTAACTACCCAAGCATTCTACTCAGGACAATATTATATTTATCACTAGCTTGTTCTCTTCTACTAGTAGTATTTCATATCAATTCACTCTTTATGTCTAATTGTTGCCATGAATGGTGACAGTAATTACTACATTGACAATTTGATGAGGCTGTGCCATGTTTACAATGTATATCCTTTTCCATATCATAGCCGCGATAAGTTGTTTTTTAGAGTACATAAGGGGAAATATAAGTTTGTTTTGTCCTATGATCTGAAAACTAGAAAGGCGGAGAGGTTGTTTGAATTTCGATCGAGATCACCGTACGAGATATGTACGCAGAGCAGTGTTCTAATGGTTTTTATGTATCAAAATAGTATGGTTAAATTGCCTAGCTTTGTTAAGTAGCCGGTTATATTGCATTATATTTTAATATTTTACAGAGGTAATTTGATTATTCTCTGTTTTTTTCCTCTCCCCCAATTAGGCTCTAGTGAATTGCAGTTTCCTCTGGATCCTGCAGAAATTGAGTAAATACAGTGTTTCTTTGGGTGCTTTTATGAAAGTTTGATGGTGGTAAACTGGCTACTTTAATTAGCTAAATGCTATTAAGTCAAATTTAAGTACTCTTAAATGTTTAACATAGTTATGTTTCTTATTTACATTAATGATAGAAATGGTGGGTATATTCTGGTTTCAATGTGTAAATTTTAATTCCCTCCAAATATTGATCCATAGCAATATCACATGTATCAGAATGGTTTCAGTATTTCATTTGTTGCTGTTACACCTGTTGAAATCGGTGATACGCAAATCACAATTTTGGGCAACAAATAATCTTATATATTTTGTGGAGAGATTTGTTGCTAGATTTGATGAAGAGATTTGGTGCTAGATTTGATGAAGAGATTGGTGCTAGATTTTATGAAGAGATATTGATTGCTATATTTGTGGACATTTATTGCAAGGATATTTGGTGCTTATCCAAATAGTTTTATAACAAATATGAAGATAATTTGGATGCCAAGTTTTCTTGGACATGAAGCAATTCTCTCTATAAAAAGGGCCAGCTGACATCTTCATTAGGTGTGGGAGAGAGCCACCAAGAGTGGTGGGTGAGAGCCACCAAGTGTGGGTGAGAGCCACCAAGGTGTGACTGAGAGCCACCAAAAGTGATCATTTAGCTATTCCAAATTGGGTGTTCTCCTTCAAATTTGTTAGCCATTATATATTCTCTACCTATTTCTTAATAAGATTATTGATTCAAGTTGTAATTGTTTGTAATAATAGTTGAGATCGTTTGTAAACAATTTTTATTAGTGAATCAATAAAGAGGGTGGTTGGGTGGAATATCATGTGCTCATTTTCGATATTATTTGTGTTGTTTTTTTTTCAATCAAATTCTTCTTCAAGTGGTTGGGTGATAAAGATCCAAATTTTCTTGGCATTTTGTCAAGCTTCCGCTGCGCACAACAAAACCCCAACAGTTTGGTATCAGAGCAAAAATCACAATAGTTTGGTATCGGAGCTAGTTCAACGCATAGCTTGGAATGATTTTGGATTGAAGATTGTAGATGTCGGAGATGATGTTGCTTTCATGGATGGCTATTATGTAGTAGGAGATTTTGAGAATTTGAAATGAAGAACCTAATCCTCAGTAACGTGGAGAAGTTGGTTTTGATCACTGCTGAGGATCCGTTAAGGATCATGTTATCGTTTATTGTCTTCACGTTGATAATTCTCGAGAGATCCATGTAGATGAAGAGAGATCAAGTGGTAGGCTATATCGATAAAGAGGTGTGATTGAGCCTGGAAATAAATTAGGTAATCTTGTGGCCTGATGAAATCATGAAGGTGTGATTGAGCCTGGAAATCAATTAGGTAATCTTGTAGCCTGATGAAATCAGGAAGGTGTAATTGAGCCTGTAAATCAATTGAGCCTGGACTTGAAGAGAAGACAGGATGGTTTTATCTCGTAGCCATTAAAATCGAGATGGTGTTAATTGAGAAAGAAGAGGTTGAAAGTGAGAGCTAAGGGGCTATTGTTTGAGTGGAGGAGATGTTGTGATTTGGTATCAAGGTGGAGTGTAGAAATCGGTGATACGCAAATCACAATTTTGGGCGACAAATAATCTTACATATTTTGTGGAGAGATTTGTTGCTAGATTTGGTGCTAGATTTGATGAAGAGATTTGGTGCTAGATTTGATGAAGAGATTGGTGCTAGATTTGATGAAGAGATTGGTGCTAGATTTGTGGACATTTATTGCAAGGATATTTGGTGCTTATTCAAATAGTTTTATAACAAATATGAAGATAATTTGGATATCAGTTTTCTTGGACATGAAGCAATTCTCTCTATAAAAAGGGCCAGCTGACATATTCATTAGGTGTGGGAGAGAGCCACCAAGAATGGTGGGTGAGAGCCACCAAGGTGTGGCTTAGAGCCACAAAAGTGATCATTTAGCTATTCCAAATTGAGTGTTCTCCTTCAAATTTGTTATCCATTTGATATTCTCTACCTATTTCTCAATAAAGTTATTGATTCAAGTTGTAATTGTTTGTAACGATAGTTGAGATCGTTTGTAAATAAGTTTTATTGGTGAATCAATAAAGAGGGTGGTTGGGTGGAATATCATGTGCTCATATTTCTGATATTATTTGTGTTGTTTTTTTAATCAAATTCATCTTCAAGTGATTGGGTGATAAAGATCCAATTTTTCTTGGCATTTTGTCAAGCTTCCGCTGCGCACAACAAAATCCAAACAGTTTGGCATCAGAGCGAGGCAATTTGTTTTAAATTGTGCATTAATTATTTCTACAAAGGTTGGTAGATTCAGTGGTGATTATGCTATTACTATTTTGGAGAAAATGAGACTTTGGTGGAGGAGATTATGTCGAGAATGAAGAGCATTCCAATCTGGGAACTTTGACGTGATATGGAGTTTATTGTGAAGAAGCCCTCTGATATGAATGAGGGAAGATGGAAGAAGACGAAGAAGAAGGAGGAGACGGTTGAAGAACCTAGTCCACAGCAAGGTGGAGAGGTTAATATGGTCATTGCTTATGGTCATAATGTGGAGGATCATGATATCGACAAGGGTCTAGATGTTGATGATGCTCGAGAGATCCCGGAGATGAAGAGATCATGTCAAACGGAAGACGGATGTCGAGTTTTGAATTGTGGTATTGCAAGCATTTTTTAGACCGTTGGTTGATGCACGGTGCAGCTCAGGTGGTAGATGCATCTTTTGCAGGCGGTGGGTTGTGTTTGTAATTGAGGTGTGGTCATAGTCCTTTCCAATCGACTGGGTGTATCTCGTTGCCCTGAAATCGAGGTTGGTTTTAATTGAGAGAATAATTTTTTGGTCTTGGTGGTATTGAGATTACTTTGGAATCTGCCTTTTTTTATTTTGGATATTTGCAATATTTTGTTGGCGGGCGGGAACGTAGTCTGAGCTCGTTAACAATTGTGTGATGGAGGGTGGCTTTGCTCGAACCCATTTGGTAAATATTCATTTTTTTGGTGTATCTCGTTGTGAGATTTTAATTGAAGGTGGAGTTCTGTTGAAGAGTTTTATGATAAGAAGAGAATTTGACTCAAGGTGGGGTGCTGGAGATATGTGATTTTGCATCAAGGTGGAGTGTTAAATTTGGTGATACAAAATCATAAATTGATTGGAACAAATTTGCAAAAAATGGAAAGTAAATATTTTTATAATGGGAATGCATTGATCGCATTTGATGAGGTGGTAGAGAAATAAATGAAGGGATTAATTTCTTCCATCTATGCTAAAGTAACGGACTGATTTACTTCCTATGTTTGCACATTTGTTGTTATGGTAATTTGCCTCCATTATATTATTATCATATATTGGTAATTTAACTGATGACTCACATAGATTTGCACTGGCTATATATTGAGGGGTAGACTTTAGTGTAAACCCATCCTGGCCTGGAGCCAGTGATCCCCAATGGTGTCTCTTCTTGTTAAATCTAATTGAGGTTTAGATATGTAAACTCTTATTTTGTAATCTCTTGTAATTCTCTCATGTGGAATAAAATCTCTCTCTATTGGACTGGACTATAAATATTGTGTCTCTTTGTTTCTCTGCTATAGTTATTTACTATTTTGTTGATGTAATAGAATAATTGCTATCAGATTAGATTGGTGTTCAATTGGCAAATCCAGATCCTATTTATTACGCTTCCGCATATGCGCATAAGATCTCCATCGTCATTGTGGATTTCAAAACTCGACATCTGTCTTCCATTTGACACGATCTCTTCATCTCCGTGATCCCCCGAGCATCATCAACATCTAGACCCTATTCGATACCATGATCATCCACCTTAGGACCATAAGCAGTGACCAAATTAACCTCTCCACCTTGCTGTGGACTAGGTTCTTTAACCGTCACCCGCCTTCTTCTTCGTCTTCTTCCATCTTCCCTCATCCATATCGGAGGGCTTCTTCACAATAAACTCCATATCACGTCAAAGTTCCCAGATTGGAATGCTCTTCACTCTCGACATAATCTCCCCCACCAGAGTCTCCTTTTCTCCGAAATAGTAATAGCATTATCACCACTGAATCTACCAATCTTTGTAGAAATAATTGATGCACAATTTAAAACAAATCGCCTCGCTCCGATACCAAACTGTTGGGGTTTTGTGCGCAGTGGAAGTTTGACAAAACGCCAATAAAAATAGGATCTTTATCACCCAATAACTTAAAGATGAATTTGATTGAAAAACAAAAACAACACCACAAATAATATCGGAAATGTGAGCACACGATATTCCATCCAACCACCCTCTTTATTGATTCACTAATAAAAAATTGTTTACAATCGATCTCAACTATCGTTACAAACAATTACAACTTGAATCAATAACCTTATTGAGAAATAGGTAGAGAATATCTAATGGCTAACAAATTTGAAGGAGAACACTCAATTTGGAATTGCTAAATGATCACTTTTGGTGGCTCTCAGTCACACCTTGGTGGCTCTCACCCACCTTAGGGTGAGAGCCACCAAGAGTGGGTGAGAGCCACCAAGTTGTAGCTGAGAGCCACCAAAAGTGATCATTTAACTACTCCAAATTGAGTGTTCTCCTTCAAATTTGTTAGCCATTAGATATTCTCTACCTATTTCTCAATAAGGTTATTGATTCAAGTTGTAATCGTTTGCAACGATAGTTGAGATCGATTGTAAACAATTTATCATTAGTGAATCAATAAAGAGGGTGGTTGGGTGGAATATCGTGTGCTCATATTTCTGATATTATTTGTGGTGTTGTTTTTGTTTTTCAAGCAAATTCATCTTCAAGTGATTGGGTGATAAAGATCCTATTTTTATTGGCGTTTTATCAAACTTCCGCTGCGCACAAAAATCATAACAACACCAAGTCTTACCATTAGCATTAGAGTTGCTCTTTTTTTTCCTTTTTTTTAAAATGGCTTCTAGCCTTCTAGGCTCTTGTTCGATCATAATCCGCCAAGTGATATGATAAACAGACAAGAGAAAATACAATTTTATTCTTGTTTTATACAACAAAAAATCAATAGAATGTAGTATGTATATTTAATTTGTAATATTAAATATAATATATATTTATATATATTGCTTTATATTAAGCTTTATATATATATATATATATATGTATATTTAATTTGTAACAATAAATATAATATGTAGTATGTATATATATGTATATGGAACCCATTCAGTTTACTACAAAGCGATAACATGAACTAGGTGGTTTGAGAAGATTATTTAGAATTTACTAAATACCAAAAATCTGGTAAGTTTACATAATGGAAAAAAAGTATGGCAATTATATATTCTATACCAGTTTTCTATTTCATCCGGTTATCATATAACAACGATCTGTGACTCTACTTCACCATTAAGTTTACTTATTCATCAATAACTTTACTTATTTAAAAGCCTAAAACCAAAAAATTTAACAAAGCTATTGCTTTATAAGTACAAATATTTAATTACTACGCTTTCTTATATATAGTAACAATAAACTCATAAAATAGCACATGTAAAGAATGATCAGATCAATTCCTGTTTAGCAATATACGTTCTTTCTTTGTGTTCAAAATTCTCATTTTCAGCCGTGCTAATTTTACTTAGGTTTTCTTAGTTGCACTCTGACTGATCTTTTTCTTATTGATGTTGAACTGTTACTTGTCGTAGATTTCGACTCAGTCCATAAATCTGTTCATCTAATTATACATTTCACATTAGACTAGATTAACAATGGATATCAAGTAGATATGGGAAAGATGCGATTATGGATAAATTAAAAGTGTTTAGTCTCTATCTGATCCACTCTTTTTACATTACTTTTTAAATTTGCAGGCGAGATTTAAATTAGATGAAGAATGGCACAAAGTGCCTATATTTCGACAAATGGGATGTATTTTTCGATCTCCAAAAAGCATATTAGTTCGAAAAATAGTTAATGCAAAAAACGAAGAGGAGGGTCTTCAGCTGAAACCATATAACATCAAAATCATGATGGAGTGGAAGATGTTTATTAAGCTGAAAACAAATCCAGAATTTAAGGTGATCCACTTTCAATTAAGTTTTAGTTATTAATGAAATTCAAACGTTCACGGTTACAAAATATTGGCTTACACTTGTCTATGAATAGGGATGTTAATTCTCTGTATAATCTTTTGTGTGTTTTTGAATATTTCAGATGATAAGTGATAAATTCAAAGCCCTCTGACAAATTCAGATGCCACATACAAGCAGCCATAGAGGGATGGCTCGATTGGCTGAAGATTTGGTAACAGCAATTAATTAATTACCATAACATTTATTAAATAAGTAGCTAATATGATTTGTTTTTTTAATGACCATTTGAATGTAGAAAGAGGAGAGTAAAGAAAATCTGGTCTGTAGGGTTGATGTGTGGGTCAAATCTCACATTAGAAAAGATGGAAAACCAGTGAACGTCGTTGTTGTTGATAAGATTGTACGCACCTTTATTTTATTTTATATAATAATGTGATAGTTTGATGTTAGTATATAATATCGATGTTAATCTCTATAGGAAAAAGAATTAAGCGTTGTCGATGGATCACATTCAGGCTCAACAATCGGTTACAAAGGGGATGCGCTATCTCAAGTGCTCGGACCCGATAGACCCGGACTATTAAGAGGAATGGGAAGAGGCATGTCTGCCACCAAGGCAACTTGGTTACATGCTAGGGATAAACAGACAATCCAAATGCAAAACGAAATTTCAGAATTAAAGGCGATGGTTCAAGCATTAATGAAAAATCAGGTAAATGCACCAATTCTTCTTTCATTTCTTGATTTGGAATTAGGATCATTCAATCAATAGAGGCAGAAACTGCACAAATCTCTCTTTGTTTTGTATGCATGGGTAGACAAGCAAATAAATAAAATAAAATAAAATTTGTTATAGAACTTACAAATTCCTCACTACTATGCATTGGTTCATTTTTTTCACTACTGTCACTGTTCCTATACAATTACTCTAGTCCATTGTCTCTTCATTTTGTTTTAACTGTCAGTTTATAATGTTATTTAAGTTGTTTTAGCTGTCAGTTTTTAATGAAAAAAACTTTATATCCAGTAAAAATAACTCTATAGTCCATTGTCTCTTCATGAGACAAATAAACATGCCACCGATGTTCAAATGTGGCCTGAGCACTCTTTCCGGTTGTGATGGATGTTTTAGTTTTAGTTTTTAGTTTTAAATTCAGCAGCAGCACACTACTATATGTAACACAGGGGGTCCTCTTTTCACATTTGTATATATTGCATTTACATTTATCTACGTGACCATTCAAAATTATTCCTTTCATCTGGGAACATGGGTTCCTTTGATTTACATTTAGCCTTATTTATATGTCATTATCTTTATTGATTTGGCTATGGCTGGTAGTGATATTGTAGCCACAGGATGGCCATTTATTATATTTTTTAAATAATTTTTTCCCTTCAAGATGTAGCCTGTAATAATATTAGTTTGTTTTTTATGTTTCAAATACGGTCTTGTCTTTTATAGTCTTATACCTTTCATGGTTCCGTGGGATTCATTTTTCCAGCATAAATTGGTATGATTTTTTTTTTTCAAGTCTTTTAGCATTCTTATTGTGTAGTTTTTTTTTTTACATTGATTGAATTTTATTTGTATAACGTAATTATATTATATCAATACTGCATAGTGCAGTTAACAAAACCTATGCGTTCCAGCAAAAGTTTTTTTGCAAAATATTTAAAATCTTCCATTTCGGGCCATTGAAAGTTATTTATTAATACTCATAAAATTTCTCTTTGTTCATAATAGTTGTATTTTTAGCATTATAAACATGTTTTATCCATTTGATCAATAAAAATACTTTTAAAGTTTTGATCTTTTAATATTTAATTATTTATTGTTGCTAAATAACTATTGCAAGCTTATTCATTTCTTATTTCATAGCTATTTCATTGTCCCATGCCAAAGCTTGTAGGCTGGAAAATATTCATTTACAGTTCACTCTATAAGAGATACTTTTTTTTATTTTTAAGTTCGTCAAAGAAAAAATTTCGAACAAAAGGGATAGAAAACAATTCAAGGTAAAAATGAATTTGATATAGAACCAAAATGTCATCTGGAATCCAGACCAAGGAGAGGAATTCTTGAATATCTTGTGATCAGGGCCGGACATTACGGAGGCTCAAGGCAAAAAACAGACGGATAGAATGCTGTAAACAAAATTTCAGGCTTAAAAAATCACAATTGTAGCCACCAGGTATTGAACCCTGGTTCTTCAATTCTCAAACAGCTTCCTCAACCATTGAACCACTCATTTCATTGTGCTTATATAAGCAAGTTATCATATATAAAGGAAAATTTAAAAACTTGAGGCCCTAGGCGGCCGCCTTGGTCGCCTTGGGCCAGGGCCGACCCTGCTTGTGATATTTGATATGTCAAAGGTTCAGAGATGGGCCTCCTTCTGTCAACTAATAATTTTAGTTGACTTTATATAGGTTTATATTCCTTTATTGGGTATCAATGTGTAAACGAAATGGTTTTACAAAAATGACACTTCATAAGATTAGCATTAAAAAAGTACTATATAATTAGTCCATTAGTTCTTTTATTTCTTTGATTTTTCCTATAGCTATATGAGATTTAAATGATTCACGGTCATTGTTAACAAGGATTAAAAAGTTTTTAAAGCATTGAATCTAGAGTTTGATTCAATAAGGTGTGTTCTAAGTTACCAGAAAGTTACACATTCAACAATAAGATTTTGAATCCAAAATTCTACAATTTATATCCAGTAAAAATTTGTGGTTATGCATTGCTTGGCATAATCTAGTGATTTTTTTCATTTCAAACATCTCTTATATGTGCTTTGAAAGTGTGCATACACTAGTAAGAAGTAACAAAGTGTATGTTTTTATGCACTGAATGGAGATAGAAAGAAAATGGTGTATGTATTTTGTTCATTTTGAATTTAAAATAATGTAACTATAATGTTGGATTTTTCTTTTAAGTTTCTAAAAATTTATGTTAAAGAAATTATTTCAATTAGTATTCGGCTTTATGGAAATTGAACATGGCAAATTGATGCCAACAGGATGTGATTCAACCACCACTAGACAAGTATGTTAGGAACATGGTTAATACATTTTTTAATCATGGTCGGTTTATTCAAGCAAAGCATTCATTTTTGTGTCTAGGAGGTTTGAACCCTTGGTCTTTGGAGCGTATTTCCAAAATAATGGTACGTTGGCTTTAATATTATTTTTGCAAATTGTAAACATCTATGCTATTTCCAAAATGTGATTATTTTTTTTTAAATATAGTTATCAACTATATTAAGATTTTATATTGGGTATTGATGTAATTAATATAAAAGGTTACTAATGTTGTTGCAATGTTGTTGGTTTGACAGAGTAAAGAAAGTTGCGGAGAAGCAAGCACACATCAAAAGGTAAAAATAAATTATTATAATTGTGATATCATTTAAATTTGCGTAATAAATTCCATAACCACTATATTTTGTTTTTGGTCAGTTGCAGGGCAATCAGAACAAGATGCATGACACATGTGATTTATTTGACTGGTGTGGGATAGATGAAATTGTTGCAGAAGGAAGAGTTCTATCGACTGATCCAAAGGAGCTTGTTCAGTTAAGCCCTTTAGGGTCAGATGCCATGAAAATTATTGTTGACATTTCGAGGAGACCAGATGCTTTTTTTATGAAGTCCCACGTTTCGTTTGACACACATTGGAGAAGTTGAATGCGAGATAGTAGCATGGCCAGCTAGCAGAGTTGTTTTGCACAATATAAACCATACTGAGAAAGGAGACAATGAGGTAAAATTTAAATTATTTAGCAACAAATATTTGTCCTGAATACATAAAAAAATTGCCTCGTTAACATAATATTTTTTCTTAGAGTAAAACTAGCAACACAAATTATAAATGCAAGTTGTATGATTGGTGTGGGACCGAAGAAATAGTTGTCGAAGGACGAGTGCACTCGAGTAATCTAACAGAAATTGTGAACGATCTTCCTCTTGGACCATCTGCAATGGCAGTTTGGATATAAAATCCAATAAATCAGCATGCTTATTTATGGAGACCAACCAACGGTTTAGCACGAGTTGGAGAATCTATTGGTATGAAAGTGGTATGGCCAGAATCGATGGTGGTTGTTGAGGAGGTTAATATTGTGTCATCTTCTACTCATACGATAAATACCGCTACTGTTGGAAAGGTTATCTTATAATTAATTATTTCTTTCGCCTTACCAATATTTGATCATATGATAAAATTGTTCTTTCTTGATTGACAGAGTGCAAATTTAGTAGTAAATAACAAGTGCAAGCTGATTGATTTGGATCGAAGGGGAGAAATTGTAGCTGAAGGATGTGTCGCTTCAATCGATCCAAGCACATTGGTTCATTTTGTTCCTCTAGGGATAAATGCAGTTAAAATTTGGGTTGATGTTGTAAATGCTACAAACGCACGTATGTGGAGACCAACATCCAATTTACAAAACACTGAAGACGCCATCGGCACTGTAATTGCTTGGCCTGCTGAGAAAGTTATACCAGACGCAAGTTCCAGTAAGAGCAACCTAACATTAATATTTTGATAAGAAAAACATTTTCTCTTATTTTCTTCATAAATGCTGAGATGCATATTTGGTTATGCTTTATTTCAGCTGAATGAAAATATTTTTAATGAGTTTCCAATGCTTTTTTTTTTTCATCTGGCCGCGGGTTATAGTCCACTTCCACTTATTTGAAGTGCAGTGATTTCTGCCTCTTTAATTTCCAATGCTCAAATTAATTTCCAATTCACAAATAGCATTTTTTTGAAAGAAAAATATTCTTTAATTTCCACGTATTTTCAAACATACTTTTATGTTCGTATCTTCCTTATATATTATACTGTCTTATCTATTATTTTGCTGAACTTTAATTGAGAAGTTGACTGTTGGTGATGTAAAAATTTCCATTATTTTAATGCTGGTTACTCTCTATTTTAATCCTTGACTAAGAATTTCTCATTATTTTAAAGTTATCAACAACTATATTTTTCTCAAAAAATAATTTCTGGATAGAAAGAGATCATTGGTGTGGTGGTTTTGACAAATCTATAGATGATTTGAAGTAAAAATTGTGTTCTACTTTGTGATATGGTTATATTCTCAACCTGCTACTTTTATTTTTCATTAACACATTTGTCAAATGCTTATGTAAGCTGAAAAATGAATGAGCTACCCCTATTTCAAACACTTTGTCATATGGTTATATAGTGTACACTTTGTCATTGTTACAATAGTTGAATAGAATCACTCACCTACTCCTATTTCAAACGCTAATCATTGGGACTTGATGACCATGTTCAAGTTACTGTATAGGCTCATGAGGGCTTGCATTTGGCAAATGAGTTAAGCCCGCCGTGGACTAGTTATCATGTACTTGGTTTTCATATTTGTATATAGGTAATAAATTATTGCTTTCCAGTTAGAAGTCGATGAACTTGAGAGATGATCTCTTATTTCCAAAAAAAAATTCTACATGTTCTCAAAAAACTCGTCCTTTCTTTTTAAAGTCAAATGAATTGTTTAAAATAAGGCAAGGTGAATATATCCATTTAACCCACACATATCCATTTAACCTGCATATATCTTTTTTAACCTGAGATATCTTATATATGCAGAATGTTTCTTACTGAAAATTCATTTAACCTACAGCCTAATAACAGTTTTGAACCCTGGTTGCTTGTACTCTTTAAACAAGCTTAACCACTCAACCATCGTTCGCTATTACCTTTTAACCAGTGTTTTGCACAAGGAAATTTATTTTTATTTTTTTGTATTCAATGAACACGTGTAACTGTATGTTGATTTTATTTGTGCACAGCAAAGATTACATGGGCTTTCTTTGCTACTCTGTTTGTTGATAAATACATTTTGTAAACCAAGTAAAAGCGTTATTTTGGGGAACAACTTTTCAAGAACAAATGATGGGCAAGAAGCTATCATCGTTATGTACTAATTGAAGTAACGTGTGGTATTTATAGAGAAATTTGACAAATTATAGTATTGAGCCTAGTTCAAACAGTTCAATGCCACAATATTTTACTACTTGAAGAAAAGTAAAGAATTGATAAAACATTATTATCTGCGGCCTAATATCATTTTGACAGACATTACTTCAACATTAACTTGCATGAATATTCTTTAACTGGATTATAAGTTCATTTAACATGTGCAGCATGCACCAAAAATGCTCTCAAAATACAAAAGATAAAAGCTTTACATTATGCATACCCTCAGCCTCAACTTATGGCAGACATATCACTTTAAAAATAGCTTCTTCTCTCTGTTTTATATTATTCCTTTTGCTGCAAGTGCATGTGTTGTGAATGTTTTTGCATTTTTTATATTTCTTTAATATTATTCCTTTTGCTTCCATATTATCCAACGTATGCCAAACTGAGAGTTGACAGACATTACTTTTGTTGGGATCCCTCCTTAATTGGAGAGTTACTAGAAATTTCTAGATCTTTCTAGAGAAATATAGAATTTTCTAGAATGTACCGGAGAACTCTAGAGAAGTGTAGAATCCTCTAGAAGCTTGTGGAAGAATGTGGAACCCTCTGGAATATTTAGGAGATGTGTGGAACCTTCCGAAACCTCATGGAAGAGTATGACCGGAGAACTCTAGAGAAGTGTAGAATTATCTAGAAGCTTGTGGAAGAGTGTGGAACCCTCTGGAATATTCTGGAGATGTGTGGAACCTTCTGAAACCTTACGGAAGAGTATGGAAGGATGCATAAGGGAATGGAAGAGTGTAGAGAATCCTAGTGAGTATGGAGCATTCTAGAGAATCAATCTCAACCCTTGGATGCAAGTAATCTCTACCATTCATCATGAAGGTTGAGTAGTATAAATAGGAGAAGGAGACCTATTACTATCAGTCCAAGCATCCAAGAATCCAAGAAAGAAATCCACTTCTTAGAGTGAGAAAAATACTTGAGAGTTAGTAAGCCTCTTTGAGAGAAAGGAGAGATAGCTTACGAAGTATCCATCCTTAAGCTTGAGTCAAGTGTGAGTTATTTTTGTAATCAAATTCTTGAAATCCTACTATTCCTTTGTATAGTGGAAGAATCTCCATATTGGAGAATTATAAACTCTTGTGCACCCGTTGCTACTTTTAACCTTAATTGCCTATCTTAACTTCACGAAGCGGGAAAGACCGAGATTTCCCCAACAACTTTAATATGTGCATTATTGCTTTCTACAGACTTGCATGATTCTACCAGAGGAAGAAGTAGTCATTGCTAAATCTAATTGTAAAATGTTGGAGTTTTTCAATGTTCGCTCAAGCTCGAAAGTGAGTTTCTTCTTCCTTTCTATTTTGTATATTCTGTATTTTGCACCAAACCGAAAATTGTTAACTAACAACAAACATGAACTTTTACTTTTTATAGAAACTTTTGTGCCATCTGTAGTACTTTTACCTGTTTTTTGTTATGATTTTTTTTGGCAAGGCAATTGTTTTTTATGATTAACTTATTAGCTTTTGAATGTACTAACAATATTGAGATTTTTGCTTTATAGGAACATGGACGAAGACGTCGATAGGAAGCATTGTTAGAATCACGTATGGGTCGAAGTTAATCATGCTGCTAAGACTATATTTTGGTTTGTAAGAATGTATGTAGTACTATATTTTGGTCGCTACTACTTGTGTATATTTGGTATAACTCTAGCTACTATTTTATGAACTATTATGGACCTAATCAATGTAAGAATATTGCATGTTTTAGTTATAAAATTTTACTTGTTGGTTATGAGTTATGTGATCAAAATAAAATATGTTATTAGTATGACACTATTATTTTGAATTGGGGTATGTATATAATATGCAAATTTTAAATTGGTATCAGCTTGTAGATTGATTTTGTGACTTTTTACGGCGTTTTTACTGATTCATTGAAAATTTCCATTGCGTTATTTTTAATGGCGTTTATAAAACCTCGTAAATAGTTTTTTAAAAATTTGACCTGAAAACACTTATAGCAATTCATAAATGCTGTAAAAAAAAAGCACAACACAAAATAATCGCTATAGCTTCTTTTAATAGCACCTATAAAACGCTGAAACATATTTTTTTTAGCATAAAAAAACTGCTAAGAAATATATTTTTTAGCATTCAAAAACCGCCATAAAAAGGTTATAGAAAATTAACCTAAACGCCATGAAATGTAATAACAGCATGAACAAAACGCTATTGAATCGTACTTTTCATGGCGTTTAAACATAGCCATGGTTTGGTACTGGCTTTTAACTGCATGTTGATAAATGGCGTCCACAAAAATGATGTGGATTCTTTTTATGGCGTTTATTAAACACCATCAAAAGTCTTTTATGTTGTACTGCCAAGAAAAAAATTAGTTCCCCCTTGTCTTTTATAGCAAAGTTTTAATCTAGTCTTCATATGATGCTGTCTATTTCTTGGCAGTTATCTCCTGTTATCAACATATCGTCTACGTATACCAAAATATAGACAGTTGAATTCATGTATGCTTCTCTTCATATATAACGAACTATCTGATTTAGCTTGTATGAAACTCATGTTGGATAAGGTTAACTTGAGTTTCTCATACCAAGCCCTCGAAGCTTGTTTTAAACCATATATAGCCTTATGTAACTTGCAAACTTTGTTGCCATAGTTGTAACCTTTGGTTAATACATATAAACTTCCTCGGTCAACTGAACATTCAAGAAAGCATTGTTGACATCCAACTGCCTTATGTTCCATCCTTTGCTCATAGCAGTGGTTAATATGATTTTAATTGTTGTGGGTTTTATGACTGGAGAAAAAGTCTCGTTGAAATTGAATCTAAATTGTTGTGCATAACCCTTAGCGACCAGTCTAGCTTTGTATTTGTCAATAGTTCATCCTCCTTTCTCTTTATTTCGAATACCCATCTACATCCAATAATGTTATTATGTTTAGGTGGTGTCATCAAACTCCATGTATTATTTTTCATGAGAGCCTGATATTCAACATTCATTTCCTCTTTCCGTTTCTCTGATTTTATTGCTTACTCGGAGTTGATTGGTTCAACTTCGATAACTGAGATGTTATACACTTTAGGTTTGTATATTCCACTCTTCGACCTTGTTGTCATTTGATGTCCTTGCTGTGTTTGTCGGTGCTTGTCAATATTGTTGCTTGTTTCTGTGTCTCCATCACTGTTGGTTCTTGTAGCATCATTGTTTTGCATATCTTCGTTGATTTGATATGTGTGCATACTTTCTGAACTGTTCTGTGATTCATTTGTATTTGCATTTGTTACTTCCATGGAGTCATTATGCATGTTGATGTCTAGCTGGTTTTCACTAATGCCATCAATAGGTGGTTCAGTAAGTAACTGTTTGATTTGATATCCTTTGATAGAATGCTCTTCATAATTTTTAGTTTCTTGTTTTCCTACAACGGGAAAAGTGTTTTGATCAAAAACTACATGTCTAGAAATATAAATTCTTCTATTTTTGTCTAAGCATTTATTTCCTTTTTGATTCTGAGCATACCTAATGAAAGTGCATGGGCTTGATTTCATGCTTAGTTTGTGCCTATTGTAGTTTCTTAAGCATGGAAACACAAACAACCATAAATTTTAAAAAAACTGTAATCTGTTCTAACATTATATATCATTTCATGTGGAGTTTTATTATATAAAACCTTAGTTGGTAATTTGTTGATAAGAAAAACTGAAGTGTAGAAAGCTTCACTCCAATATTTCATTGGTATTGAGCCTTGAGACATTAGTGTTAGACCAATCTCTACAATGTTCCAGTGTTTTCTTTCAACCAAACTATTTTGTTCAGATGTGTGAGGACAAGTCATCCTATGTTTGATTCCTCTTTTAATAAAATAATTAGTTAATGTAAACTCTCCCCTACCATCTGTTTGGATAGTTTTGACACTATAATTGGTTTGTTTTTCAACATGAGTTATGAATTGTATCACAATATTACATGTTTCTGATTTGTTCTTTAGCATGTACATCCAAGTATATCTCGAATAGGTATCCACAAAGGAAAGATAGTACCTGTGTTCTTAATATGAGTTCAGTGCTGCTGGTCCCCACAAATCAGCAGCTATCAACTCGAGGAATTTACTGTACTTTGTTTCAAAATATCTAAAGGAAGCTTATGACTTTTGCTAAGTTGGCAGTGTGTACATGTGTGCTTAATAGGTATGCTTTTATTAAAAGAAATACTATTATTGCATAAAAATGTTTTAACAGTTTCAATGCTAGAATGCCCTAGTCTCATATGCCATGATTCAATATTTCCATCATATCGTTGTTGCTGCTAACATTAGTTTTCCTATTACAATCATTACTGCTAGTTTCTACATTATTACACCAGAATTTGCCACTAGAGTTTCCAGTCTTCAAGGTGTCAAACTTGTAAAGCCCATCATGTAGATTACCTTATAGTAATATTTCATGATTTAGTAAATCCTCAACTACACAGAATTTAGGGTGAAATTCAAAAAATACGTGATTGTCATTGACAAATTTTGACACACTTAACAAATTTTTATTAATAGAAGGTACTCTAAGCATTTTGTTTAATTAAGTTGCCTTTTTCCTAAGATGGAACCCTTGCTAATGTGTGTTATACATGCAGTTTTACCATCACCCATATGTAAATTTTTCATACCTGAGTAGTTTCTGCTCCCAATGTTAAGATTTTGGAGATTATTTGTTATGTGATGAGTAATACATAAATCTGGGTACCATTCTTCAAAACCGCTATCTCATTCTTACTTCAATCATCATTACTTGTATGTTGACTATTATTTGCATCATTACTGCTCCTGTTTGAGTTCATCATAGCCATGTTGGCTCGTGGTGCCTTCTGACTCGAATTACTTTGATTATACAGCTACCCATTGTCGGTATTATACCTGAAATAGCATATGTTTGCCGTATGACCAAACTTTTGACATATTTGGCACTTTACCCGGTTGTTGTTGTTCCATCTGCCACATCCTTGTCCTCTTTATGGCTGAAAGCCTCCCTTTTGTGGCTAGAATCCCCTTGAATACTGATTGTCTTGTCTATTTGCATTGATATTACCGTTGCTTGTCTGTGATTGCCTGATTTTAGTTACAGCGTAATTAGTAAAAAATTCACCCTGTGTTGGTTTCCTTTGATCGATCCTTCCTTCATGAGAGAGAAGTGCAGATTGGACGAACTGTAGATCAGGTAACATTTGTTGAGTAGCACGAACAGTTACTAAAGATTCATATTCATCATCAGGTCCTCCGGCAATAAAAAGTATTTGCTCAGTATCACTGATTTTATGTCCAATAGCATTTAATTTATCGCATATGTTTTGAATTTTGCCCAAGTAATCTTTCATGCTTGTATCTTCCTTTCTGCAATTTTGAAGTTATCTTATGTATTGCATGATCCTTACTGCAGATAGAGAGCTGAAAATTTGCTCTATAGTAGTCCATATTTCGTATGATGAATTGCATCAAACAATTTGTGATAATATGTTAGAACCGATAGAAGATAAGAGCCATGATGATAGTAAGTTATCATTGTAACAACCCGTATTTTCAATAACCTGTTATAACATAAATTGAGGCAGAATTTAATTCTAAAATCTGAATCAAGGGAAACGGGCTATGCCATTGCGTTCGTCTCGGAAAAATACGCGAAATAGAGTCCGAGTTTTCGAAAATCGGAGTCCGTATGAAGAAGATATGGACGAACGAAGTTAGGCAGAAAAACCGAAAACAAGCCAGAATGCACTGGCGCACTTGGGAAGTGCGCCAGCACAAAAATACACTGGCGCACTTGGGAAGTGCGCCCGTGTCGAGCCAGAAACCTGCACAGCCTTCTGGCTTGACCCTGGCTGGCCTAGTGCACCTGTTTTGGCCCTTGGTCCTGTTTTGGAGGCTTGTGACGATTTTTGAGGGTTGGGATCTATCCTAGGGTTAATCCTATGGCCTAAAACACTTGCCTAATCTATAAATAAGACCCTAACCTACCCTAAATCATCATTAATCTATCCTACAACTAAACTATGGCAAAATCAATCCTCTCATGGCCTCCACTCTCTTCATAAATTCCTAAATCAAATTTCTAAGAGATTTCCATGCATACAAGTGTATTTAGGCTTGTATGATCCTCTTTAGCTTGCATTAAAGTCTTGTTTCTCTATTGGCATCATAAAGGAGGAGTCTTGATCAAGTTTGCTTGCATTTTGGGGTTTTAATTTGTTGCATAAAGGGTTTCTTACATTTGCTATACTCATTTGAGTCCACATAAGCATTGTAAGCCTATTTCTACTCTTGTATTTTAACTATGAAGTTAATATGTTATGTTGCAAGTTGAGTTTGGGGTTAATCATGATATGTGCTTTGATCTTATGATTCTATGCATAAGCTTACTCTATGCATGTTAGTAAAGTCATTACCTTGGCTTTATGCATAGAAAGATGTGATCTTTGGTTGGAAATGTTGCATGATGCAACTTTGAAACTCTCATAAACCTTGTATTAACATGCATATAATGTTATATGCATGTTACTAGTCCTTATCTCATGCTATCTATGGCCATGTTCCGCCTATTTGCCAAGTTTGATGTTATGCATGCAAATGAACCTTATGCAAGTTGAAACCATGTTATGCATGCATATGAACCTTATGCAAGTTGAAACCATGTTATGCATGCATATGAACCTTATGCAAGTTGAAACCATGTTATGCATGCATATGAACACTATGCAAGTTAAAATGATGTTATGCATGCTTAGGAATATTTTGCAAGTTGATAACATGATATGCAAGTTTGTGATCACATCTTTGTCTCATATGCCACCATGTTTAACTTGTGGCTCCAACACCTTTATGTCATGTTTTTGCCAAGTTCCCTCTTTCTATCCTTTATGCGCTATTGCGATATGTAAGCGAGGGGATTGCGTTTGGGGTTGGGTAAACTTAAAAGACATAAAAACGTAAGCTTGGGAATTTACCTATTAAGTTAGGTCTACCCATTGGGAATTTACCTATTAAGTTAGGTCTACCCAATTGCTTGAAAATTTGTAATGTGTTTTGGAAACATGATGGACATGACACTTAGAAAACATGAGGATGGCCAACTCGAGGTTGGGTTGAGCTTGTAGCATAAACCTACCCGGAACCGACCGGCTTAACTAGTGGCTACAAGCAATACGACCCAATGTGAGTAGTTGGTCATGTTGCACGTGAAACCCGAGGTTAGACTAAGTTGTGGTGTAAACCTACCCGGACCCGCCCGGCCTAACTAGTAACCACAACAAGGTCTAATGTGAGAGGTTGGGTGCATTAAATTAATTAATGCCACATGGTAGGGTTAAGTCATGGACCGCTTGAATACTTAACCAATTAAACACGATGGGTTGATAGGGTTAAGTCATGAACCTTGGGTACACTTAACCAACTTGGTACTTGGATGAGTTGGGTTAACCACGTTTAACCCATTAAGGAAACCCTAGTTACGTGGTCCTTTGCACCAGTAACCCTCTTAGTTGTATCATGATACCCTAGGGACTAGGCTAGGGTGGGGCACGATTACTGGGATGACATGTAAGCGACCAAGACGACGGCTGTGTAGGTGCGCCGGTGTAGGTTCAGGCGGGCCATGGTCGTGCACATGGTCCGGAGTTGAAAAAGCAGGCACGGGCACCAGTAGGTTTAAACTGTGCGTGCTTGGTTTGTGTCAGTGGTTGACACCCTAGGACTTGATACACCCTAGGGTGGACCTAGCACAGTTTAGCTACACTTCGTAGTTGGGCCGTATGACACCGACACTTGACGAGATAGGCTTATAGGGAGCCGATCGACTAGACCGTGCTAGTTGGACCTTGGTTTGGGTCATTCTTGATGTTGGACCAAACTTGGGCCTGGGGATCACTTCTTGTTTACACTTTGGACCTCGTATTGGGGTCACTTCATGTTATTGGGCCAAAGCTTGGGCCAAGAGATCAATACTCGTTTATTCAAGGCATGTTAGTTTACTAGTACACCTGTGGTGCAAAACCTTAATCCTGATTATGCGATGACACCTTTATCTACCTTGATAGTTAATCATCATGCTAGTATGTTGTTATCCTTATGTTCATCCCTTGCTGCCCATACCAGTTAACCTTATCAGTTTACATTGATTGTAGTAGGGCTTACTCAGTCTTTTTGACTGACCTGTTTTCTTTCGCCTCTTTTCTTCCGTTCCCCCCCCCCCCCCAGGTTCTCAGGGAGGGAATACAGGAGCCTAGCTTGGATTTTGGATCTTACCTGCTTTTCTTGGATAGCTCATGTGTGCTTTGGACTTGAGCTCGCTATGGTTTTTCCACTTTGGGGATAGCTACTTTATGTTTTCCTTTTCAGTTTCAGTTGATGTTATTTTATGTACTAGACTTGTTATTTTGGAAAATTGACATTATGTTGTACCAGACTTGTTTTGAAATGGTTTAAATCTTCCGCTGTTTTATCTATGTTAATTACTCTGTTTACATATATACATATGTTCTTGTTCTGCCTTGATATATCATTTTGCATGTTTACCTGATTCAAACGCCCCTCCAAAGTCAGTGCACTTGCAAGAGTGGTACTGGCGGAGGTGGGTTGTTACATTTGGTATCAGAGCATAAGGTTTACAAGATTGGAGTAAACAGGGTTTTAAAGTTACTTTTAAAAGCTATTTTCAAAACCAATTAAGTATTTTCCAAAGAAAAGTCTAGTTTATTTTGAAAGGCTATCCCCCAAGAGCCATAAGCACTATCCTTCGTTTCCTCGTTCTAAATCTATCTTTTCCTTTTTTTTCAGCATGGCCGATCTCAATCTTCCTGAGGGAGTCACCATTCCCGGATGGTTCCGGAGGTACTTGGAAGCTAGGGCCAACAATGCAGGTCCAGCAACCACTCCCACTATCACTGAGGTTCCACCCCCTCCTCCTCCTCCTCAGCAACCACAAGCCGATTTCGCCAAGGTTTGCAAGGACTTCAAGGCAATGGGTGGCAAAAAATTTATTGGGACGGAGACTTTTGTGGAAGCAAGAAATTGGTTTAAGGAGACCGAAGATCTCTTTGCCATCTTTGATATAGAGGACCGTAGAAAGGTTCTGTTGGCGGTTTGGCTACTAAAGGAGGAAGCTTCTTATTGGTGGGAGGTCACCAGTGCTACTAGGCCCGTAGAAACCTGGGCCGACTTTAGGGCAAGGTTTGGGCTTAAGTTTTTATCGTCTGCGGAGGCAAATTTGCAACTAGAGAAGTTCATAGCCTTGAAGCAAGGAGACATGACGGTGAGAGAATATGTGAATAAGTTCAACCAGCTTGCCCGATTCGGTTTGGACATGGTCAATACTCCCGAGAAGAAGGCTCTACGTTTTGCACGAGGGTTAAATGAGCCATTACAAGGTCTAGCCATGTCACACATACCCATGGGGGCCACTTTCGAGAGCCTAGTAGACATGGCATTGCTGCAGGGAGAGGATAAGAATGGGAAGAAAGAAGTCAAGCCCAATGAGACTCAGCCTAAGAAGACAGACTCCAAGTGGGGAGGGAATCAGAGTAATCAGAACAACAAGAACAACAAGGGCAACAAGAACAAGGCAAAGGACACAAGAAAGTGCCACTTCTGTGGGATTGTTGGGCACGTAGCCAAGGACTGTAGGAAGAAGAAAATGAAATTGGGTGGATGCTTTCATTGTGGAGAGACGGGACATTTTAGCAAGGATTGCCCTAAGAAGCAGGGGCATGGACAAACTCAGCGCGCAGGTTTATCTGGAGGGCAAGTGCATGCTCTCAACACCGCTCCAGTTCAGGACCGAGGTACTATTTCTGTGGAAAGTCTTGTTTATATTTCTGGTTTTCCTGTTCGCACTTTCTTTGATTCTGGCGCATCGCATACCTTTATTTCTTCTGATGTTGTTGGAAGTTTGCACCTAAGTACTAGTCTTGTTGAGGATCCCGTTAGTGTTTCAAATCCGATTGGGGGTTCAGCCCATTTATCTATGATCTGTATGGATTTGAGGATTTCTATCTTGACCGTAGAATTCTCGTGTGATGCTTATGTTCTCGGGTTCACGGGATACGGGTTGATCTTGGGCATGGATTGGTTGTCCCGCTATGGAGCCATTCTCGATTGTGAGCATAGGGTGGTGAGACTCATGACTCACCTGGGTAATACCCTAGAGATTTCTTGCAACCCGCTAGATCCCGTCATGCTATGTTATCTTGAATCTCTTGACTCGTCCATCGATGATCTGCAATCTGTAAGGGTGGTTCGAGAATACCCTGATGTCTTTGAAGAAGTTAAGGGGTTACCCCCTAAGCGAGAGATAGATTTCCGCATTTATCTGGTTGATAATGCTAAGCCAGTCTCCTTACCAGTTAGGCACATAGCCCCGCGTGAAAGGAGAGAGCTCAGTAAGCAAATCAAGGAGCTACTTGAGAAGAATTTTATTAGGCGAAGCATTTCTGAATGGGGTGCTCCTGTAGTGTTCGCTACTAAGGCGGACGGCTCGCTTCGTCTATGTGTTGATTATCGAGAGTTGAACAAGCTGACCAAGAAGAATAGGCATCCATTACCGAGGATAGATGACCTCTTCGACCAGCTTGTTGGTGCTTCTG
Source organism: Allium sativum (assembly GCA_030737875.1). Lineage (NCBI taxonomy): Eukaryota > Viridiplantae > Streptophyta > Magnoliopsida > Asparagales > Amaryllidaceae > Allium > Allium sativum. The sequence goes on along the minus strand of CM060912.1, from coordinate 484,951,624 downwards.
TTTTCTCTCAGCTTGATTTAGCCACCGGATTTCATCAGCTTAGAGTGGCCGAAGACAGCATTGATAAGACTGCATTTAGGACTCCAGACGGATTCTTTGAATGGCTTGTCATGCCATTCGGCTTAACTAATGCACCCGCCTACTTCGTAGATTTGATGAGTAGGGTGTTCAGGGAGTTCCTTAACAAGTTTGTTGTTGTCTTCGTGGATGATATTCTGATCTTTTCAAAAGACGAGGAAGAACATGCTAGACACCTCAAGGAAGTGATGGATACGCTTAGAGGCCATCAGTTGAAAGCCAAGTTCTCCAAATGCCACTTTTGGAGAAAGGAAGTCCGATTTCTTGGGCATATAGTTTCTAAGCAGGGTATAGCTGTGGATCCCGCGAAAGTGGTTGCAGTTCAAGACTGGAAGACTCCTAGGAATGCAACCGAAGTGCGAAGCTTTCTCGGTCTGGCAGGCTACTATAGGAAGTTCATTAGAGACTTCGCTAAGATTTCGGCCCCTCTCACTAGATTGACGAAGAAGAACTTAGTCTTTGCATGGGACTTAGAGTGTGAGCTTGCTTTTCAAAGGCTCAAAAGGGCCCTTACCACAGCTCCAGTTTTGGCATTACCCGATGGCGGTAAGATGTTTACCGTGTATACCGATGCATGTGGCACGGGGTTAGGCGCTGTTCTGATGCAGGAGAGAAGAGTGATATGTTATAGGGGTAGGCAACTTAAAGTTCATGAGAAGAACTATCCCACTCATGACTTGGAGTTAGCGGTGATTGTCCTTGCACTCAAGTCCTGGCGCCACTATCTTTTAGGCGAAAGGTTTGAGTTGTATACTGATCACAAATCACTCAAGTATCTCTTCTCGCAGAAAGATCTGAATCTTAGGCAGCAAAGGTGGATGGAATTCTTGGCATCATATGACTTCGAGATAGCTTATACCCCTGGCAAGGGTAATGTTGTGGCCGATGCACTAAGCAGAAAGAGGTTGACCCTAAGTCCTCTATTCGTTGAGATGAAGAATTTAGAGTATGTGGCAACCTTTGATTTCTCTTTGGCAATTGAGTCGATGACCGGTTCATTAGCATCTCTGGAACTCAGACCTACCCTTCTTGATCAAGTTGGGGCTTCGCAGAAAGAAGACCCTCAGATAGTTGAGATTATGGATAAGCTGATTCGAGGAGAGACGTCTAGTCATCTCGCTCAATATTCTATTGATGACAAGGGTTGGCTGAGGAGAGATGGAAGGTTATGTGTTCCAGTGGTAGGAGATCTAGTAAGAAAAATTCTTGAGGAAGCGCATCGCTCTAAGTTGACTATACATCCAGGCAGAGATAAGATGTATAAAGATATGAAGTGTATTTTCTTTTGGCCTGGGATGAAGAAGGATGTGGCAGAGTTTGTTTCTAGATGTATCATTTGCCAGCAAGTTAAGGCCGAGTTGAAGAAGCCCGGTGGGCTATTGCATCCTCTAGACGTTCCACTTTGGAAGTGGGAGAGTATTTCCATGGATTTTATTGATGGGCTACCAAGGTCAAGGAAAGGGAATACGAGCATTTGGGTTATTGTGGACAGACTTACGAAGAGTGCTCATTTCATTCCGGTAAAGAGCAAGAGGACCGCATCTTGGCTAGCGTCTGTATATCTTCGTGAGATTGTGAGACTTCATGGAGTCCCTTCTAGTATAGTCAGTGACCGTGACCCAATCTTTACAAGTCAGTTCTGGAATAGCTTGCAAGAAGCCATGGGCACGAGGTTGAATCTAAGTACTGCTTATCACCCACAGACGGACGGTCAAACCGAAAGGGTGAATAGGGTACTCGAGGATCTGTTAAGGCTTTGTATTCTGGATTTTAGTGGTACTTGGGAAGACCATCTTCCTCTTGTTGAGTTTTCATATAATAACAGTTATCAAGCAAGCATAAGGATGGCACCATTTGAAGCTTTATATGGGAGGCCGTGCAAGTCGCCTACATGTTGGTGGGAGACTACAGATAAGCTTGTACTTGGGCCCGATATGATACGAGACACATCTGAGAAAGTTGAATTGGTGAGAAGACGGATGAAAGCGGCCCAAGATAGACAGAAATCCTATGCTGATAAGCGAAGGACAGATTTGGAGTTCGAAGTTGGAGACATGGTTTTCGTGAAGGTTTCTCCTTTGCGTAATGTGGTTCGCTTCGGAGCAATTGGGAAGCTGGCACCCAGGTTCGTAGGACCCTTCCCTATCATAGAGAGAATTGGGAAGATGGCTTATAAAGTGCAATTGCCCGAGAAGCTGTCCGGAGTGCATAATGTCTTTCATGTCTCGCATCTCCGTAAGTGCCTACATGAGTTCGCTGAGGTGGTTGAACCTAGCATTCTTGAAGACGTGGAAGTAGAGAAAGAGGCAACTTTGAGGAGAGCTCCGATTCGTATCTTGGGGACGGAGACCAAGAAGCTAAGGAATCGAGAGGTCAAGTTGGTGAAGGTTCAATGGGGTGAAGCCGAAGAAGACGCAACTTGGGAAACCGAGGAGAAGATGCGTGGGCTTTATCCATTCCTTTTTGAGGGTACACTCTCAATCTCTTTTCTTTGTTAGCATATCTTTCTCTTTGCTATCCATGTTTATCTAGTTATCGTGCTAATCTTGTCATGAGAACCTTAGGTAGAAACCCTTTGGATGAAACATGTATTTGAAACATGTTATGCTTGATGGTTGCAAGTGGTTGCAAGTGGTTGCAAGTGGATACTCGTGGATGCATGATACACATTAGGCACTAAGATCGCCTCACACACTCTCATATTGCATATGCATGAGTGTTTATGCTTATTCATGGATGAAAATTTTTGTGTTATCACATGGATGTTGCATATGGATGTATGTGATGTGCACACATATAGATGTTATACATTATGTTAGGAATTGCATACATATGGATTCATTTCACTAACATAATCTGCATTGATGATATTTGCATTAGATAAGTACATATACACACACCTTTGCATATGTTCATACAGCATTTAGAATCTTGTAAGGACAATGATTGCTCGTGGATGATGTTTTGAGTAGATGGATGTTGGATGGTAGGATACGTTCTTCCTAACTTGAAGATTTCGGGGACGAAATCCCTTAAGGAGGGGAGAATGTAGCAACCCGTATTTTCAATAACCTGTTATAACATAAATTGAGGCAGAATTTAATTCTAAAATCTGAATCAAGGGAAACGGGCTATGCCATTGCGGTCGTCTCGGAAAAATACGCGAAATAGAGTCCGAGTTTTCGAAAATCGGAGTCCGTATGAAGAAGATATGGACGAACGAAGTTAGGCAGAAAAACCGAAAACAAGCCAGAATGCACTGGCGCACTTGGGAAGTGCGCCAGCACAAAAATACACTGGCGCACTTGGGAAGTGCGCCCGTGTCGAGCCAGAAACCTGCACAGCTTTCTGGCTTGATCCTGGCTGGCCTAGTGCACCTGTTTTGGCCCTTGGTCCTGTTTTGGAGGCTTGTGACGATTTTTGAGGGCTGGGATCTATCCTAGGGTTAATCCTATGGCCTAAAACACTTGCCTAATCTATAAATAAGACCCTAACCTACCCTAAATCATCATTAATCTATCCTACAACTAAACTATGGCAAAATCAATCCTCTCATGGCCTCCACTCTCTTCATAAATTCCTAAATCAAATTTCTAAGAGATTTCCATGCATACAAGTGTATTTAGGCTTGTATGATCCTCTTTAGCTTGCATTAAAGTCTTGTTTCTCTATTGGCATCATAAAGGAGGAGTCTTGATCAAGTTTGCTTGCATTTTGGGGTTTTAATTTGTTGCATAAGGGGTTTCTTACATTTGCTATACTCATTTGAGTCCACATAAGCATTGTAAGCCTATTTCTACTCTTGTATTTTAACTATGAAGTTAATATGTTATGTTGCAAGTTGAGTTTGGGGTTAATCATGATATGTGCTTTGATCTTATGATTCTATGCATAAGCTTACTCTATGCATGTTAGTAAAGTCATTACCTTGGCTTTATGCATAGAAAGATGTGATCTTTGGTTGGAAATGTTGCATGATGCAACTTTGAAACTCTCATAAACCTTGTATTAACATGCATATAATGTTATATGCATGTTACTAGTCCTTATCTCATGCTATCTATGGCCATGTTCCGCCTATTTGCCAAGTTTGATGTTATGCATGCATATGAACCTTATGCAAGTTGAAACCATGTTATGCATGCATATGAACCTTATGCAAGTTGAAACCATGTTATGCATGCATATGAACCTTATGCAAGTTGAAACCATGTTATGCATGCATATGAACACTATGCAAGTTAAAATGATGTTATGCATGCTTAGGAATATTTTGCAAGTTGATAACATGATATGCAAGTTTGTGATCACATCTTTGTCTCATATGCCACCATGTTTAACTTGTGGCTCCAACACCTTTATGTCATGCTTTTGCCAAGTTCCCTCTTTCTATCCTTTATGCGCTATTGCGATATGTAAGCGAGGGGATTGCGTTTGGGGTTGGGTAAACTTAAAAGACATAAAAACGTAAGCTTGGGAATTTACCTATTAAGTTAGGTCTACCCATTGGGAATTTACCTATTAAGTTAGGTCTACCCAGTTGCTTGAAAATTTGTAATGTGTTTCGGAAACATGATGGACATGACACTTAGAAAACATGAGGATGGCCAACTCGAGGTTGGGTTGAGCTTGTAGCATAAACCTACCCGGAACCGACCGGCTTAACTAGTGGCTACAAGCAATACGACCCAATGTGAGTAGTTGGTCATGTTGCACGTGAAACCCGAGGTTAGACTAAGTTGTGGTGTAAACCTACCCGGACCCGCCCGACCTAACTAGTAACCACAACAAGGTCTAATGTGAGAGGTTGGGTGCATTAAATTAATTAATGCCACATGGTAGGGTTAAGTCATGGACCGCTTGAATACTTAACCAATTAAACATGATGGGTTGATAGGGTTAAGTCATGAACCTTGGGTACACTTAACCAACTTGGTACTTGGATGAGTTGGGTTAACCCATTAAGGAAACCCTAGTTACGTGGTCCTTTGCACCAGTAACCCTCTTAGTTGTATCATGATACCCTAGGGACTAGGCTAGGGTGGGGCACGATTACTGGGATGACATGTAAGCGACCAAGACGACGGCTGTGTAGGTGCGCCGGTGTAGGTTCAGGCGGGCCATGGTCGTGCACATGGTCCGGAGTTGAAAAAGCAGGCACGGGCACCAGTAGGTTTAAACTGTGCGTGCTTGGTTTGTGTCAGTGGTTGACACCCTAGGACTTGATACACCCTAGGGTGGACCTAGCACAGTTTAGCTACACTTCGTAGTTGGGTCGTATGACACCGACACTTGACGAGATAGGCTTATAGGGAGCCGATCGACTAGACCGTGCTAGTTGGACCTTGGTTTGGGTCATTCTTGATGTTGGGCCAAACTTGGGCCTGGGGATCACTTCTTGTTTACACTTTGGACCTCGTATTGGGGTCACTTCATGTTATTAGGCCAAAGCTTGGGCCAAGAGATCAATACTCGTTTATTCAAGGCATGTTAGTTTACTAGTACACCTGTGGTGCAAAACCTTAATCCTGATTATGCGATGACACCTTTATCTACCTTGATAGTTAATCATCATGCTAGTATGTTGTTATCCTTATGTTCATCCCTTGTTGCCCATACCAGTTAACTTTATCAGTTTACATTGATTGTAGTAGGGCTTACTCAGTCTTTTTGACTGACCTGTTTTCTTTCGCCTCTTTTCTTCCGTTTCCCCCCCCCCCCAAGTTCTCAGGGAGGGAATACAGGAGCCTAGCTTGGATTTTGGATCTTACCTGCTTTTCTTGGATAGCTCATGTGTGCTTTGGACTTGAGCTCGCTATGGTTTTTCCACTTTGGGGATAGCTACTTTATGTTTTCCTTTTCAGTTTCAGTTGATGCTATTTTATGTACTAGACTTGTTATTTTGGAAAATTGACATTATGTTGTACCAGACTTGTTTTGAAATGGTTTAAATCTTCCGCTGTTTTATCTATGTTAATTACTCTGTTTACATATATACATATGTTCTTGTTCTGCCTTGATATATCATTTTGCATGTTTACCTGATTCAAACGCCCCTCCAAAGTCAGTGCACTTGCAAGAGTGGTACTGGCGGAGGTGGGGTGTTACAATCATGCTTCTGAAATTTGATGTATTCAGGATTTGATATTGTTTTTCCTTCTTCATCGGTAATCATTACTGTTGGAGTAACTAATGTTCCTTTTATGTAGTCTTGTAGACCATAGCTTTTGAGAGCAATTTCTATTTGATATTTCCATAGAATATAGTTATCTTCATCCAATGAAGTTGTAATAACTTGGCTTTTGGCTTATTCAAGTTCATGAGCCTTGGAGATGAGCCATTGGCATCGCTGCCAGACAGAGCTGAAGTAGCTTCATTATCATTGGCCATGGCGTGGCAGTATCAAGTTGGCACAAGAAGAATAATGCCTTTCGGCAAATTAAAGCTCTGATACCATAAAGATAAGTAAAGAAAATTAAACAGTGAATTTTTATTGTAATTTTTATTGATTGATAAGATTGATACAAAGACCGTGTATAAATAAAGATGTAATGACTAGTATAATACTTGTCGTATATAACATTGTAACTGCTAATACTTGCTGATTATAACATTGTAACGGCTAGTATAATACTTGCCGTATATAACATTGTAACGGCTAATATTTGTTGAGTATAACATTGTAACGGCTAGTATAATACTTGTCGTATATAACATTGTAACGATTAATACTTGCTGATTATAACAATAGTCAAGCCTCAGCCTGTAAATGAGCCCAATGCGATGTATATGAGATCTTATTCAAAACGAACGGTTGTGATTAATGATGACAACATCTTTATTATTTCGTTAAAGTTCCATGCCACAATTAGATTATATATAGGTTTGTGAAAAAATTGCAAACACTAAAAGTGAAAGGTTGAATTACATGTGAACTTGATATACAATATCATCCAAAAATCCTATACTAAAAGCTAGTTAGAAAGAGCATACCCTCTCTAAATCTTTCAGTAGTTATTCATGACTAATGAAATCTTTATCCTTTCTAGCTGTCAAAATTCCAGCCTCGTTCCTAAATTGTAGGAATATGTATGTGACATTTAATTAAATGATAGGTGAAACACAACAATTAAGCCAAACACAGCAAGGTAAGATGATGAATCATAAGGTAGACAATCACAAAGATAGGTGAAAATACGTGGTAGACAAAATTGTATTCTACTAATTCAACCTGTAAACAAAAATATAAAAGAAAGAAATAATCAAAAGGTTGTAGGGAACTAAAAGTTGCTATTTTCATGCACATGAATATTGTATATATTTTAAATTATTTGTAAGTGTAACTAACATGAAGTACCATCTTTTGAGATTTTTGAAGTTTGCACATTGACAAAAATATATCTGTCGGTTCAAAGATATGGATCAATTGCTTCAGACACAGCAAGTTGTATAAACATAAGCTAAAAGCACCAGTATTTCCATCAACCCATTTTCTCCATCAAATCAACAATAGCACCAGTATTTCCATCAATTCTGACCCATGTTTTTTTCACCATTTGCATGCTACGGAACGTGAATACGAGAGTAAAATCAATATCGAATGTATTCAATTGGATGGTATAAAAGTTGGATTTTCTTACCTTTCCTTGAAGAGCAGTCATAACACGTATCACGTTTACACCGCAATTTTAAGCTAAAGTTCAAGGGATAGCCTCAAACGCTACAACTGCAGCTTCATAAGGCCACCGTTGGATATACGGGAAATACATCAATTAAGCAAATTACAACAGGACTTTTAGTTAAAATATATAAACGCCACCATGGAGGACATTTAATGAACTTATATGACAAAAACTATTATGGAATGTAATTACAAAATATTTTGCAGCTCTACTCCTGTAGATCTACGGTTTGCTCTGCTATTTCTTCTAGAAGAGCTTATTTCTCTTTTTATGATTTGAAATATTTATTTATAGCATGCACCTGTAGTAAAGATAACACTCAATATACAGTTCAATTCAAAAGTTTTCGTGGTCTATGAGCATGAGAACAACTAAACAACCGAAGAAAAACAAAAATATAAAATTGTATGGACACACCTTTAATAGTGGAAAGTCTCCCAACTTTAGATGGTAAACCAACCCTTATTATTTCATCAAATCGACCCTTGCATAAAAGTGTTAAGGTCTAATATATCCAAACGATTGGTTGCTCCAATAACTAATGCTCGTGAATTTAATTCTTTCAATCCATCCATCTCGATTAGAATCTGAAGCAACCCTTTAGGTAGATCCATAAACGTACAAATGAAAATTGCTAGCGAAATCATATAAATTGTCCCCTTTTAGGTAGATCCATAGCGATCATCCAATCTATAGTTGTCAAAATGTTGACATGGTACATGATTGTATAATCCCTCGAACAGAATATAGTATATTATTCTTGATAAAGCAATCTGATGACAGGTAGAAAAGTTGTTTCAAAATGAAAGAAAGTCATTGAATTTTTACTGGGTTTAGCAAAATGAACCCAGAAGAGTGTGTGTGTGTATACACACACACACACACACACATATATATATATATATGTATATATATATATACATATATATATATATATATATGTCTAAGAAAATAATTTTTTTTGGTTTAACTCCAGAATTTATTTTTGTTATCAGTTTAACTTTTTTGATCAAAAATAAAACAAATCCATGGCTCTCATAATTCATTTAGATATATTCAAATAAGCATGTATCATACAAATTATATTCAAAACCAAATCGTTATAATACATGGAAATAAGAAATTAAGGTATAAATAAATACCATAAAATGGAGAAGAATAACTTGATGAGTTAAAAGCAATTATCCCTATTTGTGATCCGATAATCGACTGAGGCCGCTATGCTTTTTATGCCCAAACTCAAGCAAACTATTAAACCTTGATTCATAATCAGGATCTCCATAATTATTTTTTTCTCTTATCGTTGTTGCATCTTGAAACTTACCCGTATAAATTTTCAGAGTTCACCCCCAGCCTCCAGTCAATTTTCACCTATCCAAAAATGCATCCCCCTAATCCCACACCCCACCCGTATCACCCCGCAAGCAGCAACTTACTTTAGGTTAGAAAATCCACATGCCCCTCACGATAACATGTTACTAAACCTCAAACAATCACAACATATAGTTATTTATTTATTTATACTTCTGGAGCATAATTCTTGTTCCATGATAACTGAAACGTTTGGCACATTTATGTAAGAAAATGAAAGAATCCTAGGGAAAAAAATTCATATCAAAATGACTATGCTATGTAAACAAAGTTAAGATTTTAAACAGAACCGACGAAGTGCCGAGTATAGAAGCCAATAACAACCAGTGATAACATATTCAATCGTGTATATAATCAAATTTTTGTAGTTTAAGAAAAGAAAATATACCTGGATACCACATGGTCGTGCACAAATTGAGGTGCAGCTCTAAAGGAAAATAGGAAATAATGGCCAGTTAAAGTTATCGTATACCCCTCAAATTGAGTGAAGGGTACCATATACTTTTGTAACTGAAAGTAGCATAGAACAAACTGCTTTCAGTTTTTGGTTTTCACAAGGAACTCGCACCCACCATGTCATGATTCATGACTTCACCATAAACTATATTTTCGGTTTTTTCAAGTGCACAAATTGAGGTGCATCTCTAAAGGAAAATAATAAATAATAATCAGTTATACGCACTGGAATCCATGGAAATATTGAGATCCAACCGTGTTTTAATGTTGATTAATGCTATTGTGTTTTCAATTTTCGATTATGTTTTTATGTAATGGTAATCAGTGTTTGATTATTACTAGAACAATGAACATATTATTATTATTATTTCATTTTATCATGGTTACCAATTTGGAATCATATGTCCAGTGCTAATGGATGAGAGGAGAAAATAACTTGCTTTTTGCCTTTTAAGTAATATTCTTCTTAGTGGCATTTAACCAATTAATTTTGAAGCATGTTACCTAACTTATTGATCAAGATTTATTTAATGCACTTTAGTTTTCTTAGGGGAGGGGGGGGGGGTTGATGTATAAAGTGATGTTAATAAGCAATTTGAGCAACACTCATCTGGACAAAGTCCGATGTGATGCTCGGATGTGGTATAATTTCGGTTGCTTTGTCTAATCTAAAACCTGAAAATTGGTTGTTAGCAAGGCACTTGCACTGCTTGTTAAATGCTTTTGGTATTTTTAAACAAACTGCATCAATTGATCATTTCAAGCAAAATGCATAGTGGACCTAGTGGCTACATTGTGTTTTGCATTTACATTATTCCTGTAATTTTGTAACTGATTGTTTGGAAAATATCATAAAGCAAAAGAGTTTCTTAAAACATGTTGGTTTCTGTTATTCTTTGCATAAACAAACCTATTTAACTTCCTTATACCTGTGCAAAAGAGTATTTTGAAATAGAACTTTAATGTCCTATTCTTATTAAATTTTAAACATGTTATGCTTGGCTGAATCTTCAATTAAGATTAATAATGAATGCTAACCCAAGTTATTGCCTGTGACTTGAGATTTGCTTGCATCAGGACATGCATTATTTAACTGAATACCAAAGCATCCCTACTCTTTTTATATAAAAAAAATCTAAGTATGTTATGATAAAGCTTTGTGTTTCTGTCTCCTGAGATTTCCAATTTCTTCAGCTTGTGATGACTCTATCGACGACCACTATATATGTATATTAATGTCTATAAGTGGAACTATTTATATTATTATGTTTCAAAACTATGACTGACTTATTTTAATTGGATAATAAGAGACATTGACATGTCTTAACGAGATATTAATATCAATTAAAATGTAGGCTGCAATATGCATGCCTTATTATGAAAATATAAACAGAGCATTATTTATGAAAACATGAATAAGGGGATGAACGAAATATCGGACACAAGCCTTAGTGGAAACATATGGGTGATGCATCAAAAAAATATGAGTAAGTCTTGATGGGAACACAAGGTATGTTTTTTGATAGAAATATGGAATGCATACCTTAAAGGAAGCATATATGTATCTTAATGTAAACATAAGTTAAGAAATGCTAGTGGAGATGCAGAATCATGCTCACATTTTCGTTAACTACGTTTATGTACATCCTGACACTAATCTGAGCACAAAGCATGAGTTCAAATAGAAAAACAACCACCTACTTGACACTAATCTGAGCACAGCAATTACAATTCCCAACCCAGTTAACACGCATAGTAAAGCAAATCCACCAACAAATAACTAAATGAAGCAACTTACATATCATTCGATGGACCATTGTCATCCTCACTCCTCTGCTTTCTATACTCACATCTGTCATACTTGTCTCTAATCCGATCACTTTAACCTTGAGTGTAGAAATCTCATCGTCCTTCGCTTTCAACTCCTCATTAAGCTTATGTCTCTCATTCGACTCAAAGCATTTAGTGTTGAATGTGTTATTTCTATATTGCTGTATATAAATGATTGAATTAATACATATACATTTCTTATAATATTTAATATACACATTGGTATAACTGCTGGTATAAAAGCAGGTACTTGCATTAACTTAAAGGCATAACCGAAGGCAACAATTTTTTTTACATGTTTGTAGGCATCACAATGCACAACACACATGTAAACAGCTTCACACATGCAAATTTATGGATATCGACCGACATTAAAATAAAAACATGAGGCCAGGCTTATAATTGAAAAAGAAAGTATTTATAAGGTTGAAGAATGAATTTCATACCGCAGGAATATTGCCAAAACCTGGCCTACGAGTCTGTCTTCTACTCGATCTCGTCTCTCCAATTGAGACGATCTCTTCAAATATACAATCTTCTTCTTCTTGCGTGATTCCCTTGCCTTCATCGCGCATCTCGGCAACCTTGGCTTCATATTTTCCCTATGTGCACACATACAAATACAGGTGATACATAGATAAAAAGATACATATGTATATGAGTGCATGTATATTTATATATGTGTATTTCCTAAACATTTATTCTTTACATTACAATGCTATCTAGCCCATAAAGAATTACGGTCTAAAAATTTCCAAAAATGTTTTAGATGGCAGACCATGCTTAAATCCATCGTAATGTAGTTTAACATATTTCTTAGTTAGGTATCAGTTAATTAGATAAATGTCATTGTCTACTGTGTACATTTTTTTATTAGGAAAGATGACAATATTGCAATTAAAGTGTATATACAATTATACATTGCCAAGTGGAAGTTGGCTCAACATCAACTAACAATCAAATAAAGTAAATTATATAATTTGATTGGTTTAGAACAATAGGACTGCTCAGATAAGTTGAATACTAAGTTTACATGAACAATAAGATTACTCAAAAAAGTTTAACATTGTACCCAGCAAGAGGAAGACAAACAAAATTTGTACAGTAGTAGTATTAAACAACAAAAATAATAAATACATACACATTGTTTTAAATTTAATTCACGTAACACAACTGAATCATGGCAAAGCAACTTTGGTAGTTGTTTTTTTTAATTAGGAACTAAACTTGATGCTTCAAGGTGTCCAAACTGAGATTTATGACTACATATGAAGTGTGACCTTGGAAATACTATCAAACTTCTCGACTTGCTACTTCCCATTCTCAAGGTAATTTTGCACAAAAAACTACATTTTTTTGCTTAAATCTTATGCTATTTGTCAAGCTAAATTAATAAAAATCATTAATCAGTTGTTAATGATTGCATAATTGTGGGATCGACATATACATTAATGGTCATGATCATTACTTGAAGCACATCAGTGGCAGTAAAGGGTAAAAATATAATTTTGCTTTTGTAGCCAATCCCATGACCATAACAGAGTGATCACTAGGAACCCTTACGCATCTCCTCCTCAAACGCATGGTTCGAACTTTCAAAGCCTGAACACCTCAAAAAACAGCAACACTTGTAACTTCACCTCCCGCCCATGCTTTCGGCCATGACCCGGCCTGCAACCGCTGCCGCCACCATTTAAACCCCTTTGCGCTTCTCCATGCCACGTTTTAGATCACTCAATCAAACAAAACATGAACACAATCCAATCAAAATTTGAGAATCCAAAACACAACCCAAAACCTAAATTCACCTCTCCTAGCAACATCCAACCTCCGAAGTTCACTGAACTCCACCAGATCCTTCCCTACCTCCGATGAAACTCCGACATACACAAATCCTTGAATCATGCTAAACATTTATTTATATACTATGCGCACATACAAATATAGGTGATACATAGATAAACAGATACATATGTATGTGAGTGTATGCCTATTTATAAGTGTGTATATCAATTTTAACATATTATACGTATTCGAATATTTTGATCAATGTTGATAACTTGCAGCAAATGCAGTGGATGATTCATCAATCTAGCGACTTTCTAAACCATCGGATGGGGCAATGTAACGCATACGCTTGTACACCTCCATGAATGTAGGGTCTCGCCAGTACTCCACTAACTGAAAATAGTTTAGATATATTATCAAACGTAATACCAGTTATTTATTATTTTAAATAATTAACCTAAAGAATTACCAAATCATTTTTTTATTGTGTAGTTGATCTAGAACCGCCAGCATGTACCTTAGGATTGGTTAAGCGATTCGCAGAATTTTGGGTTGCTCGCTGTTTCACATCCTCTTGTTCCCAATGCATCTTAAACTGATTCCATACCTCGGTAGATATGCAACCATGTTTCTTCTTCTTTTTCTTCATTTCTAGGACGATGCATCTGTAACATTGTGAGCAATTGGTATTCCAAACATGTTTAACCATAGCAAATGAAGTGTCTGGTGCCCAAGTAAACTAATCATGTGCATTAGTTAAAATAATGATTAACCACACAAAATAACATAATAAACCTGACCCATATATAACAATCTTAATTATTTAACTGTCATCTCCTTTTGAATTCTCAACTGTAGAAATTAATATTGCACTGTTTAGTAATAATCAGTGCTAAAATGAAAGAAAAAATATTGCATCGTTTAGTAATAAACAAATATTTAAATATCATAATCATGCGTAAATGAAAGAAATATTTAAATAACATAATCATGCTGAAACGAAACATACCCAATATATAAGTTTGATATAAAAAGCGTTGTTGCTCCATGAAATAAAGGTAAAAAAAATCCTAATTGAATAAAGTTTAAAAAAAGTTGGTGTAAAATAATGAGTGCAACAAACCCATGCACAAGTCAATGGTGGGAGAAAACAGTCAAACTCGTTGAGTATCTGTTGACAGTTAGTTCAAAACTTTTAAATGTTAGCTACCAAGTTAGGAGGAACGGTTCTTTCGTGTGGTTACACTATTCATGTCTATCCTTCTAACTCTTGTGTGTTGAGTTCTTGCAATATTTTTTTCATTTCAGCATGATCAATAGTTTTGAAAAAAATCAAACAGAACCAAGACAGAGCATATGGAATACGAAACTCTTTGTCTGAGCCTAACCACAGTTTTGACTTGACATCCCTTCGGAACTGTGCATGATGTGTCGATTCTCACATACCACTCAAATATATAAGATAAAGGGATATATAATCAACTATTAATTGTCATAAGTTACACTGATATCATGATCAAGACAAGTTAGAATTTGGAATTCACAATTACAATTATTGATCTCATTGATGAGAATGTTACATCACTTCAAAGATAAAAACTTAGTTTTCCGTGTCTTCTCATCATGGGTTTGTTTGTCTAGCTTAACTAAAAGTTGCTAGATTAAAAAAAGAAGAATGATTCTTTGTGTTTTAAAAGTTTGGCACCAGAAAAATGACCAAATTTCTGTTAAAATCTAAAAGACAAAAAGATTTTATTAAAGGTACAACCATGCAAAACTTAGAAATTTATGGGTATGGAAACATTTCCTTACCGTTGTGTTACAATATAATATTATGACTCTCTATGGGTTATCAATGTAATTGCTTTAAAGACCTTACTAATCTTACACCTGTTTGCTCATGATAATATTGATATGATTGTAACAGAACGTTAAATATTCAATTGCAAATACAATCTTTTTCAGCATACCCTAAAATCTATGGTCCAATATGTATATGTGCAGAAATTAACTCTTTATAAAGATAGCCTACAGTTGAAATGATTTGGTACAGCCTTATGGACTTAGTAATGGACTGGAGGTGTGCATCCTTAAGGAACTATAGTAATAAAGCATGGACTTAGTTATAATGATGTACATCCTTAAGGAACCATAATAATGAATTCGATTGTACCCCCGCCATGTTAGTATGGTGAGTACTACCAAACTTGAATATATATATATATATATATATATATATATATATATATATATATATATAGTACCAAAATTCAAAAAAAAGTTTCAAAAAAATGTTGAATAGTTTACAGATGGAGGAGGAAGTAAAGAGAACTAAAATTATACAATTAAAACAACCAACTTCATTTATAATATGTATTTCTTTTGAAGTATCATTAACCAACCACCTTGAATAATTATGCACTTATATTCCATCAGTATAATACAAGAAATGTGTATATACTCATGAATAGAAACCAAGGAAATGTTAATATATTTATATTTCTTGTTGCTCATTAATGTATCCATCAAATGAGAATGATCCAAAACTCTTACAACATGTAAGTGTACTAAGTATATCGGTAATTAATACTAGCCTCTTTTCTTTTCATTTATTCCTTCTAGTTATTTCCTATTTATTCAATGTGTGTACTGAGTTGTCAAATTTGAAAAAACAACAAAATAGGAGTCGTAAATTTCAAGTAACCAAACAATCTTTGCCCATTATTTAGAACAGTTTTACTGAATAAAATATCTGACTTATTTTTTGAAACAAGATAATCTGCTCTTATTTTTTGAAATAAGATAATGATTATATATTTTTATTAACAGCAAAACTTTTTTCTTTTTAATGCTCATATTTGAAGCTTTTGCATTTATCTAAAAATATACCCCATGAAAAGTAAAGTAAACAAAAATCTATAACTCTAAATGATAGAAAAAAGGATATTATCAACAATCAAAGGGATTTACTTAAATATGCTATGATTATCCACAAAATTAAATTACCTTAAATTCCTCAAACTAAGCATCTTTTACTTCAAATGGGACAGAAGTGAAATTAGGCCAAAACTGTGTGATATGAGACTTCAGATTTGAGCTAATAGTCTGTAATGTAACATTACTACCTGAGAAGTCAAACCTGTTGATGTAAATAATTTTGTAAATCATTGATACTAACAAAGACAAGTGATATACTATTAAAATGGTATGAATTTTGCTTACTCATTACCACCTGTGTGGTAAACACTAATCGCATCAATTCTAGCGAAATCAACGTAAGAAACATGTGGAGACCCCTGAGGCGTATCCTCTTCGGATTGAGATACTTTAGTGAGTTGTGTATCTGGATGCATCAGTGGTGTAGGGATTACATGTACTGTCGAACCCTGCGTACCACCACCATGACCACCAGCAGTACCGTGACCACTCTGACAACCACATCGACCACTACTGCTACGCCCACGAGAAGACATATTTGATATGGTAATACATCATATACAACCATATATGTAAAATGAGGTGACATTTGTGAGAATATTCTTGAACATGCTAAAATTCATTAAGCATAAAATGAAAATTGAGAGTCAAGTAAAAGCGAACGTCCATACATCCTTAAAATCAAACAAATTATATTGCATGAAAACAACTAAATTTACATTCTACCAATCCTCAAAATCATCATCAATCTCAATATTTATATTCTCATTTTCCAAGTCGCATTCATTCTCATTTGCTTCAACTTCTTCATAGTCGTCTTCATCTAATTCGACTCCATCATAAAGTTCGTTAGTAAGAGGTCTAAGGTCATCAGATTAGTCTACGATTTCCAATGTTTCGTTGGATTCTAAATCATTTTGATAAGCATGATTGTTTGTTGTGATTGTATTTAAGTGGCATGACCATCTTGGTTTTTTTTGTAATAACAACCCACCAATCAGACCTATTGTTGTTGACGGCAGGATAATGTGCATAATAAACTTGTGTCGCTTATGTGGCCAACACATATGGGTCGTACCCCTGATACTTTCTTTTGTGATTCACCTCTACCAAAGGATAATTCTTATGCATACGTCTTACTCCAATGGTTGGTCTACTATCAAACTAATGACATTTGAATAGAAATGTTTTCAAAACCGGAACCACAGAAGTAAGTTAGCTTAATTATTTCCTCCAACACTCCATAATAATTTGCTATGTCATCGTCCTCATTACCACCTTTAATACAAGCACCACCATTAAAAGTCGTTTTCTTTTTTCCATACTCTTCTATGTGAAATTTAAATCCATTCACAAACATGATTGGACAAATTCTATAACAAAACCTTGGACCAAACGCAAGTTTCTTGTAACAAATATTTGTTATTCAATTGTTAACGACCTGTTGATTAAAATTAAACATATCTACATCTACTAAATTTTGTGTACATGTAAAATATTCAATTTATCATACTTAAATATTTTCCAAACCACAACTCGAAATGTTTACTAGGTTCACAATTGGGATTTTCCTCTTTGAACTTGTTGAGAAAATCAATAGATTAAGATACAATTTAATTAAATTAAAAAAAGAACTATTTGTATATATTACCTAATAAGGTTTGTTAATTCATCGCAATTGAGAAGCACAATTGCTTTAGCTAGACTGAAATCTCTATCATGAGTGAAACCTTACCAGTTGGACGCCCTTATTTTTTAAATATAGATAATAGATCATCATTTGACTCGTCCATATCATCATTGTCATTGCAGTGGCCACTGTGAAAGCTTACATTAACATTATCATCAAAATAATGACTAAAAAATATGGAAGCTTCTTCGATGATATATGCTTGACAAATAAAGCCTTCAACACGTGCTTTTTGTTTCACTTTTTTCTTTAGATGGCCCAAAAATCCAAGTATAAAAACATGTAATTAACAAATGTTGATATATAACAATAAAAAAAATATAAATCTCAGTATACCTCTAAAATGGGTACATCCATTCATATTGCATTGGTCCTTGCATTAATGTTTCAGATGGTAAGTGTACCGGTAAATGTTCCATGCGATTAAAAATTCCAAGGGGGGAATATTTTCTCTAGCTTACATAACAACTTCGCTACATCTTTTTCAAGCTTCTGCAAATGGACTTTGCGAAGAGTGGTTGAGCATATATATTTGTAAAACAGACTAAGCTCTGTTATGGGCATCCAAACTTTTTGTGGTAGAATCTCTTTAAATGCAATTGGAGAAAGAGTCTTAAAAAATGGCAGTCATGATCTTCATACTCGACAACGTAAGCTCCCTCATATCAACGCATCGCTTCATGTTAGAGGCAATTCCATACGGAAACCTCAGACATTCCATCCACTCTTATAATTTTATACGACGGGTTTTATCTAACTCATAACAAGCAAGGACTTTGAAGTTTGGACGTGCATGATCAATTTTAAGTTCTGGACGATTACAATAGTATTCGATGTCCTTTCTTGATCTAAAATCATATTTGGTTTTGCATTTTGCATTCATGATCGTGTGAAAGAAATTCTCAAACGCATTTTTTTCAATACGCAGCATGTCCAAATTATGTCAAAGTTTAAGATCCTTCCAATATGGTAATTCCCAAAATATACTTTATTTGCACCAATTATGATAACACCTTTACCTGGAATTTTCGCCTCTTTATTTCCAATCTCGTGTACTTTTGGGTAATCTTTCACGAGATCAAATATTTCTTCGCCACTCAAATAAACCGATGGTTGCAGATTATCATCTGTATTTTTTTCAAAGCTTTTCTTATCGCGCCAAAAAAGATCATTTGTATGTAAAAACGACGATGACGATCCCACCAACACTGTTTACCACCATGTTTCAACGTAAATGCTTTGGTCGAATCCATACAAACGGGACAAAATAATTTTCCTGCCGCACTCCATCGCGAAAGCATCCTGTATGTCGGAAATCGCTTGTCGTCCACAATATGCAAGCAAATAGTTTGAAATTATTTTTCTTCGATACATCATAAATCTCAACTCCCTCTATCCACAATTTTTTCAACTCTTCAATTAGAGGTTGTAAATAAACGTCTATTCCATTTTTTGGATTTTTGGGCCTAGGAACAATAAGAGTTAAGAACATATATGGATTCTATATGCACATCCATGGGGACAAGTATACGATATTAAGATAACAGGCCAAGTTGAATATTTGTTTCCATATTGAGAAAAAGCTTGGAAATCGTCTGTACATAAACCAAGTATGATATTTCGTGATTCTTTGGAAAAATCAGGATATTAATTATCAAAATATTTCCATGCTTCGTCATCTAAAGGACGACATAGAAGTCCTTCCTCTCAATCTTGTTCACTATGCAATCTCATAAGATGCATACAATCTTTGTAATCTCGGAATAAGCAGAAGATAATGCATACGGGTGAAAGGTACACCTTTACCATTACTTTTTTTCTTGTCATATCTTCCTAGTCCACAGAACGTACAATGAGTTAGATTAATATCCTTCTTCCAAAACAGCATGCATCCAATTCGACATGTGTCAATCTTTTCATAAGGCAAGCTGAATGCGGACACTTGTTTTTTTAGCAAATACCAATTTTCTGCTAACCTAGTCTCCAAACCTTCCGGAATCACATCTCTAGCCAAACTAATAACCTCATTCATTAATTTTTATGTACCGTTGTTTGAAGATTTTATAGCAACTAACCTGGGCGTTGCTACCAACTCTGTCATTGGAAATCCATCAAAAAGCGGTCATTTAGACGATTTTAACAAATCAAAGAAAATTTTAGTTTTCGGATTAGGTTCTTCTACCTATGATGAATTTAACTGCACATTCGGACCAACAAGATCAAGAACCATTTCAGCCATTCTATGCTGAGGACTAGGTTCATTGACATTAGTATCTATGTTTTCAGTCTCAACTTTAATGAAAGGTGCATTTAATGTACCCTTATCTTCACCATGATACTTCCATATATAATAATCATCCATAAAACCATATTTAGTCAAATGGAACTCCACTTGATGATAATCATGATGTTTTTGGGCTTTATACCTCTTGCGAGGACATCGAACATCTATCATATTTGTCTTATTATAAGATGCCACCCGCATGAATTCATCTAAACCTTTTAGAAAAGGTAATGGAATCGCTCTTTTATGCCTACATTTTTGTACATCCAATGTCGTCGAACTCTCAAATATTTCATTTTACAGCATAATTAATAAAATCCATATGTTATATTTCATTGTACAATATATGAAGTAGAAAAAGAAATTTATGGTTATTTTTTATTATTATATTAATTAATAGTTATGTTTCGTAGTTATTTCATTTAATATTTTATTTGTATTAATATTTTCCATGCAAATCAATTAACTCAAATCCTACCACTCATCAACTTTCAAACTAATTATTTACATTAACTTATACTATTCATTAAAATATCAAATATAAGTACAATATTGGACACATTTTTTGAAATTTTAGTTTGTTGGATATTTGAGATACATTTTCTAATGTCTGATGTCCAATTAATAGGTCATTACAAACACAACGCTATTTTTACATTCATAAATTATTTCTCCTCGAGCATTGCAACAAAATTTCGGCAACAATTCTCATTGTTCCTCGTATCGTATGCTAATACGCGTACACGAGGAATAATGAGAATGTGCTATTGAAATTTTATTACCATTTGAATTGAAATAATATATGAAAAGTAAAAATACCATCGTGTTTGTGACTTGTCCAATACAAGGAAAAATTCAACAAATATTGTATTAGATGAATATTGATATTCGTTTCATAATAGAAACAAACATCTATATAATAATCATGTATAATATTTGTCAAACGGGGACAAACATTAATCTAAGGACCAAAAAATTGCTTATATTATTTCAAATGAATCAATTAATAACTGATTATTCCATCTTACTGCATAATTAATAAAGGCTATATGTTATATTTCATTGTAAAATATATTAAAGTACAAAAGAAATTTATGGTTATTTATTATTATTATATTAATTAGTAGTTATGTCTCGTAGTTATTTCATTTAATCTTCCATTTATATTATTTTTTCCATACAAATTAGTTTAAATAAAATCCTACCACTCATCAACTTTTAAACTAATTATTTACATTAACTTATACTATTCATTAAAATATAAAACATAAGTACAACATTGGACACATTTTTTGAAAATTTTAGTTTGTTGGTTTATTTGAGATACATTTTCTAATGTCATGGCCAATTAATACGCCAGTCAACCTACTTTCCATTACAAATACAACGCTATTTTTACATTCATAGATTATTTCTCCTCAAACGTTGCAACAAAATTTCGGTAGCAATTATGTTTGTTCCTCGTATCGTACGCTAATACGTATACACGAGGAATAATGAGAAAGTGCTATTGAAATTTTATTACCGTTTGAATTGAAATAATATATGAAAAGTAAAAATACCATCATGTTTGTAACTTGTCCAATACATGGACAAATTCAGCAAATAATGTATTAGATGAATATTGATGTTCATTTCATAATAGAAACAAACATCTATATAACGATCACATACAATATTTGTCAAACTGGGCCAAAAATTATTCTATGGACCAAAAAAATGCTTATATTATTTCAAATGAATCAATTAATAACTGATTATACCATCTTACTGCATAATTAATAAAAGCCACATGTTATATTTCATTGTAAAATATAATGAAGTACAAAAGAAATTTATGATTATTATATTAATTAATAGTTATGTTTCATAGTTTTTTCATTTAACCTTCCATTTATATTATTATTTTCCGTACAAATTAATTTAACCGAAATCCTACCACTCATCAACTTTTAAACTAATTATTTACATTAACTTATATTGTTCATTAAAATATCAAACATAAGTACAACATTGGACACATTTTTTGAAATTTTAGTTTATTGGTTTATTTGAGATACATTTTCTAATGTCCGATGTCCGATTGATAGGCCAATCAACCTACTTTTCATTACAAACACAATGTTGTTTTTACATTCAGAAATTATTTCTCCTCAGACGTTGCAACAAAATTTCAGCAGCAATTCTCTTTATTCCTCGTATCGTACGCTAATACACATACGCAAGGAACTATGAGAAAGTTCTATTGAAACTTTGTTACCATTTGAATAGAAATAATTCATGAAAAGTAAAAATACCATCATGTTTGTAATTTGTCCAGTACAAAGATAAATTCAACAAATATTGTATTAGGTGAATATTGATGTTTGTTTCATAATAAAAACAAACATCTATGTAACGATCACATACAGTATCTGCCAAACGCGGCCAAACATTAATCTAAGGACCAAAAAATTGCTTATATTATTTGAAATGAACCAACTAATAATTGATTGTCGATCATTTCATTGTTTTCTACCATTGCTGGAAATGTTCTAAATGAATACAAAATTTGCTTTATATATCTTCCACACTAGTCATAAAGATCGATTAATACTTCTGGGTCCAACATGAGTAAAAGGTCATTAGTATATATAAACTTAAAAGACCAATTTGTGCAAGAAAATTAAGAGTTTGGCTTGCGTGCGAGCATAGTGATGGATTTTCGACTATAGAAAGTTTCTGAAAACAAGGAACAATCCACAAAAAAGGGAACGAGTACATGTTATGATGAAATGAATAAAACAAAAAGGATGCTTCGCTTCTCCAGTTTTACGCGAGTTATGGAAAAAGAACCAAACATTTAATGATATCCCCTCGAAACTCTAGTAGCCTGATGTAGAAACCTATTAAGCTCGGACATATACTTATTACAAAAATATTTCTGAACTAATAAAAGAGAAGTATCAAAATTATTGTCACCTTTTATTGGTACATAAATTTTATTCATGGGTTACAAAGCAACCAAGAATGATATGTTGATTTTAAATGAGATTGAAAGAAAGCTCGCAATAATCGTAACTTGGTCAGATCATCTTAATGTCCGATACATACTAATATAATCCATAACCAAACAATGACCCTCCTCCTAAAGAAAAATTAAAATGCATTTTTACTTAAATCTAAAGTAGGAAGAAATAAACAACAATCTATGTATACCATCTTAACAATAAGCTAGAAAAATAAATAAAGTAATGTTACCCATACCTCACCGCCCCTGTTTCCTTTTTCTCCTATACATTACAGCTTTAGAATGAATAAACTTGTATGTAGAACGATACAACAAAACTTATCTATATAGAAAGGACACATGGGTATTATTTGTATGTGTTTTGCAATCAGATCTAGAGTTGGAATAAAAAAATACTAGAATAGATTGATATTCCAATGCCCACTTTCCAACAGCCGCCAACGGTTAATGAGGAGCCATTGGAAACCGTTGGAAACTAATGGAACAACTATCGTTGGCGGCCATTGCAAATTTACGTGATATTGCCTGCTTCAGCAAACTGAAAGCTTCATTCTTCTTCCTCCACGACATCATCCACTCCTTCAACCATTCCTCTCCTTCGAAATTTGCTTCCTCTACCACTCCAACCTCTTTGGGTGCCATCTACGAGCTTCTCCAACCCATCTCCACCCTTCTCATTCTTCAAATTAGGTAATTTCATTAAACCTAATTTTTAGGGTTTAATTGATTTCAGGTTTAATTTGTAATTTGCTTAATTCGTACTTGTTTGTATATGTATATTACATCATGTTACCCTCTAACTGCTATTATTATCACCATAATGATCAAACTATTTAGGGTTAAATTGATTTAGGGTTTAATTGTGTTTGTTTAGGTAACTTTGGTTAGTGAATGTTATTATGTGTGATAGGGTTTGCTAATAATATAATTTATGCAAACATGAAGATTATATTATGTTGACAAACACGAAGTAAATTACAAAAATATATAATTTTTGCAAACACGAAGTAAATTACTATAATTTATGCAAACACGAAGTAAATTACAAAAATATATAATTTAGTATATATGTACTAAAACGGTAAAATATTTACAAATTGTATATTTAAATTTAATATAGACAAATATTTAAACCCTTAATTATTATTTGGCCCTGTCTGATAAGTGTTGTATACGATCGTTATACGGATATTTGTTCTTTTACAAAACGGACATCTCTATTCATCTGATACAACATTTGTCAGATTTGTCCTTGTATTGGACAAGTTAGAAACACTATAAAGCAATTATATTCGTAGATCATATCACTTTAAATAGTTCACAAAATTTCAATGGCATTTCCTTTACGTTCCTTGTGTACTGTTCGACGACGAATATTCTATGAATTAGAAATCCATCGCACGAAATATCATGATAATAAACTGCAAGCGCACGACGTACAATTGTTAGTACGTGGCGAATACGAGTCGATCCGCAGGGAAAGAAGTAATTTCAATTATATTCAGTCAAATTAAACCAAATCCAAGTGATGTTTTAACTACAACTACAACTAAAATAGTAAACTAAAATTAAAAAAACTATGAGGTAAACGACAACTTAGGAATAAATCCACTTTCTAGATCATGTAGTACAACAAGTTATGAAATTACGATCTCTTTTTTTTTGGTCATTTGTGAATTTAGTTGATATGATTATTATAAGTTTAACTTATTCATGCTATTAACTAGCACAACATAAACTATCAAACTATATCATACGCACTAAATCACTGTACTAGTTCTAATGAAAAATGAACAAGTCGAAATTGAAATATATTTTAAGCATGGCCTATGAACTATTAATTAGAACTATAGACCATCAAAATTTTGATTTCAACCTCCACTTAATCACCATGACATGAAGCACAAAAGGAGAGAATGAATAGATAAATTATGTTGCAACTACATAATCAAGAGAGCTTCATTACCCCTAAGTTAAAAGGGATTAGCCTCTCATGTTTAATATTCTAACAACGAACGTAAATTGCAACATAGAACAAAAACAAGAGAAAAAGAAAATAAAAATAAAATAAAGGAGAACATATTCTGTTTGCATAAAATAAATCTAATCTACTTGCAAAAAAGAAAATAACATGTAAATAAAAAACTAAAACTAGAGAAAATAGGGAAGAAAAAATTTATTCCAAGCAAAAAATTGCAGAATAAAACCTAAGATTGAATTAATCCAAATGAACTAGATAAAAGTGTATTTATAGCTGATATGACAAAGACTAATTGGCTAATTACACAATGTGGGACTAAAGATTTAGCCCAAATAACATATAGGCTAGTGTGAACGCAGTTGTAGAGTGAGAGGCCTTGCAAATGAGCCAATGTGAACGCAGCATGCATGAGTCTTTAGTGAGCTAAATCTACCTAACTGAAATCTATTTGCAACCGTTCTTCAAGCTTTAGTAATTTCAAACTTCACTCTTTTAAGAAAATTCTTCATGCTTTATCCATCAATTGCTTTAAACCATGCTTTTTATCAACAATCTGAAAATACAGCTATAAATACACAATATCAATTATTTTAAAGGGAAAACAAGATAAATAAGCGGATGAAATATACACATTTACTGTATATCAAATCCCCCACACTTATCTTTTTATTCGTCCTCGAATAAACTAAACTAAGATATGTCACACTTTCGTAGGAAACACGATTGCAATTAGCGTATGCAACAAACCGTTAAACCTCTGGGTGTCCCCAGTAGGACGAGTGTTGTCTCGTGAAGGTTTTCAGCGGATACTACCCACTAAATCCAAAAGCAAAAAGGTATGTACAAAATGCAAAATTCGAAAATATTTACAATATGAATGCATGTTTTTAAAGGAATATTTACAAATGGACAATTTACTTTTAAATATTACACGAATGAGCTAACGCAAATTTTGGTTGTCACCATGAAATTTGAGTCTGTTACTAATCAAAACTTCAAACAAAAGTTATGTTATCGTCACAAATCCTCCAGCTTGGCCGGTTGTTTTGGTAGAAATACAGTGCATATATGAAATGAATTCTATAGTCAATATCAACAATCGTAAAACGACATCTCAACTTCCTTTTTGTTAACAATTTAGGTCGAATAAGTGAAGAGTGTGCTTGGATTTTAAATTCTAACTCTCTCTTTATTACAAAATATTCGCATCATTATAATTTACAAATACCTTAGTATACCACCTCTACACTGCATTACAACTTACGTGAGGGTCAGTAATCCTAAAGTGTCCAACTCATGAAATGAGACCAAGATGTACCGACGCTAACTTTGTCAACAAGATATCGGAAAGAGCTTGGCGGGTTTGCTCACCAACGCTAGATGTACTAGCAATGTTGGATACCTTTGGACTATTATATATATACTTCTTTTTTTTTTTTTAATATAAGAGAGAGAGAGTTAAGCGAGAATATCTTAGCACAACTTCACTTAAACGATCTAAAATGTTATCCCAAGTAGCATAAATCAACCATTCATTTAACCAGATTACAATTCAGAAAATATTTCATACTCATCACCCACGAATATCCCTATATACTAGTTACACCAAATTTGCTCATAATTCAAACTTTCCTTTTGTTATCCACTAAGAGAAGTAAATTTCCAAACACTTGAATCGAATGACCAAAATTATATGGTAATAACTCCATCATGTCTTATTTAAAAGTAAATAGAAGTGCGAAACACTTTTTTTTTTAGAAAAAGGGAAAAAATGTAAAACGATAAAGGAAAAAAATTGCAAACTTAAATTATGCAATACATAATGAAAATGAGACTTCCCCCACACTTAATTTCGACTATGTCCCCACAATCGATGCATGACACAATTAGTAAATGGAAGAGAAATATTTACATATTTACAAAAGAGGGTTAGTGCGTCTTACCGAATGTGCGTGCAGACAATATGCAATCATCGAATAGATGAACCGATCCACAATGGACCAATTGAGCAGCCTCATTAAGATTATGAGACACAGCTTAAGCATAGAAAACCAAATCATAAAGGATTTTATATTACATTTCAGATTTGAAAAAATAAATTTTGTTTTTTCAAAAGTTTGAGTTGCTAATTTTAAAAATTTGAGCTTACAATTATTCGAAAATATAATTGAATTTCTGTAGCAGCTAAAGAGAGGTCCTCGAGCCGGGGTTCAGTAAAAGTTTCAAAAACAAAGTTTGATTTTTTCAGATGATGTATAAATTGAGCATCATTCTCACCCCCACACTTGTTTTGAGAAATATTGTTCAGTTTCACTTTGATATTTGAAATTTTGTTGATTAAAGGTTTATTCGTAAACCTAAAGTTAAAACCAAACAAATGAAGTTTCAGTAAATTTCGAAATTGTGTTTTCTCAAAAACAGTGTTATTCCAAAAAGAGTTAATATACTGTAGAAATTTATCACTTAAAAACAAGTGATCACGGTGATGTTTAGTTGAAACGATTAAATCGCAAGGAGTTTCAATAGTTTCAGAAAAATCGTTATTGTGCTTAAGATCACATTCAGCAGTTTCGTTGTTTTCAACCTCAAGAATTTCAGAGTTTTCAAATGTTTCATTTTCAGTTTTAGACCCAAAAACATCATCGTCAATCAGTTTAAGAAGTTTTCGCTCATCAACGTCATCCTCACCTAAACAGTTGTTAACAACGTCAACATTATTGCCATGCTGACAATCTAAAGTTGCTAAATTTTCAAAAATTTCAAAATCTGAGAGCGGAAGATCAAATTGAAGATTGATGTCTTCATTTTCAAGAGAATTTAAATTCAAATCATGCACAGGCTTTCAACAACTTCATTAAGATTTTCATCAATTTCAAAAGTTGTTAGTTGAAAATCATCAATTGTAGGCAAAGGTGGATTTTTATTCGAATCTTCACACGTTCGGATTTAATTTCATTGCTCACGTTGTTTCTTGCAACAAATTTGTGTAATTATCGTAATTCTCGTTTGTTTTCTCAAAAAAATCAAATTTATAATTATTTACTTGATAATTTTCAGTTTGAAATTATTGAGAATAGAAATTTTCAGTTTCACCACAATTGAAAGTATTCCCATTGCCAAAATCATGTGAAAAGTGATTTATAATTCCATTTTGAATTTTCAATTCATTTTGGAGTTCGAAATTGAATTGAGAAGGGTTATAATCAAAATCATTTAAATTTGAAGTTGAATTTGAATTTTGATTATTTTGAGAACTTTGACTTGAATTGTTGCACAAATATGAATTACACCATTCATTTATTTTTTGAATTTTGTTGTATGCTCATTTCAAGTAAAGATTTAATATGTGTTTCAAGAGTTGAGGGTTGATCATCATTTTGAAAATTTGGTGATGTACAATCAGGATTAGTTTGAAAATTCTGAAAAGTCAATGGCATGATATCCAAATTGTTTGTACAATAGTTGTTATTAAAATATCCATATGAATTCGGTGTATAATTATATGGATTATATTGATTTTCAAAACTATTGTAAAATTCATGAGGATAAGGAAATTGGGACATTTTTCAAGAAGCTGTTAAAAAAAATATGTTAAAATTAACAGCTTCGAATTATATGAATACAAGTCTAGGCCAGGTTCGGATAAGAGTTATAAGTATGCCACGTATCACCATAGAAACATGACTAAAGTTTAAGAATCTGTTTGAGTTCTAGACTCTACCGCTCCTTAGACACCGTAGAGAGTATCAATCCTAATTGTCAATTTAACGAAAATTTTGTCCTATGAGCTTTAGAGAATCCTCTATTCGATTTCAAAAATAATTTATTTCAAAAACAAACTATCCAATTTATCCCACGTTCGTTTTAAAATTTCCAGTTACACATCAACAGGCAGAATAATCAATCATAGAACAAACACAGAATAATAAGTTACAGAAATAAAATTTTACAAGTAAGCCGCGACACCTGCAAAGTTTTTTTACAAGCAATTTCTATATATTTTTCTTTGCAACAGAGCACCTGTAGAGTTTAGAAATCACTCACTTAGATCGGCAGCCCACCCAATGCAACTGAGTAGCGCTAGCGCGTTCACACCTCACTTGGTGTGCAACTGCTCCAACAATTCAAAATTTTCTAATTGCAACTTGCTTGACCTCTGAAATCCCTGTTTGTTGATTGAATTCTGCCTCTTCTGATCTTGAATGAATTTGACTTCACTTGATTTTTTTTTAAAGAAAGAAAATAAAACCAAAAATAAAACCAAAAATAAAACAAAATGAAAACAAGATGAGTGAAAATCAAAAATAAAAATAACAACAAAAAGGAAATGAAATGACTTTTTTTTCTAAGAAACTATCGAAGAAATTGATTTTTTTTTCTTTCCTTTTTTCAAAGGAGTGAAATTGAAATAAAAGAAGACCTATCGAAATGAGCACAAAAGCAAAAGATTTGTTTAGAAATAAAGTTAAAGCTAAAAAAATGAAAAGAATAAAGGAAAATATGTTAGCCTTAACTTCTAACAAATTTGACAACAAACCCACGGGAGAATTATATGGAACCACTAAAGGTTAACAAACAAATGAGATACTCTAATAATGCAAAACAGCTAATAAGCCAAAAGGTTATCCAAGCAAAATGAATCCCCTTTCTCAAATCTACTTAACAAAGAATCCACGTCAAAAACAAAAGAAGCAGTCAAAACTAAATTCACGCTTCTCGTCCAGAAGCAATTTGCAGAAATATGTTTCTTATTTGTGAATCGGGTCTTGATATTGCTGAATTGATGCAGTGCGGTGGAAATGGGTTGGAAGGGGATGGTTATTGAGTGGCTGATGTAAAATCCTTCGCCGGTTGGCGTGTTTGCTGGTGGAGGATGTTGGGCTTTTGTTGATTGTCGATGTGGTTTGAGGGGGACCGTGGTAGGTATGGTGCTAAAGGGTTGGGGAATCAACTAGTGGTTTGATGATGAGGATCTGTTGAGTGGAAGAACGTTGCGGTCGTGAAGGTGGCAATATTAAGGCGTTTGTGTGGTTTGAGTATGGTATGGTCTGAAATAGAAGGAGAGAGTCAGAAGGTGGTGGAAGAGAATTGGTATGTAATTTGGAAGGGGAGGTTTAGTTGGGGCTGGAAGTTTGTTTGCATGAAGATGGTTTGCATCGTGTATTGTGGGTGAGTGATGAAGAGAAGATGGATGTTGATGTCTTGGCTTTTAAAGATGAGAGAAGATGTAGATGAGGGGAAAGATGGTAGGAGGCAGAAATTTGGATTAGAAATAATGCAGAGAAGTTATGGGATGGTTTTTGTTGCTTATATAGAAAGAAATAAAATTGAACAGATTGAATGAAAAAGAAATTGCAAGGCAAGAAAAAGGAAACAAATAAAGATTTGCAGAAAGAATGGAAAGAAAAATAGAAAGAAATAGAAAATGTATATGGAAGAGAAATTGACAGAAAAATGGCAAGTTCTTTTTATGTTTGGATATATAGATATCAGAGAATTTGGGAAAGAAATGAAGAATTGAAAAGAAATAATTCTAATTAATTACTGGAAAGAAAGAAAGGAAGATAATCGGGGAATGTAAGGCAAAAAAGGAAAGAAAATTAAAGAAGGAGGAAAAGGAAAGCAATAAAAAAATTATTTTTTTGTTTTTTTTATTTGTAAGAAAAAAGAGGAAAGAAATGTAGAGAAAATTTGGAAAGAAATCAAAGAGAGGAAAGAAATAAAAGAGAAAAATGGAATGATTTTTTTTCTTAAAGAACAGAAACACAAATACACATACCAAAAACAAATAATGCACAATTCAATACACACACAACACAAGAAAATAAAATAAACACAGCAAGTTTTTTTTTATGAAGACTAAAATAAAATAAACATAACTAAACTAAGAATAAACATAAATTTTTTTTTCAAGAACAACCAAAACTAATTCGATGAATAAAATCAAAATCAAATTCCTTCCCTGGCAACGACGCCAAAAACTTAATTCGACGATGAATGTTCTATGAATTAGAATTCCGTCGCATAAAATATCGTGATAATAAACCGAAAGCCCACAACGTACAATTGTTAGTACGTGGCAAATACGAGTCAATCCGTAGGGAAGGAAGTAATTTCAATTATATTAATCAAATTAGACCAAATCCAAGTGATGTTTCAACTACAACTACAACTAAACTAGTAAACTAAAATTAATAAAAACTATGAGATAAATGGCAACTTAGGAATAAATCTACTTTCTAGATCATGTAGCACAACAAGTTATGAAATTACGATCTCTTATTTTTTTGACATTTGTGAATTTAGTTGATATGATTATTATAAGTATAGCTTATTCATGCTATTAACAAGCACAACATAAACTATCAAACTACATCATACCCACTAAATCACTTTACTAGTTCTAATGAAAAATGAACAAGTCGAAATTGAAATACACTTTAAGCATGACCTATGAACTATTAATTAGAACTATAGACCATCAAATTTTTTATTTCAACTTCCACTTAATCACCATGACATCAACATGACATGAAGCAAAAAAAGAGAGAATGAATAGATAAATTATGTTGCAACTACATAATCAAGAGAGCTTCATTACCCTTAAGTTGAAAGGGATTAGCCTCCCATGTTTATTATTCTAACAACGAACGTAAATCGCAACATAGAACAAAAACAAGAGAAAAAGAAAATAAAAATAAAATAAAGGACAACCTATTCTATTTGCATAAAATAAATCTAATCTACTTGAAGAAAAGAAAATAACATGTAAATAAAAAACTAAAACTAAAGAGAATAGGGAAGAATAATTTTATTCCAAGCAAAGAAGTACAGAATAAAACCTAAAATTGAATTAATCCAAAAGAACCAAATACAAGTGTATTTATAGCTGATATGACAAAGACTAATTGGCTAATTACACAATGTGGGACTAAAGATTTAGCCCAAATAACACATACGCTAGTGTGAACGCAGTTGTAAAGTGAGAGGCCTTGCAAATGAGCCAATGTGAACGCAGCATGCATGAGTCTTCAGTGAGCCAAATCTACCTAACTGAACTCTATTTACAACCATTTTTCAAGCTTTAAACTCTTCAAGCTTTAGTAATTTCAAACTTCACTCTTTTTAATCAAATTCTTCATGCTTTATCCATCAAATGCTATAAACCATGCTTTTTATCAACAATTTGAAAACACAGCTATAAATACACAACATCAATTATTTTAAAGGGAAAACAAGGTAAATAAGCGGATAAAATATACACATTTACGTGTATATCATGTACACATACGCGTGTACGATACAAGGAACATGGGAGAAATGCTGCCGAAATTTTGTGAAATCATTTAAAATGATATGATTTACGAAATATAATTACTGTTGTGTTTGTAATGGGAAGTAGAATGACCGACCATCAAAGAAGACACATAAGCATCAATGAACCAATAGTTATTTATTTTAAGATAAAGTTTGTAGACAAATATAAAGTTAATCAGTACACGTTACTAAATCAGTAAATAAATTTTAAATAACATATAATTAATGATTATTTTTTACTAAATTAGTATTTATGAATCACAAAATCCAAGCGGCGATTTAAGCAAAAATTTCAGTAGTTGGTTTAGGAACTAGGCACAAATAATGTGCTCGATGAAGGACTGAAACATTTAGCCTTTGGACCAAAAAGAAAAGTCAAAATGTATCCAATATTTTTTGTTAATTGGTATAAATTCAACACCAAAGAATACGATGCCGAAAAATTAACAAATAATACTGGTGTGTTTGTTAAAGGCAGTGAAGATCCTTACAATCATATAAATGATTTTTATGGCGGGTTAACTCATATTTTGCAATCGACATATTTTACAAGGCCCGTAGAGGATGTTTATTTATTTAGATGCAAATAGTTCAGCAACGTTCTAGGTTCTGGTATTAACGTGCATCCAAAGTATAATCTTATA
Source organism: Allium sativum (assembly GCA_030737875.1). Classification (NCBI taxonomy): domain Eukaryota; kingdom Viridiplantae; phylum Streptophyta; class Magnoliopsida; order Asparagales; family Amaryllidaceae; genus Allium; species Allium sativum. Next base: position 484,918,556 of record CM060912.1, on the reverse strand, counting down.
GAAATTAAACATACCTCACGTTATCAAAAGTAGGACCCTTTTGTACTAGCCAAACAAGCCATACAAGCTTATTATGCCCATTATCTGTCTCTAAAAAGGGATAAAGAAGATTGGTTTGCGGTTTTTAAAACCAAGGCAAGATTTACGTTCGATGGACAGAATATTCCTGATGAACAAGCCTATCAAGCAGATCTAGAGGAAAATGTTGAAATAACAATTGCAGACGATCAAACAGATTTTGAACCTTTTAATGATGAGACAAATGTATTATTTGATGCATTTGAGAGTGTAGAGGAAAACGACATAGAACACGAAACCGAGTCTAAATCAGAAAAAGACGAAGAAAATAACGAAGACTACGTAAAATTTGGTAATTTTCACAACTATTCACATCACATTTACCTATGATTTGTGTATATATATATTGTTAGATCAAAATCTGGGCCTAACACCCAAATGCAGATCACTGATCACAGAATGCAGAAAAAGCAGTAAAAATGGGGAACACACAACGTTTTTATAGTGGTTCGGCTCAAACCAAGCCTACGTCCACTTTATCTCTTCTTAAATCCTAAGAAGTTACAAGTACAATTATCTCGGTTTATACACGAAATCCTCGTGTTTACAATGAAGAAATGGAGATTAGAAATTGATTTTATACACGATAACCTCGTGTTATAATGATTAGAAATGGCCTTCCGCTGTTCGCAAAGTCCTTGCGTTGATAATGGTGGAAGCCCTCAAGATCAAGTGTAAAAAGTCCCTTTAAATGGCCATGTTTCGGTGTATTTATAGGTGTAGAGGAGCTTCTGGGAGGACCGGTTCATGGTGGGGTACGTGGCACCCGATCCGGAAAAGTAGGAGTAGGAGTAGCCTTAAGAATAGGTCAAAATAGTGCGCATATCTGCAGGTCTGAAGATCGGTTCGTGGTCATGGGTCGGATCGTGATATGGCTATCACGATCCGGGTCCGGTTGCGAGCTGGAATGAAGTGTTGGCGATCGGGTCGTGGTCTCCATGTGTACTAAGAGTGGGTCACGATCTAAAGGTACACCACGAGCCGAGGGGGGCGATCCGAGGGTGCATGAGCCACACTCCGATCGTGTGACGCTTCGTTGCTTTATCAAGGAAATTGCCAGATTACACCATTTTACGGAAACGGGCATAACTTTCAAACCGTAAGTCCGATTGAGCCAAACCAAAGCTCAAACTGAAGCTAATTCAGAGATCTACAAAAAGTATAAAACTTAGCTCCATAATCACCGTTTTCAGGCCCAAAAAAGGTCATCTGATAGGAGTTTCGGGCCTTTCTTTGTTCGTGATGCGACTTTGACCAAATCGCTGCCTGTTTTCTGACGATGTTCTCCATATCCGAGCACGATGTTATCCAGATATTCAGTGTGACAACTTTTACCAAAAAGTGTGTTAACATATATATATATATATATCAATGTGGCAGGTATATTATGTCTGGCTCTCAACGATGTGGCGGTGGGAAAAGTGGCTTTGGGAATCTGACGTAATGAATCCTTTTGTATACATATAATAAATTAATGTTTAAGTATACAGTGTTATAATATTTTATATGCTGAAATAACATTTTTACTATTTGTTCTAATTGCAGACTCGACAACCTAAGAAGGCCTAATACAAAGAAGAAATTAAAGAGCTTAGAATCATGATTGAGCAACTACGTGAGCAGAGTCGTCTTCAGACTTTGAAGTTGGAACAGCTAAATCATAAGTTTTCGAAGTATGTTCACATTCATGATAGTCATCATTGCTTGAAACACCCCACCTCCATTAAGGTCACTCACAAAGGGAATGCCTTAATTTTGGTGGAGGTTTATAAGTAAAAGCCACAGATAAACTCAAGACAGATATAAATACACATATTTTAAACAGCGGAAACCAACAGACTTTTATTCATCAATACGTGTTCCAAAACAAAACATTCCATAATTGTCTCAAAATACTTCCATCATTACAACATCATAACTGTCTTGATTATTAAAGAAGCATAAAACATAAATAAAGTGACAAAAATTCCCATAGTGATATCCAAAGCCATAGTCCGAGCAAAAGAGACCCAAATCATATATCTATGTTCTTGGAGCTTGAACAGAACCTGATTGAGCTGAGTTGTTTGGATTTAAATTCAATTCTGAAACTTCCGAAGGTCATAACTCCTTCATACGGAGTCCGATTCGCGCAAACTCGGACTCTATCTCAAGAAGAATTCCGAGACGAACGCAATGGTGTAACCCATTTCTCTTAATTCTTTCATTTAGAATTAATTATACTTTAATTTGCGAAGTTTTAACATTATAGAATTAACGGGGTGTTACATTGCTGATTCGAAAGCGATGCTTGAGGTATGTGTTTTCTATGACTTGAAGATGATAACATTTTGTTCGAATGTTGTATATTTTGGCATGGAATGGGTGAGAATAATACTTTCGATATGTTTAGATGGTTTGTGGACATGTAACTTCGATGTATTTGGTTTATGAACATGTATGCTCTGGTTTTTGGATGTCTGGATGTTTTGTTTTGTTTATATTGATGTTTCTTTGATATATTTTGGTTGTTTATATTGTTATTGGTATATATGTATTTTATATCTGTGGAATCGATTGGATTTGGATTGGAAACGGATTGGAATTGGATTGAAAATGTTGTGGCTGGAAGGTTGTATGCTTGTTGTTTCAAAAAAGTCCAGTTTTCCAATGGTTTCCAACGACTTTTTGGCCTTTGTTTTGTAATGGTTACCAATGGTCCAAGCCATTTGAAGCCGTTGGTATAACTGTTGGAAATTTTCCGTTGGAAGTCGTGAATGCTATTCCAACAACTGTTCCAACGGCATCCAACAGCCACCAACGGCTAGGAGCCGTTGGAATAGCCCTGTATTCTAGTAGTGAAAGCGAAATTGTATCACTGAATAAATGGTCACTGGATTAGTTAGCGCTAAATGAAAGGAAGAAACAAATGTTCTTGCAGCTTCTTAATGCTGAATAATTTCATTTTCAGAAGATTATTCAGTGCTTCTTAATGGAAACAAACAGTACCTAAATTTTTTTAAACATTGACTATTCGGGCCAAATTCTGAGGGTTTGATTTATAAAATACCTGGTGCTATCCTAGTTCGTTCTTTTCTTATATAAGTATCTAATTATTTCTAATTTTCATTTTTAATAATTTCTTTTTTCTTGTGTATCATATCAAGGTTTCGTTATTTATAAGAAAAATATTGTTTAGGATTTTCAAGACCAGATGTATGAAGATGCACACGTAAGTATTATCTTTCTGATTATGTGTTCATTATAAGGAATCACTAAGGTTGAAAGTGCGAGAAGTTTTTATTGCTTCACATATACCTCAATTCGTGTTGAAGTTTTCTTTGAATGGCAGGTTCGACACACGTAATCTTGCTGGTAGCCATGAAGAAAATATAACAATAGTAATTTTAGCTTTTTACTTTTGAGTAATCTTTTAATAAGTTTCCCCGTGGGTCATAATTATATGGATATTATCTTAACATTCACACTATTGTACAACATTTCTTATGTATGCACATTTTAAACAGTGAAAGGTGAACGATATCGCCATTTTATAGGTTCATAGCTAACACATTCTGTCTTATGAAAATTAACCAAACCTAGAAAACAATATGACAAACGCAGCAAATTAGCATACAACACGCCATGACCTTATATGTGAGTCTGCGCTGATTCGCTTGGTTTCAAATATATCAGCACAGACAGAGATAGAACCATAAAATCATATCAAAATAACATTGTGTCACTTTGTAATGTTAACCCCGCTATGGTTTATTTCATGCATAAATAATATTGGTTTCAATTTCCAAGTTTCCTAAAAATCATCAAACATGCATGAGAAATAGACATTTGGCACTAAGTAATGCAATATGAGCATTTATCTGCAACATAGGAGGCAATGACTTGTTAATACAAAATCAATTAGTTACCATCAGGCTCAAAATATACTCTAGTGCATATTGTATTACTCTTCATTGTCACCTTCTTTACATTCGTTTACAATTTAATTTTCTTGGGAGTCTTTATTCTAACTAATCCATCAATATTGCATCAGCATAAAGAATTTCACCAATGTACAAGAAAATGCCATTCAAAGGTTAAGACGATGAGGGAGGAGTTCTATTTTTTTTTCTTTTTATTTTTCTTTTGTCCAAGTAACATTCTGGTTTCTCAATTTTTTTTGTAATAGAAACGAGAAAAAAAGTAACAGAAAGAAGAAGATTTAATGTAATTCACTAACAACTGTTAACCACATCCACAGATAGAAGAGAGAACAACTTTGTTAGTCTTGAGGAAGGCGGATTACATAAGTATTAATGGAGGCAAAAGAAGAAGAAAACAAGAACATAGATCGATAACTGAAAACCTAATATCATTAGTCTTGGAAAAGAAATTGAATAATACCTGATCGATGTGAAGAAATAATCAATTGCTCTTACGCAACGATATAAGGCTACAAATTAGGGTTCTGTGAAATTGATCGTTTTGACTGTATCAGAGATGCTATTAGGGTTTTTGAGAGCGATTTTGAGAGCGGCTTTGATTAGGGAAAAGGAATTTTGACGAGGAATGATTTTGGAAGGGTTTATATTTTCGTATGGGGAGATAATTCGACCGAAAATACAATTGACAACAAATACAATGGAAAATTTGCACAGATACAATCTCTACCCATCATCATGCAACAGCTTCCTGAGATAGCCTTACGCTGTGAGTTGCGTCACGTGCTGAACGGTTGAATTAGCATTGTCGTAAAAAATTATACTTTTGACATTTCAATAAGAAGGCAAATGATGACGTTTCAATAGTGTATTTTTTTTCTTACACCGGTTGAAGCAGAATTTTCCTTTCGTTTGAACAATATTTTCCAAAAAAACAGTTTTGTCGAACGAAAAGAGAACAGTTAGGAAAAAAGAATGTTAAGACTGAGCCAAATTTTCACGCAGTAAAATTCTAGAACATGAATATTTGTGGTAACAATTCAACAGTACTATAAACCGTTCTCATGCATATGCATCAACACGTTGTTAAATTTTGATGGCGTCACAAAAGCGTAAAGATTTCTCTACGCATTTACGACGTCTTCTTTAAAACATAGAAACATTCATGGCATCGCTAAGGCATTGTTAATTACAAACGCGACTGTGACATATTTATGACAATTTAGTGATGACTATAAATTTAGCGACGTCATGCCATCTCAAAGTCGTTATGGCGTCACTAAATGACGTCAGAAATCAGCATGTTTTCTACTAGTGGGAAGGAATCAAATTAGTGTTCTTGGACTAGTCAAACGAAACAAAAGGAAAGATGGAAAAAAGAAGTTACGTGAATCAGATCACCCAAGATTGGGTGGATTCGAATTGGCATCAATGTTAATTGCTTGGGATCATTATCGATCTAGATCCCAAGTTTGAGTGATCCGACCCAAACTTTTTAGACTTGGTCTTCTCAATTCCCTAACTCCTCCATTAGTTTGAACTTGAATTAGATGTGTTGGATTTACTCTTGAGAGAAAAAGTAAGACCATATTATTCGACATGTTTAACACTCGTTCAAAGCTATTATACAGATAATCGCTCCTCGATAGCCTTATTCTTCTGGTTAGTTAACAACATTACTTCGTAATGTCCTTAGATAATGCGAGTATAAAGGTAGGGCGTCGCAGCTTGGCTCTTCCCAAGCATAATCCATACTTGAGGACCAGTTTGTTAAAGTTTAATATTCTAATTTTTGATTTCATACTTCACAAACATAATTCGTAAAACCGAAGTAATTTTATTAAAGTTCCAAAAGTTTTTAAGTTATTATAAAACAAAACATAATGGTTTATCATTGGGTACAACGCTGGTATAACTGCTAACCCTACGTGGGTGAGCCAATTTTACCCTTTTAATTACAAATTTATTATCCAAGAAGGTGGATGATTTATTACCGGGTACAAAGCACGCCTAGGGATTAAATCTTATTCCCATACATGGGAGGGTTGATGTAGCCATCCAAAATCAAATTACATACATACACGGGTGACAATAGGCGACTGTGCACCTATTCCGCTGTTACATTTTTATTCTTCACATATCGTGTTAGCTCTCCGCATTTAACATGCTCTTTAACCATATCACGCAAATTCCTACACTCGTTTGTATTATAGCCATCTAGCTCGTGAAACAAACAGTGTTTTCTAGATTCTCTCTCCTTTTGCGTTGGCTCCCTCTTAGGAGGCTTTATAAATGGATAAACCTCATGAATACCCAGATAGATGTCTTCTGGAGAAACACTAAAATCTGTATATGAAAAGAAATTAAGTTTTCTCCGCGGTTGAATATTCTGATCGTTACCAGCTGAGGCTTTTCCTTTGCCCTTGTCCTTTCCTTTACTAAGTCTGTACGATCCTCCGTCCTTAGCCATGTTAACTTCGACAACTTCCTTATCAGCTCCCAAAAGAAATTTGTCTTCTTCAAGATAGAATTCTAGGGGTGGGCGCGGTTCGGTTCAGTGCGGTTTGAAGCTCAAAGCGCTTTCGCACCGCATCAAACGGTTGATCAAAAATGCAAACCATTATACTAACCGTTCAAACGGTTCACTTTCGGTTCGGTTTCGATGTAATACGGTTCGGTTTTGGTTCGGTCCGGTTTGAACCTGTATTAAATATCAAACAAGAAAATTACTTCCATCAACAAACAATTTACGATTGTATGACGTTGTGTCACCTGAAGGTTAAAACACATAGTGTTATCTTTAATTAATATAACTACAACATACGTTGAAAATCGAATATATATCGTTAAATTAAAAGTTAGATATGAATTTGTTAATTTTTTTATCACAACATTGTCGGTGTAGCTATGCGGTTCGGTTCGGTTTAATATGGTTTGGTAAAAGTTCAAACCGCAACCGAACTGTATCATTGCAAGTAGGTTCGGTTTGGGTTGTTTGCTTTAGAGAGAGAATCCGGTGCGGTTTTCCGCACTGTTTTTATGGTTCGGTCTGGCTGGTTTCCGCATTGCGGTGCAGTTTATGCCCACCCCTATAAAATTCACCAAGGTCCCTTAGCGGATCCCTTTGTAATAAAATTTTAAAGTCCGATCTATCCAAAATTCAAGAGACAGCTGCTATAAGCACCATAAATAGTTATGTTCGATCTTACCGACATCACTATTGAATTAAACCTTTCTAAGAAAGAGCGTAGACTTTCTCTAGCATTATGCATAATTGTTGTAAGAGTCATGAAATTCTTGGATCGAGGTATGAGGACCCTGAACTATTCAACAAATCTTTTAACCAAATCGTTCCAACTACCAATGGATTCTTATTCTAACTGCCTGAACCACATGACATCAATATCTATAAGGTAGAGTGGGAAGCACTTCGCTGTGACATTTATTGACGCCGATAACACTTCTATATAGTGCTTGTAATGCATCAAACAGACAGTAGGATCCTTCCTACCATCATAAGCATCCAGAACTGTTAACTTGAAATCTAGTGGGTTTCGAGAATTCTCGATATCCTTAGTGAAAGGGCTACGGTTGACATAGTCCATGTCCGGTTGAGACATCCTGCCTCGAAAGAACCGTCAAACCGCATTTGCGATCTCATTTCCATTGCCAAGAATCTGCCACCAGTCAACCATCCCGACATCAGTGCCCCCGACATTTAATCGAGAAGTACACTTATCTACAATGTTTGAGTTCGGTTGAGACTCGACCCCAGGAGTTGGATCAGGTCCAACCCATAGCCCATAAGCTATTCCATCACCATCCAATTTCCATGCGCATTCGTGCTCGAGCAAATTCATTAGAACCAACCTCTAAAACACGACTAAACAGCAAGTCATAAGCCATATTTACATCGTCTTACGAGTTTTACCTTGCTTGGGTTAGTTCGCTACCGATCCGGGTTGAGAGTGTGGAGGGTTCCCCTAAGCCCAAGATAGGTCCTTGCAAGCCACTGGGTCCAGCCTTAGAAGTTTCCCCTTGGTCTGCTGGCCCTCTGAGTTGATTCATCCTTGAAAGAAAGGTGTTCACCATCTCATTTGATCGTCTGAAGGGTCCATCATGTCGTTCCAAACGCGATTTGAATGCTTTGATGACTTCATCCATCTCTTACCGGGTTAGATAGATGGAGGGGTTTCAAGTGGAGGAAGCCTCTTGACTTTCTTCTATTTCATCGCCTTCGGCCTAGGTGTTGGCATCCTTCTTTTTCCGTTTCACCATGCCTAATTCCTTGAGCTATCCAATTTCTTTAAGCTAGAAAGATGTAGGCGCCCCCTTCTTAACGCACCAAAATATTGGGGCGTGATTGACCAAAATCAATGTCAAAGGTACAGTACGTCGGAGGCCCTGAAATTTGTTAAAAGGTTTATGTATTATTTTACTTGGTAAGAACCACCGATTTTTATAGTGATCCATAACTCCTTTTATTATACAAATAATAAATACAGTATAGAACATGAGATAGGCTGATTGTCTATCTACTATAGATGGTTTTTAAAGTTAGTCGTCCACTACAACTATCCTAGTTCATAGCACAAGAGCTAGACTAAATTTCTGGACTACTATTGTAACACCCCGTATTTCTGTTAACACTATAATAACAAATTAAAGAATAAATAATCTCAGATGTGAAAATTAAGGGAAACGGGTTGCGGCATTGTATTTGTCTTAGAATTCTGGTTGAGATAGAGTCCGAGTTTGCGTGAATTGGACTTCGTATGATGAAGTTATGGCCATCGGAAGTTTCAGAAAATTCAAAACAGATTTCAAAATTCAAAATTTCAGAGTCAGATGGGCTAGGCGGGAAATTTCCTGCCAGGCTAGGTCGACCATAGGGTCGACCTGGGGGTCGACCTACCCTGACCAGGTCGACCACAGGGTCGACCTAGGGGTCGACCATAGGGTCGACCTGGGGGTCGAACTGCCCCCCCCCCCCCCCCAGGCAGATTTGATTAGTGACCTGTTAATGACTGTGTGCTGACTCATTAGGGTTTCTGATCTGCTCTGATTGGCTGGGATTAATTCTGGGTTGATCGGACGGCCTAAACTAATCCTAAACTCTATAAAAAGACATGAAGACTCAAACCCTAAAATCAAATTAAAATTAGATTCATGGCCTCCATGCCGTCACCTTGCAACTCAGAATAGCCGCCACCAATTAGAGAGGAAGAAAGCTTATCAAATTCAATCCAACTCTAACAACGAATCTACTTCAAAGGAAAGCTAATACAACTTCAGAACTCAGAATTCAGAACTCAAGACCTTCTTTGAGTTGTGAGTTCGATTTCTTTAATAAAATAATTAGCAATTTAATTGGATTGAGTTATGATGCGGATTATATAGCTATGTTGTGAATTATTGACCGCATGTTATTATTTATGTTGTAAAATTGTGATGTTATCATTTATGTTGTAAATTCTATGATAATTATCATCTATGTTGTAAAGTTGTGATGTTATCATCTATGTTGTAATTTTATAATTGACCCATTCATGATGATGTTTCATATGCTAGTTTGGTTATGTTGATTCATATGATAAATCATATGTATGTATGCAAGTTTAGGTATTGATTTAGATGTGGATCATATGCAAGTTAGTAAAGATTATGTATAACTTTACATGTTTCATGACATCTATTTTAGATTTAAAGTTAGGCTATGACATGTGTGAGTTATATGCTAAATTCTACATGCTAGTTTACATGTTTAGATGTAAGTTTACACCATTGTTATGTTGCATAAATCACATATGCAAGTTTATATAAATATATGAGTTTGGAATATGAATCATGTTATGCAAGTTTGTGGTTATTGCCTATGCAAGTTTACCCTTTTAGATGTAGATCTATGACATACATGATTTATGTAAGTTGTGACCATTACCTAAACAAGTTTACACCTTTAGATTTGGATCTATGACATATGTAGTTTTATGCAAGTTGTAACTTTAGCCTATGCAAGTTTTAGATGTAGAACATCATTCACACATGCAAGTTCACACCTTATGTTTAGATTTATTTTTAGTTATATGTATGTTGTGATGTTTTCTCTTTATTCTATGAGTAAGACTATTCAAGTCTAACGTATATTTTACGTTAAATGAACGAACGTACAACGTGGGGTAAGGGGATAATATTAAAAGATTTAATATTGAGAATTTGGCGTAAATGCCTTTAATGGCATATAATAAATTTGTGATGAAATTGGTATGGTTTTGCATACCATAAATAGATGGACATAATTGAGTCAATTATGGACATCGTTAAATTTGGAATTGATTGATAATTTGAATAGGGAAATTAATTCAAATTGGGGGATGATTAATTAGGTGTAATTAATCGTCTAAGACACGAGGTTGGGCTCTTTTGTGGTGTAAGACTGCCCGGACCCGCCCGACAAATCCAGCTGCCACAAATGCCAGTCTAATGTGAGAGGTCCTAGGCATAAATTAAATACGTAATAGTTGTAAAGACACGAGGTAAGACTCGTTTGTTGTGTAAGACTGCCCGGACCCGCCCGGCAAATCCAACTTCCACAAATGCTAGTCTAAAGTGGGAGGTCTTTATAAGGTTACGGTCTTAATGAATTAAGAAACACTTAACCAGATAAACATGTAGTGGGACATGAGGGGGTTAAGTGGGTGCCTTGGGTGGCATGTGGAATTCAGAGGGTGCCTTGGGTGGCATTTGAAATACGATTAGAAAAACTTAACCAAAATTTGAAACATGTATGTGAAGATGAATGAGAAGAGGGTTAAGTGGGATGTACTAGAGGGGACCAAGCTTAGGTGGATAGCTTGTGTTAAGTAATGGGGGACTGTTTCAACCAGTAACCCATACGTATCTTTGTGGGCTCGACCCAAGTCGAGGACGGGATACACATACTGGGCTTGATGTAAGAGGCCAAAACGGGTTAGCGGTGGCAATGCAAGTCCAATGGGTTCATATGCGTGTGTGGGCCCGGGCTGGTAGGTAGGACGCTGTTGCATCGTGTAGGTATAAGCCGTGCATTATTGGTGGTATCGGGTTGCCACTTTGGGGAGTGATACACCCCACTGTGGGGCCAGCACGGGTATCTACGAGTTAGGGAGCCGATCGCATGGGGGTAGTGGGTACACCTAGTGGAGATAGGGGCAGGCAGCACCTATGAAGGCAGCTAGGGGTGCACGAAACTACCGTTATCATTATAAAGTTCTGTAGGCAGGATCAACCTTAGGATAACTAGTGGTGGTGCAGTATAGTAGTGGTGGTGCAGTATAGTAATTATCTTATAGTGGTTTAGGTGCGCTTCAACGTTATCTTTGTTCATCTTGTTTCCTTGTTTACTCTGTCTTACTCAATTGTTCATAGTCATTTCCTTATTTTCCAACTTATGCCTTAGCCTAGTTATTTTGGTAATTATATTGTTAAAGTTATCGCACTCGCCAGACTTTATGTCTGACCCCTTTGTTTCCTCCTCTTTTCTTCCTTCCCCCCCCCCCCCCCAGGTGCACAGGTTGGAACTAGCACCAGTGGAGGTTGATTTTGGACAGCTATATCTCTGCTTTTAGAAATTGCTTGGATCGCTGAAGTAAAGTTCAGCCTCTCTTATTTATGGCTATTTTGAACTGGGGTTATGTCTTTCAATTTATGTACTTTGATTTAGTCAAGATGGATATTATGTACTTTGACTCTGGTTTTTGATGATGTAATCAAACTTATGTGTTTACCGCTGCAATGAATAAAATTTTAAAGTTTTAGTACTGTTTATATCTGTCTTGTTGTTAAGATTCTGTTCTATACACACTTAAAATGATCCATGGAAGTTAATGCATTCCCTTTGTGAGTGACATTAATGGACGTGGGGTGTTACACGTGGTATCAGAGCTGAAGGTTACCAGAACATATATGAATTTTGAAAAACTGTTTTTCAAAAACACTTTTATAAAGATGTACCTTCAAAAGTATGTTTTAAGGAAAGTATTTTCAAGAGAAAAGCTTATTTTAGAAAGCATAACCCCAAGAGCCATATATCTTTCCTTCGGTTCTTTTGCATTGAATCTTTCCTTTTTCGTTTCAGCATGTCTGGAATTCCCGAGATACCCGAGGGGATAACGATACCAGGATGGTTTAGTAGGTATTTGGAGACTAGGGGCACCACCGCAGGTCCAGCAAATGTTCCTCCTCCTCCCCCTCCTCCTCCTCCTCGCGTCGATACTTTTGCTAAGATATGTAAGGACTTTCGGGCAATGGGTGGAAAACCTTTTCACGGGATGGAGACATTTTTTGAAGCACAAAATTGGCTAAAGGAGGTGGAAGAATTGTTTGGGATCTTTGAGGTGGAAGATGGAAGAAAGGTCCAGTTGGCTGCCTGGCTAATGAAGGATGAGGCCTCGTTTTGGTGGGCGGTCACTAATGGAGAACGTCCAGTTGATACATAGCCAGATTTTAGGCGAAGGTTTGAGGCGAAGTTTCTCTCACGGGCTGAAGAGAATCTATACATGGAAAGGTCTCTAGCATTGAAGCAGGGGAATCTATCGGTGAAAGAATACGTCAACAAATTCAATCAGTTAGCGAGATTTGGCTTGGACTTGGTGAATACTCCACAAAAGAAGGCCCTGAGATTTGTTAAGGGTTTGAACGAGCCGCTTCATGGGTTAGCTATGACTCACATCCCTATGGGGGCTACCTTTGAGAGATTAGTTGACATGGCGCTTATGCATGAAGAGGAGAAGGGCGCCAATGCTAATAAGGCACCCGAGAAGAAAGGGGATCAAAAGAAACCGCAACAGCAACAACAGAACAAGAAAGGTGGTAAAGGCAACAATGGTAAGGGAAAGAAGAGATGCTTTAACTGTGGGGCACCAGGCCATCTAAGCAAAGATTGCAGGAAGAAAAAGAAGACTGGTTGTTTCCACTATGGCGAAGCGGGACATCTGATCATGGACTACCCAAAGAAAGGGCAGAGGGCAGGGTCTACCTCGGGAGGACAGGTGCAGGCTCTCATGGCACCAGGGCAGGCAAGGGGGCAAGTTCAGGCTCTCGTGGTCCCACCGCTGCAAGAAAGAGGTAGAGAAATTTCCGTTGAAAGTTTAGTTTTTCTGTTTGATCATCCTATCCGTACTTTATTCGATTCTGGCGCATCACATTCGTTTATCTCTACATCATTAGTTGAAACACTGCACCTAGATACTAGTCTAGTTATGGATCCCTTAGTAGTCTCAAATCATATTGGTGGCTCGGCTCCTCTTTCTATGATTTGTCGGTATTTGAGAGTGTTTATCTTGGGCGTTGAGTTTGAATGCAACGCCTTTGTTCTTGGCTTCATGGGCCATGCCTTGATTCTAGGTATGGATTGGCTAACTAGATACGGGGCCATCCTAGATTGTGAAAGAAGGGTAGTTAGATTGTTGACTCGTTGTGGAAAGACCCTTTATATTTCTTGTGACCCTAGAGGTCCAGTAATGCTTAGCTACCTAGAATCCCTTGACGCATCCGATGATGACTTACATTTAATTCGTATAGTCCATGAATATGTTGATGTCTTCGATGATGTGAGGGGTTTACCCCCAAAACGTGAGATAGACTTTCGAATATATCTAGTAGATAATGCAAAGCCAGTTGTATTGCCAGTGCGCCACATGGCTCCAAGAGAGAGAAGAGAACTCAGTAAGCAAGTGAAATAATTGTTTGAGAAGGGGTTCATCAGACCTAGTATATCAGAGTGGGGTGCTCCAGTAGTATTTGCCACGAAGGCAGATGAGTCCCTTAGACTTTGTGTGGACTATAGAGAACTTAATAAGCTTACTAAGAAGAATAGACACCCACTGCCGGGGATTGACGATCTCTTCGATCAGTTAGTTGGCGCCTCAGTGTTTTCGCAGTTGGACTTAGCCACTGGTTTCCATCAATTGAGAGTGGCTGAGGATAACATAGACAAGACTGCCTTTAGGACTCCGGACGGTTTCTTCGAGTGGCTTGTGATGCCCTTCGGTTTGACAAACGCCCCCGCATACTTTGTTGACTTGATGAGTATGGTGTTTAGGGAGTACCTTAATAAATTCGTGGTAGTCTTTGTGGACGACATCTTGATCTTTACTAAGAGCGAGGAAGAGCATGCCCTACATCTTAGGGAAGTGTTGGAGACCCTTCGAGCGCATAGCCTTAAAGCTAAATTTTCTAAATGTCACTTTTGGAGGAAGGAAGTGCGATTCTTAGGGCACGTGGTTTCCAAAGAAGGGATAACTGTGGATCCCGCAAAGGTAGGCGCCATCCAAGATTGGAAGGTCCCTGAAAATGCTACCGAGGTGAGGAGTTTCTTAGGGTTGGCTGGCTACTATAGGAAGTTTATCAAAGACTTCGCAAAAATATCAGCCCCATTAACACGCTTGACGAAGAAGAACCTGGTCTTTACATGGGACGTAGATTGTGATGATGCGTTCCAACGTTTAAAGAGAGCTTTGACCACAGCCCCAGTATTAGTGTTGCCAGATGGGAGTAAGCCATTTACCGTTTATACCGATGCTTGTGGGACAGGACTAGGCGCAGTTTTAATGCAAGAGGGAAGGGAAATAGCCTATGGTGGAAGGCAGTTGAGAGTGCATGAGAAAAATTACCCTACACATGACCTAGAGTTGGCCGCTATTGTTTTCGCGCTTAAGTCTTGGCGCCATTATCTTCTTGGCGAGAAATTCGAATTGTTCACTGACCAAAAATCGCTAAAATACTTGTTCTCTCAGAAGGGCTTAAACTTAAGGCAGCAAAGGTGGATGGAATTCTTAGCGTCCTACGATTTCGAGATAGCATATACCCCTGGCAAGGGTAACGTGGTGGCAGACGCCTTAAGTAGGAAAAGGTTATCCTTGAGTCCGTTGTTTGTTGAGCGGAGAAGCTTGGAGTTCATCTCTACGTTTGACTTTAGACCATCCGTTGACTTTGTACCTGGTTTGGTAGCATCCTTAGAGGTCAGACCTACGCTTTTGGGACGGATTGGTGAGGCACAGCGAGATGACACACAGTTGGTTGAGTTAGTAGAGAAGGTCAAAAGGGGGAGTCATCGAGCCATCTCTGTAGGTATACCCTAGATGTAAAGGGTTGGTTATGTAGGGACGGTAGACTTTGTGTACCACGGGACGAGAATTTGAGGAAGACCATTCTTGATGATGCACATCGTTCGAAGATGACCATCCATCCTGGCGGGGACAAGATGTATATGGACATGAGATGAGTTTACTTTTGTGCCGGTATGAAGAGGGATGTGGTCGAGTTTGTCGCTGGATGCTTGGTGTGCCAACAAGTAAAAGCAGAGCAAAAGAAACCCGGTGGGTTGCTTCCCCCATTAGAGGTCCCACAATGGAAGTGGGAAAGTGTCTCGATGGACTTTATTGATGGGTTACCGAGATCGAGGAAGGGTAATACGGGGATTTGGGTCGTGGTAGACATACTTACTAAGAGCGCCCATTTCATTCCAGTGAAGAGTAAGAGGATTGCTCCATGGTTAGCCTCCGTATACATTCGAGAGATAGTTCGTTTGCACAGTGTTCCTTCTAGCATAGTGAGCGACCGCGATCCTATCTTTACTAGCAAGTTTTGGAAGAGCTTGCAAGAGGCGGTAGGGACTCAGTTATGTTTGAGCACCGCATATCATCCTCAGCCGGACGGCCAGACCGAGAGGGTGAATCATATTCTAGAGGACTTGTTGAGGTTGTGTGTCTTAGACTTCGGAGGTACATGGGAGGAACATCTTCCGTTGGTGGAGTTCGCATATAATAATAGCTTTCAGTCTAGCATTGGCATGGCACCGTTCGAGGCTCCTTATGGACGACCGTGTCGTTCGCCTACATGTTGGTGGGAGTCTACAGATAAGATCTTACTTGGGCCCGATATGATTAGAGAGACTTCGGAAAAGATTGATTTGATTCGAAGGAGGATGAAGACGGCGCAAGATAGGCAAAAATCTTATGCGGACAAGAGGAGGACAGATCTTGAGTTTGATATTGGGGATATGGTCTTTGTCAAGGTGTCTCCATTACGGAATGTGGTTCGCTTTGGGTCCGTTGGGAAGTTAGCACCAAGGTTCGCAGGACCGTTTCCTATTAAAGTGAGGATTGGGCAGATGGCGTATAGAGTGGAGTTGCCCGAGAGACTTAGTGGTGTACACGGTGTATTCCATGTATCACATTTGAGGAGGTGCTTGCATGAGACCGCGGAAGTGGTGGAGCCGAGCTTGCTTAGAGAGGTGGAGATCGAGCGTGATGCAATGATTTGACGAGCTCCTACGTGCATTCTTGGGTCGGAGATTAAGAAGTTGAGGAATCGAGAGGTCAAGCTAGTCAAAGTGCAATAGGGAGACGATGAGAGCAACGCTACTTGGGAGACAGAAGAGAAGATGCGTTCATTGTACCCTTTTCTTTTCGAGGGTATGTCTTTTAATTTCTCCTTTATCGCTTAGCTTGTACTTGTTTTATCTTTAGTATGTCCTCTCGCTAGTATCTTTGACCTTTAGATAGGGTAGTCCTATGGTGGATGCAAGTGGTTGCTAGTGGTTGCTTGTGGATGCATACACACACACTTTAGGCACTAGATCGGTTCAGTCACTTCATATTGCATATTGCATGTAAATGTGTGTACATATTTAAGTTAATGGATGTATAATGGTTGTGCTATCATATGGATGTTGCATTTTGGTGAATGGTTGTGCACACATATAGAAATAATATGTATCGATAGGATTCTTTTGCATACATAATGGATGCATGACACTATCATGGTTTGCATTAAGGAGGTCAACTGAATTAGTAGACCGCCTGATTTTGCATTAGATAGAGAGCATATACACACACTTCTTGCATATGTTCATACAACATTAGGAATTTTATACGGACAATGAATGCCTGTGTTTAATGGTTGAGTAGATGGTTGTTTGGATGTTAGGATATGCATTCTCCTTAACTTGGAGATTTCGAGAGCGAAATCCATCAAGGAGGGGAGAATGTAACACCCCATATTTCTGTTAACACTATAATAACAAATTAAAGAATAAATAATCTCAGATGTGAGAATTAAGAGAAACGGGTTGCGCCATTATGTTCGTCTCGGAATTCTGGTTGAGATAGAGTCCGAGTTTGCGTGAATTGGACTTCGTATGAAGAAGTTATGGCCATCGGAAGTTTCAAAAAATTCAAAACAGATTTCAAAATTCAAAATTTCAGAGTCAGATGGGCTAGGCGGGAAATTTCCCACCAGGGCCAGGTCGACCATAGGGTCGACCTGGGGGTCGACCTACCCTGACCAGGTTGACCATAGGGTCGACCTGCCCCCCCTCCCCCAGGCAGATTTGATTAGTGACCTGTTAAAGACTGTGTGCTGACTCATTAGGGTTTCTGATCTGCTCTGATTGGCTGGGATTAATTCTGGGTTGATCCGACGGCCTAAACTAATCCAAAACTCTATAAAAAGACATGAAGACTCAAACCCTAAAATCAAATTAAAATTAGATTCATGGCCTCCATGCCGTCACCTTGCAACTCAGAATAGCCGCCACCAATTAGAGAGGAAGAAAGCTAATCAAATTCAATTCAATTCAACTCTAACAACGAATCTACTTCAAAGGAAAGCTAATATAACTTCAGAACTCAGAATTCAGAACTCAAGATCTTCTTTGAGTTGTGAGTTTGATTTCTTTAATAAAATAATTAGCAATTTAATTGGATTGAGTTATGATGTGGATCATATGGCTATGTTGTGAATTATTGACCGCATGTTATTATTTAAGTTGTAAAATTGTGATGTTATCATTTATGTTGTAAATTCTATGATAATTATCATATATGTTGTAAAGTTGTGATGTTATCATCTATGTTGTAATTTTATAATTGACCCATTCATGATGATGTTTCATATGCTAGTTTGGTTATGTTGATTCATATGATAAATCATATGTATGTATGCAAGTTTAGGTGTTGATTTAGATGTGGATCATATGCAAGTTAGTAAAGATTATGTATAACTTTACATGTTTCATGACATCTATTTTAGATTTAAAGTTAGGCTATGACATGTGTGAGTTATATGCTAAATTCTACATGCTAGTTTACATGTTCAGATGTAAGTTTACACCATTGTTATGTTGCGTAAATCACATATGCAAGTTTATATAAATATATGAGTTTGGAATACGAATCATGTTATGCAAGTTTGTGGTCATTGCCTATGCAAGTTTACCCCTTTAGATGTAGATCTATGGCATACATGATTTATGTAAGTTGTGACCATTACCTAAACAAGTTTACACCTTTAGATTTGGATCTATGACATATGTAGTTTTATGCAAGTTGTAACTTTGGCCTATGCAAGTTTTAGATGTAGAACATCATTCACACATGCAAGTTCACCCCTTATGTTTAGATTTATTTTTAGTTATATGCATGTTGTGATGTTTTCTCTTTATTCTATGAGTTAGACTATTCGAGTCTAACGTATATTTTAAGTTTAACGAATGAACGTACAATGTGGGGGTAAGGGGATAATATTAAAAGATTTAATATAGAGAATTTGGCATAAATGCCTTTAATGGCATCTAATAAATTTGTGATGAAATTGGTATGATTTTTCATACCATAAATAGATGGACATAATTGAGTCAATTATGGACATCGTTAAATTTGGAATTGATTGATAATTTGAATAAGGAAATTAATTCAAATTGGGGGATGATTAATCAGGTGTAATTAATCGTCTAAGACACGAGGTTAGACTCTTTTGTGGCGTAAGATTGCCCGGACCCGCCCGGCAAATCCAGCTGCCACAAATGCCAGTCTAATGTGAGAGGTCTTAGGCATAAATTAAATATGTAACAGTTGTAAAGACACGAGGTTAGACTCGTTTATGGTGTAAGACTTCCCGGACCCGCCCGGCAAATCCAGCTGCCACAAATGCCAGTCTAATGTGGGAGGTCTTCATAAGGTTACGGTCTTAATGAATTAAGAAACACTTAACCAGATAAACATGTAGTGGGACATGAGGGGGGTTAAGTGGGTGCCTTGGGTGGCATGTGGAATTCAGAGGGTGCCTTGGGTGGCATTTGAAATACGATTAGAAACACTTAACCAAAATTTGAAACATGTAAGTGAACATGAATAAGAAGAGGGTTAAGTGGGATGTACTAAAGGGGACCAAGCTTAGGTGGATAGCTTGTGTCAAGTAATGGGGGCCCGTTTCAACCAGTAACCCATATGTATCTTTGTGGTCTCAACCCAAGTCGAGGACGGGACACACATACTGGGCTTGACTATAAGAGGCCAAAACTGGTTCGCGGTGGCAACGCAAGTCCAACGGGTTCATATGCGTGTGTGGGGCCGGGCTGGTAGGTAAGACGTTGTTGCATCGTGTGGGTATAAGCCGTGCATTATTAGTGGTATCGGGTTGCCACTTTGGGGAGTGATACACCTCACTGTGGGGCCAGCACGGGTATCTACGAGTTAGGGAGCCGATCGCATGGGGGTAGAGGGTACACCTAGTGGAGATAGGGGCAGGCGGCACCTATGAAGGCAGCTAGGGGTGCACGAAACTACCATTATCATTATTAAGTTCTGTAGGCGGGATCAACCTTAGGGTAACTAGTGGTGGTGCAGTATAGTAGTGGTGGTGCAGTATAGTAATTATCTTATAGTTGTTTAGGTGCGCTTTAACGTTATCTTTGTTCACCTTGTTTCCTTGTTTACTCTGTCTTACTCAATTGTTCACAGTCATTTCCTTATTTTCCAACTTATGCCTTAGCCTAGTTATTTTGGTAATTATATTGTTAAAGTTATTGCACTCGCCAGACTTTATGTTTGACCCCTTTGTTTCCTCCTCTTTTCTTCCTCCCCCCCCCCCCCCAAGGTGCTCAGGTTGAAACTAGCACCAATGGAGCTTGATTTTGGACAGCTATATCTCTGCTTTTAGAAGTTACTTGGATCACTGAAGTAAAGTTCAGCCTCTCTTATTTATGGCTATTTTGAACTGGGGTTATGTCTTTCAATTTATGTACTTTGATTTAGTCAAGATGGATATTATGTACTTTGACTCTGGTTTTTGATGATGTAATCAAACTTATGTGTTTACCGCTGCAATGAATAAAATTTTAAAGTTAAAGTACTGTTTATATCTGTCTTGTTGTTAAGATTCTGTTCTATACACACTTAAAATGCTCCATGGAAGTTAATGCATTTCCTTTGTGAGTGACATTAATGGACGTGGGGTGTTACACATGGTATCAGAGCTGAAGGTTACCAGAACATATATGAATTTTGAAAAAGTGTTTTTTAAAAACACTTTCGTAAAGAAGTACCTTCAAAAGTATGTTTTAAGGAAAGTATTTTCAAGAGAAAAGCTTATTTTAGAAAGCATAACCCCAAGAGCCATATATCTTTCCTTCGGTTCTTTTGCATTGAATCTTTCCTTTTTCATTTCAGCATGTCTGGAATTCCCGAGATACCCGAGGGGATAACGATACCAGGATGGTTTAGGAGGTATTTGGAGACTAGGGCCACCACCGCAGGTCCAGCAAATGCTCCTCCTCCTTCCCCTCCTCCTTCTCCTCGCGTCGATACTTTTGCTAAGATATGTAAGGACTTTCGGGCAATGGGTGGAAAACCTTTTCACGGGACGACTGGCTAAAGGAGGTGGAAGAATTGTTTGGGATCTTTGAGGTGGAAGATGGAAGAAAGGTCCAGTTGGCTGCCTGGCTAATGAAGGATGAGGCCTTGTTTTGGTGGGCGATCACTAATGGAGAACGTCCAGTTGATACATGGCCAGATTTTAGGCGAAGGTTTGAGGCGAAGTTTCTCTCACGGGCTGAAGAGAATCTATACATGGAAAGGTTTCTAGCACTGAAGCAGGGGAATCTATTGGTGAAAGAATACGTCAACAAATTCAATCAGTTGGCGAGATTTGGCTTGGACTTGGTGAACACCCCAGAAAAGAAGGCTCTGAGATTTGTTAAGGGTTTGAACGAGCCGCTTCATGGGTTAACTATGACCCACATCCCTATGGGGGCTACCTTTGAGAGATTAGTTGACATGACGCTTATGCATGAAGAGGAGAAGGGCGCCAATGCTAATAAGGCACCCGAGAAGAAAGGGGATCAAAAGAAACCGCAACAGCAACAACAGAACAAGAAAGGTGGTAAAGGCAACAATGGTAAGGGAAAGAAGAGATGCTTTAACTGTGGGGCACCATGCCATCTAAGCAAAGATTGCAGGAAGAAAAAGAAGACTGGTTGTTTCCACTGTGGCGAAGCGGGACATCTGATCAAGGACTGCCCAAAGAAAGGGCAGAGGGCAGGGTCTACCTAGGGAGGACAGGTGCAGGCTCTCATGGCACCAGGGCAGGCAAGGGTGCAAGTTCAGGCTCTCGTGGTCCCACCGCTGCAAGGAAGATGTAGAGAAATTGCCGTTGAAAGTTTAGTTTTTCTGTTTGATCATCCTGGCCGTACTTTATTCGATTCTGGCGCATCACATTCGTTTATCTCTACATCATTAATTGAAACACTGCACCTAGATACTAGTCTAGTTACGAATCCCTTAGTAGTCTCAAATCCTATTGGTGGTTCGGCTCATCTTTCTACGATTTGTCGGGATTTGAGAGTGTTTATCTTGGGCGTTGAGTTTGAATGCAATGCCTTTGTTCTTGGCTTCATGGGCTATGGCTTGATTCTAGGTATGGATTTACTAACTAGATATGGGGCCATCCTAGGTTGTGAAAGAAGGGTAGTTAGATTGTTGACTAATTGTGGAAAGACCCTTGATATTTCTTGTGACCCTAGAGGTCCAGTAATGCTTAGCTACCTAGAATCCCTTGACGCATCCGATGATGACTTACATTCTGTTCGTATAGTCCGTGAATATGTCGATGTCTTCGATGATGTGAGGGGTTTACCCCCAAAACGTGAGATAGACTTTCGAATATATCTAGTAGATAATGCAAAGCCAGTTGCATTGCCAGTGCGCCACATGGCTCCAAGAGAGAGAAGAGAACTCAGTAAGCAAGTGAAAGAATTGCTTGAGAAGGGGTTCATCAAACGTAGTATATCTGAGTGGGGTGCTCCAGTAGTTTTTGCCACGAAGGCAGATGGGTCCCTTAGACTTTGTGTGGACTATAGAGATCTTAATAATATTACTAAGAAGAATAGACACCCACTGCCGAGGATTGACGATCTCTTCGATCAGTTAGTTGGCATCTCAGTGTTTTCGCAGTTGGACTTAGCCACTGGTTTCCATTAGTTGAGAGTGGTTGAGGATAGCATAAACAAGACTGCCTTTAGGACTCCGGACGGTTTCTTCGAGTGGCTTGTGATGCCCTTCGGTTTGACAAACGCCCCCGCATACTTTGTTGACTTGATGAGTAGGGTGTTTAGGGAGTACCTTAATAAATTCGTGGTAGTCTTTGTGGACGACATCTTGATCTTTTCTAAGAGCGAGGAAGAGCATGCCCTACATCTTAGGGAAGTGTTGGAGACCCTTCGAGCGCTGCAATGAATAAAATTTTTAAGTTTTAGTACTATTTATATCTGTCTTGTTGTTAAGATTATGTTCTATACACACTTAAAATGCTCCATGGAAGTTAATGCATTCCCTTTGTGAGTGACATTAATGGACGTGGGGTGTTACAACTATAATACACCTCCACGCAAGGAGAACCCTTAATAATAATTACAAACTGGATTAGAAAAAGAAAAGTCACACTGACTTACACCAAAATGTGTGAATTACATAGAAACAAAAAGACATAACATACACAAAATAGGTGTATTATAATAATAATCCCGAAACCAAAAATGACATAGCATTAGCTACTTCGAAAAGTCACCTTCACCCATACCCTATACTGCACAACACCAACAATCCGTCGTGTAGCACCATGACATCCACAAACATGACCGCCGACAGACCTTACACCAAGCATGAAACTATAACAATCAAAACATTGGAAACACCTAAACACCACGCCAAAAAAACTTCGCTAAAAAAACTCCACCAACACGAATAAACTCAAGAAAACCGCAATGCGATCAATCGTAAAAGCAACTCAAGTTGAAACACCCACAAATCCATCACCCACCCAAACATAGATAATCGTAGACAACCAAACCAACTAATACCATAACCAAGACTACCCAGAAAACCACCAGAATCTAGTAAAATACTAATTCATTGGTACTTCAACAAGTCGATCCACGACCCTGATAGATATGCCTTTAGTTAAGAGTAAAAAACTGAGATCTAGAGCGTAGAGGGAAGAAACGAGTACGAAGGTCGTGAATTAGCTCAGATGACTGCATGCTGTTAGAAAGGGGATAAGCCATGAGAACCACCGCGAGAAGGAGCAAGAGAAATGTATGGATTTGCAGAGTAGATCTATCCAAAGGGAGTGTGGATATAATTGTTGTATATAACGGTGTTGTATACACAATTATATGATTTTTGTTTGATGATAACAACCAAATATATATTATTTTAATGTATTTGTTAATGTACTGTTCTATATTTAAATCACAGACAGGAATATAATATTTATATTTAAATAGAAACTACTATACACAAATTTAAATATTCACGCAGTATTTTATTTAAATAGAATATTTTATTTCAATTTCAAACATTACAAAATTTATACTCCACTATTTGAACATGTATACATTTCATTTCACTTTTATTTTCTCACACTCAGTCAGTCAGTTTACATACATTTTATACATTCAAGGACTCAAATACAGGCACTTTCACTGTTACACACACTGTTCATGTTTTTTGCCCTCTGTCTTCTTGTCCTCTGTCTTCACAGCATTCAGTCCAGTCTCATCTTCTTACCTGTCACATGAAACAGAAACACACAATACACTGCAATAGAAATAATACTGAATATATGCAAATACAAATTTTATTTGCCTCAGTTTTCTGGTTTGTTTCTCATCATTTTTCATGACTTGATCTGATTCATCTGTGTCTAGGCAGACAGTTTGTATATGTACAGGGACAGGAAATTTTCTGATCGGCTGCATATACACACGTGTATAGATATACACGTGTGCACTGCCTCGCCAATCAGTGTACAACTGAGGAGTAGCCACGTGGACTGTCTCGACTTAGTGCATATGTGAAAACAACTCAATGAAAAGTCAACACAGCTCAAATATGGTTCAAACCAAAGCAACATGCAAGTGGTCGAGCCATGTAATATTTAACAAGCCAGCAAATATAAAAAAAAAGGTCAAAGTGCACAGAAGAATGGTCAAACAAACATGATCACATTTAGATCAAGTGAACAAGCATGGCAGTATACAAGTATGGATGAGGCAGCAACATACTTCAAATGAAGGAGCATATATACACAGTGGAGAATGCAAGTGCAAGTGCAACAATTAAAAAGCAAGCCAGCAACATAAATAAAGCTTAGGTGGACAGTGTTAGTCATGGTTCAAGTGATCTAAGGATGGCCACCAACACAATCAACATAAAGGGAGAGTGCAACTGATACAAGTAAATCAAATGGTGCATGTTTTAGTATAGTTTAGCATGTAGTAGCTTAGAGTTCAGTGCATCTCGACATGGTTCAGGGTTTTCAATACAGCAATGCAAGTTCATGGAGGAACCAACATGCACATATAAGCTAGCAAGAAACAAGTGCAAATCAGGTTGAAGTATGCAAAGCACAAGTGCACGGCAACATGTAATAGCAGACTAGTGATGGAGCATGTCAAGTTTAAGATGTTCACAACTAAATGATCAAGGAAGCAATCAAACAGCAAAACAAAAGTGCAAGAGTTCTTTTCAGCAATACATGGGGAACAACATGTGTATGGTACAGTGCAAATGGTCAGCAGATGTGCTCGAGTTTTTTTTTTTTTTTTACTAGTGATGGCAGTTCATTTCAACATGATACAAGTCACACAAATGGCACAATGGATGGTGCAGCTACAAGTTTGGTAAAAAGGGAATGGTAGTGCAGCTCAACAGTCACAAGACAGGGATTTAAGTGCAGAATCATTTTTACAAATGAACACAGCAAGTCCACATACTAGCAGAACATGCAAAGGTCATATATGGCAAGACTTCATAATGAAACAACATTGATCAAGGAAATGTTCCAAACAGTTTATATGGCAACAGTTTTTTAGTCAATGAAGCTTGCATGAAAAAAGAACTTATCATTCAATTCTAGAAATCAGAAAATCATTTTCAGCAAGTTTATTCAAGATTTACTAAAAGCAAGAAATTCATTTCAAGAAAGTCTCTAAATTTCCAGTTTTGGAAAGAATATTCTCGGCATTCTTTAAAACAAATTCAAACCGAGACAACTAGAGGGACCAGAAGAAATTCATTTACATGACAATAATTCAAGTATGCAAACTGCATTTCCAGTGAATCAATCAAAGGCTGAATATATGGACATCAGTGCTTTCTTTCCTGATATTGTATCATGCAGGGGACAAAGAGAAAAAGCAAAGCATATTCTGCCAGGATTTGCAAACATATTTTAGGCATAAAATCATTCTTCTTTTGAACCACAAAATAAAGTCACTCAAACATTTTTTTGGATGAATATTACTTTCTAGAAATGCACAAATTAGTTTCGGGTTTCATTCAATCAAGGAAGCAAAAGAAGAAAACCGTGTAATCATTTTTAAATCAAAAGAGGAATACACAGAAATCAGTCGAGTCATTATCGAGTGAAATCAGAGAAATTAGGTTTCGATTCTAACCCTATAAATTCAACCAATCATCACAGGCAAACTATCGATCGAAACCACAAACAATTGAATCGAAATCAACAAGCTAGAATTTCAAAGAGCATAAATCACTTCAATTTCAAAGAGCATAAATCACTTCACATCAAATTAACTCACAGTTTCCAATCAGAGAAGGAACCCCAAAATCAAGCAAGGAGCATCAACAATTGATCGAATTCATCAACAAGAATTGGAGCTATAGAGAATTTCTGGAGTAATTTATTTCGAAGTCGAAATCGATTTGGGGATCCAAAGAAACCCTAGTGCAAGCCGTCATTTTTAGTTTTCCAGAGAGATCGAGCTAAAAGAAAAAGGGTGCACAAATTTATGAAGTGGCCGGCCAAGATTGAAAAGGGGATGACCCTTTATTTATGTATCTCCTAGGGTTTTCCTTTTTAATTGTGTTTTGATTTTATTTTCTTTGTATTTTGTTTTCTTTTGTAATCATCATTTGTTTTCTAGTTTGTCAAACTAGGGAAATCAGTCAGGGTGTTGACTGACAGTTGACAGGGTCTGTAAAATTTGTATTACTGGTTACGGGGTCGTAAACAGGGAAATCTGATCGAGTGGATATCAGTCAGTCTAAGGGTTTTGAGCGTAGGGTTAGAATAGGAGCAGAGTTTGCAAATGTACATGGTCTTGTATGCGGGGTCTGCTCTATCACCTAGTAGAAACCTTAGAAATGCAGCGGTAGGCAAGGTTTTTGCCGAAGCTGGGTATATCTGTATGTGATTTATTTTCTGCATTTCTGTTTCTACTATATTCTGTGATCTGTTTATTATTATATATCTCGTTAGATTTTTAATTCAGTTAAAAACTATGATAAACCCTATTCACCCCCCTCTAGGGTTAATCTAGATTCAGCAAGTGGTATCAGAGTAGGTATTTTTAACTCTAGAGTCATGGGAAATCCTAGTCATCAGTCTAGTGAGAGTCAATCCAGTTCATCTCCAACTATTTTCACTAGAACATATTTTTTAAACTGGAAATCCAAAATGGAATTTTATTTAAAATCTGTTAATATTAAATGTTGGGATGTTGTTATTAATGGATTTGATAGTGTAGATATAACTTTCAATGCCTATGCTATGAAAATTATATTTGATTATCTTAGTACTGAACAGTTTAATCTTATCTGCCATTATTTATCTGCACAGGGAATCTGGGATACTCTCAGTACGAAGTATGGAAGATCTGACAACGGTAGCTCAAAACCCGAGAAAGTCAACTCAGATTTAGAGTTCTGTTTAACAGGATTTACAAATGAAAATTCAGAAGGATCAGATGATGGAGAATCAACAGATGCTGAAACAGAAAAATTTTCATACGAAGATTTAGTTTATATGTGCGTTGATTTGACTAAATCTGTTGATAAACTCAAATCTAAAAACAAATCTTTGAAATCTAAGAATTTTTAGTTGACCACCAAAATTGATAATTTGGAATCTCAACTAGAATATGTTAAAATTCTTCAAATTCAGTTTGCAAAAATTGTTTGAAATTGAAAACCAATCTTGTTCGTCTCAATAAAAATATTCAAAAGTTTGAAAGTTAAATTCTGATCTTAAATGAGAATAAGACTGAGTTATCAAACTTGAATAACCTTCTGCAAAAGGAATTTTAAAATTTTAAAATAGATATAAATTCCAAATTTGAAATTGCTTAAAAGGAGAACTTGTTGACATCAAATTTGATTTTATAAGAACTTGAAAACGAGATTGAAAAATCCAAGAAGTTTGAGTCTGAAAAGCAAAAACGATTTGAACTTGGAATTTCTAAATCCAAGCCAAAATTAAATTGCTTGAAAATGAGAATTTGGTTTTGAAACAGTCCAATGTTGAACAGAAGATCGCTATAAGTAATTCCTCAAATTGATTAAAAGAAAACAACGATCTAAAATCCAAAATTCAACGATTAGAATTGACTTTAGATAAATTTTCTAATGGGGAAAAATCGTTGAATATGCTGTTACAAAACCAAGTTTCTATTGAAAATAAATTTGGTCTTGGCTTTGGGAATATCAATCGTTTTGATAGGATGAATTCAAATGATTTTAAAGACACTTTAAATTATCTTGGAAAAGATTGTTTTGAATTTTTAAACTCTGGCAATTCAAAAGATATTTTGAAACATAAACAAAATAAAAATTTGTTCTATAACAAACCATTCTATCATTCTTGGACCTCAAAACGAAGTAAAGTGAATTCGTCTAATTTCAAACAGATTTGGGTCCCTAAAGGTACTTTGGTAAATTCTGATGGATTGTTATATAAACAAGTTTGGGTACCTAAAGCTATGAACAAAACTGTGAGTGGTTTTACAAATTTTGTTAGACCACTCGATTCTCTAAACTGTTAGGTACCAGAGGTGGCTGAGGAACTGCTAAGCAAAAGAGATTTGGATTCAAGCTGCTCAATACTTCTATAATCATTCACAGTTCCTTAAGCCAAGACTGTTGAGTTAGAGATTCTGTTTTACATTGGATTCTGGTATGATCTCTAAACTCACCTTTGTATATTCTCTCTGTTTTTATTTTCTGTGTTTATTCCCTCCTCTACCCCTTCTATTTTTCTTTGTTTTTTTAATTTATCACTGCCATATTTTTTGTTTCTTAATGGGCTTCATTAACTTCAAATTGTAAAACTTTTTTCTGGAAATTTTGCTTTAGTTGAAAAGAACTCTGATGGTTTAATTATTTCCAGATCTTGAATTTAATCTTGTAAATATTTGCAATTATTTTGAAGTTTTTTTTTCCTGAATTCATAACAGTGTTGATGCATTAATATCATATCTTGAACACTGTCATTTCGAATTCTAAAATTTTGAAGATCTGAATAATTAATGAAATTTCACACACTTATTCTGTTTTGAGTTTCTTCCAATTCATTTTGGAAACGCTTAAAATATTATACTCATTACAGTACACTGCTTCTTATCATTCGTGATAATTTCATTGATTTTCGGGTTGGCTTGAATCACAGTGATACATCTTGAATTTCACCTTTATTCATGATTATTATGGTCGAAGTTTTTTTGTTTGAAATCATCTGAAATTCTACATATTATGAATCTCACACACCTCTTAAAATTAAAAATATCAATCTTGTGTGATGGATTCATTATATCTCAAAACTCGACATTAGTTCAAGTGATTTCAAATAAATTTTCTGGATCATGAATATCCTTCAAATTAGATGTAAATGATCTGAATATTCTTTATACTTGTCAAAAATATTTGTGAAAATTCTTTTGAAAATATGGTCATAAATATCACTTTTATTTCATGATTATTTGATTTGAATTTATGTTTGTTTAAAATCATTTGAAATTATTGATTTATTGAATCTCACACATAATTTTGAATCCGAAATATAACCTGGTGTGATTGATTCGTTAAATCCTAATACTTTCACATTTCTTCAAATGATTTAAAATAAAGTATATTTGTGAATCTGGGATCATGACATATTTTTTTATGTGACCATCATCTTGTCTTGTCTGCTTGGAAACTGTCTTTGTACTGCTTTGATACTGTTCTTAGATAACTGCTTATTTTTGATCTGTCTACTGCTCTGTGCTAAATTTATCTGCTTGGGCTTTAAATTTCTATTGTCTGCGATATCATGGTTTGTCTCCAGTATCTTGTTACTTTTTTTCATTAATAGAGACACCAAGTGGTATCAGAAGTGCTTTATATTTGTCTCACTCATCTGTACTTAGATTCTAATCTTCACCTTGTATAGATCCACACACTCTTTTTGCCTTGTACAAATTTTTCCCTCTTGTTCTGTATAAATCTCCATATGCCTCTTGTAATTGATTTTCAATTTTAAAATTATTTATTGATTATTCATTCAGAAACCGAAATCTATATCCAAATTGAACTGTATTTATAATTCATCAAAATTATTAACAGATTTTGAGATTGTGATGAATTGTGACTGCAGTATATTTCACAACAAGAGGAGATTTTATTTAGATTTTCATGATGGTTGAACATTTATTATAATATCTTTGAACTGACAATTATTTCACGACCATCTTCATTTCCTATCATCCTCCTGCCATCTGTTATGATTTTATATTAATGTGGAGAGTTAAAAATTTTTGAATAAACAGCGAAAATATTTGTGATGGAATTGTGGTTATGTTATTATTCAGAATTAGTGACAATTGAATTTTTTCAATGATCTCGGTACAGTTAATCATATTTCATAATATAATTAATTTAGAAATTTATTTCACAGTCCATTTCTGCACCTACCCCATTTTCTATCATCCATATATTGGTTCTATATACCGAGGAGTTTTTCCTTTTAAAGCTGAAATGATAAACATATATAATAAATATATAAGTGTGTCTCTAACCTCATTTAAAAATCCAAGATCTGGTCATGCATGGTTAAGAGATAACTTATAATTTAAGCTGCGACTGACCTCATTTAAAAATCCAAGCTCTGGTTATACGTGGTCAGTGTGCTCTTAAATAAAAAATAAAAGAAAAAGGAAATAATGTGCTATAAATTAAAATTAAACTGAAATCCTCCTCCGTGTATAAAAACCAGCCTATCAATCCATCTTTCTAATCTGTGAAATGTGTTGAAATCTTATGACGTATTATGATTTGTTGATTGATGGGTATTAGGTTTTGAGATTATTCGATTTTGTCACTTAAATTGAATTATTAACTATAGTCCAAATCCATCACTTTTTTTATACTCAATTTTATAAAATTCTTTTGAAAATCATTTTTTTAACTCTCTCCATTATATATAAATTTCATCGTAAATCCGTCATTCTCTGCAATGTGAAATATGCCACTAGTTCTCAGTTTATTATGAATTTTGTTTGACTGATTGAGATTTATGACGACCGTTTTTTCTCTTAAGCTGAAATTATATTTTTAGTCAATTTTCATCTATATTTTAAATTCTGTATCCTTTTGATGATAGCAAAAGGGGGAGAATGGGTTGAGATTTTTGATTTATGAGTGAATATTTTATAAATATTTTTGATTTTGAAAATTCATTATTATTCATTTTATTTCACTCATGCACAGTTATAGGGGGAGTCTCTATTGTAGGGGGGGCTTTTAAATAGGGAGAGTTATGTTCTTTTTCTATCAAACACATTTATTGTATTCACAATCTTAATATTTGTTTGTCATCATCAAAGGGGGGAGATTGTTGTATATAACGGTGTTGTATACACAATTATATGATTTTTCTTTGATGATAACAACCAAATATATATTATTTTAATGTGTTTGTTACTGTACTGTTCTATATTTAAATCACAGACATGAATATAATATTTATATTTAAGTAGAATACTACTGTACACAAATTTAAATATTCACACAGTATTTTATTCAAATAGAATATTTTATTCCAATTTCAAATAGTACAAAATTTTATACTCCACTATTTGAACATGTATACATTTCATTTCACTTTTATTTTCTCACACTCAGTCAATCAGTTTACATACATTTTATACATTCAAAGACCCAAATACAGACACTTTCACTGTTACACACACTATTCTTGTTTTCTGCCCTCTGTCTTCTTGTCCTCTGTCTTCACAGCATTCAGTCCAGTCTCATCTTCTTACCTGTCACATGAAACAGAAACACACAGTACACTGCAATAGAAATAATACTGAATATATGCAAATACAAATTTTATTTTTAAAATTTTGTTTGCCTCAGTTTTCTGGTGTGTTTCTCATCATTTTTCATGACTTGATCTGATTCATCTGTGTCTAGGCAGACAATTTGTATATGTACATGGACAGGAAATTTTCTGATCGCCTGCATATACACACGTGTATAGGTATACACGTGTGCACTGCCTCGCCAATCAGTGTACAACTGAGGAGTAGCCACGTGGACCGTCTCGACTCAGTGCACATGTGAAAACAACTCAATGAAAAGTCAACACAGCTCAAATATGGTTCAAACCAAAGCAACATGCAAGTGGTCGAGCCATGTAATATTCAACAAGCCAGCAAATATAAAAAAAAGGTCAAAGTGCAAAGAAGAATGGTCAAACAAACATGATCACATTTAGATCAAGTGAACAAGCATGGCAGTATACAAGTATGGATGAGGCAGCAACATACTTCAAATGAAGGAGCATATATACACAGTGGAGAATGCAAGTGCAAGTGCAACAATTAAAAAGCAAGCCAACAGCATAAATAAAGCTTAGGTGGACAGTGTTAGTCATGGTTCAAGTGATCTAAGGATGGTCACCAACACAGTCAACATAAAGGGAGAGTGGAGCTGATACAAGTAAATCAAATGGTGCATGTTTTAGTATAGTTTAGCATGTAGTAGCTTAGAGTTCAGTGCATCTCGACATGGTTCAGGGTTTTCAATACAACAATGCAAGTTCATGGAGGAACCAACATGCACCTATAAGCTGGCAAGAAACAAGTGCAAATCAGGTTGAAGTATGCAAAGCACAAGTGCACGGCAACATGTAATAGCAGACTAATGATGGAGCATGTCAAGTTTAAGATGTTCACAACTAAATGATCAAGGCAGCAATCAAACAGCAAAAGAAAAGTGCAAGAGTTCATTTCAGCAATACATGGGGAACAACATGTGTATGGTACAGTGCAAATGGTCAGCAGATGTGCTCGAGTTTTTTTACTAGTGATGGCAGTTCATTTCAACATGATACAAGTCACACAAATGGCACAATGGATGGTGCAGCTACAAGTTTGGTAAAAAGGGAATGGTAGTGCAGCTCAACAGTCAGAAGACAGGGATTTAAGTGCAGAATCATTTTTACAAATGAACACAGCAAGTCCACATACTAGCAAAACATGCAAAGGTCATATATTGCAAGACTTCATAATGTAACAGCATTGATCAAGGAAATGTTCCAAACAGTTTATATGGCAACAGTTTTTTAGTCAATGAAGCTTGCATGCAAAAAGAACTTATCATTCAATTCCAGAAACCAGAAAATCATTTTCAGCAAGCTTATTCAAGATTTACTAAAAGCAAGAAATTCATTTCAAGAAAGTCTCTAAATTTCCAGTTTTGGCAAGAATATTCTCGGCATTCTTTAAAACAAATTCAAACCGAGACAACTAGAGGGACCAGAAGAAATTCATTTACATGACAATAATTCAAGTATGCAAACTGCATTTCCAATGAATCAATCAAAGGCTGAATATATGGACATCAATACTTTCTTTCCTGATATTGTATCATGCAGGGGACAAAGAGAAAAAGCAAAGCATATTTGGCAAGGATTTGCAAACATATTTTAGGCATAAAATCATTCTTGTTTTGAACCACAAAATCAAGTCACTCCGACATTTTTTTGGACGAATATTAGTTTCCAGAAATGCACAAATTAGTTTCAGGTTTCATTCAATCAAGGCAGCAAAAGAAGAAAATCGCATAATCATGTTTAAATCAAAAGAGGAATACACAGAAATCAGCCGAGTCATTATCGAGTGAAATCAGAGAAATTAGGGTTCGATTCTAACCCTATAAATTCAACCAATCATAACAGGCAAACTATCGATCGAAACCACAAACAATTGAATCGAAATCAACAAGCTAGAATTTCGAAGAGCATAAATCACTTCACATCAAATTAACTCACAGTTTCCGATCGGAGAAGGAACCCCAAAATCATTGAAGCAAAGAGCATCAGCAATTGATCGAATTCATCAACAAGAATTGGAGCTACAGAAAATTTCCAGAGTAATTCATTTCGAAGTTGAAATCGATTTGGGGATCCAAAGAAACCCTAATGCAAGCCGCCATTTTTAGTTTTCCAGAGAGATCGAGCTAAAAGAAAAAGGGTGCACAAATTTGTGAAGTGGCCGGCCAAGATTGAAAAGGGGATGACCCTTTATTTATTTATCTCCTAAGGTTTTCCTTTTTAATTGTGTTTTGATTTTATTTTCTTTGTATTTTGTTTTCTTTTGTAATCGTCATTTGTTTTCTAGTTTGTCAAACTAGGGAGATCAGTCAGGATGTTGACTGACAGTTGACAGAGTCTGTAAAATCTGTGTTACTGGTTACGGGGTCGTAAACAGGGAAATCTGATCGAGTGGATATCAGTCAGTCTAAGGGTTTTGAGCGTAGGGTTAGAATAGGAGCAGGGTTTGCGAGTGTACATGGTCTTGTATGCGAGATCTGTTCTATCACCTAGTAGAAACCTTAGAAATGCAGCAGTAGGCAAGGTTTTTGCCGAAGCTGGGTATATCTGTGTGTGGTTTATTCTCTGCATTTCTGTTTCTATTATATTATGTGATCTGTTTATTATTATATATCTCGTTAGATTTTTAATTCAGTTAAAAACTGTGATAAACCCTATTCACCCCCTCTAGGGTTAGTCTAGATCCAACACTAATAAGGGAGTGCTATTCGGTTATTGTCGAAGTTAGGTTACGATTTATCAAGCATAACTACCATAACGACGAAAGCTGATTCAAGGTTAAAAAGTTTGTTAATTAAAATCATAAGAACTATAATAGATGTAAGTTCTTGTACTGACAGGGAATGCGATGGAAATTATTACTTGTATGTTTAGTGACATTTCAAAATTATCATTCTTGCTAAACAAGCATTGTTGTCAATAATCATAAAATCATAAGGTGTAAATTCTGATTAATATCAGATGCCACCTTGTATGATTCAATTTATATTTGGATTAAACATTGTTAAAACTTTAATTACAAAAACATTCAACTCGAATTAACATTTTTAATAAAATAGTTGTTTGTATATATAGTTCTAATTACAATATGTTCAAAATTAAATAAAGTGAAGTAAAAGAGACATTTGAGTTTAGTTGTACAAGTTCAAAACATAATATCAATTTCAAAATGTTTACAACCTTAAAATATGCTTCCTTTGAACTTGTTATTTACAATTTGAATCCCATTTCGATTTGAAGTTTAGACTCTACATTTTTCAATTTAAATGTCATTTTGAAAACTTTGTTAGCAAGTACAACTCAAAATGTCTGTAAACCTAAAATATAAAAAGTATGTGCATAAAAATTCATCAAATTTTCATAACTTCTTAACTTGTATCCATTTTAATTAGGTGTTAAAAAACTGCACATAATTACCAAATATAATTTAGAATTAAAAAGCATTGACTAATTTCCACTGTGTTTAATAATATTGTTTCATAATCAAAACTAATTTCACAGCAATCAACAATATAGAATATGCAAAGGATGGAAATAATTGCAGAGATGAAAATGGCTTAGTCATTAGTATTGAAATAGCAAATAGTTGTAGTTAAATATCAGATCCTTTCATTGATTAAAGGATTAAGCACAATATAATGTGGAGAATATTGGAAGAATGAATAAAGTGGCTGAGGCAAACTAAGTCCCACATTGGGGAAATTTGTGCCTTAAGCCACTACTTATACTAAGGCTTGATGCATTATATCAATAGAAAAGGGAGATGGAAGAGGGAGAGGCAATGTCATGATAATACATTCATGTTAATATTTAAAGGTCAAAGATAAAGGGCTTTGGGCCTTGGGGATCTCGGGGTCTGGTGACCAATTGGGCCTCCGATGGGCTTGCTGCGCTGCGGAACCAC
The DNA here is from genome assembly GCA_030737875.1 of Allium sativum. Lineage (NCBI taxonomy): Eukaryota > Viridiplantae > Streptophyta > Magnoliopsida > Asparagales > Amaryllidaceae > Allium > Allium sativum. The sequence goes on along the minus strand of CM060912.1, from coordinate 484,883,159 downwards.
TATTTTTTGAATTTGACCGCGCGACTGCTAACGGAGATATCTGTTGGTAAAGGGTTGCAACCTTTCCAACAGTCGTAGCCGTTGCAATTCAAATAAAAACACCTGTTCATGAAAAAAGCCTCTTCGATTCTATATATAGGCCTGTAGAATTCGAATCAAGACACAGTTTTAAATTCTGCTTTCTCTTCCTCGCTCCTCTGTTCTGCATAAAACAATTACAGAAACTCTCTTGCGTTCATCGTCTATTTGTGATTGTAGCGCAACATCACGAATACGGTCCGTTTCATCCTTGGGAGACGATTGCTCATCACCCTTACGCGCCATAGAGGGAGCAATTTCGTTTCAAGGAAACAGTGCTCACTGGACTCGGACATTAATCGGTACTCCTTCTTTCTTTTTCTTTTTCAATTGGTTCCCTTGTAGAATTATCGTTGAACTTTGTTGTTCCAATTTGCAATATCATTGAATCAATATTACTAACGCTTAAAAGCGTTGCTTTTCATAGAAACGATTTTCGAACGTTTCTACTGATTGGTTTCTAACATTCTTGAAACGAAATTGATATTCATTGTTGCATCTACTTGTAGACGACGATGTCGCAAAGTAGCAACAGCAAATCTGTGTCGACACAGACTGTGCCACCGCCTCCGCCTCTGGTTCCACCACCCGTTCCATATTCGCATAGCGAGAAACCAGAGAAGTTTAATGGCCAGGATTTCAAATGCTGGCAACAGAAAATGCTTTTCTACCTAACAACCTTGGGCCTGGCCAAATACATTACGGAGGATCCTCCGTTTGTTGAAGAATTGGAGCCAGATGCCACCAAAGTCGAGGCGCTTACAGCATGGAAGAATTCTAACTTCATCTGTAAGAATTACATTCTCAATGGTTTAGAAAATAGTTTATATAATGTATACTGTACCGTTGAGACTGCAAAGGTTCTCTGGTTATCACTTGAAAAGAAGTACAAGACTGAAGATGCCGGAATGAAGAAATTCGTTGTCGGAAAGTTTCTTGACTTTAAGATGGTCGATTCCAAAACAGTCGTCAGTCAGATTCAAGAACTCCAAGTTATCATTCATGAAATTCACGACGAAAGATGGAGTTAAGTGAGTCATTCCAAGTGGTTGCCGCTATCGAAAAGTTGCCTCCATCATGGAAGGATTTCAAAAACTATTTGAAGCATAAGCGCAAGGAAATGACCATGGAGGATCTGGTTGTTCGTCTACGAATCGAAGAAGACAACAGAAAATCAGAGAAAAAGGCTACCAGTTCATTACAAGCAAAGGCCAATGTGGTTAAAGATGAAAAGACAAACAAATGAAAGCGCGAGCAGAATGCTAAAGCAAAGAAACAAAAGAAGTTTCAAGGATCTTGCCACAACTGTGGAAAGAAAGGCCACAACGCAGCCGTGTGTCATGCCACCAAAAAGAAGAAACCTGAAGCAAATATGGCAGATAATTCAGATGATGTTGCAGATATGGATTTATGGGCGGTTGTTTCTGAATGCAACCCTATTGGCAACAACAAGGAGTGGTTTCTAGATACAGGAGCCACTCGTCATATATGTGCCAACAAGTGGATGTTTACAACCTACAAAACTGCCACTGATAACGAGCAACTATTCATGGGTAACTCGTTTGCATCAAAGGTGGAAGGCAAGGGAAAGATAGTATTGAAGTTAACTTCTGGAAAGAAACTAAAATTGAATGACGTTCTCCACGTTCCAGAAATCCGCAAGAACCTGATTTGAGGATCGTTGCTCAGCAAGCATGGTCTCAAACTAACATTTGTTGCTGATAAATTTGTATTATCGAAAAATGTGGTGTATGTGGGAAGGGGTTATGTTAGTGATGGCTTATTTAAAGCCGATGTAACTACCATTGTACCAAAAGACAATATGAATAAAGTTGAATCTTCTGTTTATATCGTAGACTCTTCCAATATTTGGCATTCTAGATTAGGGCATGTTAACTTTGAAACATTGCGAAAATTGATTAATCTAGACTTTATACCAAATGTAACATAGACTCCAACTATAAATGTCAAATATGTGCAGAAGCAAAAATGACTACAACCTTGTTTCATCACGTTGAACGAGAGACCGAACCTCTAAAATTAATACATACTGATGTATGCAATTTGAAAATGTGTCAAACTAGAGTAGGAAAGAGGTACTTTATCACATTCATTGATGATTGTACCAGATATTGTCATGTATATCTCCTTAGAAGCAAGGACGAAGCAATCGACATGTTTAAATAGTATAAGGCAGAAGTTGAGAATCAACTCAATAAGAAAATAAAATCTTTAAGAAGTGATAGAGGAGGAGAATACGAGTCTCCATTTGAGGAATTTTGTGCTGAGCATGGAATTATACATCAAACTACAGCCACGTATTCACCTCAATCCAACGGTATAGCCGAACTGAAAATTAGAACTCTTAAAGAAATGGCAAATGCCTTACTAATTAGTTCTGGATTTCCAGATAACTTTTGGGGAGAAGCTATTCTTTCAGCAAATTACATCTTGAATAAAATATCGTGAAAGAAAACATCAAAAACTCAACATGAACTTTGGAAAAATAGACCACCATCCTATAAATACTTGAAAGTGTGGGGGTGTCTTGCCATGTAGAAATACCAAAACCGAAAAAGGTCAAAATTGCACCAAAGACTATAGATTGCATATTCATTGGATATGCTCATAATAGTAGTGCATATCGATTTTTGGTGTACAAATCTGAAATTGATGGCATTCATGAAAACACCATTATCGAGTCGCGAAATGCTAGATTCTTTGAACACATTTATCCTATGAAATCCTCTATTGAAACAATTGTTCAAAAGAGATCAAAGATACAGATACTGCTGAGGATAATGTTAATCAAAACTCGAATGAGAGAAATGTTGAGACTGAGGAACCCAGAAGAAGCAAACGTCAAAGGACTTCGAAAACCTTTAGACCTGATTTCTATGCATATATGATAGAAAATGAACCTCTAACTTACCAACAAGCAATGTCATCTCCCGATGCTCCTTATTGGAAAGAAGCCATCAATAGTGAAATAGAATCCATTCTACAAAACCATACGTGGGAACTAGTGGATCTCCCTAAAGGATCGAAACCACTAGGATATAAATGGATATTTAAGAAAAAATTAAAGGCTGACGGCTCAATAGACAAATATAAAGCAAGACTTGTGATAAAAGGATTCAGACAGAAGGAAGATCTAGATTACTTTGATACGTATTCATCAGTAACTAGAATAACATCGATTAGGATGCTTATTGCAATCGCATCCATATTAAATTTGGAAATACACCAAATGGATGCGAAAACTGCGTTTTTAAATGGTGAACTAGAAGAAGAAATTTATATGCAGCAACCTGAAGGGTTTCTAAGCCCAGGAAATGAAAATAAGGTGTGCAAGTTAGTAAAATCACTTTATGGCCTTAAACAAGCTCCGAAACAATGACATGAAAAATTTGATGAAACTATGTTATCAAATGGATTCAAAATAAATGAATCAGATAAATGCGTGTATGTAAGATATACGGATGCTGGATATGTCATTGTATGCCTTTATGTTGATGATTTGTTAATCCTAGGGAATAACAAGGTCATAATAAAATCTACGAAGGATATGTTGTCCTCTATATTCGATATGAAAAACCTAGGAGTGACTGATGTAATCTTGGGTGTGAAAATTATAAAAACCCCACAAGGATATGCGTTATCTCAGTCACATTACATTGCCAAATTACTTGACAGGTTCAAGCAATATAATATAACCATTGCAAAATCACCAGTGGATATGAACCAAAATTGGGTAAAGAACACTGGTGATGGAATATATCAGCTTGAATACTCTCGTATACTAGGAAGTATTATGTATGTCATGAATTGCACTAGGCCTGATATTGCATACGCTATAAGCAAGTTGAGTAGATATACCAGTAATCCTGGTAAACATCACTGGAAAGCAATAATCAGGGTCTTAGGATATCTAAAATACACACAAAACTATGTGTTGCAATATGAGAAGTATCCTTCAGTAGTAGAAGGATATAGTGATGCCAATTGGATAACTGGCTCAAATGATACAAAATCCACAAGTGGATATGTGTTTACATTAGGAAATGGAGCAATCTCATGGAAATCATCCAAAAACAAGCTTGCATAGCAAGATCAACAATGGAATCAGAGTTCATTGCTCTAGATAAAGCCGTAGAAGAAGCAGATTGCTTAGGAGTTTCTTGGAAGACATTCCAAATTGGGAAAAACCTGTACCTCCAATATGTATACATTGTGATAGACAGTCTGCTATAGGAAGGGCAAATAGTACATTATATAATGGTAAGTCTCGACATATTCATCGTAGACATATAACCATAAAACAACTTCTCTCTAATGGAGTTATCACTATAGACTATGTAAGGTCAAAGGATAACATAGCGGATCCACTAACAAAAGGCTTGCCAAGAGAGAAAGTTCAAACCTTATCGATGGGAATGGGCTTAAGACCTATGAACTAAGAGTTTTCTAAAACGGAAACCCCACCTAGTTGATTAGAGATCCCAAGATCTAGGTTCAACGGGAGAACTAAGTTTAAGAAAAACTTGATGGCACTGTTAAATACAAACCATTCCTACGATAAGTCAGTGCACAACCCGTCGGAGAATAGGATAAGCTTGGCTTTTAATGATGTCTATACCGTGGTGTTATAAAGAACCAAGTGGGGTATTACGGGATACTCTTTATGGAATCACCTATGTGAATGCGAAGGCGCCGCTTCAAGAAGAATTTAAAGGTCGAATTCTTCAAGCACTCATGAAACCAAGGTGGTGTTCATGGCAAAAACGAACACAAACAAAGAACCAAGGAGTTTAAGAGCATTTATCATGTGTTATCTTTATAGACTTACACAAACGGCTTACAGTTCAAAGACAGTCTAGTCTACTGATTCGCCAGTTAGTTATAACGATAAAACACTAGGAAAAGTTCAAGGCCTCTGTGCTACTTTTACCGATATGATAAATGTTACACAAAGTTTCAGAACAGATTATACAACCACTCATTCATGTGAGGGATTGTTGGAAGAATGAATAAAGTGGTTGAGGCAAACTAAGTCCCACATCGGGGAAATTTGTGCCTTAAGCCACTACTTATACTAAGGCTTGATGCATTATATCAATAGAAAAAGGGGATGGAAGAGGGAGAGGCAATGTCATGATAATACATTCATGTTAATATTTAAAGGTCAAAGATAAAGGGCCTTGGGCCTTGAGGATCTTGGGGTCTGGTGATCAATTGGGCCTCCGATGGGCTCGCTGCGCTGCGGAACCACTATTTTTTGAATTTGACCGCGCGACTGCCAACGGAGATATCTGTTGGTAAAGGGTCGCAACCTTTCCAACAGTCGTAGCCATTGCAATTCAAACAGAAACACATGTTCATGAAAAAAGCCTCTTCCATCCTATATATAGGCCTGCAGAATTCGAATCAAGACACAGTTTTAAATTCTGCTTTCTCTTCCTCGCTCCTCTGTTCTGCATAAAACAATTACATAAACTCTCTTGCATTCATCATCTATTTGTGATTGTAGCGCAACATCACGAATACGGTCCGTTTCATCCTTGGGAGACGATTGCTCATCACCCTTACGCGCCATAGAGGGAGTAATTTCGTTTCAAGGAAACAGTGCTCACTGGACTCGGACATTAATCGGTACTCCTTCTTTTTTTTTCTGTTTCAATTGGTTCCCTTCAGAATTATCTTTGAACTTTGTTGTTCCAATTTGCAATATCATTGAATCAATGTTACTAACGCTTAAAAGCGTTGCTTTTCATAGAAACGGTTTTCGAACGTTTCTACTGATTGGTTTCTAACAAAGAATGAATTAAACATTCGGCTCTTCATATTAGGCACTCTCAAATTAGGGTTGGTACCATGAAAAATTAATACCTAAAGTTCACTTCGTAATAATCATCTCAAAGCACAAACAGTGAAAATCAACCAATGAAATCATGTTGGTAGATATGGATTTTTTTTACCAATTAAACCTAATTTTTAAAATTCATAAAAGAATGTACTTTGAAAGTCAAAAAATGAGAAATAAGCGCTTAATATTGCATGTATTGGTCGGCGCCAATCCAATAGTAGGCGATGAATAGGTAGATCATCAAAATAAGCAATTATTTTTAAACACAAAAGGGATATTGTTTGCTTGAAGAAAATAGGTTATGGAATAGAAATTATGAAACGATTGGTTAATTAGCGCTCGTTCTGGGAATAAATGGAGTGGGACGGCGAAGGGGAACATTAGTGTTTTTAAAAAAAAAAAACGAGTAACGAACGAATCATTGCCATTGTTTTAAAATAGATGAATATTAGCAGTGAAAGGTCAGTGAGGTTATGTTCCTGTTTTCTAATTGATGTAATAGAATTGCAATCTTTATGCAAACCCACAACTTCGCAATTTTTTTATTTTCACCGTTAGTGGGAGTAAGTAGTAACCGATGAGAAAGAAATGCCCTTCAATAATGAAGAGTGCACACGAAAAATTGACATACGAAAATATGTTAGTTTTATGAGTTGATTTACCATCCATATCTAAGTAGTGACGATGGACGTTTGGCTATAGTTTAATGCTAAGAATTTCCTACCTTAAAACATACTATCTTTTAGAAGCATACTTCAGCTTACCGCATGATCTTTTAAATTGGCAGGTATTGTTACTCAGTTTACGTGCATGTCTAGAATTTTGTAGTCTAAAAATTGTTTTTAATGTTAAAAGACCGTGATCAGGTAAGTTTACATCCCGAGACTTGATTTTCTTAGATAATATTATCCAAATATTTCAAAAATATATCATACTCATTTGATCAATATTGCAGTTTCGGAAATTCTCAAGTAGTATTAATTCCTAAGTAAATTTGAGTAGATGTAACTCAATATCAGGAACAACCAATAAGAAAATCAAATGAAAATCTGTGACAAAAGTTGAAGTTGAGGACATTAATCTACTTGAAATTGATTTTTTTTTCAAAACTGAAATTGAAATATTGTACGAACCATACTATGAATTGTCAAATGCGCAACTACAATATCCAAGTATAAGAGTTTTGAAGTTTAGAAAGATAAAACCAAAGTGAAGATGCAACCAATATTTCTTGACGGAAGATTTGATTTAAACTCTTTTCTCAAATCTGACGTATGGAGATGATTTCGATTTGAGAGTATGAAGTTATGAAACAAAAATGCAAAGAAATATATCGGCTACGACCGTACGATAGTATCTCAAGACACTAATTTTACCTAAACATCAACAAATATTAGATTCTAAGTGTAGTATGAAAAAATCTACGAGGATTTAGGAATTAGGAAATAAAGAGAAAATAATTAGACGAAAGAAGATGATAGAATGAAAGGGAAATGGCAGGGAAATTTGGGGAAAGAGGGATGGAATAACATTGGAAACAATATTGTTCTATAATTAATCGCCGTAGAAAATGATATTGTCCAACGGTTAATTACCGTACCAAAAAATCGAAACTCATGGAATTTTTTAGTAATGACATTAACAAAGAGAAAACAAAATGTCTAACAACACGCTACAAGTGATAGATAATAGATTTGAAAATTTACATTGGGCTAACATCTAATCAAAGAGCATATTGAAAATATGCATTCTTTAATTTCACATGTTTTGTTTGTTGCATCTGATTAGAGCAACATACATCAATTGGAAGAGGTCTAGCATGCCAAATATTTCATCATAATTTAAAAATATACGATCATATCTTATCTCAAACACAATAAAAAGAATCGCAAATACAAATTGCAATTTTGTTCCAATTCATCTTTTTTAACACTGGTTTTGTTTGGTAATTTTGAAGCAATAGTATTATTTTGTAGGTCTGATGGCTACTTGATGTAGTTGTAATGCATTTTCTTGGCTTAGTAGCACTAAATTTCTGATGGCCCTTCAAGTCGAAGGTAACCGTACATAAGTCCCTCAAAAGGACCAGTACATATTGGTTGTGTAAGATATATAGTATTTGATCCTTGAACAAGCCATTTGCTCACATCAATGCTATATAGCCAATATCGACCATGAATCCCATGTCTTGCTATTGAATTATCTTGTCCAATCACTCCAGTCCTAAAATGAGGTGTTTCTGCTCTCAAATCATTAATGCGAACCTTAAAAACAAAGCGAAAGGAATCATTGGTGAAGCATCTAACTTATATTTCTTGTTGTATTGTTCCTCTACTAAAAAAATATAGCAAAATATACGAAATTATATAACTGAAAAGAGAGATATGTACTTGTAACTCGGCGCGACTGGCTGATGCAAGTGCCACTCGTAGCATGTAAGCTCCAGTTGTATTAAATTTGTTGAGTCGAAACCGTACTTCCCATGTTGTACCTAAATATCCACCATCGCCTTTTCTACATGATACAGATAATATAACTAAATCAAACTACTAAAATAGTAAAGATTTTGTTTTAAATTTTAACATGGCTTGAAAATTGAAGTTCAATCTATACCTGGTTACCTGAGCGAAGAACCAGTCTTTGATATAGTCACTTTCCCCAACATTATAAACTAGATCATTCACAGGATATAATTCAGTATATCTCTCCCATAAACCATACTGCCTATATCTGCAATTATGCAATGGAAAAAAAGATCAATAGTCTAATAACAAATCATGCTCGCATCATTATTCAATACAGCTTAGAAAAAAGATGGTAAGTTCCATACCAGCTGCAAGATTTCTATTAATTTTAAAATAAAGACATGTTATTGTCGTGCCTGTTCCATAAGCTACCTCTGCCTACTGGCTCAAGCCAAGTTGTGAATTTATTCTAAAGACAGGCTTGAGAAATCTTAAAAAGTTAATCAGTTGAACAACTTAGCATTCACTGAACTCCCGATGTTCTCGGAGTAGTTTATGGGAGACACTAAAAGTGCACCAAGTCATCACTCGGACTCTATCATCTCTAGTGGACTCCATATCGGCTCAATTAGGCGCTACAATTACCCTTATTTTGAAGACCCAATGTCATTGTGCTCCATATAAACATTATTTGATACTGCTTTGTTATATCATCCCTATGCGTATCTGAAACTTTCCTATCAAACTTAATTATCTCTGCCTCATGGGCAAAAGTTGTCTATTGATTTTGCTTCTCCCATAAGCCACAAGAGAGAAATTTACTGTATAAAAGTATATGGATAGTTGGTGTACACACTGTCTACTTTGACCGTTGTGTTACTAGTAGTTCATATGACATTGAATATCAGATGAATAAACAATGTCAAAGAGAAAACCAACTTTTCAGGATGATTGACATATAGCATGTTGATATATAATGGGTTTGGATCTGGAACAAAGAATTCAGCAGCAGAACGGTCAGGAATTCCTATCTCCCAAATTGTAGGACCATCTCTTGGAGGTTCGTACACAAGGTCACCCAAATCAATTGAAGAACCTATTACAAATTTATAAATAAATCGTTAACTCACTTGCCTTGTGTCCCCAGTATTTGCAATGTGTAAATATTTACAAGCAGTTTATACTTAACCCTCAGTAATAGTTATGTGCGCATCCATTTTGTAATCTCCGACAAATCCTGGAACATATGCATAAAGATTATATTCTCCAGTTCGAACATTACGGATCGTAAAACATCCATGTTCATCAGTTTTCGACCAAAATTGGTACCCCTAAACATGTGATATAAATCAAGATTAAGGGCTTAACAATGTTGATCGTATAATATTTAGTGTCACTTCCTTAGTTACCTTAGATTCTCTCTGCCATGATCCAGGTTCTCCTGGTAAAGCTAAACCAACATATGCTGAAAATGCAGGTACGTTCTTTTTCTTTGTAAGCCTACTTATATGCAAGTTAGTTTAACCAGGTATCTCAACATTTCGCTGAAAATTGAAGTAATAACATGTATAGGTGTAGGTGATGTTAATATGCAATTTGGAAACAATACCTGTCACAGATATAAAGTCTACCAGTTGCAGAGCCTCTTTCTTGAGAGGTTGGATAATTCTTTGACTGGGGAAAATTATATGGCCAACTTTTTACTTCAGCATCCATCTGAAATACATAAGACGAAATGTTTTAAAGACTATTCAGAAGTGCTGCTTAATCAATCTCTTTACCTGTTTTCCATGTTGTACCTGTATATCATTAAATAATGGCTATGTAGAGTTTTACAAGCTGTTTTGTTTATAATTGTAGCAATTTTGTTTTGTATTTTTTAATTTACTTTGTTGGTATTGCCAATTTAGCATGTAAATGGTAAGGATGGAGATGTTATGAAGTACTATAAAAGTTCAATAGTATGGTTGACCTTTTCATTTCCAATAATCAAGTGATTTTTGATTAATTGTTCCCGACTTGATATTTATGTACATGTAGAACCATACTTTAAGAAACTCATTGGTTCTACCTACATGTTAACAAACCGAAAAACACACCAGAACAAGCAAATAAGAAGTAATACCCTGAATATTCCTAACTATAAATAAAATTATATTAAACAAATATGATACAACGGCAATTTTACAGTCTTAACATGTGTTCTTAGAGTGTATGATTTCCTGTGTATAAACATTCATATCACGTAATATTTCATGATTATATACATATCAATATGTACCTCCGCTAGGGCGAGCACATATTCACCTTTTATACAAGTATAAGATATTAGAATACCTACCTTAACTTTCGCATCATTCCATAAAACGCGTGGGTCTATGGATGTTGCATGAGAGTTTATGTAAGTGTACACAGGGCCAAACACTTTTTTCCAATATTCCCCGCCTCTATATTTTTGCACAAGATCAGCTCCAGCATAATGAGTACTTGTAAACATCTAGAAATAAAGGATCAGAAATACAAATGCCATGCTGAACAACAAAATACCAATTCATCGTCTCCCAAATCCATTTAGACCGTTAAGGTAAAATAAGTGCTTACCGCAAGTGTAAAAGGACCCACATGCGAAGTAAGATCACGCATGAAAGGACCACCGGTTTTAAACTCATCACTGGGAGTAATTAGCCAGAAACCTATCTGAGCGTCGGAAGAAATCCAACCGTGAACTCGGTTATCCTTATTATCTTCCGAATACTCATACTTGTCATCCACCTAAGGAAACAGCCGATATGCATCGTCGGATGAAACACTTCAATCTAAGTGTACAATAAATATATTTTTTAACCATGATTTCTATTTACCTCTCCTCTGAGGTTCGAATTGATTGGATTAACTAGTAGAACAGCTTCTTTATAGGCTAATGGTTGACCCCTTCCTGGCAAACGATCCTCGAACATAGGCATAATCCTCTGTTTATCGTCTGATATTGCCATGTAGTTGAACCTAATGTTCAAAGGAAAAGAGTAGTAGTATTTGTAGACATACAAGCATGTTTCCAGCTATATTGATTTTATGTCGAGTATTCATCAAATATAGCATTCATTTAATAAGCAAAATATGTATTAAAAAAGTAATACTTTATACCATCAATACAACTGTACAAAATGTACAGTTGCTTATGCACATGCATGAAAATAACTAGATCATAGGACACGAAAGATCTAGACCGTTAGAACTATTTATCCTGACATAAAATTTGGAATTCAAGGACCAACCGAATGATGGAGATCCATTGTTTGATCAAAACTATGTCTAAATATATTTCCAAACATAAATGCATGTACCATTTCTAAACCAAAACATGACCATAACAAAATATAGTATAACGGTCTTCATTTTCGTTTAATCGTTATTGCGATGCAGTTATGGCTTGAGGTTCAAACCGAACCGAATCGACCGTGTCCACCCCCTGTGTGTATGTGTGTGTAAAAAATGTTATATGACATCCCTATTTAGGAGCAACCCTTTCGCATTTGAACCACAACCACTCATAATTAAATTTGAATGAGTGGAATAGAGAATAAGTGGATGAAGAAAGAAACGATGTTACGTGGAGAAAATCAGAAGCATTTACGGATGCAACGGAATGATTCTCCATAAATTCCCTCCTATTTCACCACATAACATCATCTTTCTCCACCCACAAATTCTCTGATCCATCTCCTACAGTTCCACTCACATATTACTTTAATATTAACGACTGGCTACAAATGAAGGGCAACTGAAATGCTTCCAAATAGGAGTGTCACACAAACACACGCACGCGTGCGTGCGAACACCAACGCATGCCAAGCAAGCCAAATCCAAGACATTGATTAATGATTACACAAATAAGTGTTTTCCTGAGGTAATTAATAGTCACTAACCACTAGGTCAAGTGTTTTTTCTCCTTGTCTAATCTAAATAATAAACTTGAGTGTTGAAAGTTGTCTGTATGTCAAATACTAGCAATCGATGTTCACTCTTCGATCACAGTTGTATTTTCTATAGCTTCATATAACACTACAACAAGCTATATGTATAAAAAAGAAGATTTTTACATGTCTTCTCTTGGCCTGAATACTATTCGTAGCTCTATTATGTCAAAATCGGGCCATCCTTCCAAATGTTCGAATATGCCATATGAATAAAAACCCGAAGAGCCACCAAGTACTACGAACCTATAATTACGAAGTAACAATAATTATCATGTGAATATATATAGCAATTCCTCAAAATATTAATAAGGAATCAAATGATCTAGCACCAGTGATTCTAGCATCCCAACATAATAGTGAGAAATAACACTGTTGCTCGTAAAGAGGCTAGGAAAGTAAGAGGTATAGCAAATAAAAAGCCTCAGCTTGGAAGAACATATTGCAAGGTACTTGTTTCACTTTGAAAGTTGGTCAATTTAGAACGTATTGCAAGGTGCTCATTTCATTCTGAAAGTTGGTAAATCCAAATGTAGGCAGCAATTAAAATTCAGAGAACCAAAGATTATCAAAGTCTCTTCTATAAAAAACATACATTAGAGATTCACAAATATGTGAAAGAGTTCTAAATATTGTTGTTGCTAAACCATAACGTGTGCACCTGACATCATCAAGTGTAATAACCAGAAGGGAGGTCCTAATGGGTAGATTGTTATGAACCATGAAATTATAGGCTCACTGAGACGGGTTAGATAATATTGGATAGAAGTAAGAAAAAATGTCAACGCTGCGGGACTAAGATCACAGATTCATAGACCCTAGTGGAGAGTTGTAAAAGGAAGTCTTGCTACAACCGTATAGAAATGCCTCTGTGTGTGTTATATATTCTCACCGTCTATCAATGTTTAAGGGCGCGATTTTCCCATTTAAGGAAATATTCCATGATCTAACAAATGAAACCTCTACTTGATTATCATCTTCAAGGATTACACTAAAAGTTGTGCCTTCTATCCTGTAAAAAACACGTGTTAAAGAAATTTCACATTTAGCTAGCACAAGGCAAAATTAAGTATAAGCATTAATTAAACATCAAAAACTGGAAGTTAAAAGCTCACTCACAGATCAAAGGTTCCATTTTTTCCTGGTTCAGCCCAAAAAACATCCCAATACCTATCGTCAAAGTGCAATACCATGATCAGTAACAGTTAGAATGATTCCTGTCCATTTCAACGTTTTGGTGCTTACTGAGGCTGCTTGAATTATAATTGTTGGAAAAATGTTATTTTTAAAAGTGAATTATTAAAAAATGTTGAAATAAATGTATGAATGACTCTTATGGGTGAATAGTCCCACATCATGGGATTATATCATTGTTTCCCAACAATAATCGTCGCTCATCATTTAACTACTCATGTTTTTATATAGTAGCTTGACAGTTATATAACAATGAGAAAGAGAGATATAGTTTGGAAATTGATGAAAGAATTACCGAAATGCTTGAATTACGTTCGCTTTTTTTTTTTCTTCCGAATGGCTCACGCATCAACGTCTTGAGGCCTATGCTTTGGCTCACGGGTATGAAAACGCCTCATGTATGCTTTCGCATTTTAAAACATCGATTTGAATATTGCAAATCTACACACGTATATATTGTTGTGATTTGTGATACTCGATCACATGTATTTTAAAGACGATGTGTTTTGATGAGTGTTTTTTAGTAAAGAAGATGGTGTGTGAATCGAAATTCGAAAAAAAGAGGTAGATTTCCTGTTTTTGACCGATTATTTTAGGAATATTGAGAAAGACGCAGATTTCCTGTTTTTGATCGGTTATTTTAGGAATACTGAGGAAGAGATAGGTTTCCTGTTTTGATCGCTTATTTAAGGAATATATTCTGAGGGAAAATTTTGATATTTTGCCTAGACCTTCTATTCTCCTATAAAAACAACATCCAAGTTTGGATTATAACATGGGATTGAGACCGAAATAGTTGATACAAGGGTTTGTCATCGTTCTTCATTGTTCTCCTTCTCCAACAAAAGTTGTAGTCATCTAAATATTTTTCCCTTTCTCAATAAGGTTATTAATTCAATTTTATTTTGTTTTACTTTTGATTTTTGACTCATTCAGTGAAAACAAAACTTGGTTTTGTGAATCAATAAAGAGAGTGGTTGGGTGGAATATCTTGTGTTTTAGCGTGTAATTTCATATCTGTGTTATTTTTCCATTAAATCATATTTAAGTAATTGTGCGAATAAGATCCTGGTCGCTTCCACAAAGGCGCAATTTCCAAAACAATCGGTATTAAAGCTAGATCAGCGCAAAACTTAGAGTGGTTTTGGATTGGAAAAATTGATTTTTATTATGTCGGATATGATGGCATTTTCGAAGATGACTGTTTGGATGGAAGAAACCGGGGGATTTGGAAGCATTAGATGGAGGATGTGCTTTACCTCAATGATCTTCATGATTCGATTGTTGGAGAAGAAAAGAAACCCTCGGATGTGGATGAGGGAAAGTGGAAGAAGATAGATAAAAAGGCAATTGCCTTGATTCGAAAGAACCTTTATGATTCAGTATTCCGTCATGTGCCTAGTTGTGAACCCACGAAGGATTTCTGAGACAAGTTGGTATCTTTGTATGAGTCTAGGAGTGCTACAAGTAAGGCTTTTCTGGTTTGAAAACTTGTTTAGCTGAGATTGGATAAGGAGAAGTCTGTCGCAGAGCATCTGAATGAATTTCAAGATATGATCAATCAATTGGAAAATCTAAAGTTCAATTTTGATGATGAGTTGAAGGCTCTTTTGTTGATGAGTTTTTTTTCCAGAAAGTTGGGAGACTTTAGTTGTTTCATCGAGTAATTCCAATGCTAACGGAAGTATCTCTTTGAAAATTGTACGAAGCAACCTTTTGAATGAAGAACTAAGGAGAAAAGGGAGTCGGGTTTGAAATCAGCTCAAGGTGAGGCTATGGTGGCAAGGGACTCGAGGAAAGATACGAGATGGAAGAAGAAAAGGGTTAATAGTAAATGTGCTATCACTTGCCATCATTGTGGTAAGGAAGGTCATATACGTAGAAATTGTTATGCTTATCAGAAGTATAAGAAGAAGGCTGCAGATGGTGATAGTAGTGATGATGCACATGAAGGTTTTGCTGAAGGTTCCATTGGTAATGCTTCTTGTGATTTCCTGTTTAGTGAAGATAATCCTTGGAAGATGGATTTAGGAGTCAGTTTTCACGTTTGTAAGGATGTGAAGTATTTTCTTCTAATGAGAAGAATGCCGACGTGATAAAAGCGACCAATGGAGTAAAGCTACCAATTTGTGATATCCAGTTTCGTATGCATGATGGTGTGGTAAGGGAAGTCTCTGGAATTAGTCATGTTCATGCAAGTTGCATAATCTTATTTCTCTCGGTCAAATGGATCGCTGTGGTTGCACTTATGATACTCAAGGTGGAGTTTTGAGATTGTAGAAAGGTGATCGTGTTATGATGATAGGAGTATTGAAGGGAGGAAACCATTATAGACTGGTTGATTCTGTGGAAGGCGAGTGACAGTTGAAGAACCTAGTCCACATTCTCCACAGCAAGGTAGAGAGGTTAATTTGGTCATTGCCGATGTTTTAGACAGGAGTCTTCATGTTGATGGTGCTCGAAGGATTGGTAGAGATCAGGGAAGGAGTTTTGATCAAGTGGAAGATAGGTGTCCAGTTGGAAAATTCACAAGGTGGAGATCCTTGTGGTATTACAAACAATGTTAGACCGTTAGTTTTGTGTGGTGCATCTCAGGAGGAAAATGCATCACTTGCAGGCGGTGGGTTATGTTGGTGATGGTTTAATTAAGAGTAGGTTGTGTTGAAAGAACTAGGTGACTTGTTTATTGATTGTTGGAAGTTTGCTTGATGATGTGATTTATCAAGGTGGATTGTTATGATTTGTGATATTCAATCACTTGTATATTGAAGACGATGTGTTTTGATGAGTGATTTGTAGTGGAGAAGACGGTGTGTGAATCGGAGCCCAGAGGGAGAGGCAGGTTTCTTGTTTTTAACCGATTATTTTAGGAATATTCAAGAAGAGGCATGTTTCCGGTTTCGACTAGTTATTTTAGGAATATATTCCTAAAATATATTCTAAGGGGGAACTTGTATATTTTGCCTAGGCCTTCTAGTCTCCTAAAAAAGCAACATCTAGGTTTGGATTACAATATGAGATTGTGACCGGAATAGTTGATCCAAGGATCTTCCATTGTTCTCCATTGTTCTCCTTCTACAATAAAAGCTGTAGTCATCTATATATTTTTTTCCCTTTTCTCAATAAAGTTATTAATTCAATTGTATTTTGTTTACTTTTGGTTTTTGACTCATTCAGTGTAAACAAAACTTGGTTTTGTGAATCAATAAACAGGGTGGTTGTGTAAATAAGATCCTGGTCCCTTCCACAAAGGCGCAATTTCCTTAACATATATGCACCAAAGTTCAAGCAAACTTCTTTTTCATCATCATCGTATAATAATGGAAGTTTCGCTTAGTAAAATTTCAAAGCTTCGATCTATTGTTTCAGTATCCGAAATTTGTCTTTCATATTTCAATGAAATGAACATATGTGTTTTTTTTAAATTGTTATGCAAAGAAATCTGCTTGAAAGGCATGAAGAAATAGGAATGTAAAACTATAGTAGACAATAAAAATAATAAGTGTATACCCTCCAGTATGTTGGATGTCATTAACTTCCATCAAATTATCAACACTGTTATAACTGATTCCAGTAACATTACCACTAGGCTTTGACAAAGTAAGTTGCAATATCCCATTATCAATTATAACCTACAAAAAACATAAATCAAATAAATAAATAATAAATTAAAACATGGTACAAAAAAAAAGTCAAAAATATAATACCTACATGCTTTTCGTAAACATGTAGTGTAACGCCATCATGTGACGTTGGGTTATAGACACCGCGTGTGGAAGGATTAGCTGAGGCATTCCTACAAAGTAATCAACATACAAAGGCATGAATTAAACGAGAATACAGTTTTTTAATATAAAAAACACCTATAATGCATGGTTAGATAAAATTGATTGAATATACACGTCATACTGGGCAAAATACCTATTGCTTTTCAGCCCTTACTCGTAAATAGAAACATAAAAATAAAGTAAAATCAGGAATAAATTTACATGCATGTTGATATAAATGATAGATAGAAAACATTACATGTACTTCCACCCACCTCCCCCCAACCCCCCTCCAACCCTCTCCCAAAACCCCACTGAGAGAGAGTCCCTTTGAGAAATAGTATTGACATGTGAAATGAATGTAGGAATAACGATACATACATAAGGAACTTACGACATAATTAATGCCCATTAATAGATGATGCACAAGTAATAATTCATCTTAGATAGCTTAGAGATCGCTACCAAACCCCACTGAGAGAGAGAGAGAGAGTCCCTTTGAGAAATAGTATTGACATGTGAAATGAATGTATGAATAATTATACATACATAAGGAACTTACGACATAATTAATGCCCATTAATAGATGATGCACAAGTACTAATTCATCTTAGGTAGCTTAGAGATCACTACCAATTATCTTGGTATTAGAGGCATTAATCAGGGGCTAAAAAACTTTGGCCCTTAATAATGAATAGTTAGGGGCACAAATTGTTTTAGCGTTTTATTGGATATTTTAAATGGAAAATATATCTGCTTTTAATGGACAATTAAGGTAGAAATAAATTAAGCTCGTATTTCTATGTAGAAGGGAAAAAGACTCCTCCCCGTTTCCCAATTCCAGAAAACGGCAAAATTTGAGAACATGATTTCATTCCCTTGCTTCTATTTATTTCTTTTACTGCGTGACCTTCCTATTTCCCTTCAAGTTGATGATTTTCGGTCTGCTTCAATCCAACAAATTATTTCAAGCTTGTTCCTCTTTTCTAATTGGGAAAATCGATGTCATATGTGTAATTTTAATGCACAATCATTAGATTAACATGTATGTCATATACGATGACTATTATTGGTTGGTTGATAGTTTACTACTAACATTAAGTAATTATTATACAAGTTTACTGCATATCTATGTGCGGTAGTTGACATAGATGCATTACCAAATATATTAGATTATGATTCATATTGAGCTCAAGTAGTCATACGCATTGTTGTCAAAAATCTTAAAATCTTACAATTTAAATCCCGTTTTAAATCGAACCTTTCTCTTTACGATTCGATTTATCTTTCGATCCAAATCAGTTAAACCAACTTTCATTCAATACATATTGATACATTTAGTATACTTTTTTGAATCAACAACTTAAATTCTAAGTTTTCCTAGAGAAAATAAAAAGTGGAATTTTATGTTTAAATGTAGAAGTTCAAACATAAATATCAGCTTCAAAGTGTATATAAACCTCAAAATATGGATTTTTAAATCAAATATATTCAATTTGTATCCCGTTTCGATTTGAAATATAAACTTTATGACTTACAATTTAAATCTCATTTTGACAAACATGGTTATACATACACAAAAATGAACTAAAATCGAATACAGCATTTTTTGCTTAACACATGCCACATAGATTACTAAACTGCCCTTAATTTGAAATAATGTAAATATTTATATGATTTCAGTAGCGTTCTCTCTTTCATGCATTAATCAAGATAGGTTTTTCAAATTCACTTTTATAAATTTCAATTTTCAAATTCTTATACCTTAAGCAATATTCAGATTATTTCACATTGATTATATATAGAAAATTTAATAAATTTTTGAATACTAAAATGTTGAGTTATTTCAATTTTGACATAAAATTTAAATTTGACTTAACATAAGTGAAAGATAGAGATAATTCTGCTCTTTACCTTTCATTTTGACTTCTGTAACAATTGTAAAGTGAAAAAATATAAAAACTGACTGTGTAGAGATACGATTTAAAAGTGTATAAGCATAATTTGATATATAAATGGAATTTAAATTTAATTTGAACTTGAATAGAAATTTTAGTTACTTTATGAAAAAAATATTTAATTGATTATACTATAAATTTGTGATTCTTCAATATTGATTTTTATTTTCTAAAATAAGGACGTTTTTGTCTAGTATTTTACAAATATTATGGTGCAATAACTTGTGTATGAATATAATTTGCCCTATATTTTCCATATTATTTATTCCACATTATCTGTTTTTGTTTAGCATCCATAAAATGTATGAATATAATTTGCCGCCGCCCCCACTAGATTTTTTTTTTCAATACTTCTTTTGGTTTATAGTGAAACTGGACATAGTAGAATAGTTGTTTGTAACCAATACATGCTATTTTTCTTTTAGAATGAATACCAGGTTTGTTAAAAAAGACAGCACTGTTCGGTTGAAGGAAAAAGTCATTACCACTACCACATAATAGAATATTAAAGGCACTTTAAAATGACACCACTATTAGTAAATGCAGCAAATATTTAGCTAAATTAGCCCTTAATACAATGCTACGTAGTACTTTCTGACTTGTACTATTATAGCCCCTATTGATTTTATGCATGGCAGCTAAATCAGCATGGAAACATAACACATATTTTGCCTTCAACTAACCAAAGTTTTTTACTTAAATTATCACTCAAATGACATAAAAATGAATAGTAAGTATCAAAGCAAACATTTTATCACTACAGGAATATTCAACGACTAACAACATTCTCCGTCCAGTACAAACATGAACGTTTTTTGTACAATACATGCTTAACTTGAATATTTATACCGTTTTTTAACTTTTTTTTTTTTGGACAGTTCCGCCCCCATTCAGCTAAATGTCTGCATACGCCACTGACTATCACCGCTTCCGTAGCCACAAGTTGAAGTTTTTCGAATGATGGATGGTAATGATAAAGCTGAATGCAACAGATCTCACAAAAGAGTCAATTATGAAAAACATTGGCTCAAGATAATCCAAAAAATTGTAGGACATTATAGATAAAAGATGGGGAAAACAACTATATCGACAAACTCATGTGGCCTATATTTTATATTATTAACTTGTAAAGTAAAAATTCATATCATCCCATTCATGTTTGCAATGTTTAAAATATATGTTATTTTCTTAATCCTATCATTCATACCGAGATGTGATAAATGATAATTATGCATTAAATGGATTCAACAACTTCGTTGAAAGAATGATTCCAATCATGTTGACACAAGTCGAAATTAAAAAAGTAAATTACATCAAATATTTCATTCATAACATAGATCCAATATTTAATTTTTGCATCCATGTACGTAGGTGGACAATTACATAATGAGATGACTTCTTTGACTCTTCAAAACAAAAGCTGCTATGGTACTTGTTCTCCTGCTCAGTGGTGTACAATAATTACTAAAGAAGATGCTCCAAACCTAACACCTTCAACAATGCGCATTCTCAATCAGACCGTTTCTTTCATCAAACTACGAAAGAGACTGGACTACATTCTCCATAATGCATACAAAATTGAGAGATAAAATCAGAATTGAAGATCTACAAAAACTACTGTATGTCAACATTCTAGAAAACGCAGGCGAGGCACTCCTAAAGAAGAGGTGAAACCGAAAAAGCATGGAGGTGCATTCAAAAGGCGAAAACCTTTGAAGCATTTTCCTCGATCGTACGAGGAGCAAAAAATGTGTGCCTTATTCAAAAAACTTGTTGAGGCATACACTTTGAAGACAAAATCTTGTCAACTTCTTTACTCGTTTTTTCTACCCTAATCCTTTTACCATTATGCTTGATTAGAACTCAACTTCAAAAGCGGAAAAGGGTATTATTTTTTTAAACATCGAACATCGATTCCATAATCAAATCAACCCCGGTAATAGGAATTGAATTCCTAAACCATTTTCTTACCGAGAGCAAGGAAATTATGCTAACTATGAGTATGCATCAAGGTTTAGATCTCGGATTTTGAAGAAAATCTCGGGTTTATATCTCTGTCAAAATGGGCAATATTTATAACATCTATAACTAAAAATGCTGTCAAATCTTGGATCCCAAGTAAAATCTCGGATTTTCATCTTCGACGTGAAGAGCAGATTTAAAACCTTTATATGCATTTATCATTTGTATCAAAATGGAATGTTTTATGAGTGTTTTATGTTTATATGATATTTAATGTTATTTTATTTCAAATTTCATTATATGTTTTATGTTTTTCTTTTACACGAAAAGACCACGCCTCAAAGTTTCGAGTCTATGCTTCTACTCACGATCCTGAAAATACTTCTCGTGCGTTTTTGCTTTTTACAGTCATGGTGTATGTACATTACAATATGAGATGAAGAGCAAAGAATGTTTACGTCGTGATACAAATGATTAATTTACTGATCTAAACTATATATTTCACAAGGATTCACTAGTAGAGTATACTACTGAAGTCGAAACATGGTTGCTTGGTGACAACCCTTCTATGATTAGTATAATGAATGATGTCGTTACTACGGTGGATGCATATCTGCACAAATAACAGTCAAAGCACCAAAAATAAAAGTGACTTCTCAAATAATGATCATGGTCCATAGCAATACTAGTGATCATAATATTGGTTTAACAAGTAATTATGGGGTTGGTTCTAATGATGATGGTGGCTCGCATAGACCAACCATTACCCTATGTGAAAAGGAGAGGTGCGTGGGCAATCGTGACAAAAGAGATAATATTTGAATGTTAACCATCAATAACAACAAAATTACTATCATGCTAATAATTCACATACTTCAAATGATTCACTCAACTATAAACATTCTACTTCTGATTACACTGGAGATTACTATTATCTCGGAGCAAATGAGACATATAATATTGATCTGTCAAGCGATCAAAATAGTTAAACTATATATACAGCACATAATGATGAACCCTTCTCATTTGATAACATGCTGACAATGTTTCTAAATATAGGACAAATGTGGTATGATTATCCACTATACCATACAACACAAGTTAATGAAAAAATTATGATAATAACTCATATACAGCTCCAACAAATAGTTTTTGGATGTATGTTGTATTCTATTTCTTTATATAAAGTATTTATATTTTATTTATTTATATGACAAAGTATTAACGAACAATTGAAAATTAAAATGTGAACCGAAATCGAAACAAAGCTAAGACTTCCACAATTTATGAAACCTTTTGAAACTAACAAAATTTCAAATGATCGAAACCGGGTTCTCGAACTTTTCTCAAACCATAATTTCAAAATTAGAAATATTTTCTTTCAAATTTTCTTTACATTATTAGACATGGAAGCCTTGAGATTGTTCTTGGATGCAGTCGAGATCGAAAGCTTGGATCAAAATGAGGAGATTAAAATAGAGTTTTCGATTTTAGCGTACAGGTAAAAATCGAAGAAGATAAAACAACCATTTAAAAGAAAAGAAAGAAGAAACATGAAACATTAATTTCAATTTAAATGAATGAAACCAAAGTATAATACCAATAGGTAGCCGTGTTGATATCGGAAAACAACAATGTCAATATCGAGGTGATGACATGCATATCGAGGCGACAATCTTTATAGTCAACATTATACTAAATTATATACTCTTCTTCTACACAAGGAAGAGTAAATATTACTACAAACATCCACATCGAATATTCGAAAGGAAACATAATGATTTATCAAGAACAAAGGGTGTCAAACCAGAAAGAAGTTGGGTTATCAAGCACTCAAGATTTAATGAATGATAGCAAGCTTCGTATGTTTGCCAAAATTTATCTAATGTATTTAAGAAGAAGGATGTCTAATTTCTACGATATAAGGGACGTTGCCTGTAAATGTGTTTAGCATATATAATGGATTCTCGAACTTTTGGACAGGTCAAACCTCAAGCATTTGACAAAACACAGAAGCTGCCGAACTAGAATAAAGAAACGAGAGTGTTAAACCTCAACAACCATAGAGGATGTTGAGCATGAAAGATGGAAGGGGTATCAAACCGTAACCACTCTTAAAGATGTAGAGCATGTGATACTTGAATATGAACACAAGAAGAAGGTATTGCCGATGTTCTTGAACACAAATGGTTGTTAAGGTAAAGCATAAAAAGGAGGAATTGAAATTATACAAAGCACGACATTAAAAAATAAGAAACAAAGGAGGCAAAGCCATAGGAAGATATCGAATATCTATTTTGAATAGGAAGATGGCCATGCTAACAAGCTTTCAAGGGTATCGAGCCCCTATAATATAAAATTTATCAAGTTCAAAGATGACAAGGTCAACAAGAATAAAAGAAGAGGTATCAAATTGTTATAACCCAGAGTTCTATAGAAATGAAGATGCCCCATGGAGATGTCGAACTTTTGTGGGGTATTGAGCCAGTGGTATATCGACTACTATAGGGTCACTACTCCATCCAAGTGCTAGCTGTAATAAAGGTTATCGAGTGGATATAAAAAGGAAAATTATGTTGTCAAAATTATAAAAGTAAATGTTTTCGAATTCCACCAAAACTAAAGGGATCCCAGTTTCATCGATATCGAAGAGATATCAAATTTTAGCAACACTAAGAGATATCAAGCTCTGCCAGTGAAGGCGGGACATCGAATATCAGCAATTCAAACAAAATACACACTACGCCGAATGGACGCATGGCAGTCATATTGTCTGCTACTACCTTCATAAATAGAGATCCCACCGATAAAGACATAGGTTAACAATATTATAGTATCACTAACAAATAAAGAAGAAATTATAAAAAATATATTAAAAGTTACACACGATCTTTTAATGTTAAAAAACTGTAGCCTCCTCATCTCTAATATTTCTAACATGAAATCAAGCATAGAAAAAATAAGGAAAAACCAAAATGGTTATAATAATACAAAAAACTTAGTAGTTGTACAAATTTGATGGATATTGTATTCCTTCCATTAAGCGTTTATTAAAGCAAAATATTACATCAAATTTGAGGTCTGGTCACCATTTTGCTAATAAAAACTCAAACATAAACAATCCATTGAATTAACATGTAGCTGACCACAAAAACATTTTATTTTATTAGTTTTGTCATTTGGAATAAAAGTGCAACATAAATATTCTAGAAATTCAAATAGATTAACACTATGATTTGGCATTTACCATTCGTAGTGGCTTAGATAACGACATTCTTGCATTCTCTAATACTGCAGAGGAAGAACACAAACATCTATTAATTTTTGAACAGATACTATTCGAAATAGATATAATTTTGAGCTTGAAGAAAGAGAAGATGTTCAAGACAAGATAATTTATTGTGGAAGCTACACCAAGAATGAACGAATATAATTATGATAGCATATATACACAAAAACATAGATTTCTCGATAACTTTAGTACATTGGAAGAACTTCAAGGCTTCCAGGGATTATTGGATTATGGCACAAAATTTATAACAAATTTATCTGCCAATGTCTCAAAACTACCAAAAAAATGTAATGATAAACAAGGCCAATACAAGTAACTCAAAGTCGCGTAACCTATAAGATGGAATAACAACAAAATTTGATCTTCGTTATAAGAAAAGGAAAAGGAAGAGATAGTAAAGACAAAAAAAGTCTTGTAAAAGCTATAGAGTTCTTTGTTTTCCTTCTGAAAATTAATTAGTTACATTACAAACGTGTGCCTTTGGTAAATTCTAGAGATGAGTATTAACAGAAAAACAAAAGAGATAGTGGCTTATGCATCTAGAAAGTTTGACAAAATTCAAATAAGTTCAAATGTGCAAAGATATAGGTTCCAAAAGCTAGTGACTATCATAAATAAATCACTAAACATGAGAAATTTAAAAAGCAACTTAATGAGAATTTAAAACACTATGTTAAGTGAAAAAATAGAAACTCAAAAAAATGAGAATGTTGAATTAACCGAAAACAACATGATTTAAATTCTAGTATTAAAACACTAAAAATAGAAGAAGTAGTAGAATTTATCAGATGGTAGTGGTACGAGAATTCAAAAAATAAGGAATATAATAAATAGTTTTAATCATGCAGTATACCAAAGTAACAAGCATCTAACATATTACCCTATAAATATTTTTAATCATGCAGTATACCAAAGTAACAAGCATCTAACATATTACCCTGTAAATATTTTTAATCATGCAGTATACCAAAGTAACAAGTTTATAACATATTAATCTATTGCAGATATAGTGATACTGAAATTTTGTAAAATCCAAGATTTACGTTTTAGGGAACCATATCCAAGAAAATACAGTTGATCCCTTGAAAATATAATTCTTATTATTCATAACAAAGTCAAAATAGTCGCTAATATATTATCATTTTTGCTTGAATTAATAGAATTCCATATTTTAAAATCACATTTCATAAGGGTTTTAAGAGTAGCTCGTTTTTTAGCACTAGCATTAAAATTTGTGCACATTTATACATATCTAGCCCTCTTTCTACATTTATTTTGTTTATAGCCTAATTCAATTCTCATTTTGAGATTGTGTTCGTAATAAAGGAAGATAAATTATTTCTACTTTTGTTCAATTTTGTAACTTCCTCATTTAATTTGTAGTGATATGAGTTTTTTTAATAACCTGTCATCTGATGTTAAAGATCATTGTATGCATAATCTAAGAGTACTGATCATGATACGAGATTAGCCACGTAACACATGCATATTATTCAATTAGCTGTTGCTTGCTTTTAAGATTTTGCTTTTTCTCAACTATCTCTAGGCTTTGGTTAAATATTCTCCTTCGAGCCATTGTTCTAGGATGTTAATACGGTTGATGGAATAACTTGCTCCAATATCACTTGTTGAATTGCTATATATATACTATATCATTAATGTGAAATAAATATAAATAACATAAATGCAGCGAAATTGTAAAATAAATCACACAGTTGATTTACGTTGGTTCAGACCTTCCTTCCTGCATCCAGTCCCCAAGCACCCTTTCAATACTTCACCATAATTACCCTCACTTAAACAACAATTAGGAGCAACATAATGAAATGTCACTTTCAGACAGAAAGTATCTTGATATAAAGAATATCATTTTGATACACGATATCTCTTATAACCAAATGAACAACACTGGGCAGAGGCGTAGGGCTAAAAGTTTATTCAACTAAATATGGAACGTGGAGATAAAGCACACCGTGAAACTCTTTAAACCACGTAAATTTCTTCAAATTCAGATTATCACTTAGGAATTGAGCATAAGAGGCATATAATTCAAAGCATAGAATAGTGTTTTTCTTTTTGAAGGCATAGGGGTATATAAAGATATTATGGGAATGCAAACCATTTCAAATATCAATAATATCACCTAATATCTCATCCAATATTTCGTTTGATCTCCTCCCGAAACAAAACAACAAATCTTAGTATAGATCTCATTTCAAAGATATCGTCTAAAATATGTCAATATTATGTGATATATCCATCGAGATGAGATATTCAAATCAAGGTTCGAGAACTCGGTTTAATAATTTAAAATTTTACTAGCTGCGATCAATTTCGAAAATTTTAGAAGTTTCAGTTTTCGTTTCGGTTTCGGTCATTTTCGTATCAGTGAAAAAGTAATGGTAAAAGCTGCAAATCCATGCATAAATATAATTGGCAAAAGATAATAATGTAATGTACCAGTCAAATAACATGTCTGCTTTTGTTTATATTGGCTATAGTTATTAAGGCTAATAAAGAACATATAACACAGGCCAGCACAAAACCCACGTGAATCTATTCTTAAAAAAAAAGGCCCCAAAAAAATGAAATTATTGATGTATTTACACGTATGATTTACTAGAATTGGAAAAAATAAAAAAGGCGGAAAAGGGCGGGGGACTTTTAAAAAACACCTACATCGAAGTTAATTCTAGGGTTTTCTTCAGCTGATGTATTTACAGGTAGAATCTAATTCTCTTCTTGATATTCAAGCATGTTCGTAGATTCTAGGGTTTTTTTTTTGTTGTTTTTCGAATAATTGATTTCTTGTGTCTTTTTGTTGTCGCTTCCTTCATCTTTCTATCTAAATTTGTAGTTCCGGTCTGTTTTTATTTTTATTTTTCACTGTTGTTTTGAGCGGGACGACATTTTGCCCTAATCTCGTTCCGCCGCCAGCCGGAACCGGTATGAGTTGGCCAGTATCTCGTGGTTCCAGTCAGAACCTCAAGCCATGATTCAAATATCGATCGAGTTTCAGTATTTTCTGAGCTAAAATTTAAACCCATGTTTGATCCAATACAATAATTAGAAAAACTCAAATCTAATCATTATAATCTCCTACTAATTTAATAGTGAATCCCTCCTCTTTTAATCGCCAGATTTAATCTTTAAAAAATTATAGGTTGATCAACCTCATGTGAGACATCCAAGTCATATCTCGAATACTTAAAGAATTGCATTTGAAGATATATTAATGGCTCTTTTTGCTAGCTAATTTGTTAGAATCTAGATTTTAATTTTGTTTATCAAGATGCTTTTTTGCTTGTATGTAAATAGAAGTCTTGAAATGAATCATGTTCAATATTTAATATTTTATATATATTTGCACGTAATATAACCATATCGTAGAACATTGTTGATTTTCTGCATTGTTCAGGATTTCATATACGTCATTTTCATATGCATTTTACAAAGTATATATTATATGTTCTACTTACACGGAACTGTTTAATGTTTTATATCCTTTTCATGTTCAGTGTTTAATAACAATTCATGTAATGGATTATAAGTTGGAAGCTATAATCTATTCATATTGTTAATTTTTAGTTTAAGCATATTATGATTTGCGAACATGAATGTTATTTTGTAAATTAATAACAAGGAAGAGATTTTGCAGTTTAAGCTTAAAATTATTCTATAGTAGAATTCATAAAAATTATTGTGTAAAAATCATTTTTTAACATATCATATAACCTGCGATGGTGCCGATATGAGCTTTAACACCTGAGATAGAAATCTGAGACAAACACCAGAGTTAGACTCATCTCACCCGAGAACTCCCTCCATACGAGATCAAGTCTCTAGAATCTCCAAAACGAAACGTGATCGATGTATGAAATTTAAAACCTTGGGAATGCCAATGTAAGTACCTTCCAAATTCATTATTAATGTAGAGAAGCAACTATAGGAACGAATATATGCAACTATAGATTAAGAGATGCAAAGACATAATTTCAAAAATGATCGTTTTATGCCAACTCAATCGATTGAGGAAAAAATTCAATCGATTGAAATCACCTATTTTTAAACCCAAGAGTAGTGATGAATTGAATAGATTAGATAATATACATTTAGACAACTTAAACTGGTTCAATCGACTAAGTAAACATTAAAATTGACTAGCTCACCAAGGTTTCCAAAAACTTGTGTTGTTCAGTGGTCAAACCATGTGCCCATCTCCTTACCCACCAAGGATCAAGTCCTAGCTCAATATTTTTAGCCAATTTATTATTGAACTTCTCAATCATTGTTTTGTCCTAAAATAACTTAATAAACATATTAATAGCATTATTGTATGGTTTTTATCATCAAAAAAATATTCTTTCAAATCATCCTCCTACAAAAGCTTGCTTCATCTTCTCGTGAAATTTCTCATTTTTGTTCTTAAGGTTGTTCTTCTCCTTTTTAAGATCTGGACTATGTGTCCTATCTTGCTACATACACGACACTCAACTAAGGAAGTTGATTGATCGTCCTTCTTATTCTTTATGAACTACATAAATTTTCTAAAATTTTAGCAAGAAATACAATGTTATTATTATCTCCGCCGGATTCTTCCTTTTTTACCTAGAATGCAATCGTCTTTCTATCTTGAGATTGTACTCGTTTGCCTATGAATTCACTTCATAGAATATAAGATATCTTAACAATGCTTCTGGTTTTATGGTCGAAATATCATTAGCTTCTTCTATAGCTAAAACTGTTCACTCTCAGTCATTCGTCAAAGAATTTACGAAAATCAATGCAAATTTTCCCCTAATGATGGAAGTGAATGATGGATATCTTACAATATATAGTACATGTCATTTATAGTTTCATCATGCTTTTGAAATTAGTTTTTTAAGCATGGAAATCTTACTTTGTTAGACTTTATGAGTTATTTTAAAAGTACGCCCAATTTCTTACGCAAACACACACTAATTTTGTTAAATTCATTTTTATCTAGAGAACGAAACGTATTCAGTTTTTTTTTTAAATTAGTGCTTATATACAAGCCTAGATAGCATATAACATGCTACATGATAAGTGTATTAAATCCCACATGTAGGATTCGAACCTATGACATCTCGCATTATGTTGAAGTGTCATAACCACTTGGATAATGGTGCTTGTCAAAGAACATGTTCATAGCTTTAGCATTAACATTTGAGTTCTGTGTTTATGAACATTCTAAATAATTATTAGTAGGATAAGTGTAGTTGTATTGAGCAGTATTACAATTATCAAAACCATTAGCTTGAATGTAGATTCGCATGGTTGTTCACAATCATTGAATAATAGTGGTCGTGTGGTGGATCGTCCTTTTACAAAAGCAGAGGTACTATCCATATTACTCTGAATATCAAATGATCTTTGTTATGGTAAAATGATGAACTAACCCTGATAACAAATAAAAGGTCGTTATGCATCGAGTAATATAAATAATTTTACTAAACTGAGTCTGGTATACCAATAAATTCAATATCTCTAAATACTAGTAGATATGCTGTGGAAAATATAAAACAAAATAAAAATGATCACACTAGATATTTTTATACTAGTTTGAATTTCATGTTCTATGTCTATATGTCCAATCTCAAAATCAATCTGGAATTAAAATAACAGCCTCATTTCGTCTGGAAGAATAGGCACCATAGAATAAGATTTCAACTAGGGATCTTTGTGGATACCCAAAATCTGTCTGTATCCGTATCTCAAAAAGGGATAAATATCTGATACCCAAAAAAACTGCATATGAAAATTTTCCCTTTGGTTTTTTCAAGATTATGGTTCAAATTATATGCATTTCAAGATTATGGTTTCAAAGGTAATTCAAACCATAATTGAAACCATCTAAAAATTATCCGTTCGGCTTTTATCAAATTCAATAATTTTTTTATATTAAACAATCAAAGAAAATGGAAGACTCCTAGCATCCTGAGAAAATTTACTGAAGATAATAGTAAGAACACACAACACTCCATTCATGAAAATACGTTTTGACTCTCTTTCTAATTATATAATAGAACAAAATCGGGAAACCAAAATTCTACCGTTCTTGAGATCGCTAAAGCTTGGACAACTAGGAACAGTCGCACATGAAGAAGACTTAGAATAAAACCAAGGATATGACACCCTCATGCAAGACAAGACTGAGAATAACTCGTTGGATAAGGATGCAACTGATGCCCTTGAAATCGATAATTAGAAACATTTCGGTTGTAGGGTTTTACCCACTCTAGAAAAAAAAAACTTACACGCCCAAGACAAATGATAAGAGGCAAATTAAGTAAAAGGTGACACATCTGCTAAATAATGCATGACACGTTTAACACTCACAAGTTTCATGCTTGCTACATTGAAAGAGACATGTTTCAAAATCAACTAATAAGGATAGAAACGCTATAGAGGAACTTCTAAAGCTATATATTCCCAGCTTCCTCTTTTTCACTAGGGATGTCATAATTTTTTGCAATAGAAATTTGTTTAAGTTTATTTCTATTGACGAGAGAAATTATCATGGACTTAACGCACGCCAACACCCAAGTGTATGTGTCAAAGAAACACGGTAATCCAAAGTGATATAAGTAAATACGGGGAAAACACAGCTTTTTATAGTGGTTCAGTAATAATGCCTACATTCACTTCATAGTAGTCATTCACCGTATGTTTGTCGATTACAAGAGTTGTACAAGTTCGAATACAAAGCGGTACAATAAAATAACAAAATAGTTGTTAATTCTAAAGTTTGACTAAAATGTCCTACTTCTTCTCCATTGAGTGAAAAATGTGCTGACTTGGTCAACAATGTCCAATAGATAGCTTTAATGTTCAAGAAATACAAAATATGTCCAAAACAGTCCAAGAGCAATGTAATTGTGCTTGTAAATGTCCAAAAGTTGATGGAAAACGTTTTTGCAATGTTTTAATGGTCTAAGCTATGCCCAATAGTCTTGGAGGAGAAGATGGAAGTCATTTATGGTGCTTGAAACTTTCAAGAGTGCAAAGAATCCAACCTCTTTAATGAGTGAGGTAAGGGGGTATTTATAGGAGTGTGTTTGTAGTGAAGTAGGTGAGATTTTGGGACCGCACAATAAAAATTCGGATCCCCAAAGCGGCAACACCTAGAAATTTGTATCCCTCTACGGGATACAAAAATCGTATCTCCTAGAGGGATACGAAATTTTGTATTCCTCTATGGGATATGAAAAGAAAAGGGGGGAGGCATGTGCTTGTTGGATCCTGGGCTTGCCGTGCTGAGTTGATCCGATGATTTTGAGTGACCGGCGCGCGTTCACGAAAACTGACATAACTTTCAAACCGTAAAGCCACTTAAACCAAACGAAAGTTGTACCTGAATGTAATTCAGAGGGCTACGAGAGTTATGGTGTGTAAACCATGTTTTCTGGCTCAAAAGTGGCCATCTAAAGGGATTTTGGGCCATTTTTATGTTTACGTCGTGGCTTCGACCGAATCGCTTTTTGTTTGTTGACGATGCTATTGGCGGGTGACAACTTCAACCAAAAAGCGTGTCAACATTTTTCCTCCAAAACATGTCTTGCTTGATAGGAGGAAGATGTGTATTGCGAGAAGACCAGAAATCTAGAAAACCAAAGCTGGGAGAAGTCCGAAGTGAACTCCTGTAATTAGAAAACAGAAGAGCCACAATCGCGCCAAACCATATTAATTAGAAATCCGCAATCATTTTAGATCATATTAGCCAGAAATCCATTTGAATATGACAATCAGTTTGGATCATGATAGAATAGAAGACTGACGATCATGAGATCGTAATAATAGAAGTCCGACGTCCATTGAGACCGTATTAGTATAGAAATTCGACGATCGCTAGAATCGTACCTGGAATAGAAAGCTAACGATCGTCGAGATCATATCAGAATGGACTGTCGAGTCCGGAATGCTTGATATCCAGAAAATAAGAAGCCATGGGCTTGTTGATCCTTCTTGGAGAAAGTATCCACCTACAAAAGAGGGTTTTGCACTTGGCGAACCAAGTTATATGATGTTATGTGTAGGAGGGCCAGGCTATTATGGTTCCTGTGATAAAAGGGTTGCATACAGTACTCCCGAGCTTGGCGGACCAAGTCGGGCAGATCTTATGTTCGACAAACTTAGCCAGGTAATCTTAACACCCAACATGCCCAACCTTCTGGGGGAAGTCATTGACCAGAGTTCAAAGTTCATGCCCGACAGATCAGGAAGTGGGAGACCGGAGTCTTATGTTTATATTAGACGAATCCAGTGCAGGAAGACCAGAGTCTGAATTTTATATTGGACGGATCTAGTGCGGGGGAGATCGGAGTTTGAATTTTATACTGGACTGATCCAGTGTCGAGCTGGAGCTCGAATCATATTTATACTGGACTGGACCAATATGAGCTGGAGCTCGAATCATATTTATATAGGACTGGTGCAATGTGAGCCAGAGCTCGAAACATATCTATATTGGACTGGTCCAATGTGAACCAGAGGTCGAATCATTTTTATACTGAACTGGTCCAGTGTGAGCCGGAGCTCAAATCATATTTACACCGGACTGGTCTAGTGTGAGACGGAGCTCGAAAGTGGAATTTTATTAATTCCACATGAGTACAACGGCCGTTAGTCCAACCCCGAACATGATTGGAGACCACATGTCGGTTCCGTGAGTGCAGGCCGACGTTGTCGCTTTGATTACACGGAAAGAAAGTAAAAAAGAGCGAGAAGTCATCTAAAAGAACAAATAAAAGTAATGGACCGGAGTCCAGGAGCTAAGGAGATCCGTTGAGTGGGATAAATTGATGATGAGGCCTTAGGGATGACCAGTTTCTACCCCTATCCTGAGATGTTGTAGGGGTAGAGCAGGTGGCACTGCTGCTGGATTCCTGACATACTATGGTAGTTCGCCGCGTCTGACGTGGGCTTCAATGAGATCATAGAACTACCTGCAGTGCTCGATGTCATGACCTTACAGTTCATGTAAGAGGCAGAATGTGTCAGAACTTGCTTGCCTTAGAGTCGGGTCTCTCCTGGAGGCTTATGGAAAGACGTTGTTTCATGAATGTTGAGGTAAATCCTTTCTAGGCTTTGGTTGAACTCGATGTAGGCTGTGAACTTTGGCTCGAAGCGAGGTCGTGAGTTTTGGTTGTCCCAATACTTTCCCTTGCCTTTGTCGAGGAAGGATGGCCCTGAGTTTGCTGTGGAGTTGGTTCTATGCACGGGCTATTTGTCGTGGGAGTCATTCTCCCTAAGAAATCTTTCGACTTCAAAGAAGAATTCAACAAGTTCCTTTGGCAGGTCCCGTCGTAACGAAGTTCGGAAGTCTGTTTTGTTAAGAATGCCGGAGACGACGACCATTAATACCATAGATGGATCTGGCCTATCAACAAAGGACACCACCGCATTGAATCGTTTGACGAATTTGCGCAGAGTCTCGCCTGTTCCCTTCTTGACGGACGTCAAGGTCATGACGTTCCTGGGTTGAGCGATATGAACTTTGAATTGCTCAACAAATCTTGCGACTAGGACGTTTCAGCTGTTAATAGATTTTGTTTCCAACTATCGAAACCATAGAGCAGCAATGTTAATGAGATAAAGCGGGAATCACTTGGCCATGACGCCATCTGAGGCTGAATGTACTTCCATGTGGCGCATGTAACACATGAGACAAACATTAAGGTCTTTCCTACCGTTAAAAGGTTCTAACACTGACATCTTGAAGTTCGGTGGTTTTGAGAGTTCCTGACATTTGGAGTGAAGGGGCTGGGAGTAATGCAATCCAAGCTGGAATGGGGTGCCCCGCCATGAGCATATCATCAAATGACATCGGCGACTTGACTTTCAATGCCCATGTCGAGAAGTTAATTCAGATCGTGCAAGTTTATGGCGGTTCCCCTAGTTCAAGTCCAATGTTAGCGAAAGGTCGAGTGCCAAGCAAAATATCCAACTCGATCCTAACCTGAGGTGCCTCGACGATCACAAATTCAAGATTTGGAACTATGGGAGTTCATGTGTCTAAACCTGCGTGCATTGGCGCCTGAATGGCATTTCCAATGCCTAGTCCTGAGATCTGGTTGATGTTGCCTTAAGCCGAACCTTGAATGGGATTGGGGTGTTGCCCCAAGCCTAGCCGATCTGATAGCTTTTTATGGATTGGCGTCGACATGGGGTTGCTCTTAGGGAATTTCCCCCAAGTCCCTGGGAGAGAAGAGTGGACATGGTGGCCTCTTGGGGATGGAAATGTTCTTCCTGTTGTTCCAAGCGAGAAGTAAGATATTTGGTAAGATCTTTGATGACTCTGTCGATGTCGTCTCGAGTGACGAAGTTAGATGGGAGTCCGATCGAGGAGAGTTCTTGCTCCACCTTTGCACCTGCTCCTTCTGAGCGAATAATTTGTTTTCTTTAACCATGGCGGGAAGCGAGTGAAATTCATTTCCGAAAGAAAGTTAAGGATGAATTCCAAAATTCGAATATCAAAGTCAAAAGCTGAAGTCGAGAACTGAAGCTGAAAACTTAAGTCGAGAACTGACATTGAAGTTGAAGTTATGCTCCCACTTCCTGGCATGCCAAAATGTCGATGGTGGAAATTGTCGTGGACTCAATGCACGCCAACACCCAAGTGTATGTGTCGAAGAAACACGGTATTCCAAAGTGATGTAAGTAAATGCGGGGAAAATACAGCTTTTTATAGTGGTTCGGCACTAATGCCTACTTCCGCTTCATAGTAGTCATTCATCGTATGTTTGTCGATTACAAGAGTTGTACAAGTTCGGGCAACGTTCGAGTAAAAGCATTACAATTGAATAGCAAAATAGTTGTTAATTCTAAACTTTAGCTAAAATGTCCTTCTTCTCAATTGAGTGAAAAATGTATTGAATTGGTCAACAATGTTCAGTAGATAACTCGATGTCCAAGAAATCCAAAATATGTCCAAAACAGACCAAAAGCAATGTAATTATGCTTGCAAATATCCAAAAGTTGATGGGAAACATTTGTGCAATGTTTTAATGGTCCAAGCTATGTCCGATAGTCTTGGAGGAGAAGATGGAAGCCATTAATGGAATTTGAGAGCTTCAAGAGTGCAAAGAATCCAACCTCTTTAATGAATGAGGTAAGAGAGTATTTATAGGACTAGGTTGGTAGTGGAGTAGGTGAGATTGGAGACCATAGACCAAAAATTCGAATCCTAAAAGCGACAACGCCCAGAAATTCATACCCTTTTGATGACAGAGGCCTGTTCTTGCCAGATATTTTCCTTTGAGGGAAACGACAACACCCAAAGGGATATATTCCTCTGAGGGATACCAAAAATTAAGATCCCAAAAGCGGCAACACACAGAAATTTTCCTCTGAGGGATACGAAAAGAAAAAGGGGGAGGCCTGTGCTTGCCGAATCCTGGGCTTGCCGTGTTGAGTTGATCTGATGATTTTGAGTGACCGGCGCACGTTCACGAAAACAGGTGTAACTTTCAAACCGTAAGTCCGTTTGGACCAAACGAAAGTTGTACCTCAAACTAACTCAGAGGGCTACGAGAGTTACGGTGTAAAGCATCGTAATCCATGTTTTCGGGAACAAAAGAGGTCATTTAAAGGGGTTTTGTTCCATTTTTATGTTTATATCGCGACTTCGACCGAATCGCTTTGTGTTTTCTAACGTTGCTAGTGACGTGTGACAGATTCGTCCAAAAAGCATGTCAACAATTTTCTCTGTAACCAGCTATATTGTAATATTATCTACTATAATAAAATCTTTATTTAGCATCCTGCATTGATGTGATGTACTCAACATTTTGTTTATTTGGTATCGATGACAATGAAACAAAGAAAAGGTAAAAAAAATATTTAAATTTTTTGCTTTATTAGTTCATTTATGATATGTCATGCCTATTTCAAGTTGACATTAAGAAAAGCAAAAAAATGAGAGATGAGAAAATTTCAATAAAATAAAAATAAAAAAAAATAAAAAATAGACCACCAATGTTGCAATCCTAATGTCAAACTAAATTATTTTTGTTTTTATTAATCGATGCTAGTATTATTCAACCCGGATCTAAATATTACCAATTAGTCTAAATCGTGTTAATGGTTCTAAAGGTTACAAACTAAATAAAAGTTTACCTCGAAAAACCTTCCTCTTTTGTTCTTCCGATCAATGAAGTTAGGAGAATGCATAGGCAACCCAAGAAAGTAATGGTTGAAGTCATCAGAAAACAATATGAAGCAAACAAAGCTTTCTTCAGAATTCAATAAATACAAAAACCAAAGTCCAAAATCTTGTTGGCTACATTCAGAATGAACAAAAGTGCATGAATTGCCGAGTTACCCTGTGACATTATTATGAAAAAAGTTGTTAAACAACCTTTAAAAGTTTCAAAACAAATTAAATCTCTCTTCCAAAAACTTGTTCCATAAAACATCTTTACGCTTTTCCCCCCTTAATTCCATAAAATACATAATTTCATAGGTAACATGTATTTAAAAAAGAAGAATTTGAAAATAATAAGCATTGTAGAACATTTATGAATGTGCAATATGGTCATTTAATATGCAAAATATAAATAGTAGGAGATTATTGTGGCTAGAGTTGAGTTTTTTAATTATTGTTCTGGTTCAGGCATAAATAAATCTTAACCAAAAAAACCAAATCTTAGACGATATTCTAGTATTTCGTATCGGTCGATATATCGTTCGATGTTGAAATTTCTCGGGCGATATATTCGAAAGGAGATTTACAGTGATATTTGCTGTTTCGTTTCGGAAGGACCCCGAAACGAGATCTCGGGCGATATTTTCGAGATTTTAAACAATGGAAGCAACGATGAAGATACGAGTGCTAGAAACATATATTATGATGCTTGTAAGAGGCATTAAGCGTAAAGTATTACATATATGCCTATAAACTTAATTATATGCTTAAATAGCGCAGTAATTCTCATCTGGGCGAATTAGTCAAAAACTTAGGCGGTTAGGTCAGCCTAGCACCTAGGTGGGGCCTAAGCATAGAAGATTTTAATAACTGAACCACAGAACATAATGCACCCTGAAGGTTTCAAGTTTGGTTATGCTCGTAGGTTCGGTTAAGAGCTAATAGTGGTTTCTACAAGACATTTTGCTTAAAGAAAAATCGTGTGTGGAATACTAATACAATACTTTCATAATGTGAATTAAGAGGATTACTTCCATCAACAATCAATTTACAATTTTGTAACTTTATTACGTAAAGATTAAAACACATAATGTTATCCTGAATTGAAATATTAGTTTCTAACTATATGAATACTTCAATTTTACGTTTAATGAAAAGTAAATTTGTTTTAGTACATTAACCATTCATCAATGTTAATTAATGCGTAAACAATAAGTAAGATAACTGAAATAAGATTATAATTAGTATTATCCAAAAAAATGATATGGTGACCATTATATTGAAAATGTTACTTTTTCTTTTGTGATAACGATTATAATTAATATAACAACATATGCTGAAAATAGAATATGCATCGTTAAAATAAAAAATAGATAGGAATTAGTTATATTTTTATCAAAAAATTATTAGCACAGTATTCGGTTCAGTTTGGTTTAATACGATTGAGTCAACAGTTCAAATCGTGACCGAACCTTATCATTGTGGGTTGGTTCGATTTGGGGTATTTGCTTCAGAGAGGGGATTCTGTTCTGTTTTCTCGCTGTTTTTGCTGTTCGGTTTGGGTGATTTTCGTATCGTGATACAGTCTATGCTCACTTCTACTTTATATACAAGCTTTAGGTAGTGTGTAACATAGTACATGGCAAGTAGATCAGACCCCGCAAGAGGAATTCAAATGCATGGCCTTTTGCATCATGTCTAAGTGTCTCAAACAGTTTGAATAACGTGCACTGAAGTAAAACACATACAAATTAAAACAGCCACCCTTCTCTAAGACC